>CM059793.1:40122678-41322678 GCA_030435695.1 Brachymystax lenok tsinlingensis | reverse complement strand
GATGTGAATGAAATCGGATCGTTGTATGGAATGACTCAACACAAGTCAGTAGGGACTGTATTGGTAAAGGTACTTGCTATGAGGATGAACGTCAATCCAAACATTTAGAGCATGTAGCACTTGGCTATCTTTTTTGGGCTCATCTTATGGCCTTCCTCCCCCGGATGTTTCTGGTAGGGGATGGATTGTAAAGTGTTCCAAATTACGGGTCTCTTGGAATCAAGATGAGCAAGAACATGCACATTACTTTCACAGATTTAGAAACATGTGGGGACATCTTAGACCAAGTAGGGTATTAAAAAGACTCAAATATTTGGCTTTTGAAATACAATATGTGTTTTATTTTTTGTTGTGGTAGGGCTACTCCTGTGGTAGGGCTACTTCTGTGGATAGATACCGCTGTAGCTGTTACCAGAGGGTGTGCGTTCATAGGCTACGCACTTTAAGTGTCCTACAGTATTTGCACATTCTGGCAAAACATATAAGACCATTATAAAGGCTCATACAGGCTTATAATAAGTCATGAAGCATGTTACCTAAATTCCATTTGAACATGTTATTTTGAACGCTATTGGAGAATATGGCTGGACCCGAGAAGTTTGGGGGTCTTTTTTTTTTAAACCATGTCAAAAAGACAAATAAAGTAATCATGTCATTTCGCAAGTATGCTATAGGAAACGTAAACAGACCTCAATGCGCAGGAAGACAATGAAGTCAACGGGCTGTTTTACATTAAGAGAAAATAATCGTAAAAATACATTCTGTGTTATTAGCGGTTTGACTGTGCCAAGTACAATTTGCCGTTTGTTTCCCTGAGGGATGAAGGCAGCCAAACAACTGTGCTCCAGACTGAAGCTGAACTGAGCGGTCCACCATTGATATCCCCTTCCATGTGTCCCCCCCCACGGCGGAGAATGGGTCTCAATAGAATACCTCCGCATCACATTTCCTGCTGTGCCTTTCCAAAGGCCCGTATCTGAAATCCATATGCTGCTCATTGCACATTGTCTCTAGAAACCATAGAGTTTTTCATTTTGCAGGACTGTAATGTGTTACTCAGATTAGATCTGTGGGAGGATCAGATACAGCCCAAATCACAGGGAGAGATCATGACATACAACTTAATCCTTTTAGTGTGGGGTAGTAACAAATCCATCTAGCAATGAATCTGGTATATACATATATGGCTAGATAATTGCTTATCAAACATTTCAATCTGCAACTAGAGAACAGTGGAGGAATGAGGAGGATGGCATCTCACCAATGTACTGACGATTCACAGCCATACACAATGCCTGGTCCAACAGTTTATTTTTCCCTCGAATAAACTTTCTTTCCTCTCACATCCATGTGTATGCCTCCTCCTCTGGAACAGAGTAACTAGAACATAACGCTGTACCAAACACATGTAGTGAAACAATGATCTGGACCCTGATCTACTCTATGGGGCTAATGATGTGATTGAGTCAAGATCTGACCCCCCTCCCCCCCTCCAACCCTGCTCTCCTAGCACACACCAACCAGCCCTTACATCCCCACTTCAATTAAAGTAAGATTACTATCAGTGCTTGCCGAATGTGCCTTTTAGTAAATAGAGATCTGTTTCCCTGGCCAATCTGTTAGAGCACCCTGCTGGGAGGCCCTCAGTAGCCAGTACTCCTTTCCCCTGCTAGTTACTAATTGACTGGCCCTGTGGCGGCCGGCCGCTTGGATGGGGAAGCATGGCTGTCATATGCGACCGAGGCGACTGGGTGCCTGATGTGGGAGCCTCTCCTCCGCGCGACGGCGGAGGAGAGGCACAGGCAGGCTACGCGGCTTGATCAAATAAGGCACAGTGGAGTGCTTCTCCTCTGACTATAAGTTAAGAGCGGTGACTTGCGATGACATCGACGACAAACAAACCGCTCTGGTTCCCCCCTTCAGGGATGGAGGGACGGGGATGTCTGAACTCCTCTCTGATCCCCTCTTTCCCTACACGGTCCAATATGCCTCTGTCCCGGTCGCTCCCAACACCACACTCAGCACTCGTGGTATAGCTGTACTTACCATACTGTATAACTCAACTGACTGGTGTACAATAGAAACAGGACCACATGATGTGGAAGTATTTCTCTCTGTTTTGCATTGCATGATGTAATGGAGTGTGAATGTATTTTTGTGTAAATGGGTGAAAGAGGGCCTCAGAGTACACTAGGAGAGGTTTGAGCTCTGGGGTGGCCAGGCAGTTAGTTATTCTTTTTTAAATAGCCTCTAGCCTTTGATAAAAATAGAACAACAATAGATCTGACTTCTACTGCCAATACTGTATTTCTACTGAGCCACCTAAAGTATGTGGATATGGTCTATTGTGCAATCATAGCGATCAAAGGCTACTGAGTGCCCTCTCCTGCTTTCTCATGCTCAGAGGGCTTGATCAGGTGTACAGTGGGAAGGTATTGCAGTGTGGGACCGTCAATGTGTTTTTTCCTCTCCCCGCCATCTAGACTTTGGCCCCTCTAATGTGTGCCAGCCAGTCAGCTGAGTGAGGGGAAAAGCACTGAAGGTGGTGATGTTGCTCCTTTTGGTCCGTAGAGGAGAGTGGGTTGTGTTTGTTTGGGATTGTGCTCATTTGTTGCACTTTGATCTGGATGTTTGTGCACCGCAAATACAGCAAACATCACAGGCAACCTCTGGATGTCAACGTGACATTTTGAATTCATGTTTTGGAAAAGTTCAATTGAAGTATATGGAAAACAAGTTTGACCTTTACATTTATTTCTGAAAATATGTTGACTAGCATAGGAGAAATAGTGGCACTGGATGTGTAAAAGCGTTCAAAACCCGCATGGGAATAAAGTCTGTTACAATCAGTGTCAGTTTTAGGCCGTTTTAAGCGGCCTTTCACCTTGCTTGTCATGAGCTCCTTTTCTCTCCGGTTATCCTAGCCACTTTTGTGTGCATTTACAGCAGCAAGCTACAGCATTGACTGCTTCGATTTTGAGTGATCGAAACAGAGAAATGTACGGTAAGTTATGTCATGGCCAGGTGACCGTGATACAGTGTCATAAGTTATTAGCACATGGACAGTGTTTACAGGCTATCATGTAGCTGATGTTGCCTCTCCCGGCTGTACAATACACATGGGAATGACCCTCTGCACTGAATGATCAGGTCTATCTGCAGCTGTTCATAATGACCTTACCACCAAAAATCAATGGGCACAAATACAGAGAGGTGGGAGGCAGGGGAGGGTGGGGGTGGTCTGGTCCAGTGGCTTTGAAGTAACAACAGGGCTTTTCCGAATGTTATCGCATGTCTCACTCTGTCGCTATCAAAATGCACTATCATTCGCTCTCCAATTTAAACCTGACTTTTTCCACTGACTCAAGTTAAACAGATTAGCCGGGTGGTTTGAGCCCAATGGAAAACTCTCCCTTAACTCCCCAGCATAGGATTTCTCCCACAGTGCCACGGTGGTCTCTTAAAGGATTGAAAGATCTATTTGCACTTATTGACCTGAGCCCCTATCCAGATCAGCAGTGAGTGTAGGCTCCACGTTTCTGATAGAAAGCTCAAGAGAGAGCTCAAGCTCTTCTATCCAGGCTGTATACTGACTGACCCCAGTCAGAGTTAGCAAGTTGTTTTTCCTGGAGAGGATCTGATATGTGTTGCCCAAGGACAGGACAGCACGGCTCAGCAGATGTGACCGATCTGTAGCGCCGGTCACAGCAGTCCTGTGCCAGTCCCACCTGGCAGGCAGGCCATAGTGACTGACTGGCATTTGGAGCTCGCCTGGCACCACTACCCACCCTGCCATCTTTGAAACAAATTTTTTTTTTAATTCAATTTTCCCCTCCTCCTGGCCTTATATTGTTTCCCCCCGTTGCCGTGGTACATGCAAATGGGGACCGAGGTATGCACCCGGTTATCTCTCTGCTGGAAACGCTGTGCCCTTGTCGCTTCATATAGCTCGACTCTAGTGCACCAGCCATTGATAAGGCTTATGTCTCCGATAGCTAGAGCGCTTTCAAGTCCCCTTCACAAAACAGCCGGCTCCCTTTGATGTTGTTTTCCCAAGCCAAGGACAGACAGGCAGGCCTCCCCACACTGCAGGACCAAACTGGCTAATCAGTAATCGCTAACTTGCTGAGCCCAGCAGTCCTTCAGATGGGCAGACTTTTTACACCCCTTCTCCTTCTGTTTCTTCTTCTTTCCTCCAGGATGCTTTTCTTGTGGTTTTGGGGATTTGAAAAGGGAAAGTGTTGCTGTCAGAGAGGCGCCGTGGGAGGACTGTTTGACTGAAGGGTCTTTCTGCCTCGCTGTCCTCCTTTCTTGTCACTCCTTCTTCTTCTCTGCCGCCGCCACCTGCCCTGTCCTCCTCCTTCCCCCCTCCTCTTTTTTGTCTCTTCTTTTGCTCCTCTCTTCTCTGCTCTTTCTTGTCCAGCCATGGGGCAACTGTTGGTTCTCTGCCTGGCTGATGAGGGGTGCCAGTGGGGGACACCAGGGACAGGGGGACATAATCGTGCCACAGACACATGGCACTGTATTAAAACATTAGTACCACTTTATGACTTTATTTAGCACATGCCAAAGAAAATTGATTAGGTGACAGAGACGGAACAAAAGAGGAATCATCCTCATGAGTAACTTTGTCTCTTTGAGGCCAATCATGGCCATCCATGTCTGAACATTGGATGTCTCACCCTGTTGTTGCTTAATGTAACAGTGCTCCTTTTTCACAGATGCCACATCTAACTACACTGAACAAAAATATAAACGCAACATGCAGCAATTTCAAGGATTTTGCAGTTCATAAAAGGAAATCAGTGAATTGAAATAAATTAATTAGGCCCTAATCTATGGATTTCTGTGAATACAGATATGTATCTGTTGGTCACAGATACCTTTAAAAAAAAAAGTAACGGTGTGGACAAAAATAATTGTCAGTGTCTAGTGTTACCACAATTTGCCTCATGCAGTGCAACACGTCTCTTTTGCATAGAGTTGATCAAGATGTTGATTGTGGCCTGTGGAATGTTGTCCCACTCTTCAATGGCTGTGCGAAGTTGCTGGATATTGTCTGGAACTGGAACACACTGTTGTACACATCAATCCAGAGCATCCCAAACATGCTCAATGGGTGGCATGTCTGGTGACTATGCAAGCCATGGAAGAACTGGGACATTTTTAGCTTCCAGGAATTGTGTACAGATCCTTGTGACATAGGGCCGGGCATTATCATGATGAAACATGAGGTGATGGCAGCAGATGAATGGCACGACAATGGGCCTCAGGATCTCGTCACGGTATCTCTGTGCATTCAAATTGCCATTGATAAAATGCAATTGTGTTTTCATTACCCATAGCTTATGCCTGCCCATACCATAACCCCACCGCCACCATGAGGCACTTTGTTCAAAACATTGACATCAGCACACCACTATACACGTTGTCTGCCATCTGCATGCTACAGTTGAAACCGGGATTCATCCGTGAAGAGCACACTTCTCCAGTGGGCCAGTGGCCATATTTGCCCACTGAAATCTGTTACGACACTGAACTGCAGTCAGGTCAAGACCCTGGTGAGGATGACGGGTACACAGATGAGCTTCCCTGAGACGGTTTCTGACAGTTTGTGCAGAGATTCTTCAGTTGTGCAAACCCACAGTTTCATCAGCTGTCCGGGTGGCTGGTCTCAGACGATTCCACAGGTGAAGAAGCTGGATGTGGAGGTCCATGGCTGGCATGGCTACACATGGTCTGTGGTTGTGAGGCCGGTTGGACGTACTACTAAATTCTCTACAACAACGTTTGGTAGAGAAATTAACATTCAATTCTCTGTGGGAGCTCAGCAATAGAACTTAAATGGTAAATGTTTAGGGGGATCAAGAGAGAAAAAAATGCAATAGGCCTAAGCAAAATCAATCAAAGATGGTATTGCTGTGATGGAAAAGAATGTGAGTCCAATCATCATGTGAGTCCAATCTCTTAAATCAAAGGTCCCGTCTGAAAAAGTGCCAGGCCTCCAGTCTGCTTAGCTCAGCATGAGTAATGACTCAAATTCCTCACAAGGCTCCATATTTTTAACATCAACTAATTGCCACCCTTCTGACTGCCTTATGCTTTCTGCAAATGGGTAACCAGTGTTATTATTGGCATGTTATTCTTGTTTTTCCCGGGGCTTGTACAATCCCTGTGAGCCCTGTGATCTGTGGTGACAGTGGAGGCTGTTGACGTGTGTGTTGCGTGGCGCAGCGTGTGACGCAACACTGTATGATGGTCAGAGAGAAGAGGCCGTGTCGGGAAGTGCGGTCTAGTTGGTTTGTGCCTGTCTGCCCGAGCTCAGCCAGTAGCAGGCCCTCTCTCCTCTCCCTGAAAACAATGACCCACATGTTGAACCTGCCCCACGGTTGAATGAGGGTCAAAGGAGAGTTCTGGAAAAAGGAATCTGTTTGTAGTCCTTGCCAGAGGCAAACTGCAAGTCAGCAGCCTTGGACAAAGGACAGCTAAGGCCACGCTCCCTTTAAAAAGATGGAAACAATGATGCTATGAGTGTGAAGGTGTTTATTTCTAAGTGTCTGAAGTTATATCAAATTGTAGCTATTGATCCGGCACTAGCTATGTGGAGCCAGTGTGTTTTTGTCCTAGACTTTCTGTAGACTTTCAGAATCATGCATGTAAATGATAGCACAATCCATAATTCATAGTTTCTATTTTGATTCCTCCCTGACATTTCAGCTACCCCCTCAGAATCCCTGCTGGAGGAACACTGAGGGGGTTCACACTGTTTGACGATTCCCAAGCAGTGTTGGGCTATTATGCTCCCTATTCTCTCCGTCACATTCCTGAATAATGAATATAAATCCAGTTGCCCAATTTCTGTCAAATTCAAAACACTTGCTGTTGCTATACAACAAGTAAATTCACCATGATTGATAACGTCCCTTGCCTAAACTAAATATCAACAATACTGTGTTCCCTTGCCGTTACGTAAGTGAAGAGAGAGCCAAAGTCAAATATGTTACTTATTGTGCTTAAGGGAGATTTTCTCACAATTTCATTTGATGGGCTTCTTACAGTATTTATTTTGTGGTTGTCATTTGCATTGGGTTTTCAATCTTCAGCCTTGGATGGAGAATCTCCCACCTCATTGTTATAATAGAATGGAAATAACTAACTTCCTTTCCCCTCTGCACCTCTACTCCTACAGTACCACCTCTTCTTTTGATTTCTTTTCTGTATCATTTTGTATATCAGACTGTGTAAAATCCCCACATCAGTCAATTGGGAAGTATGTCTCAGGTATTGTAAGTGTGTCTTAAGGTCATGTGAGAAGATCCATGGCCCAGTTCCTTTCTAGAGTGTATCATTCGGTATGATATTTGGTCTTGACTGTAATTATGTTACCGTAACGGTATGTTTCAAACCCATCTCCCATCTCCCCTGAACTGGGTCATAGGCAGACCCAGCTGCATGATGGGGGCAGGAAATGACCTCATTATGAGGGAATGTGTTATCACTTCTTTTTGGACCATCCTTCACACAGTATGTCATCCAGTAACATGACTGGGAGATAAGGTGCACCAAAAGCGGACATGTTCTCTAATCATAGAGAAAGAACAATGTTTGCTGTGGGGGTCAGGAAAGCACCTCCAGTCTTTCTGTCTTTGTTTCATTGCGGAGCTCTGTCAAAGCATGACAATGAGACAGAACTTCATTAAAATATATAGAGCCCGACTGACTTTTGCAACAAATGTTTGTCTACAATGGTTGTTTCTCAAAATACATATTATCGTGCTCCGAGCATGCAAATTGGAGTACAGGAGGATTGGAGTACGAGTTCAAATCAAAGTATGCGAAACGAAGCACGGAGGGCACTTCTCGAATGTGTACTCCATTTGTACATATTTTGAAGCATTCAACGATGCAAGCTTCAAAGGAAAGTATGCTCAGAAATATGACGCAACCACGAAAGAAATGACAAAATATTTATTTAAATCGATGGCGGACATTATTTGAGCTGAACGAGAGAAAATACTCTTGACTTCAGAATGAAATGTTACCTGTTCACATCTCATATGTTGCTTGACTACAACATGTTATCTTTTGATATGTTAATAAATACATGCTGTGTTAATTTTGGCGTGTTAACCTGCCCTCTGTAGTGTGCGTAGATCGCAAGCCCATAGTAAGTCAATAGGGCTAACTGGCTAGCTACTAGGTTTGGGCACTAACCAGATTGTCATACTGGTTAGTGCCCAAACCTAGTAGCTAGCCATATTCTGTAATTCCGGCACTGGACACAAGGGGCACTATTTTCAACCCCCACTGATACTCTGTAATCCGAAGGTTAGCAATGCTAACAAGTACATGCTAAATCCCATGGCGAATGCTAACTAAATGCTAATGAGTGCATTATGAACATTTTGTACAGTTTCTGACTTAAACAATGGCTAAAGTTATATCTTTCAAAAACGGTGCAATAGACAGGACTGTCAACACAACAGAAGCATGCTACATGTCAGACCAATCCAAACTGATCTCCCGGCATGTCCAGCCCGTCCATTAGCTCAGATTTATATTTTACAAAATTAAATTGTAATTGAAATCAGATTACTACTCATATTACACGACAAGAGGTACTGTAACGCTTCGTATGACACAGATATTCGCTTTGTAGCACCTACTGATAAAGACAAAATGTCACATTTGAATTATTTCTTAATTATACAGAATCCTTCCTCCAAAGGACCCTTTTGTGGATTCAATTTCATAAATACAAAACATCATGCTTTTTTTGGTTCTAGTTTCGCGAGGAATCACTCTAACACTTCTAGACTGCGCTTGTGTGTGTGTGTGTGTGCGAGCGAGTGAATGCATACTTATGTGTTGGGCTCTCAGCTCTGGGGGGCTCTTCCGGCCCCCAGGTTTAGAGGTCAGTCTGCACCCCTGTTCCACTGCACAGACCCCACAGACCCCACTGCTGAATAACCAGAAGCAGATGGTACCTGTTACAGACACAGGCCGGCTTGTTTTCCTTTGTTTCAGTTGAACCCTGCCTGCCGGTAGGTAGGTAGCGAGAGGATAGGAAGCCCAGAGCAGAGGTCTGAGACACTCATGAAGGACGGCTCACATCAGGAGAACACCGCAGTCAGCTTATCAGCTGTTAGGATCAGCTGCTCCAATATCCTGCTTGGCCAAAAATACTGTTGAGTTACCTGTGAGTTGGGTTTTAGTGTTATTTTTCAGGGATGGATTGAATACTTCACTCTTCAGTGTGAGAGGGAGTAAGAATCCTGGTATTGTATGGTCATTCATTGGGTGGATGGCGTTGGCAGGGACTCTTGGTGGAACTGTTGTAATGTATGGCCTGTGCGTGACGATGGATGGGAATGTTCGCCTCAGGGAAGCAGGAATGTCAGAGACATGGAAAGTTAAGACATATGATACGAAACCCCACTGTTCTGCCTCTCTCGATACCCTCTCTATATTAAAACAGTGGCTGGACAGTTTTCCCAAGATCTCAGACTTTTGAAGGAAAACTATGTAATGTATGATTATACAGTTGAAGTCGGAAGTTTACATACACGTTCAGTTGAAGTCGGAAGTTTACATACACCTTAGCCAAATACATTTAAGCTCAGTTTTTCACAATTCCTGACATTTAATTCAAGTAAAAAAATCATATTTGTGTCATGCACAAAGTATATGTCCTAACCGACTTGCCAAAACTATAGTTTGTTAACAAGAAATTTGTGGAGTGGTTGAAAAACGAGTTTCAATGACTCCAACCTAAGTGTATGTAAACTTCCGACTTCAACTGTTGGTTGGAGTCATTAAAACTTGTTTTTCAACCACTCCTCAAATTTATAGTAGACCTCCACAAGTCTGGTTCATCCTTGGGAGCAACAACAGCAAAGGACCTTGTGAAGATGCTAGAGGAAACAAGTACAAAAGTATCTATATCCACAGTAAAACAAGTCCTATATTGACATAACCTTAAAGGCCGCTCAGCAAGGAAGAAGCCACTGCTCCAAAACCGCCATAAAAACGCCAGACTACGGTTTGCAACTGCACATGGGGACGAAGATCGTACTTTTTGGAGAAATGTCCTCTGGTCTGATGAAACAAAAATAGAACTGTTTGGCCATAATGACCATCGTTATGTTTGGAGGGAAAAGGGGGAGGCTTGCAAGCCGAACAACACCATCCCAACCGTGAAGCACGGGGGTGGCAGCATCATGTTGTGGGGGTGCTTTGCTGCAGGAGGGACTGGTTCACTTCACAAAATAGATGGCATCATGAGGAAGTAGAATTATGTGAATATATTGAAGCAACATCTCAAGACAGCATACATCCAAAGTTGTGGCAAAATGGCTTAAGGACAACAAAGTCAAGGTATTGGAGTGGCCATCACTAAGTCCTGTACTCAATCCTATAGAAAATATGTGGGCAGAACTGAAAAAGCTTGTGCGAGCAAGGAGGCCTACAAACCTGACTCAGTTACACCAGCTCTGTCAGGAGGAATGGGCCAAAGTTCACCCAACTTATTGTGGGAAGATTGTGGAAGGCTACCTGAAACGTTTGACCCAAGTTAAACAATTTAAAGGCAATGCTACCAAATACTAATTTAGTGTATGTAAACTTTTGACCCACTGGGAATGTGATGAAAGAAATAAAAGCTGAAATAAATCATTCTCTCTACTATTATTCTGACATTTCACGTTCTTAAAATAAAGTGGTGATCCCAACTGACCTACGACAGGGAATTTTTACTGGGATTAAATGTCAGGAATTGTGAAAAACTGAGTTTAAATCTATTTGGCTAAGGTGTATGTAAACTTCCGACTTCAACTGTATACTGAACAAAAATATAACAATTTAAACGATTTCACTGAGTTACAGTTCATGTAAAGAAATGAGTCAATTGAAATTAGTTAATAAGGCCCTAATCTATGGATTTCACATGACTAGGAATACAGATATGCATCTGTTGGTCACAGATACCTTAAACAAAAGGTATGGGCATGGATCAGAAAACCAGTCAGTATCTTGTATGACCACCATTTGCCTTATTCTGCGCAATACATCTCCTTCACATAGAGTTGATCCCGATGTTGATTGTGGCCTGTGGAATGTTGTCCCACTCTTCAATGGCTGTACGAAGTTGCTGGATATTGGCAGGAACTGAAACACGCTGTCGTACACGTCGATCCAGAGCATCCCAAACATGCTAAATGGGTGACATGTCTGGTGACTATATCCCAGTTCTTCCATGCTGACTGCAGGAATGTCCACCAGAGCTGTTGCCAGATAATTTAATGTTTACCATGGAAGAACTGGGACATTTACAGCTTCCAGGAATTGTGTACAGATCCTTGTGACATGGGGCCGAGCATTATCATGCTGAAACACGACGGCGGCGGATGAATGGCATGACAATGGGTCTTGTCACAGTATCTCTGTGCATTCAAATTGCCATCGATAAAATTGAATTGTGTTCGTTGTCCGTAGCTTATGCCTCCCCATATCATAACCCTACCGCCACCATGGGGCACTCTGTTCATAACATTGACATCAGCAAACCGCTCGCCCACACGACGCCATACACGTGGTCTGTCGTTGTGAGGCTGGTTGGACAAACTGCCAAATTCTGTAAAATGACGTTGGAGGTGGCTTACGGTAAACATTAAATTCTCTGGCAACAGCTCTGGTGGACATTCCTGCAGTCAGCATGCCAATTGCACGCTCCCTTTTTTTAGGAACTGGGGGCCCATGCAAAATCTTTTCAGCTTTCTTGAAGGGAGAGAGGCGTTGTCGTACCCTCTGCATGACTGTGTTGGTATGTGTGGACCAGGATAATTCCTTAGTGATGTGGACACCAAGGAACTTGAAGCTCTCTACCCGCTCCACTACAGCCCCGTCGATGTGAATGTGGGCTTACTCGGCCCTCCGTTTCCTTCGTTTCCTGTAGTCCACGATTAGCTCCTTAGTCTTGCTGACATTGAGGGAGAGATTGCTTTCCTGGCACCACACTGCCAGGCCTCTGACCTCCCTATAGGCTGGCCTTCCACCGTTGTTTCATCAGGAGTAGTGTGCGGCTACGCAGTCGTGGGGGAACAGGGAGTATAGGAGGGGACTAAGCACGCACTCCTGAGGGGCACCCGTGTTGAGGGTCAGCGTGGCAGATGTGTTGCCTACCCTCACCACCTGGGGGCAGCCGTCAGGACGTTCAGGTTTCATTAACAGCATTCTCACATAGGTGTTTCTCTTGTCCAGGTGGGAGATGGCACTGTGGAGTGCAATGGAGATTGCGTCATCTGTGCATCTGTTGGGGCAGTATGCGAATTGAAGCGGGTCCAGGGTGTCTGGAATGATGAGGTTTCATGGCTACAGATGTGAGTGCTATGTGGCGATAGTCATATAAACAGGTTACTTTGGCGTTCTTGGGCACAGGGGCTATGGAATCTGCTTGAAATATGTAGGTATTACAGACTGGGTCAGGAAGAAGTTGAAAATGTCAGTGAAGACACTTGCCAGCTGGTCAGCACATACTCTGAGTATGCATCCTGGTAATCCGCCCTGCGGCCTTATGAATGTTAACCTGTTTAAAGGTCTTACTCACATCGGCTACGGAGAGCGTGATCACACAGTCATCCGGAACGACTGGTGTATGGTTCAGTGTTGCTTGCCTCGAATTGAGCATCTGGTAGGAATGCGTCACGGGGCAGCTCGCGGCTGGGTTTCCCTTTGTAACCAGTGATAGTTTGCGAGCCCTGCCACAGCCGACAAGCGCCAGAGCCGGCGTAGTAGGATTCAATCTTGGTCCTGTATTGATGCTTTGTCTGTTTGATGGCTCATCTGAGGTCGTAGCAGGATTTCTTATAAGCATCCGGATCAGTTCCTTGAAAGCGGCAGCTCTAGCCTTCAGCTCAGTATGGATGTTGCTTGTAATCCATGGCTTTTGGTTGGGATATCTATGTACAGTCACTGTGGGGATGACGTTGTCAATGCACTTATTAATGAAGCCGGTAACTGATGTGGTAAACTCATCGGATGAATCGCGGATCATATTCCAGTCTGTGCTATCGAAACAGTCCTGTAGCTTAGCATCCGCTTCATCGGACCACATCCGTATTGAGCGCATCACTGGTACTTTATGTTTGAGTTTTTGCTTGTAAGCAGGAATCAGGAGGATAGCGTTATGGTTAGATTTGCTAAATGGAGGGCGAGGGAGAGCTTTGTATGCGTTTCTGTGTGTGGACTAAGGTGATCTAGAGTTTTGTCTCCTCTAGTTGCACAAGTGACATGCTGGTAGAAATTAGGTAAAATAATTTCAGTTCCCTGCATTAAAATCACCGGCCACTAGGAGCATTGCCTCTCGATGAGCATTTTCTTGTTTGCTTATGGCCCTATACAGCTCATTGAGTGCGATCTTAGTGCCAGCATCGGTTTGTGTTGATAAATAGACAGCTACGAAAAATACTGATGAAAACTCTCTTGGTAAATAGTATGGTCTACAGCAGATCATGAGGTATTCTAACTCAGGCGAGCAGAACCTCGAGACTTCATTAATATTAGAGATTGCGCACCAGCTGTTTTTAACAGAGACACACCCCTCCCCCTTAACTTCTCAGGGATTGCTGGGGCGCTAGCGGGCTGCTCCCGACACTACCAGGTGAAATGTAAGGCGCCAAATTCAAAATCCCAAAGTTGAATTATTAAACATGCACCAATATACAAGTGTTCCATACTCATCAAAAGCTCTGTTTCTTGGCAATATCACAGCGTTGTCAGATTTCAAAAAGGCTTTACGGCGAAAGCAGCACATTTGATTGTTTGAGGGTAGCACCTCACATATTTTTCCCATAGCCATGAATCGATTAGCCATCATGGCACACACATAACACATTTCACAGCGAAAACAAATCAATTACCTGTTGAAGAACTTCTGCTGAGGTCATCCTAAGTGTCCAACGAAGACAATCCAGGGTTCTTTTGTTAGAAAAAGTAATGTATTTTATCCATAAATCCTCCATTTGGTTCGCGCATTATAATCCGAAACGACAGTCTCCACTAGTCCATTGAAACGTGACGCAAACTCGTTCATCTTATACCTATAAACTTGTCCAAGAACAATCAAACATAGTTTTAAATGTATCCTTAGGAACACTTTTACGTATATTTACTATTATAAATCAACCGAATATAAACTGATCGATAAAGACGGTAAAAAGACACAGCGTGCCTTCTCGGCGCAAGGCTGGGTACTGTTTACATAAATGAGTGACTTCCTGGTTTGCTCTTCTTCTCTGGTCTAATTCATCCAAAATGAAAACTTACACTGTCTCGAGACTGTTGACATCTAAAGGAAGCGATTGGTACTGCATTCATATGCCCTTATATGGTCATTTTCAGGAGGGGGTTCCCAAATGAGCAATGTGTCAAAATCACTTTTTCCAGGACAGAAATTCCTCGGGGTTTCGCCTGCTATATGCGTTCTGTTTTACTCGCAGACAAATGGTTAACAGTTTTGGAAAATTCAGAGTGTTTCCTATCCAATGGTACCAAATATGTGCATATCCTATTTTCTGGGCCTGAATGGGAGGCATTTTACTTTGGGCACGCCAAGCTCTCCAAAACCGACCCCTCAGCTGCCACTCCCTAACAAGTTAACCTTACCCGATGCTGCCATACGGTCTTGACGATGCATAGAAAAATCAGCTAGATGTACAGTGAGGGAAAAAAGTATTTGATCCCCTGCTGATTTTGTACGTTTGCCCACTGACAAAGAAATGATCAGTCTATAATTTTAATGGTAGGGTTATTTGAACAGTGAGAGACAGAATAACAACAAAAAAATCCAGAAAAACGCATGTGAAACATTTTATAAATGGATTTGCATTTTAATGAGGGAAATAAGTATTTGACCCCTCTGCAAAACATGACTTAGTACTTGGTGGCAAAACCCTTGTTGGCAATCACAGAGGTCAGACGTTTCTTGTAGTTGGCCACCAGGTTTGCACACATCTCAGGAGGGATTTTGTCCCACTCCTCTTTGCAGATCTTCTCCAAGTCATTAAGGTTTCGAGGCTGACGTTTGGCAACTCCAACCTTCAGCTCCCTCCACAGATTTTCTATGGGATTAAGGTCTGGAGACTGGCTAGGCCACTCCAGGACCTTAATGTGCTTCTTCTTGAGCCACTCCTTTGTTGCCTTGGCCGTGTGTTTTGGGTCATTGTCATGTTGGAATACCCAGCCACGACCCATTTTCAATGCCCTGGCATTGGGAAGGAGGTTCTCACCCAAGATTTGACGGTACATGGCCCCGTCCATCGTCCCTTTGATGCGGTGAAGTTGTCCTGTCCCCTTAGCAGAAAAACACCCCCCAGAACATAATGTTTCCACCTCCATGTTTGACGGTGGGGATGGTGTTCTTGGAATCATAGGCAGCATTCCTCCTCCTCCAAACACGGCGAGTTGAGTTGATGCCAAAGAGCTCCATTTTGGTCTCATCTGACCACAACACTTTCACCCAGTTGTCCTCTGAATCATTCAGATGTTCATTGGCAAACTTCAGACGGGCATGTATATGTGCTTTCTTGAGCAGGGGGACCTTGCGGGCGCTGCAGGATTTCAGTCCTTCACGGCGTAGTGTGTTACCAATTGTTTTCTTGGTGACTATGGTCCCAGCTGCCTTGAGATCATTGACAAGATCCTCCCGTGTAGTTCTGGGCTGATTCCTCACCGTTCTCATGATCATTGCAACTCCACGAGGTGAGATCTTGCATGGAGCCCCAGGCCGAGGGAGATTGACAGTTCTTTTGTGTTTCTTCCATTTGCGAATAATCTCACCAAATGTTGTCACCTTCTCACCAAGCTGCTTGGCGATGGTCTTGTAGCCCATTCCAGCCTTGTGTAGGTCTACAATCTTGTCCCTGACATCCTTGGAGAGCTCTTTGGTCTTGGCCATGGTGGAGAGTTTGGAATCTGATTGATTGCTTCTGTGGACAGGTGTCTTTTATACAGGTAACAAATTGAGATGAGGAGCACTCCCTTTAAGAGTGTGCTCCTAATTCCAGCTCGTTACCTGTATAAAAGACACCTGGGAGCCAGAAATCTTTCTGATTGAGAGGGGGTCAAATACTTATTTCCCTCATTAAAATGCAAATCAATAACATTTTTCACATGCGTTTTTCTGGATTTTTTTGTTGTTATTCTGTCTCTCACTGTTCAAATAAACCTACCATTAAAATTATAGACTGATCATTTCTTTGTCAGTGGACAAACGTACAAAATTAGCAGGGGATCAAATACTTTTTTCCCTCACTGTATATTATCCATGTCGTTGTTCAGGCACGACTCCGAGAATCATAGCATATTACAGTTCTTCCAAGTCCCATTTATAGGATAGTCTCGAATGTAGCTCATCCAGTTTTTTATTCAGTGATTGTACATTCGCCAATAGGTCATTAGCTGGCACAGCCACAAAGTCATAAAATCTGATTTTCAACCTAACCTTAACCACACTGTTAACCCTAATTCCTAACCTTAAATTAAGACCAAAAAGAAAATTCATTTTTAAGATCTAGACAATTTTGACTTTGCAGGTGGCCCATCTACAGTAGCTGAAATCACAGGGCAAGATTCATGGCAATAAACATCAACCTGCAAATAAAATTAGCTCAAATATAATTCCCCTCCAGAAATGAGCCCAATAACATATTGGTCCATATTATCAGGCATGTGTGCTAGTTAGCAAGATGCATCATCACCTAATGTAGTCCACTTGATGCAGCATATGAATAAATAGTCTGAGGGTTGCCCGTCTGTATTTACCCCACTGGGCTAATCATTAGCTCGATCACAAACTCTAAAGTCTAAACATTAGGCTACCATGATGCTAGTTAGTAACATATTGATGACTTGAATGTCCCCAAAAAACATTGCACTGACACTCAGCCAACTAAGGATGTAGATAATGTAGGCCTACCTGTTACACCTGACACTGTTACGTTTAGCCCCGGTGTTCCCTATGCATTAAACACCACTGGCGCCATTGGCAAGCACTACAGCACTTAACCCGTGCCGCTGCTAAAAACACAATGCTATTTTACAGTAAACAAATTGACAACAGACTTTCAGCACACTTATAAGGAAGGATATTCAACAAGCACAGGACAAATGACTGATGATTGGCTGAGATAAATTGATGATTAAAAGGTTGGGGGGGCTGTTTTGTTAGACTTCAGTGTGACTTTTGACATTATCTATCATAGTCTGCTGCTGGCAAAACGTATGTGATATAGCTTTACACCCCCTGCTATATTGTGGATAAAGAGTTACCTGTCTAACAGATTACAAAGGGTGTTCTTTAATAGAATCCTCTTCAACATAATCCAGGTACAATCAGGAATTCCAGCTGTCTAGGCCCCTTACTTTTTAAAATCTTTACTAACGACATGCCACTGGCTTTGTGTCTACGTATGCAGATGTAGAACACGATACACGACTGAAATTACTGAAACACTT
The DNA here is from genome assembly GCA_030435695.1 of Brachymystax lenok tsinlingensis. Taxonomy (NCBI): domain Eukaryota; kingdom Metazoa; phylum Chordata; class Actinopteri; order Salmoniformes; family Salmonidae; genus Brachymystax; species Brachymystax lenok. The sequence continues at coordinate 41,305,167 of CM059793.1, read as the reverse complement.
AACAAAGAGTTGCAGTTAGTTTCACAGTGGGTGGCAAGGAATAAGTTTGTCCTAAATATTTCAAAAAACTTAAAGCCTTGTATTTGGAACAAATCATTCACTAAACCTTAAACCTCAACTAAATCTTGAAATAAATAATGTGGAAATTGAGCAAGTTGAGGTGACTAAACTGTTTGGAGTTACCCTGGATTGTTAACTGTCATGGTCAAAACATATTGATACAACAGTAGCTAAGATGGGGAGAAGTCTGTCCATAACAAAGCGCTGCTCTGCCTTCTTAACAGCACTATCAACAAGGCAGGTCCTACAGGCCCTAGTTTTGTCACACCTGGACTACTGTTCAGTCGGGTGGTCAGGTGCCACAAAAAAAGGACTTTAGGAAAATTGCAATTGGCTCAGAACAGGGCAGCACGGCTGGCCCTTGGATGTACACAGAGAGCTAACGTTAATTATATGCATGTCAATTTCTCCTGGCTCAAAGTGGAGGAGAGATTGACTTCATCACTACTTGTATTTGTGAGAGGTTGAATGCACCGAGCTGTCTGTTTTAACTACTGGTGTACAGCTCATACACCCATGCATACCCCATAAGACATGCCACAAGAGGTTTCTTCACAGTCCCAAAGTCCAGAACAGGCTATGGGAGGTGCACAGTACAACATAGAGCCATGACTACATGGAACTCTATTCCACATCAAGTAACTGACAAGCAGTAAAATTAGATTTAAAAAAACAGATAAAAATAAACCTTATGGAATAGCGGGGACTGTGAAGCAACACAAACATAGGCACAGACACATTTGGATTATAGTTGCTGGGTCTTGGACCCGGCAGGACTCAGCGCAATTTAACCCCTGGGTATAAATCTACAGTAGTTCTGAGACAGAAAGGAAATTACTATAAACTATAGGCAGTCCCTCTATCTACACTTCAGTTCTTTACCTGTGTGTAATCTATGTACTGTACTGTTTTACAGAAATGTCCAACTCTAGTGATGCATTCCATGCTGCCAGGCAGTCACCCTGGCATGGACTTGTCATGTTTTTCATGGAGGAAACCGGCCAGCCGGGCGATCACGTTCTCGTTTGAAGCACTTTATTCACACTGATAAGTGGCCCCCCAGCCGTGTCGGTAGTGGAGTGGCCATTCCTGAGCAAACAGCAGTGTTACAGGGTGCCAGCGGAAATAACACCAACGCTGCCGCTGATAAGATTAGACTGACCGTCATCTTTATCTGGCCTAGCTGGCACGGCCAAACGCTGAGCCCTGTCCGGGGGGCAGAGGAGAGAGAGGACACAGCCCCAGCACCACCATCCATCTCTCCACCATACCAGCACACTGCTCTGCCTGTCATGTGAGAATTATTATTAGAGGTGGAGAGCATGAGGGGGATTTAAAGGGGATACTGACAGCCAGGGCTATATCAGACAGTCAGAGAGGTTGGGATGACAGACCAAGTGACCTGGATTTCATGCAACGGAGAGCGAAAAAAGAGATTGAGATATGAGTGGTGATTACGTGACAGGCTCTCAGACAGTCATGTTGATACGAGCTTTGTGATTTCCATGTCCTATATTGAAGACTTAATTGTTGGATTTCTGTCATCTCAAAGATCAGTCTGACATCGTAATCGAAGTATTGACAGCTACTGTACAATAGCTAGATTGTGTGCTCTGTATTTTATTATATTCTGTTATTTATCGTTTCGTAAAACCTTTATTTTGTTTTATTTGTCAGGAATCATTGTTCATCTTCAAGGTTATTACTGGTAATAACAAGGGAATGTTAAACCGGTGGCCATTTTAGACTCTCTCAAGATCTATCATACTCTCACCAAGCTATAAATACTTGCCTAAATACCATGATTGATCAAACACTCTGATTTTGAACCTACACTGTCTGTAGGCTCAGACGCAGGAAGATTGTTCTTCTTATTTTCCATTGAATGTACATTATGCATAAAAAATTACATTACCAGAAAGATCAGGTTTCACTATGAGCTATTTCATGTGAAGAGAGTCATTTTGTGACTTTCCCCACCTATGAGACTGTATTTATCCGCTCATGAGGTAATTTGTAAATTAATTTAGCCCAGAAAGGTGTTATGACATGGAATGTATTTTAATGTTTTTAAAATCTATTTAAATTCACTGTTTACAATTCGAATGAAGTAGCGGCAGTATTTGCGTGTTGCTGTACTTTTGGAGAGATGCGCTAGGTATGTGGAGCCTACAGCATAAAAATAGTGAGCCAAACTGATTTTTCACTTAAATGGCCGAATAGTGGAAACACTTGAATGACATGACAGCAACCAAGACATGTACGTATGTAGTGCAATGTAGAGAAAGTGTTTCCCCTAGTAATACCTAGAAAGCGCCCCACCAAGGGCTATTGTCCCCCGCCTAAACACGTTTGCCTATTAAGTCATTTTAATGAATATAATTGCTGTTGGGAACCCTAGTGTTTGATTTGGTGGCCTACGTGTTTAGTATTTAATGCCTAACAACCCTTTCCCCTTTCTTTCTGCCATATAGACTCATTATGTGTCATTTACTGAGCACATTACTACTCACACTCCTAACATGAGAACATCCTGGACACACTGCTTTTTGTTTTTATTCTAAGCCTTGTTTATCGGTGGCTGTGTGGTGAAGCATAGCTCAGAAGTGGCACATACACAGACACGCACTCAGCAGGCTGTATACCGCATACTCTTGTGTTCAATGGTTATGACGAGGAAGATGACATTTGTAAAAAGAGAAGTTATGGTTTGAATCGTGTCAGTAAACCCCATGGTCTGCTTATTTGACATATGAATAAAAAAAGTAGCATTGATCACAAACCATTTACAGTCATTTTTCACATGATAAACGTGCATGTATCTGCTGTATATCATGAATGATACAGTTGAAGTCATTAAAACTTGTGTTTCAACCACTCCATAAATGTCTTATTAACAAACTATAGTTTTGGCAAGTCGGTTAGGACATCTACTTTGTGCATGACACAAGTAATTTGTCCAACAATTGTTTACAGACAGATTATTTCACTTATAATTCACTGTATCACATTTCCAGTGGGTCAGAAGTTTACATACACTTAGTTGACTGTGTCTTTAATCAGCTTGGAAAATTCCAGAAAATGGAATCATGACTTTAGAAGCTTCTGATAGGCTAATTGACATCATTTGTGTACCAGTGGATGTATTTCAAGGCCGACCTTCAAACTCAGTGCCTCTTTGCTTGACATCATGGGGGGAAATCAGCCAAGACCTCAGAAAAAATAGTAGACCTCCACAAGTCTGGTTCAATTTCCAAACGCCTGAAGGTACCACATTCATCTGTACAAACAATAGTACCCAAGTATAAACACTATGGGACCACACAGCCATGATACCGCTCAGGAAGGAGACGCGTTCTGTCTCCTAGAGACGAACGTTCACCTAATACCTGTATTATAAAAAAATATATTTTGCACTGTTGGTTAGAGGCTGTCAGTAAGCATTTCACTGTTGTATTCGGCGCACGTGACAAACAAACTTTGATTTGACTTTGGTGCGAAAAGTGCAAATCAATCCCAGAACAACAGCAAAGGATCTTGTGGAGATGCTGGAGGAAACAGGTACAAAAGTATCTATATCCACAGTAAAACAAGTCCTATATTGACATAACCTGAAAGGCCGCTTAGCAAGGAAGAAGCCACTGCTCCAAAACCGCCATAAAAAAGCCAGACTACGGTTTGCAACTGCACATGGGGACAAAGATCGTACTTTTTGGAGAAATGTCCTCTGGTCTGATGAAACAAAAATAGAACTGTTTGGCCATAATGACCATTGTTATGTTTGGATAAAAAAAGAGGGAGGCTTGCAAGCCGAAGAACACCATCCCAACCGTGAAGCACGGGGGTGGCAGCATCATGTTGTGGGGGTGCTTTGCTGCAGGAGGGACTGGTGCACTTCACAAAATAGATGGCATGATGAGGAAGGACAATTATGTGGATATATTGAAGCAACATCTCAAGACATCAGTCAGGAAGTTAAAGCTTGGTCGCAAATGGGTCTTCCAAATGGACAATGACCCCAAGCATACTTCCAAAGTTGTTGCAAAATGGCTTAAGGACAATAAAGTCAAGGTATTGGAGTGGCACAAAGCCCTGACCTCAATCCTATAGAAACTTTGTGGGGAGAACTGAAAAAGCGTGTGCAAGCAAGGAGGCCTACAAACCTGACTCAGTTACACCAGCTCTGTCAGGAGGAATGGGCCAAAATTCACCCAAATTATTGTGGGAAGCTTGTGGAAGGCTACCTGAAACATTTGACCCAAGTTAAACAATTTAAAGGCAATGCTACCAAATACTAATTGAGTGTATGTAAACTTCTGACCCACTGGGAATCAAATCAAATCAAAGTGTGTTTGTCACGTGCGCCGAATACAACAGGTGTAGACCTTACAGTGAAATGCTTACTTACAGGCTCTAACCAACAGTGCAAAAAAAATACAATAAAATCAAATAAAAAAAATGGTATTAGGTGAACAATAGGTAAGTAAAGAAATAAAAACAACAGTATATACAGTAGCGAGGCTGTAAAAGTAGCGAAGCTGTAAAAGTAGCGAGGCTACATACAGACACCGGTTAGTCAGGCAGTATGTGATGAAAGAAATAAAAGCTGAAAGAAATAATTTTCTCTACTATTATTCTGACATTTCACATTCTAAAAATAAAGTGGTGATCCTAACTGACCTAAGACAGGGAATATTTACTAGGATTAAATGTCAGGAATTGTGAAAAACTGAGTTTAAATGTATTTGGCTAAGGTGTATGTAAACTTCCGACTTCAATTATATCTAGGCTATATCATAAACTCCCCTAAATCTACATTTTATATGACTGAATTCATGAAAGGGGATGAAACTGAACTCCTGTGTGATTATGTCGAGAGGTATAGTAGTACTATAGCAGAGCAGCTGTTTGAAGGGCCAGCACTTCTGCTGCAGCTGCTGCCACTGGTGGTAAAGCAGTGTCCAGCAGCAGCCTCCTCTAACCCCAGTTTCCCATAGAGGGCGCAAGCAAGGCAGACGCAGGGGAGAGCCCTGTCCAATGAGCTGTAGCCTGACTGCAGGCTCTATTGAACGCTGCCAGGGCTGCCTGGACAGACAAAGATAGACAGAGGAGCAGAGCTGCTCTTGTTTGATGAGTTAGGAAGGAGATACTGCACTACAGCTCAGATACACAGACCTGTGCAGGGGCAGGGACAGGGACAGGGGGAGGGGCAGGGACAGGGGCAGGGGAGGGGCAGGGGAGGGGCAGGGCGTGGGGCAACGGCAAGGGTGTAGCTCACACTTCTCCTCGTGGCAGAGTCCTCATCTTTTTAATTTCCTTCTCATCATCTGAGTCACCATCACTGAAGACATCCTGTTTGCTAGAACAGGGGGAGTGGCATGATGTATCGTAACTATAACAACATCATTGTTTTTCAGCTATTGATCCTTCAGGTTAAGTCCCATTAACCAGCAAATGTTATATAGTCCAAATATGGAGTTTCGCATGAGCAACTGTCATCATTACTGCCATTATGCACGATATGTACTTCCAGAAAAGGTCGGATTAAAAAGTATTGTTTTTGACCAAGTGCACATGTCCCAAATCCACCTTCGGGCACTTTCAATAAAATCACTCATTACTGCCACACACAGGTCGGCTGATCCAGTACAGCAGTACAGTATCCCGAAAGATCATTGATTTCATTTTCATTTAGACCTTTTTTAGAAGTTCATACCGTGCGGAACGGCAGTAATTATGATAGTTGCTCTTTTTGGTGAGTACCGAACGGATTTTGACATGATAAAGTTTGCAGAGCTGGGAAATGGGACTTTGAATTCAAGGATCCTTGGTGTCAGAGGAGATCTCAACCAATCACATGGGAATGACTCCTACTGTCATTTGCGCTTGTTTTTTTACCTGGCAACAGTTAAAGTTTAGTCAGATCTCCCTGAGTGAAAGCAGCATGGCTGGAGTGGAGCTGAGTTCTTGCAAGGACATTCCACTCAGACTAATCACAGGCTTTTTCGGGCTAAACTGAGAGAAAAATAGAACCAGGGAACCAGTGGAATTTTAAGACACAGATCGGTGACGTCTGAATTGGCTTTAATCAGAAAGTCATTTGGAGAATGTTGCTTTGTCCCAGTGTGTTAATCCGCCTTGGTATTATAGGGGAAACTCGTTTTTTATTCAACTACCTCTCCAGCCCAGAATCCCTCCATTAGTAATGACATTAAGGCTCAAACATTAAGGGCTGTGTTCTAAAAGTGGACTTTAGGGAACAGATCAGCGCTGCATTAAATTCAACTTCCCCCATTTTAAAGTTCTTCTTTCTACAGAACATGAATGAGTGGAATCTGAAAGTACAAGCATGACCCAACCTCAATTCCATTCATCAGTGTCACAGACCCATTTCTCTGCTTAGAGTCCTATACAAAGCAATTTCACTCAATCTCATTGTTTGTACAGACCTATGGTACATCATCACATGATTTCAACATCCGGACTGAACACTGCATTTGCTTCCATATATAACCCCTTATAATAGGTAACTTATGGAATTATACATATTGCAATTCATGGATTCATATCTTCGGTTGACAATTCCGGTTACTGACAGCTGATGCTGATTAATATAACAAACTTATGGAAGGATGGTAGGATTTCTTCCATAATAGTTTACACATGGTTGTCCCAGTCAGAAAAGATATAGACAAATAGGGCTGGGTTCAGAGGAATGCAACATTCAGAAACACTGTGTTTTGAGAAGCCTCAGAACTGTGTATGGTCTGCTGACTGATATGTCTGATTGTGGAAGTAGACATTCAAGACAATGTACATTTGTAATGCTGCAGGACCATGCTGTGGAAGTGTCCCCACTAGGGAACAGGTGCCAGGTGTTTCATGACATAGTGTCCTCCTCTCATTTGCATAGGCCGATGTTTAAAGGTCCGGTTGTCACATCTGCTTGACACTTTGTCCCTCATATTAGAGTTTATGTGTGTGTGTGTGTGTCCCTTTGTTTGTTTGGTGAGCGCCTTCATTCATGTTGGAGCTCTGTATCTATCTAGCGGTAGGGTTGTGTGTGGCACCCTGCAGAGGGGGCCAGTTCCGGGTCGGTGGGGGGTGAGCAGAGCAGTGTCGGGGGAGGGAAGGAGGGGGGTTGGTTAGGGTTATCAATGGCCCACAGCTGCATGGCTGAGTTGTCAGCACAGACAGCTGAAATTATTCAAATAAACTGCATGTGATGCTCCATTTAATCTGCAGGACTCTAGTCGGGCCTTAGAGACGCACACCCTGTTGACGTAATGACATAAATATTGAAAACAGAAAAGGTTGCCGAGTTGATTCACGCAATCAGCCCCGGAAGAATATGAAGGATCTGACTTTTATGAATGTGTCATGCACACAATGTGGTATTTACAGAGAGCAAGAAAAATATTGAACCAAAGGTGGAGAGAGAGGGGGATAGTGAGATAGATAGGGTGGGAAAGAAGGGCAGAGATAAGGACAAAGTGAGCAGTCACGTTCTGGGGAGATCCCCCCCCCCCATTTCTCCCTGGTTGGACCTTGAGCCAGGGCTGCCTGGACAACCAGCCAGTGCTGTGTCATGGTTGTGTGTGATGAGCGACGGAGGATGACTCAGCACTATGGAGAGTGACAAACATGGCTGCCAGAGAGTGACACTAACTAATTTATTCTTGTGGTAGAATTTGTGACTTTTTAGGAACTTAAAGGATAGCTTTTCTCACCTCCTTTTACACCTCCTCACACCCCCTACCCCCCAAATCACATCCTAACTCATACTCCTCCACACCACCACCTCTGACCCCTTTCAGGGGACTCCCACTGGAATCCCCAGACAAAGACAGGAGTGCAACTCCTTTTTGGGAGCCTGTTTGCACCCCTCAGTGACCCTGCCATGTGTGTGTGTCAGCCACTTGCACTCAGTTCCTGTTTGTGGAGGCCCACTGGTCCTGGCAAACACTGTCACTCAGCTTATCTCTTGTGTTTTATGTTCCACCCAGTCGGGGCACAAACAGCCCTTTGTGGCTGAGAGGTGGCTGGGCCCAGTCCAGGCCAGCCCATGCAGCTGTTCCCCACTGTTGGACATTTCCGTACTTGGTGACCCTCAGTGTGCTGCCTGTGGCCCTGTGTGCTGGGGCCCGGAGTCCAGGGCTGTTCAGAGGGTTCAGGGCTGGAGAGAGAGCGGGAGAGACCCGGCAGTTGGGGGTGGAGAGGAGGTGGGACAGAGGAGAGGAGGGGAGGCCAAGGCATGCTATGTGGTGCTGGACTGAGCGTTGGCTCAGGGGTGGTGGTGGGGCCTGAACTTACAATGCCTCTTTCATGTGTGTGTGGAGTGTTTGACTTTGTGATTGAGCCCTGTACTCTCCCGCCACATCTTCCATTTGCTCTGAGTGAATAGCAGCCGGGGCTTAGATGTTCTATGTGGCCCCTGACTCTGTGTGGCCCCAGTCAGAGGAGACCTGCCCTTTCGGCAGGGTTGGGGAGTAATCAGTTACATGTAATCCGTATTTTTATTTTTTCTGAAATCAGTTACGTTACCAGCAAAAATATTTTTTTATCAGAATACAGATACTTTTGAAAAACAAGATGATTACTTATTGGATTACTTTATGACAACTTTCTGCTTTCTCAGTGATATACACCTGATCGAGTCGGACCACAAGTCAGAGACCACTATGATGACACACCAAATGATGACCACCAATCAGAGACCACTATGATGACACACCAAATGCATTTCAAAGATGCTCTTCGTCTTCTTCTAATGCCTCTTAAAGGAAAACTCAACCCAAAAAACATATTTTGGTATTTGTTTCATTAGTCCCTTGTTGACAAAGTACCCAAATGCTTTGCTTGTCAGTAGTCAAGTTTTCAAGATATGTAACTTTCAATATACAGAAATCATCCCTGTATGATGCATTTTTGCATTATATGATTATATGATTTCTGTATTTTGAAAGTTACATATCTTAACTTGATTGCTGACAAGCAAAACATTTTGGAACTATGTCAACAATGGATTAATGAAACAAATACCAAAATATGGGTGGAATTGTCCTTTAAGAGGTAAGTAATCCAACGGTAACTAATCGGATTACTTTACTGAGTTTGGGTAATCCAAAAGTTACCTTACTGATTACAATTTTGGACAGGTAACTAGTAACTGTAACGGAGTACATTTAGAAAGGAACCTACCCAACCCTGCCTTCGCCCATTACTCCAAACCCATCATGGGTCTCCCTTCAGACCTCTCCACCTGAACCCTGGTGACATGGCAGCTCCCCTCACAGGAGGTTCACTGCTCTGTAACACAAAGTGCATTGTGTTTGACCCATTAAGCACTCTTAAAAGGAGCAGTCGGCGAGGGAGGCACAAAGCCACTTGCTGTGCTACCACTGAGTGAGGAGACAGCAAGAATGTGCCCCTAGACTTGGCTAGGTAGCTTACTTCTCTTGTTGACGAGAGAGCTTGAATGCTCTGAAAATATTGTGTGTGTGTGTGTGCTCACGTTTGTTCTTATAATTGGTAATGTGTCCATCTGCGTGTTTGTGCGTGCGTTTTAACTTATATGTGTGCATGCTTGCGTATCTCCTGTGTGTATGTGCGTGTGTCTGTGTTTGGGTGTGCAGGTATGGGTTTTTGTGGCAGTGAGAGTGCCTACACAAATTGGACATGTGTGGGTGCATGCGTGTGTGCAGTGGCGGTCAGGGCCGTTTAAGATTATGGAGGACACTTTTTTTTTCATTTTTTTTCGTTCATATTCCATTCACCCAGTTAAATTTAACATGGATAGGTTTAGGCTACTACATGATACTTGAGTTTGCCCTATACCCATCATGAGGTTGCTACAACCTAGCCGACCAATGAAAGTTTATAACGTAGCACTGGGTGAAAAGGGTCCATATATCAGTGGATAGCTTTACATTACACGTTTTTGATATTCTGGAGAATACAGACTATTTCAAATGCATATTTGGAGTTTTGTGTATATGCTCCATATCAGACCAATTCTGAATCCAGATGTGTCTTTTAGACATGTACACTGAACAAAAATATAAATGTAAAGTCCCCTGTTTCATGAGCTGAAATAAATAATCCCAGAAATGTTCCATAAGCACAAAAAGCTTATTTCTCTCAAAGTTTGTGCACAAATTAGCTTACATCCCTGTTTATCCTTTGCCAAGATAATCCATCCACCCTGACAGGTGTGGCATATCAAGAAGCTGATTAAACAGCATGGTCATTACACAGGTGCACCTTGTGCTGGGGACAATTAAAGGCCACTCTAAAATGTGCAGTTTTGTCACGCAACACAATACCACAGATGTCACAAGTTTTGAGGGAGCATGCAATTGAAATGCTGACTGCAGGAATGTCCACCAGAGCTGTTGCTAGAGAATGTAATGTTAGTTTCTCTACCATTAGCCTCCAAAGTCATTTTAGAGAATTTGGCAGTTTGTCCAACCAGCTTCACAACCTCCAGGAACTACAGTATTTCTGTCTGTAATAAAGCCCTTTTGTAGGGAAAAACTAATTCTGATTGGTTGGGCCTAGCTCCCCAGTGGGTCGGCTTGGCTCCCAAGTGGGTGGGCCTATGCCCATGGCTGCACCTCCTGCCCAGGCATGTGAAATCCATAGATTAGGGCCTAATTAATTTATTTCAATTGACTGATTTCTATATATGAACTGTAACTCAGTATATGATACTGGGATTACTCTGAATATCACCCATTGGATATCCTGAGATATGTGACATCCTCTTTTATCTCGTCATGTTGACAAATACTGACTGTATACACAAATAACACAAATGGAATCATGTAGTAACCAAAAAAGTGTTAAACAAATCAAAATATATTTTAGATTTTAGATTCTTCAAAGTAGCCACCCTTTGCTTTGATGACAGCTTTGCACTCCCGTAACATTTTTACCTCCTATCAAGCCTCAAGGTGACAGCTAAAGTTTTAAAACTTTCAGGCTTATTTCGTATTAGTGGTTGATATTTTTTATTTCACCTTTATTTAACCAGGTAGGCCAGTTGAGAACAAGTTCTCATTTACAACTGTGACCTGGCCAAGATAAAGCAAAGCAGTGTGACAAAAACAACAACACAGAGTAACACATAAACAAATGTACAGTCAATAACACAATAGAAAAATCTATGTACAGTGTGTGCAAATGTAGAAGAGTAGGGAGGTGAGGCAATAAATAGGTCATGGAGGTGAAATAATTACAATTTAGCTTTAACACTGGAGTGATAGATGTGCAGATGATGATGTGCAAGTAGAGATACTGGGGTGCAAAAGAGCAAGAGGATAAATAACAATATGGGGATGAGGTAGTTGGGTGTGCTATTTACAGATTGGCTGTGTACAGATACAGTGATCGGTAAGCTCCTCTGACAGCTGATGCTAAAAGTTAGAGAGGGAGATATAAAACTCCAGCTTCAGTGATTTTTGCAATTCATTCCAGTCATTGGCAGCAGAGAACTGGAAGGAAAGGCGGCCAAAGGAACTGTTGGCTTTGGGGATGACCAGTGAAATATGACTGCTGGAGCACGTGCTATGGGTGGGTATTGCTATGGTGACCAGTGAGCTGAGATAAGGCAGGGCTTTACCTAGCAAAGACTTATAGATTGGGCGACAAATAGGTAGTGAGGGCCAGCCAATGAGAGCATACAGGTCGCAGTGGTGGGTAGTATATGGGGCTTTGGTGACAAAACGGATGGCACTGTGATAGACTACATCCAGTTTGCTGAGAGGAGTGTTGGAGGCTATTTTGTAAATGACATCGCCGAAGTCAAGGATCAGTAGGATAGTCAGTTTTACGAGGGTATGTTTGGCAGCATGAGTGAAGGAGGCTTTGTTGCGAAATAGGAAGCTGATTCTAGATATCATTTTGGATTGGAGATGCTTAATGTGAGTCTGGAAGGAGAGTTTACAGTCTAACCAGACACCTAGCTATTTGTAGTTGTCCACATATTCTAAGTCATAACCGTCCAGAGTAGTGATGCTAGTCGGGCGGGCGGGTGCGGGCAACAATCGGTATTTAGTTTTACTAGTATTTAAAGGCAGTTGGAAGCCACGAAAAGAGTGTTGTATGACATTGAAGCTCATTTGGAGGTTTGTTAACATAGTGTCCAAAGAATGGCCAGAAGTATACAAGTTGGTCAAGTTGCTGCAGGGGGTGCTGCTAACTAGCTAGCTAACGAAATAGCAACTTGTCGTGCTAGCTAGTTCCAGTTTGTTTTCTCGTCATGAATGAAGCAGGTATAGTAGCTACCTTGTGGTATGGTTTTGTGAAATAACTATATTTTCTTGCAATATCTAAAATAATAACCGCAACAGTCCTACCCCTGCCTACCCTGTTTGTTAACATGGCCCATACAATGGATCGCCATCCATTGTATGGGCCATGTTAACAAACAGGGTAGGCAGGGGTAGGACTGTTGAGGTGACTGTATTACCACCACACCAGCAGTCATGAGTCGCATTCAAATTCCACGTGACCGTTGAGTCATGGTAATCTCCTCATATGCACACTGGACATGCGTTGGTAGTATCCAACTCGCTAACGACCGCTGGGTCACTAATGGCCTGGTACTCAGGGCTCTATTGTCCCTCCATCAGGTCCTAATGGCCTGGTACTCAGGGCTCGATTGTCCCTCCATCAGGTCCTAATGGCCTGGTACTCAGGGCTCTATTGTCCCTCCATCAGGTCCTAATGTTCTGGTACTGAGGGCTCTATTGTCTCTCCATCAGGTCCTAATGGTCTGGTACTCAGCGCTCTAGTGTCCCTCCATCAGGTCCTAATGGCCTGGTACTCAGGGCTCTATTGTCCCTCCATCAGGTCCTAATGGCCTGGTACTCAGTGCTCTATTGTCCCTCTAACCACTCTGACATCAATGCAAATGCAATAGAAAATCACATCAAACACTTATCATCAAAACAGTATGTGCTTTTATGACTCTCTTAACTGTGATTGATCAATTTTTTTTTTTATCTTTATTTTAACAGGGAAAACAGACTGAGACCTGGATCTCTTTTACGGCTGTGCCCTGTGGAAACATGTTGACATGTACAGTTCTAGGCATACAGACAAGAACATTTCAAAACATACAAAACAAAGACACAATTTAACAGAAACAATCACAGACAACATCATATTGATCCTCCATAATATTTTTGAAATGGGCAAGGGACACCAGAGTGTCTAACTTAAGTTGGATCTGCAGTTTGTTCCATAAATAAGGTGCAAAGGAACTGAAAGCAGTCCTTCCCAACTCTGTGGAGACCGCAAGAGTCTCTAATGTAATCCACATCTGTGATCTGGTCATAAAATTAGTATATCTAGTTAAAATGAATGATGATATATATGGAGGTAGTTTTAAAAGAAGTGCTTTATAAATAAACAAAAGAGCATGTTGCTCTCGCCTCACAGATAGAGAGGCCCAACCCACATGTTGATATAGGATACAGTGATGAGTTTTGTAACTATCACCTGTGATAAACCTGAGTGCACAATGGTAAATAGAATCCAGTAGAATCCAGAATCCAGTGTTTGCCGATGCATGCATATAAATAATATCACCATAATCTAAAACGGACATAAAAGTAGCCTGCACAATTTGTTTTCTATTTACGGAGGTCAGACAAGTCCTGTTTCTGTAAAGGAACCCTATCTTGAATTTACATCACTGTGTCATCTGTACATCACTGTGTCATCTGCATATAAATGGAAATTACAATATCTGACATTATTACCAATGTTGTTTATATAAAGTGAGAACAATAGTGGGCCAATTATTGAACCCTGAGGGACCCCTTTAAGTAACTTGAAGAAAGAAGTTCAACAACAGGTTAAAACTGAGTGGAAAACATGGTCATTGTGGATGTTGTTTCAAAGCCAAACACAACGAAATGGAGATCACTTTCTATGGTGATGTATAATTCAAAATCCCCATATGCATATTAGAGCTTTTGATTACGCATAGGGGTCTATATATGAGCCCATGCCCCTAAAAATATTTAAATAATGATTGTGCCGTTATACAATACAAAGCCTAATAGCCTATCATATATTACACATTTAAGGTGTCTTTAGTACATAATTGTTCTAGCCTAATTCTAGTAATTGCCTTTGAGTGTGGATTGTATTATTATGCATACTTGATTGACTTGTTACCGTATGCTACGCTCCAAACTTTCTATCCATGAGTCTAGGAGAGAACGTATAGGCCTAGGCAATTTGGTTAATTAATTGTGCAGGGTTTCTTACAGAGTTAGCCTACAATTATAGTGAATTTGTATTTTGATGTTGAATTGCCTAGTAATAGGGAATTCTTTATATTTTCATAATTAATAGGCTGAAACATTACCTCTAGCTACAGAATATGTCAACACTGTGCGTTTCCAACTCTCCTCTCTCACCTTCATTACTTTCTCGATCGCGCAGCGGGGCTGTCAACAGTTTAATGAAATAACATGTTACTATCGATGTTCCCGAACATATTTCACTTGGTTTCCCAAATTAAGCACTGGGTAGCTGCAGGAACAGTGTTGGAGAGTCCATGGCATACAGAGTTTGGACGGAATATCACCTGTCACGCAGCGAGAGGCTGCATGCTCCTCAAACCATGGTTGATGCGTGGGGTGAAATAATCAAATCAAAGTTTATTGGTCGCGTATACAGATTTGCAGATGTCATCGCAGGTGCAGCGAAATGCTTGTGTTTCTAGCTCCAACAGTGCAGTAATACCTAGCAATAATAATAATAAAAAAAACTCTGAACACATAAAATCTTCAATAATTATTCTTACAAGCCCAGAGATTTCTATATGCAATCCCGTGAGAAAGCAGAGTTTTGATGGTTGTCACTAATAAGAGGAGGATCCCAGCTGCTACTCTATTCCACTCCAGTTTTATAGCCTAAAACTGGAGTAGCTTACTCAAACTGAGGAAAAGCGGCCTTCATTCGCTTTTCTAGTACATACGAATTATATGCTTTTTTCCCCTGCCCCTGTTACTGCGCATTTGATAATGGACCATTCTAAATCTAAACTAATTTGACATAATAGTAAAGACGAGATCAAATTGAGAATAGTCTTTTTTTTTTTTTCAAATCATCGTAGCCTATAATCGCATCATGCAGTCACAATATATGTTTTGATTTTGAATACATTCTAAGGCTTGTATCCTTCACAACTAAAGATGGCAAACAACTAAATCTAGTGTATAGGACCTGTTTCAAATAATCACTTTTAGACTTAACATAACCACTTATGCGCACTTGCTCGGGAATGGGGAAAAATATGCTTTGTATTTTATTCAGCTAAGTTCAATTATATTCTTCTTACTATACAATCATATAATATATAATAATGGCACAGGACTTACAGTGAATTCTTTTTCCACATTCCGTTACAGCCTTATTCTAAAATGTATAAAATAATTTTTTCCCTTTATCAATCTACACACAATACCCCATAATGACAAAGCAAAAACAGGTTTTTAGAAAATGTAGAAAAGGTATATAAACAAAACTGAAATATGCCATTTACATAAGTATTCAGACCCTTTACTCAGAACTTTTGAAGCACCTTTGGCAGCGATTACAGCCTCGAGTCTTCTTGGGTATGACTCTACAAGCTTGGCACACCTGTATTTGGGGAGTTTCTCCCATTCTTCTCTGCAGATCCTCCCAAGCTCTGTCAGGCACAGCTATTTTCAGGCCTCTACAGAGATGTTAGATCGGGTTCAATTCGGGCTCTGGCTGGGCCACTCAAGGACATTCAGAGACTTGTCCCAAAGCCACTCCTGCGTTGTCTTGGCAGTGTGCTTAAGGTTGTTGTCCTATTGGAAGGTGAATCTTTACCCAGTCTGAGGTCCTGAGCGCTCTGGAGCAGGTTTTCATCAAGGATATCTCTGTGTTTTGCTCTGTTTATCTTTTCCTCGATCCTTACTAGTCTCCCAGTTCCTGCCGCTGAAAAACATCCCCACAGCATGATGCAACCACCACCATGCTTCACCTTAGGGATGGTGCCAGGTTTCCTCCAGAAGTGATGCTTGGCATTCAGGCCAAGAGTTCAATCTTGGTTTCATCAGACCAGAGAATCTTGTTTCTCACAGTCTGAAAGCCCTTTAGGTGCCTTTTGGGGCTGTCATGTGCCTTTTACTGAACAGTGGCTTCCGTCTGGCCATTCTACCATAAAGGCCTGATTGGTGGAGTGCTGCAGAGATTGTCGTCCTTCTGGAAAGTTCTCCCGTCTCCACAGAGGAACTCTGGAGCTCTGTCGGAGTGACCATCACCTCCCTGACTAAGGCCCTTCTCCCCTGATTGTTCAGTTTGGCTGGGCGGCCAGCTCTAGGAAGAGTCTTGGTGGTTCCAAACTTCTTCCATTTAAGAATGATGGAGTCCACTTTGTTCTTGGGGACTTTCAATGCTGTAGAAATGTTTGGGTGCCCTGCCAAAGGCCTGTGCTTTGACACAATCCTGTCTCTGAGCTCTACGAACAATTCCTTCGACCTAATGGCTTGGTTTCTGCTCTGACATGCACTGTCAACTGTTGGATCTTATATAGACAGGTGTGTGCCTTTCCAAATCATGTCGAATCTATTTAATTTACCACAGGTGGACTCCAATCAAGTTGTAGAAATATCTCAAAGATGATCAATGGAAACAGGATGCACCTGAGCTCAATTTCGGGGTCTAATAGCAAAGGGTCTGAATACTTATGTAAATAAGGTATTTCTGTTTTTATATTTTATAAATTTGCAAACATTTCTAATAACCTGTTTTTGCTTTGTCATTGTGGGGTATTGTGTGTAGATAAATTAGGACTTGTATTTATTTAATCCGTTTTAGAATAAGGCTGTAACGTAACAAAATGTGGAAAAAGTCAAGGAGTCTGAATAATTTCCGAATGCACTGTCTGCTAAATGAACTAGCCTACAGCCTGTAGCATGGCACATATAGCCAGATAACATATTGAATCTGTTCTACTGAAATATATTTTATTCATACCATAATGTTTATTTAGACCTGCCTAAATTAAATAATGGATTTATTGTGATGGTGTATATTAAATGGATTTATTCAAAATGTTAAAATGTCGAGGTTCCAAAGGCACACATCAGCCACTTGAATGCGTGGAGGCCTGGAGATGTTAAACGTGTTTATGTTAATTAACGTTCAATTACCGTGAGACTGGCAGTCATTTGCATGACAATAACCGGTTGACAAAATGTCATTACCGCCACAGCCCTAGGGATGGGTTACTGAGGGTGTGCAACTTTTATTTTCTGTCAAATAAATCATATACCATTTTTGCGAAGATTAGACTATGTTTGCATCTTTCCCGTAAACATGTGTTCTGATTGGAGCTCTGGATTTGCTATGCTGCATTTTTTAAACAGAAATAGCAGAGATGTGCTTTGGAAATAGCAACTTGGATTAAATATGACAATGTTTACCTTTCCGTCCCTTGTATAGCCTACTACTGAATATGGTGCAATGTATGCTCAGATTTGTCACCTTCAAATAAAGAAGCACAATGAGTTTTGGCTGCTGAACAGGTCAAATCTTTTGGCCTCTGGACATTCCATTAGTCGGACTTTGCCCATTTTTTATCAGACATACGGGGATGAATATAAAATGTCTATAATTCACATATCATGTAAGGATATCTATTGAAATTAAGATTTGTATTTATTTTTATATGGATAAATATATTATCAGGTAATACAGATATGATACATTTCTGAAAATATGTGGATTCGTTCAAGCGTAAGTATAAAGTCTTAGATATGTCAGCATGTTGACACATACCCTTTCCGGAGTTAGAATATTCTACAAATATGTAAGTGGGTGCACGCACACCATATCTCGTCCCAGATATCTCCCTGGACTCATACAATAGAGCGAAGATTTCAGAGGTACATGTAGAAACTCCCATTATGCAACATCATATCCTAGCTCCATATATGAAATTAAGGACATGCGTATCTGGAGCATATCTACTCCTTATATCTTATCAAATGTCAAATATCCGGAAATATATAGAGGAAGATATCACCTGTTCTGTACCCTTTTCGCCCAGTGTAGGTGCACAGGTCGAGAGACAAGTTGGAGTAATCAAGGTGACAGACAGTGACACATTCAATACAACCTTGCACACTCTTTCTTTCCTGAGTGAGAAATGAACCCAACCCACGTGTTACTACCTGATGCCTGTAAAAACATCTCCAATACCTGCTTACCTATGAGTCATGCTCTTAGACACTGTATCTGCTGACCTCTGTTGACCTCTGGTGACCCCCTCTGACCTGTCTGACCGTCCACTTCCTGTCTCTGCATGTGTTCCCACCCTACGGGCTGTAGTTAGTTGACGGAGCTGTCAGCGCAGGTGTCAGCCTAAGTGGCCTGTGAAGGATGTTGATGGCTGTATGGTTTAGTAGAGGCCAGGCACTCTGTGGGGCCACGGTTTGGAACTCCACACCTCCACTCTTTCGTCCCGCTCAGTGCTCTCTCTCTCTCTCTCTCTCTCTCTCTCTCTCTCTCTCTCTCTCTCTCTCTCTCTCTCTCTCTCTCTCTCTCTTCCATTCTCTCTCTCTCTCTCTCTCTCTCTCTCTCTCTCTCTCTCTCTCTCTCTCTCTCTCTCTCTCTCTCTCTCTCTCTCTCTCTCTCTCTCTCTCTCTCTCTCTCTCTCTCTGTCTTTCTTTGTCCCTCTCTCCCTCTCTGTCTTTGTCTTTGTCCCTCTCTCCCTCTCTGTCTTTCTCTCTCTGTCTTTTTCTCTCTGGCTCTCTCTCTCTGACTGACCAGAACATGTGGCTCATCTCACTCCATGTCAACGCTCAATGCTCACTCTCATAGAACAAAAGGAATGTGGCATGTCCTTAGTGGCTACCTCTGCTTTCCTCTACCTTTCTCTTTCTCCTGCCATTTGTTTTTACTACCCCTACACTACCCTCCTTGATGAGCTGAAACTTCTCCATCAAAGCAGTCTCAGTGTGTGGTTGCGTGCGTTCGTGCGTGTGTGGCTGGATGCGTGCCTTAGTGTGTGTGTCTCAGCGTGTGTGTCTCAGTGTGTGTCTCTTGACCACAGAGAGAGAACATCTGCTTGACAACAGAGGAGAGGGACAAAAACAGGGGAGATTCTAACAGGGCCGCAAACAAAAAGCTCAGACAAAGATCCAGAGGAGATCCAGAACTCTGTTAATCCACTGATGCAGCCAGTTAGCAGGGGCTGAATGGAAAGAATGGATAAGTAAACCCTTCTCCAAACAAATCCTAAAGGAGACTAAAGCACTTGACTGCGGAGTCACTTCCAGCCTTTCCTTGGGTGGCATTGGCTGAGCTGTTTACTCAGCCTTTGTACCAATCACAAATCAATGCAGCTGCTTCAAGATTAGGCTCCAGAACGGTGGGGGAGATTAGGCTCCAGAAGGGTGGGGGATTCTACCTGAAGCCCACAGTCTTTATTGATATCCACCTGGATAACATGTTGGCATTGTGTTAGACACACACCAAAAACAGAAAAGAGCGACATTCCAGTCATCCTGATAAAGTAGAGCTGTCTTGATCTCTTCATTTAGAGATGAGGGGCCCAGAGAAAGAGGAATGGGGAACATTTGTATAATATTGTTCAGCGCATTGTTCACAGCATTGTTCACAGCATTGTTCACGGCATTGTTCAGAGCATTGTTCACAGCATTGTTCACAGCATTGTTCACGGCATTGTTCAGAGCATTGTTCACAGCATTGTTCACGGCATTGTTCAGCGCATTGTTCACAGCATTGTTCACAGCATTGTTCACAGCATTGTTCAGAGCATTGTTCACGGCATTGTTCACAGCATTGTTCACAATATTTTTGTCATTTAGGAGGCACTCCTGTCCAGAGTGACTTACAGTTAGTGCAGTCATCTTAAAATATCACAGTCGTAGTAAGTAAAACATTTAAATTAAATTGTATTTGTCACAGGCTTCGTAAACAACAGGTGTAGACTAACGATGAAATGCTTACCTACGGGCCCTTTCCAACAATGCAGAGAGAAAAAAAGTTAAACAATAACACGAGAAATAAATACACAATGCGTGACGATAACTTGGCTTTATACACGGGGTTCTAGTACCGAGTCGATGTGCAGGGGTATGAGGTAATTGAGGTAGATATGTACATATAGATAGGGATAAAGTGACTAGGCAACAGGATACATAATAGATAGTAAACAGCAACGTATGTGATGAGTCAGAAGAGTTTGTCTGCAAAAATGGTCATTGCAGATAGTTAACCAATAGCTACCCGGACTACTTAACTAACTATTTAGCAGTCTTATGTCTTGGGGGTAGAAGCTGTTAAGGGTCCTGTTGGTTCCAGACTTGGTATGTTTGTACCGCTTACCATGTGGTAGCAGAGAGAATATTGTATGACTTGGTGGCTGGAGTTTTGGACCATTGTTTTAGGTCAATCCTCTGACACCGCCTGGTATAGAGGTCCTGGGTGGCAGGGAGTCACCTTGTCCTAGAGAGATTTACATGGTTATCAAAACATCATGCCAGGGTAAGACTACACAGAACACAGCCCTTATTTTAAGTGTTTCTAAAAAAAACTATGGGAAAAATGAATGGTGGAAAAGTTTCCCTGTTTGACCGCTAGGTTTTATGGGTATTATGACTGATACTGTGGTACTCTATGGTGCAGCTGTATAACTTTTGGAGGATCAGAGGGCCCATGCCAAACCTTTTCAGACTCCTGAGGGGGAAGCGGCATTGTCGTGCCCTCTTCACAACTGTGTTGGTGTGTGTGGACAGTGATAGTACCTTAGTGATGTGAACACCAAGGAACTTGACGCTCTCGACCTGCGTTCCTTGTAGTCCACGATCAGCTCTTTTGTCTTACAGACGTGGAGGGAGAGGTTGTTGGCCTGGCACTACACTGCTATGTCTCTGACCTCCTCCCTGTAGGCCAGGGTTCCCCAACTGGCGTCCCTAAAAGAGATGTAAAGTACAGAGAGTTGCGTTATAACCAATAGTGCTTTGCAAAGTGCTCAGATTTCAAAGACATTTCTAAATAATAGAAGACGTTTTAAAAAGGGAGCTGGGACAATGGAGGGACTTAAATCCTAGATGTCCCCCTCACCATTTATCTTATCCCATTTCCTGACTTTTGACGTTGTGGGATCTATTAGTGTCAGTTGTCTATTGAAGATCTTTGTGTTCGCACTTTATATTCACTTTGTTTGAAAAGAAATGTGTTTTGACAGCTTCACATCTCACTGGCTTTCATGATACAGCACCCCTCCCTCCCTCCTTCCCTCTCCCACTCCTTGCATTCCTTCCAGGTGAAGTGAACCTGGTCTTACTGTTAAAGTAAGCTCCTCTTCCTCCTTGTCTTCCTCCTGCGATGGATTGGGGGCAACAACTTTCGGATGTAAGCTTAGCTCTCTGACCTGTTTTGGTTGGAGGGCCTGAGGCATCGCGGCAGGTAGCCTAGTGGTTAGAGCGTTGGGCCAGTAACCGAAAGAGCTGACAAGGTAAAAATCTGTCGTTCTGCCCCTGAACAAGGCAGTTAACCCACTGTTCCCCGGTAGGCCGTCATTGTAAATAAGAATTTGTTCTTAACTGACCTGCCTAGTTAAATAAATAAATAAAATCGCCGTCCCAGATAAACTGATCACTGTGGGGAAGAACACTATGGTGTGAACATTGTGTGGACATAAAAAACGATATGTTCCCAAAACACAAAAACTGTCCAGTTGTGCGGATGATTCTATAATGTTTCATTTAGGATGAAAAACACACCCAGCTGATATTGCAAGAACGTTCCCAGAACACATTTAATCTGTTCTTTAAAGGTTCCCAGAATACTTCTTCAGGTTGTGCGAACATTATGGGTTATGACGAGAGATTGGTTCCTAAAACACTCAAACTCTCCAGTTGTGCTGACATTCAGGAAGTGTTTGTATCAGGGTGCAAAAAACATTCCTTTGATGTTGCAAAAATGTTGACAGAACAGCCTTTCTGAGTTGTTTGTATAAGTTGGATACTCCGGCCAACGTCAAACATGTAACTATGTTCACGGCATTGGCCTTCCATGGATGTTTATATGACAAGTTGTCGACTCTGGTTCATGTCTTGTGCAGTGTTCGCTCTCACACGCTACAGCTAGCTACGCTAAAGACATTGGTAGCTAGCTAGATAGTAATTTGGCTAAAAACAATGTATTACCGTGCTGATCTTCGCTGCTGGGCGTCATCATGTCAGATTTGCCTTCTCTTGTAAAAGATTACGCCAGTGACTAGTGCATGAGTATTAACATACGCGACACTGTGACATCATTGCGTGAGACTAATCATTGAGTACGGCCATTTGTAACCCCACCCACCAGACTGGGGGGTTCGAGGTCCGTACCAGATATCAAACGAGGCTTAATATCTCACTTGGTTCCAGGAATAAAGTGGGCCATGGGCAAGTGGAAATGAAATAGGAACTGTGATATTCACGGCACGGCCCTGCAGTGGAAAAGTGTTCTGGGAACATTCTTGTAACATCAGTTGAATGTTTTTTTAACCTTAAAATAAACATTGTAGAATCTGGACAGTTTTTTGTTGTTTTGGGAACATATATTTTGTAATGTCCCCACAATGTTTCCCAACAGACTGTTCCCACAACCAAATGAAACATTCTGGGAACCTTTAAATAACAAATTAAATGTCTTCTAGCAACGTTCTTGCAACATCAGGGGAATGTTTTACATAAACATTCTATAATCATCAGCACGATTTTATAGTTTTTTGTGTTACGAGAACATTTACCTTGACCTAACAAATGTTCTGGGAACTTTCACAGGACCAATTTTGGTTTGCTGGGTTAACTCTAACACACACATGCCTTTGTAGAATAATCCCCCCTCTCATCTATATAATTGGGATGTATAACAGCTCAGTCTATATGGAACCTCTGAATTGCACTGCTTCATTTGTTACCTGGGACTGTTAAATCATGATATTTACTATGATTTCAACTAAACGTATAGAATGATGGCTTGTCGTTCTTAATCAGGGTCATATTCATATAGGAACTAATGTAAAATGAAAACAAATGTTTCTTAAGTTCAGGTAGTTCCTCCCTATTTGTGTCCATTTTCTTCCATTTGGTGCCTAATGAATGCAGCTCTGTTCTTGCATAAGTTAATGCCTCGTTCAAAAACTGTAAACTAGATGGGTTGGATTTGAGCATTCAGCCATATCCCTGTTACACAGGCTAAAACACTGTTATTCAGATCCAGATTGTGTAATTGTGTGAACACATGAATACATGAGCTCCCAGTCACCCACACAGTGAATTTACAGGTATGATGACTCTGTAGGCTAATTCAAGTGTTATTTGTTTTATCTCATTTCAGAAATGTCAGTAGACTACTGTCAGGGGAATTCTAATTATACTGAACAAAAGTATAAATATAAATGCAACATGTAAAGTGTTGGTCCCATGCTTCATAAGCTGAAATAAAAGACCCCAGAAATGTTACATATGCACAAAAAGCTTATTTCTTTCTAAGTTTGTGCACAAATGATGTATCCTGTTCCCTAGTCACTTTATCCCTATCTATATGTACATATCTACCTCAATTACCTCGTACCCCTGCACATCGACTTGGTACTGGTACCCCGTGTATAAAGCCCAGGACCTCCACATCAGGCTTCTTCACCTGCGGGATCATCTGAGACCAGCCACCCGGACAGCTGATGAAACTGATTTCTGTCTGTAATAAAAACCCTTTTGTGGCGAAAAACTAATTCTGATCGGCTAGGCCTGGCCCACCCAAGGCTGCACCCCCGCCCAGTCATGTGAAATCCATAGATTAGGGCCTAATGAATTTATTCCAACTGACTGATTTCCTTCTAGGAACTGTAACTCAGTAAAATAGTTGAATTTGTTGCATGTTGAGTTTATATTTTTGTTCAGAGGAATAGGACTTTCCATGCAGCCAACATCATCAGTCTGATTGATTTGATTCCACAAATACAAAGTATTGAGAATAGTAAACTAAGTTTGAGCTGTACTTTCTTGGAGTTTATAAGATGGCTGTCAGTCACTCAGTTTATTTAATGTTGTCTTTGTGTTTATTGTTCTAGGAGCGTTGGAGCGTGTCAGGAATGGTGTTTGGTTGGGCGTGGCTCATCTCAGGTAAGACTTAACTAGCTCTTTTGGTTTACTTTGTACATTTGAGCTGCTGTTTTCACATGGGAAGGCTACTGTTTTGAACGAAGACATTGTAGCACAGCAAGATCTTGAGCTTTTTGGGTGATGCATGTGTTGTACCGTAAGGAAGAAAAATAAGAAAGATTCCATGTATCTGCAGATTCTCTCTGGCAATTTGATGAGCATCTGAGAAATAGAATATCCTGAAACACTAGACTGTAGTAGTATACGAGAGGTGTAGATGATATAGGATAGAATAACGTATTATGTAGTGTTTGTGTGTGTGTGTGTGTGTGTCATTCTACCTCCCAGAGTATACACTGAATGCCTACAGTATTCTTAGATGCCACCTCGTATTGTTGACAATAGATTGGGGAAGGCTGTTTCTGCACTGTTGTTTTGATTGAAACCAGTCTCTCATGCTTGTCTGTCTTGCGCTTAGGAATGAAGTTCAAGAGCCTTCTTGTACATCTTTATATCCGTGTTCACTCATAGTGGTTTCTAACTAAAATCTAGCATAATTCTAGTCTTCTATCTACAGGGATGGAAAGTTCTGTTCATGTGCAGCGTTTTTGGAAATAACAATGAGTGTGTCTATAAGAAATGAAACTGTCTGTATTTTTGATTTTCACTTTACATCATGTGTGAGTGTTAACTATTTCATATTTCCATGAAGCCTACTTGTTCATGAGTCGATAGTGGCTGTCGGCAGATTCTTTTTGTATACACAGTTAATGAATCGAGAACGAAGTTTCAACACAATCTATATACCCACTGAGATCTAATTCTTAACTGTGCCAAACCATTACAGAACATTTTAGATACTCCACAGTCGGTGGTCAATTGATCAATGACAGTAGTCTGATTCGCCAACTTGTGTATTTCTTCATGCCTTTAAATGTCTTCATGGAGTGGTCCCATATGTTGTTGTCATTTTCACTATCACAAATGATCTGATACCAGCACTGTGTCTTTCTTTCTCTGCCACCGAAACTCCACAGGCTTTATTTCCTGTAAATGGTGGTCAGGTGATTTCTGTCCCATTTGCCACTCTCATGTCTCTTTTTTAAACATTTTATGTTATACAGTATGTTTAAATACATCAAGGACCATCCACTTTAAATAGAAGTGTCTGGAAATAATTTGTAGCTAAATCCTAAGGCCTATCAGCTCGGGTATCAAGCTGATAGGCCTAAGTAAACATTTGCCACTTGTCTTTGGGTCATAACATGACAAACATAAACTTTCCTAGTATCACACCGTTGCCTGAGTCTCTTGGCGAGGAACCTGAGATGAGGGGTCTATGGATGGAGGCATAGGACAGACACCCAGTGTGTCAGGTCATCCCTCAGTAAAGTGGTTCTGCTCAGAGTGACTCGACACTTTTGACATGTGCTAGCACACTTGTGCTCAGATACTTTTCGTTTTTGGATTAGTCTCTGCAGCAGCTGCCTCCCCACAGCTGACTGACCAGGGCTCTAGAACAGAGGTTGAGCTCAGGGTGCTGGATCCCCCCCTCCCTCTATTCCACACCAGCCACCCTGGGCAGTCGCTACTGGGTGATTCCTCACAAAACTAGAACAAAAAAAGCTCCGGATTTGGGGGGATTTTAACAAGATGTAATCCATAGAAGGGTCCTTTTGGAGAAAGAATTGTTGACATATATTTGACATTTGCATTTTAAAGCAATTGAGGAATAATGAATTGAAGTTGGAAGATTTGTGACTTTTTGGACTTACCCAAGCCTCCTCTAAGACATAATGTTTCATCTTTAGATGCTACGGAGCAAAAAATGTCTGTCAAATGAAGCTTTAAAGAGTAGTGATATGAGTAGTATTTTGATTTCAGTAACAATTGTCTTACATTCGTTTATGAATATTGAAACATATAAACATGAATATTGAAAATATACTATTTTTTTATTTGCCTTTTTAAAACAAAAACAAAAAAATATATATGCAGTATAACGTTATATATTTTTGAAAATAATTTTCTCCGGTCCACTGTGCCTGACTGTCTCCCTTCCTGTCGATCTTACTCTGGTTATCTCAGTCATGACTCTGGGATCCAGTGCTGACAGTCAGAGTTCCAGAAAAGATCAGGATGAGCAGCACCTCTGTTAGCTGCTAGTCTCTAGCTACACTCTGGTACCACGTCATCAATGACAGACAGTCTGCCAGGTTAGCCCCCGGTTTGTCTCTAGCTCGGTGGCTAAATAAAGGAAACATCTGCTCCTCTGCAGCACTGCTGGCTGCACTAGATCCAGACAGACAGGGCTTGGAGGAGGAAGAGTAGTTCGTTGTGCACGTCAGTCAGGTCTGGAGCAACTGCTGCTGTCTTCCCCTCATCTCGCCTCAGCCACCACCAACCCCTCAATCCCTCTGCCCCCCCACCATAACAGCTGCCGCCCCTGGATCAATGTAGCGGCAACCATCTCTCTCTCTCTCTCTCTCTCTCTCTCTCTCTCTCTCTCTCTCTCTCTCTCTCTCTCTCTCTCTCTCTCTCTCTCAGCAAAGACATGCCTCTGCACATGCATTCAGCAGTTAACCCTAGCCCAAGAAGTGGTGCTCCCTCAGCTGTGCGTACATACAAGAGAGTGCGGGTTTTCTCTGTGTATCTTCAATGGTTAGGTGGGCTCCCGATGAACATGGGTTCTCACAATGGAAATCCCCCATTCAATGAGTGTGAGGAGAGAATGAGAGAAGAAGGGGGTGATACTCATCCCATTGTAGTTGGTACACCTTGGACAGGGAGCTAATACACAGGTAGACTGGCAGAGGGAAGAGCTCACAGATTTGAACCGGATAATATAACATTATTTTTATTTCACCTTTATTTAACCAGGTAGGCCAGTTGAGAACATTTTCATTTACAACTGCGACCTGGCCAAGATAAAGCAAAGCAGTTCGACACAAACAACAACACGGAGTTACACATGGAATAAACACACGCACAGTCAATAACACAGTAGAAAAATCTATATACAGTGTGTGCAAATTAGGTGAGATTAGGGAGGTAAGACAATAAATAGGCCGTAGTGGCGAAGTAATTACAATTGAGCAATTAAACACTGGAGTGATAGATGTGCAGAAGATGAATGTGCAAGTAGAGATACTGGGGTGCGAAAGACCAAGAGGATAAATAACAATTATGGGGATGAGGTAGTTGGATGGGCTATTTACAGATGAGCTGTGTACAGGTGCAATGATCTGTAAGCTGCTCTGACAGCTGATGCTTAAAGTTAGGGAGGGAGCTATAAGACTCCAGCTTCAGTGATTTTTGCAATTCGTTCCAGTCATTGGCAGCAGAGAACTGGAAGGAAAGGCGGCCAAAGGAGGAATTGGCTTTGGGGGTGACCAGTGAAATATACCTGCTGGTGCACGTGCTACGGGTTGGTGCTGCTATGGTGACCAGTGAGCTGAGATAAGCAAAGACTTATAGATGACCTGGAGCCAGTGGGTTTGGCGACACAGTTAACAGTGTCCAAAGAAGGGCCAGAAGTATACATAATGGTGTTGTCTGCGTAGAGGTGGATCAGAGAATCACCAGCAGCAAGAGCCACCTCATTGATATATACAGAGAAAACATGTCTGGTTGTCTGCAGCAGCAGAATGTCCCTTGGACCTACAGCTGTATTGAGATCAGTTTTGTGTCGTAGTAGAAAAGTCTCTTCATTCCAGAGTCAATAGACTCAAAGACAGTTCAACAAGCTTTCAGGAGGCTAATTGCTTAGTTAAACATGCATGTTAAACGTAGAGCCTTAACCCAACCTGTCAAGATGTGACTTCAGGTAGATCCCTAACCATAGATATCTGTAACAAACCATTGCTAATAAGCACGTGTAGCTCATGAATGTGACTAACATGTCTTCTGGGTGATGCACTACATGTAGGCCACTGGGCTGTTCTATACGTTACATCCTGGGGGTATGGAGATATGGGGCACAGAGGCTGCGACTGTGAGAATAATACCCAGGGAGGAGGTCACAATCCTGGGAAGGAGTGGCAGTAAAAGAGGCCTGTCTTGGAGCTCTTGGTCCTATCCTGTCCCCTCGCCCGGGTGGACTCTGAAATAAACTTGTGTGGGCTAGCACTCTCTCTCTCTCTCTCTCTCTCTCTCTCTCTCTCTCTCTCTCTCTCTCTCTCTCTCTCTCTCTCTCTCTCTCTCTCTCTCTCTCTCTCTCTCTCTCTCTCTATCTCTCTCTCTCTGTCTCTCACAGCCTTTAAAATAATAACCCCATCAACTAAAAGGGAAAGCAAGATCTGTTCTTCCCAGAGATTGTGGTGGGAAGAATCAATTACTTCCTCCTTCTTTCTCCAGGGACGGGGGACACAGAGTCGTTGTTCCCTGAGGTCCCATAGTATTAATAGTGCCTCTGATAAGCCAATGGTGTCACAGCATATTGAGTTGTTGTGAGAACCTCTTGATATAGAATCAAAGAGATCTTAGGGAATACATTTCCCTGCCTCCTTCCTTAATTTGTTCAGCCCAGTGAACTGTACATCATGTCACTCGTACGATACTATGTGAGTATGCGTTGACAATGCGTGACACATGAGTGGTATATCAGGGACAACCTGACACTGGGTATTCTGTTGGGCTGTGACAGATTGAGCCCCGGAGCTCTGGGACAGTTTTAGCCCCTTGGTGACATGCTCAGAAGCCAGGGTAGGGTGAGGAACCTTTGTCAGATCTACAGGTCACAAAAGGATAGCTACAGGCTTTCTGCTGTGCAAATGGCATATTGGCCCTGAATGCACAGGAAATACTGTAGCAATCAATCAATCAAATGTATTTATAAAGCCCTTCTTACATCAGCTGATGTCACAGAGTGCTGTACAGAAACCCAGCCTAAAACCCCAAACAGCAAGCCATGCAGGTGTAAAAGCACAGTGGTTAGGAAAAACTCCCTAGACAGGCCAGAACCTAGGAAGAAACCTAGAGAGGAACCAGGCTGTGAGGGGTGGCCAGTCCTCTTCTGGCTGAACCGACCACTCATCATGTGAGTGGTTGGTTGACTCGGTTCAATATCCTATTCCCAACAATACACAAGTTGGATAATAATGCTTGCTGAAAGCTGTCAGAGGGAGTGGAGAACGATTGTGCAGATTTAGAGTCAACTCAACAACCGGTCCAGTCAGCGTCGGCTTACTGGAGAACTGATTTATACAAGGGAAAGTGACTTCTTATTGCAGATTTTTCAGTGTTGTTTGGTAGACTGCCTCAAATAGGTTCCCTGAAAAGGGACCATGGGAAAAAAATGACTGGAGTTGAGAAATGCTGGGAAAATACTGAGAGACGGACGCCGTTGGTAGTGGGGCAGGGCATTGTGGGACCGGACTGAGAGACTTTTTGGTCCTCATGCGTGAGTGACTACCCGGTGAAGAGAAAACATGGAGGAATGGATGCGAAACACAGGCCAACTATGACCAGCTGCAATTCCATCTAAGATCAGTTTCCATCTTGTTATGTTTGCTTGATTTCCTTCAGAGATGTGATGTGCTGCGGTGGGCAAGGTTGCGTTCAGCAGGCTCACTGGGCAGAGTCCCCTGACGTGGGCATAGGAGCGGGCGCCCTCATCATGCATACCGACATACCAGGCTGATGGGGGCCGGTCCCAGTGCGAGGGCCAAGCGGGGAGCCCACCCAGGGCAGCGGGCCCTCCCCTGCCCACCTTCCATGTTCCATCAGGGCCCGGCTCAGGATCAAGGGCAGGCCATGTGTCGGGGGACAGCGCTAATGATTGCCTCGGCCATGCCATCCCTTTCATGCCCCGACCCCAGAGTCCACTTTCAGCTAATGCTATTTCCTGTAGATAAGTGCAAACATTCTCCTGGTCCTTTTTGTTGTTGCAGTTTTGGTAGGGGAAGGGAGGGGAGGGGAGGGTGAAATATGTGATTGAGTGGTTGGGGAGCAGGGGTGAATACATGATTCCCTGTGAGATTCCTTCATTACCTGATTTGACATTATTGCACTAGTAGTGATCGTAGTCTCTCAGATGTTTTTGTACGTGTCCGCGGCTAGCTTGCACTGTACTCTACATGCCTGTGTGTCTCAGAGCTTCACTGTTAGTAGCCAAAACCTGTTGCCCAGTTGGACCTCCATCGCTCTGTCCGTTAAGTGGCTTAATCAAGCCTGTATTACACGATTACTTTACTCACCCAAGACCTCCAAAATTGTTTCCAGCTTCGAGGGAGATCAGTCGAGATATTCGGCAGGCTTGATGGGAACAGGCCTTCTGGTTTGCTATAGCACTGTAGCTTGGCCTCCCCTTCAAGTTGAAGCTGGGAAGAGCACAGCACACATATTTCGTACGCTTTTTAGGATCCACATGATGACCCTATATACAGGTCATCCTTATAATGTTCTTGTCCGCTCCTTATTAAACACCAAACACTAAAAATAAATACAAATAGAAAAACTGCAAATGACTTCCTTGTTCAAGAATGTGTGTGTCATCATCAGACGTGCTGACTGAGTGCAGTGAGTTCAAGCTTTGTGAAAATGCTGCGCCACAATGTTGTGCTAATGTCCTCTGTCTCTCTGTCTCTCTGTCTCTCTGTCTCTCTGTCTCTCTGTCTCTCTGTCTCTCTCTCTGTCTCTCTGTCTCTCTCTCTGTCTCTCTCTGTCTGTCTCTCTGTCTCTCGCTCTCTCTGTTTGTCTCTCTCTCTCTTTCTCTCTCTTTCTTTGTATGAGGATAACGGTCTGTCTGCTAACTGGGGATATCTGAGGGCAGGGGAAGCGGGTCAGGCACATCCGTCCACGTGCCCCTGCGATCTCAATCATTCATAAATCCACCAGCCGGCCAGATTCATATCCTCATCAGACCCGCCATCCGTCCATTATCTGTCTCTCTCTCTCTCTCTCTCTCTCTCTCTCTCTCTCTCTCTCTCTCTCTCTCTCTCTCTCTCTCTCTCTCTCTCTCTCTCTGTCTCTCTGTCTCTCTCTCTCTCTGACGCTCTTTCTCTTTGCCTTTCTCTCTCTCTCTCTCTCTCTCTCTCTCTCTCTCTCTCTCTCTCTCTCTGCCTCTCTCTCACTCTGCCTATCTCTCTCTCTCTCTCTCTGCCTCTCTCTCTCTGCGCCCCCCACTCTCTGTCTCTGGCTATTACACAGGAATTGTTGTCACACCCCTCTGGGACAGCACCTTGTACTGGTGACAGCTCTCTCTTTCTCTATATTCTCTCTCTCCCTTGCTCTCTCTCGTTTCTCTGTTTCTCTCTCTCTCTCTCTCGTTCTTTCTCAGTGTTTCTCTCTCTTTCTTTCTCTGTTTCTCTCTGTGTTCCCCTGTATTCTCTCTATTTTTTCTCTCTGTGTCTCTTGTCTGCTTGCTTGCTTGCACAGTGCAGCCAGAGTGAAATTCCCCCTAAGTCATCTAGCACAGATTCCACTTCTCAGCAGCCCTAACTCACCAGAATGTAAATAGAGCAGAGTTTTTCACATTACTTCACCGCTTATTTTTAGTCACAGAACAAGAGCAGGCAAGGATGTGCCTCTGCAAGCCCACGTCTTATCAGCAAAAAAGAAAACACACAAAAAAATACAATAATAATTCAAACAGAACATGAATGCCCTCATATAGGAAGTGATGCAATGATGTAGCCTCACGGTAACTGTAGCTGGCCAATTATAGCAGAGGGAAAAATGCTTTCTCTCTTACGTCACAGATGCTCATGTATTCTTGGTATGGCACCAATGTTACGTGTTAACTTTTACTATGGGATACTCCCATCTAGAGAGAGGTTTGAGAAGAATGTGAAAGCGGTGTTACATAGGACTAGTAGGGTGTGATTCATATGACTTCTCCGTCATAGATGGGTCCAGTATCTGTGCTGTCTTGCAATTGGGCTGAGGCCAAGACCATGGAAGGGGGAGGGCCAGGTCCTGCAGGCTAGAGGTGTTCCCGACCCGGTCTCCTTCCGGCAGGATTACCTTCAGCTGCAGCCCTGTATCCTGCAGACACCATAGACCGAGGCTAGGCATCTCTCTACCTGGCAGTGAATACACAGGATTCCATGGGTCCCAAATGGAATCCTATTCCCTTTATAGCACACTGCTTTTGACCAGGACCCATAGTGCACTATATGGGAATGGGACACAGCCACTGGCTCTCACCAAGAAACGCCTTTTTCCAGCTCATTCTCCAATCCACTTACTCATCTGTGCACCTCAACGACAAGCCAAGGGAAAGAAAAGAGATCAATTCTTGGCCAAGGTAATTTCTCTCTCTCTTACTTACTCGTTTTGCAGAAGTAGAGGATTGTGACAGAGACTGAAGCAAGCTTTTGAATTTGTTCGTTGTACTTTTAGAGGTGTGACTTCAAATCGACAACGCTGCCCAGTGTGTTAGAATTGTTTCCTGTGTTGTCATCTAGGTGAACAACTGGTTTGAGAAGCAAACAACGTATTTGCTCTTACCTCGCCATTTCAGGAGGTGCGGGATGCACAGCCTAGTTTGAGATGGCTACATTACGTAGGTGGAGGTGGAGACAGGGCCTTTGTTTGAGATGGAGAAAATCGTGGTGGTGAGGCGTCCTATTTCAATGCTGCCATTCAAAGTGATGACTCAGGGAAATTTCCACTGTCTGGTTGACACTTGACTTATGGAGCGCGAGCCCCGAGACGATTTCTCAGCCACAGAAACAGTGAGTCAGTCCGTTGCAATTGTAACCCAACACGTACCGAATTACATTTTTAATTTGTGTCTGTTTGTCCTCTACTGTTCTTCCAGTTGTTGGTCTTGAGCTACACATACCTCCTGCTTGGCGGTGTCCCCTCTCACACAGTCAGTCTCTCTAGAGTGAGAGGGTCCAGTGGAGTGGATCAGCTCCAGCTAAGATAACTCTTTGACACTTCCCTTCCTCTCTGGTAGCTGGACGGGCTGGAGATGCTGCTTCCTTCCCCCTGATACAGAGAGAGGCCCCTGGGGGCCGGTCGTGTCCTGTAGAGAGGGAGAGGGGAAAAGAGGGGGATGCTGCTACTGTACCAGAGCAACAATGAGGAGGACAGCTCTGCTTCCTGCTCTCCTCCTGGAACCACAGAGATTACATCATGCCTGTGTGTTAGGAAGGGAGAGAGGGTAAGAGAGGGAGACGGACAGGACAATTACCAAAGCGGAGGTGCGTTCACTTGGTGAGGCCAGCCTCAGGCCTCCAGAAGGCTTTGATCAGCCCAGCCCTCTGCTCTGCCTCTAGTAGGGCACGGAAATATCCTATCTTATTTTAGAAACATAGATGATTCTTTCCCCCTTCACAATCTAATAAAGCAATGAAAGTAATAAAGTGAATTAAGGCCTCGGCTGAATGTGCCTCACAAGAGCTCTTTATATCTATCTGCAGTGAGTATGGGGCCCAGGGTTGGCAGCATGCGCTGCTGGCTGCACACAGGAAGCTCAACAGTCTCCAGCAATGCAAACCAGCTCTGTTTAACTCTGTGCAGCAATACCAGCAAGCCATCCATATACTTTCACTGGGCCGCTTTGATGTTGAGCACTTTTCAACGCACTTTCATCTCCAACTGAAAGGCATCCATTTCCTCTGTCGTTCTCTGGAGGTTATAGAACGAGGGAGAGAAATGCTGGTGTGGTGAAGAAAAATGCCTGCCTGGCTGAGAGTGGTCTGAGCACGTGCAAGGCCACGCTGCCGGAGCAGCCAGAGAGAGTGATCGCGTCGAGGGCCGCAGAGGAGTCTCTCTCCCTCTCTATCTCTGAGGCCATTTCTTGGAAGGAGGATACAGTGAGTCCCGCTGTAGCTACAGTACTTTACTGTCTCCGTGCTGTGCTCTCTGGCCACCCCATTGAACTGCCAGATAGTAATCAATTATAAGCCTTGTCATTGGGGGCCCTGGGCACAGCAGCTGGCCGCAGGAAGCAGCAGCAGTCCTGAGTTCCACAGCCTCTTAGCCAATCAGCTGCCTCCAGCTGTCCACCCGGCACCCTCACCATTCAGAGTGCTGCTGTGGCTGCCGCTGCTGCTGACTGTTCCTTTTTCTGTGTTTCCTTCCTAAATTCTCAACTGCACAGACACATCCGCCCCTGGCTGTGACCGAACCGCCTCGCCGACATTGTTCCTCCCCAAAATGCCTCCTCTTGTTTTTTCCCTTCCGTCTGTATTTCCTCTTTGTCTCTCTCTTTTTTTATCCTTTTAACCTTTCCTCCACCTCTCTCCTGCATGTCCTCACTGTCTCTGTTTTGTCAGCCTATCTCTGCCTTTCTCTCTTTGTTGTTCACTCAGTCTCAGTCTTTCTCTCTCTCTCTCTCTTCAACACTACCTCATCTAAAGTTATACCACGTTTGGAATATATTTTTTTCTCAGAGAGCAAGTTCTTTGCTGACTCTTTCTGGGTTTTTAGTCCCAGGTGTCTGTGAGGGGGGGATTTACATGTTTTCAGGACAGCGAGAGAGGAGAAAGAGAGAGAGAGGAGAAAGAAGAGAGAGAGAAGAGAGTGAGAGAGAGGAGAGAGTGCGAGAGAGAGAGAGAGAGTGCGAGAGAGAGAGAGAGTGCGAGAGAGAGAGGAGAGAGCGAGAGAGAGAGGAGAGAGCGAGAGAGGAGTGAGAGAGAGGGGAGAGAATGAGAAAGAGAGAGAGAAGTGAGACGAAAGAGAGAGAGGCCTGCTGGCGGATCAAAGGGCCTACCTTTAAAATGATCTGAAAGAGTCCGGCATTAGCATCCATCAGGGTACCTTAAAAGCTCTCTGGTCAGTCCAGGGTGGCTGAGGGCCCCCCAAAGTGAAAGCCAGTCTGGAGAGGAGAGGCTGGGGGGCTGAGAGAGAGAGAGGGAGAGAGAGGATGAATAACAGGCAACTGGTCCATACAGAAAGTATTTGAGGAATGGAGGAAAATTCCCACAACACACTGTTGTCGTTTTATTTTGGTATCCCCCCTCCTTCGTTTTTTGATTTGGTTTTTGGTTGTCTTCATGGTGTTGAGTCTGTAAGAGGAGGGTATCTCCATCTGTGCACCATCTCCGCTCAGCTCACCAGTCCAGAATGTCATTACCCCACCCTTTAGGCTCTAGACGTAGGGTCATGTCTGTGTCTGGGGGCGAGATGGGAGGGGGGAAGAAAGGGGTCCACACAATTCAAGGTCTTGCTGTGGTCTTTAAGGGCCAATTTCCCAGACCCAGATTAAACCAACATTGGATAATCTTAGTCATGTAAAACTGCTTTTTGTGTACAGGAATAAGCTTAAACCGAAACTGCTCGACATAGATCTTGATTAGAACTGCATTCAACATCAGTTCCAGAAACGTAACATTCGTTTCCTTATTCAATTACCAATTGCTCATCCATTGCATACAGTGTGATAAAGGAATGCTATATTCACTTGATCCAAATCGGTGCTTTCAGCCTTAAATTTAAAAAATAGGCGACAGAATGCAATTTCAAACACATCATGTTGGATCTGCGTCATCCAGATTGTTTCTGTGATCGAATTATATGAAATAGCGATTAGTTATGATCTATAGGTTATAAGGAAGCCTTGACACAAGAAACATGCTGCATTATCATTCTACCTCTCTCTCTCTCTCTCTCTCTCGCACACTGGATGCCTGTCCCACTGTGCAGACTGCTGAAATGTGTGGCAGCTCTGACCAGCCTGCGTGCTGCATGCCACTCTCCCTGTAATGGATGTCCACAGCGTTTGTTGCTTTGGCGCTCCGCTGTCCGACTGAGGATGAGTTCCTTCACTGTTTAGGGAAGAGGATGTGATCTCATCCGTTAAAAATCCAACCTATGTCGCTTGCTGCTCATGACTTAATCCAGTCTTCTCTTTTGTGCGGAGAACCCTCCTCTCTCTCTTCTCCCCCTTCCTTACTCTCTCTCTATCTCTCTCCTTCCCTCTCGAGGGTGCCTCTTTTCCTAGTTCCTGTCTGTACTGTAACAAATAGAGCAGAGTAATGTTGCATGGGCCCCTTGCTGGTGGTTCTTGGTGTGTCTAAGGATATGCTTTGGAGGGCAGAGGATGTAGGCTACCGTAGGTGTGCAGAGGAAACTTTAGTTAAAGATTTTAATGACCCCGCTATATAGTGCTGCTCACTCTACTGTACTGTACTCTACTGTATTGTACTCTACTCTACTGTACTCTACTGTACTGTACTGTACTGTTCTGTACTGTACTGTACTCTACTCTACTGTACTGTACTCTACTGTACTGTACTGTACTGAGCAGCGCTGTATCTCAATATTATTCTGTGACCTTCACAATCCCAACTGTGTTTTGCAACAGTGTAAGTGGCTAAGTTGTAACGGCCCTGTGTCTCTGGTTGACTAACGACCAAAAATGACATTGGACAGCATGCAGTTCTTTGTTCATTAAACTTGGTAAACCAAGTAGTTTTTTAGTGACGCAAACTTACCAAAACCAACTAATCTCTTGAATGGATTATTAGAGCATCTGTTCGTGTTTTTAACTGGTTCTTTCTTATGCAAGATGTGGAGTCCACATATGCAAAGAACATTCATTGTGGGCTGAGCGATAAGTACTTTTTGGCATTGAAAAACAGGAACGTTTGTTATTGCTTTTCATTCATTATTAGGTTAGTAATGCTACGCTAGTGTGCATTAGCTACCAGTGTGTGAAAGCTAACGACATGTGAACATTTGGGACAGCGCTGAGCTTTAATACTAAAGACTGCTGACAGGACTAGTGTTCAACACTCAGTAGTTTTTTGTTATTAAAAACTGTTATTTTTTACAGACTTAATACACAGGCTGTCTCTCTATCTGTTGGCTCTCTCCTATGTGCCCCCACACTCTGGTCCAGCTACCAGCCATGCTATGCCATCCCTTCATACACTGCCTTACTTGTCACCAATTGTCAGGGCAGCTGTCTGCGAGCAGCAAATGATTGTGGCACGTCATAACTCAAGCCCACAAAAGAGAGGGATAGCGCTGCTGGGCTGGGGTACGCCAGCTTGTGTTTCCTGGCTAAGGCGCAAAGAGACTCTGTCAGTCAGCCTGGGTCACAGATATATGGGGCAGCAGATGCACCAGACAGTAACACTGCACGGCTGAGGCACAACACCACCAGCGACGGGGTCCGACTCTAATCTCCAGTCCCCCCTAGACCAGCCGTGCACCCCCCCAACCCCTAGTGGGGATGTAGTAGTCTGCTGCCCAGAGGGTCCCCCCCGTATGGGGGGTTTTAAAGACAGTGATGAAGGGTGCAGGTTGCCATAAAAGAGGGCAGACGGATCAGGAGGAGGTTGTAAAGATAAAGAAACCAAAAGATGAGAGGGAACGGGAGGATTGGCGATGGGGTTAATTCAGGGTTGTATATGACAGCAGAGGTGGGACCAAGTTACTATTATTCCAGTCACAAGCATGTCTCAAGTCTCAAGGTCCGAATCTCAAGTCGAGTCCCAAGTAGAACGGGTCGAGTCTCGAGGTAAGTCCAAGTCGTGCTTTCTAAGAGCGAGTCAAGTCAATACACATGCAACATGCAACGACTTGTTCAACTACAAATCTTTGTCTATTTATTGAGGCTACCAGACAGCCCTTTTCATTATGTTGTCTACAACACATTCTGGTTATGTAATAATACATTTTAACAACAAAATTGACATACCAAAAGCCAATGCTAGTAATTGTTTATTGATGCCCCATTGCTGGTGAGCTTGCAAATTTTTTGGGAACTGCATATTTATTTATGGTAATCCTCTCTCCCTACAATGTGATGTTTGCTCTGCACCTGATCCTATAGCTGTACAGCAAATCAACAATCTGTTCACTAGCTCAGTGAATCTCAAACCTTTTGACCCCCAACACCCAAAAACGAGTGGTTCAAAGTTTTATAGAATATGTTACATCTTCATCCCATAAGTATGGAAGGCAGTGCGATGTTACAGCTACCTTTAGACAAATAGCCAGTACCATCACTGAGGTATATAATTAGTTTATAACCCACCAAAATTGGCCTATCTGAAATATGAAAATTAACATTGAAATCACCAGGTAGCCTATTGTTGTGGCAAACATGTGTCCATAGCAGATTGCTAAACTGCATTTTATATGGATAATATTAATGTAGGTAGGCTGCTCTATTTTTGCCCGGCAAAACCACAGAACATTTTTCAAGAACGGAGTGTGTATATTTGGCCTGCAAAGCAGTTTTATGCGCTGAGGGAATGGAAGCTGATAATTATGAGTTTTTTACTCAGCTGGTCTCGGCTGGTCTCGGGAAGAAATTACGTGTCCTCACAGTCCGAGACAGAGTAAAGACTGAGTACAAATGTAACCAACACTGAGAGCGGTCTTGAGTACTACAATACTGGGAGTAACTACAATGTTGTTGATCCATCCTCAGTTTTTTCCTATCATAGCTATTAAACTCTCTAACTCTCTAAACTCTCTAACTGTCACCATTTGCCTCATGGTGAAGTCCCTGAGAGGTTTCCTTCCTCTCCGGCAACTGATTTAGGAAGGACACATGTATCTTTGTAGTGACTGGGTGTATTGGTACATCATCCTATGTGTAATTAATAACTTCACCATGCTCAAAGGGATATTCAATGTCTATTATTATTTATTTTAACCCATCTACCAATAGGTGCCCTTCTTTGCGAGGCATTGGAAAACCTCCCTTGTCTTTGTGGTTGAATCTGTGTTTGAAATTCACTGCTCGACTGAGGGACCTTACAGATACTTGCATGTGTGGGGTACAGAGATGAACACTAGTATTGCACACAGAGTGAGTCCATGCAACTCATTATGTGACTTGTTAAGCACATTTTTACTACTGAACTTATTTACGCTTTCCATAACAAAGGAGTGTCAAGATATATCAGCTTTTCATTTTGTTATTCATTTGTAAAAATGTCTAAAAACATCATTCCCCAATGACATTATGGGGTATTGTGTGTAGACCAGTGACATAAAATCTAAATTCAATCCATTTT
Source organism: Brachymystax lenok tsinlingensis (assembly GCA_030435695.1). Lineage (NCBI taxonomy): Eukaryota > Metazoa > Chordata > Actinopteri > Salmoniformes > Salmonidae > Brachymystax > Brachymystax lenok. The sequence continues at coordinate 41,266,004 of CM059793.1, read as the reverse complement.
AAATTCAGGCTGTAACACAACAAAATGTGGAAAAAGTCAAGCAGTGTGAATACTTTCTGAAGGCGCTGTATGCTCTATGACGTCGTGTCTCAAGTCATCAAATTTGGGACTCAAGTCAGACCCGAGTCCCAAGTCATGTGTCTAAAGTCCACACCTATATGGGGATAGTAAAAGTGAGTGACATGGGAATCTCTGTAGTCTCAGGGCCTGTGAAATACAACACACAAACCGATGTCATTGCTTTGCAAATATAAACCTGTAGGTTGATTAGCCTGTCAAACGTTCTAACAGGAGGATATCCCCAGGCCCCACACTCACTGATTCTGCTAGAGCAGTGGTTCCCAACCAGGGGTACTAGGACCCCAGGGGGTATTTGGCCAATCCACAGAGGGTACTTGAAAAAACGCATGAGAACTTAGGCCTGCTGGTAAAATGCACTTGAGGGGGTACTTCAGGGGTACTCCGGGCAGAGTAAAATTCAATTGGTGGTACAGGTTGGGAACCACTGTGCTGGAGCATACCTGACTACTGTATACAGTATTATTTAGATGTAAATACATTCCTTTTTTTACCTGGAAGAACAGGGGGGCTAAGTGTCTCAATCTGCAGTGCTTTCCAGCTGATCAGCCCTATCGCAAAATATCAAGGAAGTCTGGCTACTTTTATCTTACCCATGCTTCTACCTATTGGCTCTCTGTTTTGGGTTATTCTCTAAAACATGCATGGTGCACCCTGAGATATGACAATCTTATTGCTTCATCTTTGTTTATATTGTATGTGGAAACGTTACTTACAGGCTGCAACGAGGGTAAATACACACTGTAAAAATGACATTAAAGTCAATTCCAGAATTATTGTCACCATTGATAAAGATGAGCAAAAAAATACTGTATAAAATAAATAATACAAATACTGAGCTATATTGTATGAACAATTATATTCCTTTATACTAATACAATTGCTCAGACATTTTTTGTTAGTTTGAGTAGTAATAACAAAAATCACAAAAGATAGGTGTCAAAATTATTGGCCCCCTTGTTTTCAATACTTTGTGCACCCTCCCCTTGCGAGGGTAACAGCACTTAGTATATAATAGTAGTAGTATAGTTAGTATAAGTATTGTGTTTGTAGTTTGTTAGTTTCTTAAAATTTTGTATTTTCAAATTCAAGTGGCAGCATCTACTACTAGCTAGCTAACGTTAGCTGATAGGTGCTAGCTAGCTGTTGGACCATAAGGACATCACCATGAAGGGCATCAAGACATGTACCATGAAGAAAGATAGGATAACGTTTCAGAGAAGAGAGGCCAGCTCCTCTGAACATTGCTGTGTGCCGCTGTGCAGCTCCTCTGCAAAATTCTCCAGTCGGTCATTCCACTCTTTCCCTGACGATGATGAGCTACGAAATAAGTGGGTGATCAGCATTCGGCGAGACAATTTCACCATCGGGAAAATCTCTGTCTGTGGCAGGTATTCCTTTCTGGGGGTGTAGTTGAGCCAGTACCGGGAGGGCTGCATCTGAGAGGGGGCAGTGTCACTTCCCTCAAGGCCGAGTGTTTGGGAGATGAGAGAGAGACCGAGCACTGAACATGCAAGGGATGGTGGAGATGAAGTTGATGATGATGATGATGATATTGACTGTGCCCAGGATCACAACTACTGTGCAGTACCTGAGCCAGCAGCAGTTGACTTGGCCCGGTCTGAAAGGAGGAGATGCAGAGTGAGATAGCTAGGCTTAGGAGAGAGCTGGAAGAGAAGTCATTTTGGACTGTAGCAGTTTGAGGGATCAGATGAGGCCATAAAATTCTACACTAGGTAGGTTGATGACTCTAAACCAACACATAACTTGTATTGTATGTTATCAATAGGTAGCCAATGATGAAATTGAAGCTTTTGCTGAGTCCTCATCAGACCTCTTTTGAGCCAGCAAAGCTGTCATCAAGGCAAAGGGTGGCTACTTTAAAGAATCTCAAATATAAAATATATTTTGATATGTTTAACACTTTTTTGGTTACTACATGATTCCATATGTGTTATTTCATAGTGTTGATGTCTTCACTATTATTCTACAATGTAGAAAATAGTAAAAATAAAGAAAAACCCTTGAATGAATAGGTGTGTCCAAACCTTTGACTGGTACTGTACTGTACTGTATGTATATATATATATATAATTATTAAATATATATTTTCCCCTTTAACCTACCACTCCTCCCCTAATTGGAGTAAACTAATGGACAACAACACTTAGGCTTCTACTTCCAGCTTCTACATACTATATACATTTTTATGGACACAAATAGCTATCTTTTGTTTGTTTGTTAATCCCATCCTTCAGCTACCCTCAACACTTTCAATCTATCTCTGAAGACCTATTTGCCATATATTTTTTGACTGTGCTGTGATGTTTCACAAAAGTTCTGAACCTTTTTATTCTCATAGATTCTACAGATTGTAAATTAAAGATAGACATTTTTGCTCAAAGTATTATTATATTATTGATTGATTGACTTTTCAGATCACCCAGTAGTACTATCTGCAGAGTTAGCTCCAGTTAAATGTTGCAATTCTTCAGCCATTCCTGGACTTGTGACCAAAAACAAGCTACATAAAGACAGTACCAAACAAATGATCTAATGATTCTGTCTCTTTGCAGCAAAATCTGCAGAGCTGGGATGGTTGTATCCCCCATATATATAACATTCTATTGGTTGCAAGAATTTTGTATAATAATTGAAATAGAAAAATGTTACATTTTGAATCGGGCTTGTTTTGAGTATCAGTTCATAAACCATGTGCCATGGAATCGGTACATTGAAAATCTCTTTCCAACTATTTTGCAATCTATATGGCACAGCTGACAATGCTTTGGTAAGTAAATGAAACTGGTATAATTATTCATTTATCACAATTTTCTTTAACCAAGTTTGGTCTTTAATGCATGGACGACAGACAAGTTCCTTACTTTTTCCCCCTTCCACTTGCCTCTTCCATTTTTGCGATAATGCTGCAATAAGTTGTAATTTTGGGTAGAGCAGAAATGTCCATATATTTTTGTTAGCTGCATGTGTGACAACTCCACAAGTCCTATTTATGATAATACATATATTTTTAAACAATTTTGAATGCTAATGTTTTTTTTTATCAATTCGTATATTTTAGTTTAACCATAATATTTGTTGTATTATTTGTTGTCTTTTCTGGTGGATTAAACTGAAATTGCCACCAACTTTCTATGGCTTGTTTTAAAAATGGCAATATACCAATTTTGTTTTAAAATCACTGAAAGTGAGAGGTTGTAATCTGAATAAAGGGAAAAAGGCCATTCTTGAACATGGGGTGAGACATTTTTACTAATCTGCTAGAGAACCAGTTCAGATTTAAGTATAACTTTTGTACAACTGAAGCCTTTAGTGAGAGGACTAATGCTTTAATATTTAATCATTTCTGCCCCCCGAATTCATATTCATTATGTAAATGGGCCAGTTAAATTTTGTCTGGCTTGCTGTTCCAAATAAATCTAAATATATTTTGCTCATATAATTAAAAAAAACAAGTTGCTAGGTGTAAGCAAGGCCATAAGCAAATGAGTTAACTGGGATATGACTAAAGAGTTCATCAGAGTGATTTTTTTTCACAAATAGACAGGTATGTTCCTTTCCATGGTAGCAAGATCTTATCTATTTTTGCTAACTTTCTATTAAAATGTTTTGTAGTGAGATAATTTATTTATTTTGGGATATGAATACAGAGTATGTCCACATCACCGTCAGACCATTTTATTGGTAAACTACACGGTAATGTAAAAGTTGTATTTTTTTGTGATCCAATAGTATCATACTTATCATAATTCGGTTGTAATCCAGAGACGTTAGAAAAAGTATCTAGATCCTCTGAGGCTGCGGAGGGATCCAAGTTGTGGATTGAAAAGAAAACATGAATCATCAGCGTACAATGACACCTTTGTTTTTAAGCCCTGGATTTCTAGCCCCTTGATATTATTGTACACTGATGCAAACATGGCCGTAATAAATAGATATGCCGATAGTGGATAACATTGTTTTACTCCTCTTGACAGTTGAATACTTCATGAGAAGTAGCCATTATATACTATTTTACACTTAGGGTTACTATACATAACTTTAACCCACTGTATAAGAGATTCTCCAAAATTGAAATGACTGAGTCACGTCTCTGGCAACCAAACCGATAGAACGAACATCCAGCCGGCTTGGGTAGCAACCTTAGATTTGTGTCGGGACTATATCTCAAGAAAGGTTGAAAAATATTTATATATTTATTAAAATAACATTTTTATGAAAATACAGTGAGGGAAAAAAGTATTTGATCCCCTGCTGATTTTGTACGTTTGCCCACTGACAAAGAAATGATCAGTCTATAATTTTAATGGTAGTTTTATTTGAACAGTGAGAGACAGAATAACAACAAAAAAATCTAGAAAAACACATATGAAAAATGTTATAAATTGATTAACATTTTAATGAGGGAAATCAGAAAGATTTCTGGCTCCCAGGTGTCTTTTATACAGGTAATGAGCTGAGATTAGGAGCACACTCTTAAAGGGAGTGCTCCTAATCTCAGCTTGTTACCTGTATATAAGACACCTGTCCACAGAAGCAATCAATCAATCAGATTCCAAACTCTCCACCATGGCCAAGACCAAAGAGCTCTCAAAGGATGTCAGGGACAAGATTGTAGACCTACACAAGGCTGGAATGGGCTACAAGACCATCGCCAAGCAGCTTGGTGAGAAGGTGACAAAAGTTGGTGTGATTATTCGCAAATGGAAGAAACACAAAAGAACTGTCAATCTCTCTCGACCTGGGGATCCATGCAAGATCTCACCTCGTGGAGTTGCAATGATAAAGAGAACGGTGAGGAATCAGCCCAGAACTACACGGGAGGATCTTGTCAATGATCTCAGGGCAGCTGGGACCATAGTCACCAAGAAAACAATTGGCCTCTTTAGTGTCCTAAGTTTTCATAACTGTGACCTTAATTGCCTACCGTCTGTAAGCTGTTAGTGTCATAACGACCGTTCCACAGGTGCATGTTCCTTAATTGTTTATGGTTCATTGAACAAGCATGGGAAACATTGTTTAACTTCTTACGGAGTGGTAGGGCGCTAGCGCCCCACTCCCGACACTACCCGGTGAAATGCAAGGCGCCAAATTCAAAATCCAAAAGTTGAATTATTAAACATTCATCAATATACAAGTGTTTCATAGTCATCAAAAGCTCTGCTTCTTGGCAATATCACAGCGTTGTCAGATTTCAAAAGGCTTTACGGCAAAAGCACCACATTTGATTGTTTGAGGGTAGCACCTAACATATTCTTCCCATTACCATAAATTCATAAGCCTTCACGGTTCACAGAAAACACATTTCACAGCGAAAACAAATCAATTACCTTTTGAAGAACTTCTGCTGAGGGCTTCCCAAGTGTCCAACGAAGACAATCCATGGTTCTTTTGTTAGAAAAAGTAATGTATTATATCCATAAATCTCCGTTTGGTTGGCGCGTTATAATGAGAAAATACAGCCTCCAATCGTCCATTGAAACGTGAAGAGAACTGCTCAACTTATACCTATAAACTTGTCCAAGAACAATCAAACATAATTGTAAATGTATCCTTAGGAACACTTTTATGTATAAATAGTATAATATTTCAACCGAATATAAACTGGGCGATAAGAAAGGAAAAAACCACAGAGCGCGCCAGCCGGGAACGCGCATTTACTTCTATTGACATCTATTAAACCCTTTACAATGAAGTTCTCTGAAGTTATTTTGATATTTACGAATTATCTTTGAAAGACAGGGTCCTGAAAAAGGGACATTTCTTTTTTTGCTGAGTTTATATACAAAAAAGCATTTAAATGCACTGAGTGTACAAAACGTTAGAAACACCTTTCTAATATTGAGTTGCATCCCCTTTTGCCCTCAGAACAGCCTCAATTTGTCAGGGCATGGACTCTACAAGGTGTCAAAAGCGTTCCACAGGGATGCTGGCCCATGTTTACTCCAATGCCTCCCACAGTTGTCTGGATGTGATTTGGATGGTGGACCATTCTTGATACACAAAGGAAACTGTTGAGTGTGAAAAACCTGCAGCATCGCAGTTCTTGACACACTCAAACCGGTGCTCCCATAACCTACAACCATACCCCGTTCAAAAGCACTTAAATATTTTTATTTTGCCCATTCCCCCTCTGATTTGCACACATACTGTACACAATCCATGTCTCATTTGTCTAAAGGCTTAAAAATCCTTCTTTAACATGTCTCCTCCCCTTCATCTACACTGATTGAAGTGGTTTGAACGTGTGACATCAATAAGGGATCATACTGTAGCTTTCACCTGGATTCACCTGGTCAGTTGGAAATAAAAAAAAATTGCAAACTCAGTGTATATATCCTGAATGAATCGTGAATAATGATTAGTGAGAAAATTACAGATGCACAAATATCATACCCTGACAAGGTAAAAATCTGTCGTTCTGTCCTTGAGCAAGGCAGTTAACCCACTGTTCCCCTGGCGCCGAAGACGTGGATGTCAATTATGGCAGCCCCCCGCACCTCTCTGATTCATAGGGGTTGGGTTAAGACACATTTCAGTTGAGTGCATTCAGTTGTACAACTGACTAGGTATCCCCTTTTCCTTTCCCCAAAAAATGCTAAACTCCCCTGTTATCGTAATGGTGATAGGTTAGCATGTCTTGGGGGTATGATATAAAATGCTAAACTCCCCTGTTATCGTAATGGTGATAGGTTAGCATGTCTTGGGGGTATGATATAAAATGCTAAACTCCCCTGTTATCGTAATGGTGATAGGTTAGCATGTCTTGGGGGTATGATATAAAATGCTAAACTCCCCTGTTATCGTAATGGTGAGAGCTTAGCATGTCTTGGGGGTATGATATAAAATGCTAAACTCCCCTGTTATCGTATTGGTGAGAGGTTAGCATGTTTTGGGGGTATGATATAAAATGCTAAACTCCCCTGTTATCGTAATGGTGAGAGGTTAGCATGTCTTGGGGGTATGATATAAAATGCTAAACTCCCCTGTTATCGTAATGGTGAGAGGTTAGCATGTCTTGGGGGTATGATATAAAATGCTAAACTCCCCTGTTATCGTAATGGTGAGAGGTTAGCATGTCTTGGGGGCATGATATAAAATGCTAAACTCCCCTGTTATCGTATTGGTGATAGGTTAGCATGTCTTGGGGGTATGATATAAAATGCTAAACTCCCCTGTTATCGTAATGGTGAGAGGTTAGCATGTCTTGGGGGTATGATATGTGTGCGTCAACATTTTTCACTCATCATTATTCACGATTCATTCAGGATATAGACACTGAGTTTGCAGAACATTATCTTTCCATGACATGGTAATCATAGTAACATCCACATTAATGTAGAAGTGTTTAACAACATATTATATTCTTATTTACAATAAAAGTGACTCTAAAATGACACAATACATTATTTACCATTCATTTCTATTGGGCACAAAATAATCTGAAGCACAACCAAAACAAACAGCAAATGCATCCAACAAATTTGTAGAGTCACAAGCTTGATGTAGCCATTACGTGCTATGAATATGGGGTCAAATACTTAACGTTTTACTATTTTAATCCATATATAAGTGAATTTGTTCCAATACTTTTAGTCCCCTAAAATGGGGACACTATGTACAAAAAGTACTGTAATTTGTAAACGGTTCACCCGTTATCGATGAAAATACCCTCAAAGTCAGCCTGTTAGAGTGCACTCAGTGGCATTTCATTGGATATGCATCATCCATTGAAGGAATGTGTCTCACGATCAGTCTTATCTAGTGTTTTGTCTGAGGGGCATCCAGTCCCCCACTTCCAAAACAGCCTACATATGCCTTGAATCCCATGTTGCTGAAATAGGGGGCTGAGCGTTACGGGCTGATAACAGGCTGCAGACTGAGACTCCCTCAGCCACCCACCCCCTCAGCCCCGCAGCCCTGAGCTGCACTCTGATTGGCTGAGAGGAGTTCCAGCACCTTCATGCCGGGGCACAGCGGATGTCGTTACCTTGTTCCCAGACTCCTGTGCTCCCTCCACGTTTCCCAAATCATCAGATTGATTTATCCTGGGGTGGCGGAGTGCGGCTCGATTGGGTCCATATGAGGACGGTGCTGAGTGGTCATCTATAACAATCATTTTCAGTAGGCTCATTATTCTCGGGCCAAACAACCAAAAATACCCAATTTTCTACCTTGCTGTTCATAAAAGTGACAGATGGCGAAAACCTGGAAAAGCTTTCTCATAATCGTTAGCCACTGACATTTTGAACACAAGACTTTATCTTGGTCTCTCCCTCTCACTCCCCCTCTCTATTTTGTTCTTTTTTTTCAAGGTGAAGAATCCAGGGAGGAAAATTGTGTTGGATAGATTTAGGCCATATTCCACCAAGTTCAGCTTCTCCTCCTTGATTTGGCCCAGGATGTGAATTCAATACACAAATATTTGCCAGGGAGTTTGTCTCTCTTTAGGACTCGCTCTACCTGAACTGGGATGCCATTTAGAGCCACACTTAGAAAGCCCTTGGACAAGGTCCCCTTTCATTCCAGGCTGGGACCTGGACCTGCACTCCCCCGGCATTTAGGGTCATCTGGACGCCCCGCTTGACGGACCTGCTGCGCCTGAGTGACTATGAATGGCTGAATCTTGCTCCCGTTCCCTTTATAGTGCACTACTTTTGACAAGGGCCCAAAGGCTACCCATAGGGCTCTTGTCAAAAGTAGTGCAATATAGGGAATAGGGTGCCATTTGGGACACATACAAAGTCTGCTGTTGCTGGGGAAAAGCATGTATGATAAATGCAGGGGCTGGAACAACAGCTGAGCTGAGGCAGGACTTGGCCCGGAGTCCAGGACTGTTTCAGACGCAGTTTCCTCATGTCTTGGCTCTTTGTCATGAATTTCATTTTTTTCCCAATAATAACTAAACTCCTCTACTCAGCATTTAAAACACCCATTTTTCCCTTTTGGTTTTTCTGTTTTCCTTTTTTTCTTGTATTTATTTCCACTCCTGTCTTTCTGGCAGGGAAGACTGCAAGCTCATAACTGTAACTCAATCTCCTGGCTGGGAGGGTGGGCGGGCAGCCACTGGGGCCAGTACAGACCATGCGTGGGTGAGTGGGTGGGCGGTCGGCGTCTGGAAGGCAGAAAAAGGGTTGTTCAAAGTACACCTTTCAGCCAATGAGCTTCTCTGTTCACCTAAAGACAATGACACTCCCCTTTCTGAGGATTTCCTTTGTTTATCTACATGAGGAAACATTTCTCTTTTGAAGTGAAGGTGAGTATTAGAGAAGAGACCAATAGGCACACAACTGCTGCATCATCCATGTTCCATTACTCTGGACATTTGAAAATAGCTAGATGATTGAATTAACTCTATGATAACACCTACAAAAACAACTATACATACCATAAAACAACTTTACACGTTTTGACTGCCCTCCACACACTGCCCTCCACGAGCTCTGGGGGCCCATGCGCCTATCATCGATGTCTATTGTTTTGTTTGTTTAATAAATCATTTTGACAGTAACCCTCCAAAAACGTTTTAATTTCCATATGTACTAGGAAGCTAAGTGTTTTTTTTTCTTGGGCTTCAGGAATGTGACTGAAAAAAGTTCCTCGGGCCTTGAAAAATAAAAAAAACTTAACTGATTGAAAGTAAGGAGATATCAGTGAACAAATGCCTTGGCCAGGGCTATGACAGCGCCAGTGCAATGAGTGGAGCTTTCTCAGGTGTTCAAAGGTGCATTTCAGACTGAGAGCCTAAAGTGAAAGTGGCAGTTACAGGGATGGTAAAAACAGCTTGATTGCCATAGCAACATCAGGGAAACCTGGCAGAAGGGAGTGGTGCTTCAAATGCAGCAGTTCTGCAACATCTTTAATTGAGCTTCTCATTCTCCTTAATTGCCGGCCTCACCAGGTTACGGAAAGAGATAAACTGTATATGAATCTCTCGGGACAGGTCGTCTGGATACTGGACTAGCTGCAGAGATAGATAGCTGCCGTGTTACAGCTCCTGACCAATTCTGCTATTTTGTGGGATTTGTTACGCTGATCTCAACTTTTTACAGAATATTTCCTCTATTATTACCTACGACCGAAAAAAGCTTCCGGACATTAACCTCAATTTGGATGAAGATTTATACCCCAACGTGTCAGCAGCTGTGGATGTACTGCCCGGACCAGGTCCTAATCCCCGGGACTCGAAAGAGGAAGAGGCACAAGAGAGGCAAACCAGCGGGCTCCCTGACAAGACTAGTCGACGAGTAAATAAACCACCTCTACCCTCCATTCCATTGACGAACGTACAATCACTAGAGAACAAACTGGACGAGTTCCGTTCGAGACTATCCTATAGACGGCACCTGAAGAACTGGCACTCCACCCTGCCCTCTCCCACCTGGACAAAAGGATCACCTATGTGAGAATGCTGTTCATTGACTACAGCTCAGCGTTCAACACCATAGTGTTCACAAAGCTCATCACTAAGCTAAGGACCCTGGGACTAAACACCTCCCTCTGCAACTGGATCCTGGACTTCCTGACGGGCTGCCCCCAGGTGGTAAGGGTAGGCAACAACACATTTGCCACGTTGATCCTCTCAGGGGTGCGTGCTTAGTCCCCTCCTGTACTCCCTGTTCACCCACGACTGCGTGGCCAAGCACAACTCCAACACCATCATTAAGTTTGCTGATGACACAGTAGTGGTAGGCCTGATCACCGACAACGATGAGACAGCCTATAGGGAGGAAGTCAGAGACCTGGCAGTGTGGTGCCAGGACAACAACCTCTCCCTCAATGTGAGCAAGACAAAGGAGCTGATCATGGACTACAGGAAAAGGAGGGCCAAACAGGCCCCCATTAACATCGACGGGGCTGAAGTGGAGCGGATCAAGAGTTAAGTTCCTTGGTGTCCACATCACCAACAAACTATCATGGTCCAAACACACCAAGACTGTTGTGAAGGGGGCACGACAACACCTTTTCCCCCTCAGGAGACTAAAAAAGATTTGGCATGAGTCCCCAGATCCTCAAGAAGTTTTACAGCTGCACCATCGAGAGCATCCTGACCAGCTGCATCACTGCCTGGTATGGGAATTTCTCGGCATCTGACCGTAAGGCGCTACAGAGGGTAGTGCGTACGGCCCAGTACGTCACTGCGGCCAAGCTTCCTGACATTCAGGACCTATATACTAGGCGGTGTCAGAGGAAGGCCCAAAAAATTCTCAAAGACTCCAGTCACCCAAGTCATAGACTGTTCTCTCTGCTACCGCACGGCAAGCGGTACCGGAGCGCCAACTCTAGGACCAAAAGGTTCCTTAACAACTTCTACCCCCAAGCCATAAGACTGCTGAACAATTAATAAAATGGCTAACCGGTCTTTTACATTGACACCCCACCCCTCCCCCCCTTTGTTTTTTACTGCTCCTACTCGCTGGACAGGTTACCTATACTAACCTGTACCCCCGCACATTGACACTGTACCGGTACCCGCTGTATATAGCCTCGTTATTGTTATGTAAATATTTTCTTAACTCTTTATTTCTTGAACTACATTGTTGGTTAAGGGCTTGTAAGTAAGCATTTCACGGTAAGGTCTCCACCTGTTGTATTCGGCCCATGTGACAAATAAACTTAAATTTGATTTAATATTCAATGTTTCTCTGAGTCGTGGCTGAACAAAGGCATGGATAATATGCATCTAGCTGGCTTTTCTATGCATCGTCAAGACCGAACATTAGCTTCGGGTAAGGTTAAGGGGGAGAGGTGTTTATCTCGTTGTTAACAACAGCTGGTCTGCAATCTCTGTTAAGGAAGTCTCAAGGTTTTGCTTGCCTGAGTTAGAATACCTCATGATAAACTGCAGACTATACTATTTACCAAGAGCGTTTTCATCCATATTTTTCTTAGCTGTTTATTTATCTCCAAACCTATGCTGGCATTAAGACTGCACTTAATGAGCTGTATAGGGACATAAGCACACAAAAAAATTCACATCTAGCGCTGGTGTTCCTAGTGGCCGGGTATTTTAATGAAGGGAAACTGAAATCTGTCTTACCTCATTGTTACCAGCATGTCACTTGTGCAACTAGAGGCGAAAAACTCACACGCAGCAATGCATACAAACATCAACGTCATCATCCCAGACACCTTGGACCCACTCCAAATCTCATACCGCTCCAACAGATCCACAGATGACACAATCTCTACTGCACTCCACACTGCTCCTTCCCACCTGGACAATAGGAACACCAACGTGAGAATGCTGTTCATTGACTATAGCTCAGCATTCAACAGCATAGGGCCCTCCAAGGTCATCACTAAGCTCAGGACCCTGGGACTGAACACCTCCTTTTGCAACTGGATCCAGGACTTTTTGATGGGTCGTCCCCAGGTGGTGGGCGTAGGCAACAACACAGCCGCCATGCTGACCCTCAATACGGGGGCCCCTCAGGGGAGCGTGCTTAGTCCCCTCCTGTACTCCCTGTTCACCCACGACTGCATGGCTGCGCACGACTCCAACACCATCATTAAGCTTGCAGACGACATGATGGTGTTTGACCTGGTCACCAACGACGATGAGACAGCCAATAAGGAGGAGGTCAGTGACTTTGCCTAAACAAACTGCACAATCAATTTAGTAGTCTACAATCTCACCATGTTCAACCTGCAGATCAATGTGTCTTAGAGTGGAGTCTGACAATCGCAACGGCACCATGCAATGCAATGCACCCTGGACTGAAGAGGCAGACAAACAGGAGAAAAATGTTAGGGGCTCTGTTAAATTACTAATTTCTCGAGGTAAGAATATCGCAAAAATATAATCAATGGCTAAATCAATGGCTAATAATCAATGGCTAAACCGAACGCGTTATGATATCGGACAGTATTGAAATCTGACATCTATGATAGATGTTTTCCGAATCTAAAAATCATATTTCTGTTAACTTCCAGTGTAGTGAGAGCTGCTTTTTTTTCACAATGCTATGTCATACTGGCCAAATTTCTGCCTGCTTGAACGGCAGTAGCTCAGATACACATGAAAAAAGAAATGACCCAGGGAATCGATAGAACATCACTCAGAGATGCACAAAAACAATAACATTCATAATAGGTGAATCTATACTCTAAACCGACTACTTTTTTCCTCATTGTTAATTTGTTTATAAAGTTTATAAATAGCAGCTAAATATGGTAGGCTGTATACAGTGCATTCGGAGAGTATTCAGACCCCTTGACTTTTTCAACATTTTGTTACGTTACAGCCTTATTCTAAAATTGATAAAATATTTTTTTTTTCTCATCAATCTACTCAAGATACCCCACAATGACAAACTGAAAACAGGTTTTTATACATTTTTGCAAATGTATTAAAAATAAAAAACAGAAATACCTTATTTACATAAGTATTCAGACCCTTTGCTTTGAGACTCAAAAAAAATTGAGCTCAGGTGCATCCTGTTTCCATTGAGCATCCTTGAGATGTTTCTACAACTTGATTGGAGTTCACCTGTGGTAAATTCAATTGATTGGACATGATTTGGAAATACACACACCTGTCTATATGAGGTCCCACAGTTGACAGTGCATGTCAAGGCAAAAACCAAGCCATGAGGTTAAAAGAATTGTACTTAGAGCTCCAAGACAGGATTGTGTTGAGGCACAGATCTCGGGAAGGGTACCAAAACATTTCTGCAGCATTGAAGGTCCCCAAGAACAAAGTGGTCTCCATCGTTCTTAAATGGAAGAAGTTTGGAACCACCAACACTCTTCCTAGAGCTGGCCACGCGGCCAAACTGAGCAATCGGGGGAGAAATGCCTTGGTCAGGGAGGTGACCAAGAACCCGATGGTCACTCTGACAGAGTTCCAGAGTTCCTCTGTGGAGATGGGAGAACTTTCCAGAAGGACAACCATCTCTGCAGAACTCCCCCAATCCGGCCTTTATGGTAGAGTGGCCAGCCGGAAGCCACTCCTCAGTAAAATGCACATGACAGCCCACTTGGAGTTTGCCAAAAGGCACCTAAGGACTCTCAGACCATGATAAACAAGATTCTCTGGTCTGATGAAACCAAGATTTAACTCATTGGCCTGAATGCCAAACGTCACATCTGGAGGAAACATGGCACCATTTCTATGGTGAAGCATGGTGTTGGCAGCATCATGCTGTGGGAATGTTTTTCAGTGACAGGAACTGGGAAACTAGTCAAGGTCAAGGGAAAGATGAACGGAGCAAAGTACAGAGAGATCCTTGATGAAAACCTGCTCCGGAGCACTCAGTACCTCATACTAGGGCGAAGGTTCACCTTCCAACAGGACAACGACCCTAAGCCCACAGCCAAGACAACGCAGGAGTGGCTTTGGGACAAGTCTCTCACTGTCCTTAAGTGGCCCAGCCAGAGCCCGACTTGAACCTGATCAAACATCTCTGGAGAGACCTGAAAATAGCTGTGACACTCTCCATCCAACCTGACAGAGCTTGAGAGGATCTGCAGAGAAGAATGGTAGAAACTCCACAAATACAGGTGTGCCATGCTTGTAGCATCTTACACAAGAAGACTTGTGGCTGTAATTGCTGCCAACGGTACTTCAACAAAGTACTGTTATGGGGTGTTGTGTGTAGATTGATGAGGGGAAAAAACTATTTAATCCATTTTCAAATAAGGCTGTAACGTAACAAAATGGTTTTATTTTTAAAATTTTATTTCACCTTTATTTAACCAGGTAGGCAAGTTGATAACAAGTTCTCATTTACAACTGCGACCTGGCCAAGATAAAGCAAAGCAGTGCGACACATACAACAACACAGAGTTACACATTGGAGTAAACAAACACACAGTCAATAATACAGTAGAAAAACAAATCTATATACAATGTGTGCAAATGAGGTAAGATAAGGAACGTAAGGCAATAAATAGGCCATGGTGGCGAAGTAATTACAATATAGCAATTTAACACTGGAATGGTAGATGTGCAGTAGATGAATGTGCAAAGTAAAAATACTGGGGTGCAAAGGAGCAAGATAAATAAATAAATACGGTAGGGGATGAGGTAGTTGGTTGGGCTATTAACAGATGGGCTATGTACAGGTGCAGTGATCTGTGAGCTGCTCTGACAGCTGGTGCTTAAAGCTAGTGAGGGGAAAATGTGGAAAAGGTCAAGGGGTCTGAATACTTTTCAAACACGCTGTAGCTGTAGATAGTAGGCTACACTGCGTAATGATCCCTAGCAAGCTAGTCTTTTGAGGGTGGATTGACTGTAATATTTGGTATTAATAGACTGGTTTTACGCACAACTTTCTATCCAAGCTGGGAGAGAGTGCAGGACGGCCCATGCCATGCAGGTTCAGGTAGGCTATACAGGACAGTTGTATATTCAAAAAAATCTATTGGTAGAGGATTAGTATGCTGTTGCATTGAAAATGCATTTTACAATCTGCAATGTATGAATTTTCCAACTTTTAATTACTGAACAAGGAATTACATTATTTCCACCAGCAACACCGTGTATAGCTTTATGAAATGTTAGGCTTAGCATGAGACATGACGACCAAATACCAATAAACATTTATCCATTAGCTAAAGCAAAGCTATAGGCTACATGCCCTGGCACCACAGAAAGCCTTTCATCGATTCAATGTCGCAATTTCAGCACCATGGACAGCGATCGGTAGTCTATTCTTTGTGAGTGGCTATTTAGTTGATGCATTCAAATATTTCTGGGCGGGGGAGAGCGGGGGGCGAACTCCGACCATGCGGGAGTCCAGCAAAGCTGCGTTACGCAAGTGCCTCCACAGCAAGTGATATTTTCACTAAAACGCTCGCTTCACTTAAATTAGCTCATCTAAGATGGCCACCTATTCAGCTCTTAAAAGGGGCCTAACCCCCATCTCCCCAGACCGTCTTTCATCCTGCTTTCTGACCCTCCCATATGTGCCGCTAATCTCTCCCTTGTGTCTCTGAAATGTCAGTGCGGAGGAGCGAGCATGTACTTGCTCGCTATGGATTTCCCATGGAATGCACACTTTCAGTTCAGCCTGTGTTGCGTGTTTTGATACGCAATGATTATGAAGTATTTATTTTCCTACTGGGTGTGGGAACCAAACCTGTTGGTACACTACCATCGTGACTGAGGCTGCTGTCTGGTTCATCCGACTAGGGGTGATTCTATGCTGGGATAAGTAGTGAATCACACAGCTCTCACTAGATCTGGAGATTACATCTTCAATTAACAAATAGAGGATGTAGATCCAGCTCTAGATCCAGCTCAAGGTGTGCTGTAATGAGTGTTGGATGTAAAAAGGAAGTCATGCGTAAAAATGAAAAGCATGTCTCCTTGGCAGACAGAGAGGAACATCCCTAACAAACAGGACACAGGCAGAACCACCTTGTTTGAATAGGTGGGCTGTTGTTCAAATAAGATTCTTGGATGGGATACAATAGAATACAGTAAAAAAAATCTATTTGATTCCATCCCCTATACTTCAATCTATTAGAATCGTATGTGAACAATTTAATACATATCAACATGCTTTTGTATGTGTTGCATGTTTGTTTTTGTTGGTGTTGTAGCCTGGGACAGAATTCCAGGGAGAGTGTCCAATGGGTTAAAAACCCTATCTGCTTCTAGAATGAATGGTGGAAGTTTGGTGGTGGAAGAGGGGGAGGGATGGGGAGAGGGAGGGAGCCTTGTCGGCAAGACAATTCCCCCGACGTGGGCCATTCACAGACACAGGAAATGCTTGACCTCACACCCTGAGAAACGTCCACAGCAGCCCACTTGTGTTCAAGGTGTAATAGGGCGTAATTAGGAGCTGGCAGATAGGAGGACCTGCATGCTCCACATGCCTTCGTTCCTCCTGCCTGCCTGCCTCCACACTCCCCTCGCCTCACCTGCCTGGCTAGTGCCTCCCTGGAGCCAAAATTATCCTGCTTCTAAACATGCAGCAGAGGAATCTTTAGGACGACAAGGATTCATTCAGATACTGAATTCTTAAGCTTTAGGTTGGTAGGACTTATGAATATGTTGGCTAAAATGAAATCCGTAAATCGTGTTTGTCAGTCGGCCATTGATGTGATGTGGGATGGAGAAGGGGGTGGGGGTGGGGGTGGGGGGTACACGGGGCGTGGCAAAAATGTTTCTTAATGGTCTCCTACTTAAAGCATTGTTGGTGACAGAGTAGAGAGGTCTGAGCTAGTCTATGGACCAGCCTCGTTCTACTTGTCTGACTCCTAATCTGTTCCCTTCTCACCTATCAGGACAATGGAAGCCAGGCTTCCTGTGTGGTAATGAGGAGATGAGAGCAGGGACTGAGGAAGGGAGATGAGTGCAGTGCCAGTTCTAGCTTTTCTTGGCCCTAAGCAATATTTATTTTGGGGACCCACACCTCGCAAGTAAAACATTTTAGTGGTCCCCCTCTTTTTTTTATTATTATTTCACCTTTATTTAACCAGGTGGGCAAGTTGACAACAAGTTCTCATTTACAACTGCGACCTGGCCAAGATAAAGCAAAGCAGTTCGACAAATACAACAACACAGAGTTACACATGGAGTAAAACAAACATACAGTCAATAATACAGTAGAAAAACAAATCTATATACAAAGAGTGCAAATGAGGTAAGATAAGGAAGGTAAGGCAATAAATAGGCCATGGTGGCAAAGTAATTACAATATTGCATTTAAACACTGGAATGGTAGATGTGCAGTAGATGAATGTGCAATGTAGAAAAACTGGGGTGCAAAGGAGCAAGATAAATAAATAAATATGGTAGGGGATGAGGTAGTTGGTTGGGCTATTTACAGATGGGCTATATACAGGTGCAGGGGTCTGTGAGCTGCTCTGACAGCTGGTGCTTAAAGCTGGTGAGGGAGATAAGTGTCTCCAGTTTCAGAGATTTTTGTAGTTCGTTCCAGTCATTGGCAGCAGAGAACTGGAAGGAAAGTCGGCCAAAGGAGGAATTGGCTTTGGGGGTGACCAGAGATATACCTGCTGGAGTGCGTGCTACGGGTGGGTGCTGCTATGGTGACCAGCGAGCTGAGATAAGGCGGGGCTTTACCTAGCAGGGACTTGTAGATGACCTGGAGCCACTGGGTTTGGCGACGAGTGTAAAGCGAGGGCCAGCCAACGAGAGCGTACAGGTCGCAGTGGTGGGTGGTATATGGGGCTTTGGTGACAAAACGGATGGCACTATGATAGACTGCATCCAATTTGTTGAGTAGAGTATTGGAGGCTATTTTGTAAATGACATCACTGAAGTCGAGGATCGGTAGGATGGTCAGTTTTACGAGGGTATGTTTGGCAGCATGAGTGGAGGATGCTTTGTTGCGAAATAGGAAGCCAATTCTAGATTTAATTTTTGATGTGAGTCTGGAAGGAGAGTTTATAGTCTAACCAGACACCTAGGTATTTGTAGTTGTCCACATAATCTAAGACAGAACCGTCCAGAGTAGTGATGCTGGACGGGCGGGCAGGTGCGTGCAGCGATCGGTTGAAGAGCATGCATTTAGTTTTACTTGTGTTTAAGAGCAGTTGGAGGCCACGGAAAGAGTGTTGTATGGCATTGAAGCTCGTCTGGAGGGTAGTTAACACAGTGTCCAAAGAAGGGCCAGAAGTATACCGAATGGTGTCGTCTGCATAGAGGTGGATCAGAGACTCACCAGCAGCAAGAGTGACATCATTGATGTATACAGAGAAGAGAGTCGGCCCAAGAATTGAACCCTGTGGCACCCCCATAGAGACTGCCAGAGGCCCGGACAACAGGCCCTCCGATTTGACACAATGAACTCTATCTGAGAAGTAGTTGGTGAACCATGCGAGGCAATCATTTGAGAAACCAAGGTTGTCGAGTCTGCCGTTAAGGATGTGGTGATTAACAGAGTCGAAAGCCTTGGCCAGATCAATGAATACGGCTGCACAGTAATGTCTCTTATCGATGGCGGTTATGATATCGTTTAGGACCTTGAGTGTGGCTGAGGTGCACCCATGACCAGCTCTGAAACCAGATTGCATAGCGGAGAAGGTACGGTGGGATTCGAAATGGTCGGTAATCTGTTTGTTAACTTGGCTTTCAAAGACCTTAGAAAGGCAGGGTAGGATAGATATAGGTCTGTAGCAGTTTGGGTCTAGAGTGTCTCCCCCTTTGAAGAGGGGGATGACCGCAGCTGCTTTCCAGTCTTTGGGAATCTCAGACGACACGAAAGAGAGGTTGAACCGGCTATAAGGGTTGCAACAATTTCGGCAGATAATTTTAGAAAGAAAGGGTCCAGATTGTCTAGCCCGGCTGATTTGTAGGGGTCCAGATTTTGCAGCTCCTTCAGAACATCAGCTAACTGGATTTGGGAGAAGGAGAAATGGGGGAGGCTTGGGCGAATTGCTGAGGGGGGTGCAGGGCTGTTGACCGGGGTAGGGGTAGCCAGTTGGAAAGCATGGCCAGCCGTAGAAAAATGCTTATTGAAATTCTCAATTATTGTGGATTTATCGGTGGTGACAGCGTTTCCTATCCTCAATGCAGTGGACAGCTGGGAGGAGGTGCTCTTATTCTCCATGAACTTTTTTGAGTTTGTGTTACAGGAAGCAAATTTCTGCTTTAAAAAGCTAGCCTTGGCTTTCCTAACTGCCTGTATATTGGTTCCTGAGTTGCATATCACGGGGGCTGTTCGATGCTATTGCAGAACGCCACAGGATGTTTTTGTGCTGGTCAAGGGCAGTCAGGTCTGGAGAGAACCAAGGGCTATATCTGTTCCTGGTTCTACATTTCTTGAATGGGGCATGCTTATTATTTAAGATGGTGAGGAAGGCAATTTTAAAGAATAACCAGGCATCCTCTACTGACGGGATGAGGTCAATATCACTCCAGGATACCCGGGCCAGGTTGATTAGAAAGGCCTGCTCGCTGAAGTGTTTTAGGGAACGTTTGACAGTAATGAGGGGAGGTCGTTTGACCGCAGACCCATTACGGATGCAGGCAATGAGGCAGTGATCGCTGAGATCTTGGTTGAAAACAGTGGAGGTGTTTTTAGAGGGCAAGTTAGTTAGGATGATATCTATGAGAGTGCCCGTGTTTACGGCTTTGGGGTTGTACCTAGTAGGTTCATTGATGATTTGTGAGGTTGAGGGCATCAAGCTTAGATTGTAGGATGGCCGGAGTGTTAAGCATGTCCCAGTTTAGGTCACCTAGCAGCACGAGCTCTGAAGATAGATGGGGGGCAATCAGTTCACATATGGTGTCCACAGCACAGCTGGGGGCAGAGGGTGGTCTATAGCAAGCGGCAACGGTGAGAGACTTGTTTCTAGAAAGGTGGATTTTTAAAAGTAAAAGTTAAAATTGTTTGGGTACAGACCTGGATAGTAAGACAGAACTCTGCAGGCTATCTCTGCAGTAGATTGCAACACCGCCCCCTTTGGCCGTTCTATCTTGTCTGAAAATGTTGTAGTTAGGGATGGAGATTTCAGGGTTTTTGGTGGTCTTCCTAAGCCAGGATTCAGACACGGCTAGGACATCCGGATTGGCAGAGTGTGCTAAAGCAGTGAATGAAACCAACTTAGGGAGGAGGATTCTAATGTTAACATGCATGAAACCAGGGCTTTTACGGTTGCAGAAGTCAACAAATGAGAGCGCCTGGGGAATAGGAGTGGAGCTAGGCACTGCAGGGCCTGGATTTCCCTCTATATCATCAGAGGAACAGAGGAGGAGTAGGATAATGGTACGGCTAAAGGCTATAAGGACTGGTCGTCTAGGACGTCCTGAACAGAGAGTAAAAAGAACAGGTTTCAGGGGGTGAAAAAATAGATTCAAGGCATAATGTACAGACAAAGGTATGGTAGGACGTGAATACAGTGGGGGTAAACCTAGGCATTAAGTGGTGATAAAAGCGATATTGTCTCTAGAAACATTTAAACAAGGTGATGTTAACATTAGAAGCCTCCTCCCTAAGTTTGTTTTATTCACTGCTTTAGCACACTCTGCCAATGTGTGGGTGGTGGAACTGAAGGGTTGGATAAGGTATATTGAGCAAGGCTAGAGGCTCTACAGTGAAATAAGACAATAAACACTAACAAGAACAGCAACGGACAAGGAATATTGACATTGAGGAGAGGCATGCTTAGCCGAATGATCATAAGTGTCCAGTGGTGAGGCTGGTTGGGGACACGGCGATTCAGACAGCTAGCCGGGGGTAGCAAGCTAGCAAAGGCTAGGAGGACAAAGACGGAGGAAGTCTGTTTATAGCCTCCTTGTGCGTTTCCGTCAGTAGACCAGTTGTGATGGGTTAGTGGGGTTCTGTGTGGAAAAGGGGACCAGTCCAATTGGCAAAATAGGTAATAGTGGCCCAAGAAATTGTACGATGGACCTATTTATCTAGCAGCCGATATGCTCTAGACAGCTAACGTTAGCGGGCCGCAGTTAGCTGATGGGCTTTCAGGTGACGGTTGAATAACCCCCTCGGGCAGATAACGTCGGTAGTCCAGTCGTGAAGGCCCGGTGGGGCTCCGCACTGGCAGTAAAAATGGGTCCGGATAGGTGTTGTAGCCCAGGAGTGGCAGATGGGACTCTTCAGCTAGCCGGAAGATGGGCCTAGCAGGGGCTAGCTTCAGGCTAATTGGTGCTTGCTCCGGGACCAACGTTAGCCAATAGTCACTCGGGTAGCAGCTAGCTAGCTGCAAGATCCAGGTGAAAATGTCCAGAGCTTGCGGTAGGAATCCGGGGATATGGAGAGAAAATAGGTCCGGTATGCTCTGGTTTGAGTCGCGTTGTACGAATGGCGAGAGCTTTTCCAAGCTAAAGGTTAGCTGATGACCGCTACCAATGGTAAGCTAAATACTAACGTTAGCTAGTAGCTAGTGAAGTTAGCTAGCTGCTGTTGGGATATTCCCGGATTCGAGGTGGATACTACTTGAAAAGAAAAAAACTGATCCGCACCACATTGGGTGAGGCGGGTTGCAGGAGAGTGTTTTGAGGTTGAGTTTTAGAAAAATATATAAAAAGATATGCGAAGAAAAGATATAAAAAGATTTATAAAAAGATTATAAAAGATATATACACTGGACACGACAGGACGAGGACAAAAGACGTCTGACTGCTACGCCATCTTGGATTAGAATAATTTTTCAGGATTTTGGCAAGGCCCTTTATCTACTTCCCCAGAGTCAGATGAACTTGTGGATACCGTTTTTATGTCTCTGCATGCAGTTTGAAAGAAGTTGCTAACTAGCACTAGCGCAATTGCTAACTAGCTTTAGCTACGTTTGGCTCACAAAACCACCTCACTTCCATTTTATTTATTTATTTCACCTTTATTTAACCAGGTAGGCCAGTTGAGAACAAGTTCTCATTTACAACTGCGACCTGGCCAAGATAAAGCAAAGCAGTGCGATAAAAACAACAACACAGAGTTACACATAAACAAATGTACAGTCAATAACACAATAGAAAAATCTATGTACAGTGTGTGCAAATGTAGAAGAGTAGGGAGGTAAGGCAATAAATAGGCCATAGAGGCGAAATAATTACAATTTAGCATTAACACTGGAGTGATAGATGTGCAGATGATGATGTGCAAGTAGAGATACTGGGGTGCAAAAGAGCAAGAGGATAAATAACAATATGGGGATGAGGTAGTTGGGTGTGCATTTTACAGATTGGCTGTGTACAGGTACAGTGATCGGTAAACTGCTCTGACAGCTGATGCTTAAAGTTAGAGAGGGAGATATAAGACACCAGCTTCAGTCATTTTTTTCAATTCGTTCCAGTCATTGGCAGCAGAGAACTGGAAGGAAAGGCGGCAAAGGAATTGTTTCATACTGGACCCAGAGACATACAAATGGTATCCACAAGTTCCTCTGACGCTGGGGAAGTAGATAAAGGGCCTCATTGCCAAAATCCCGAAGTATCCATTTAACAATATGTAGAGACCCCGACTGAGTTCAGAAAAAAAAGTTTTGGGCCCCCTAGCAGCCCATGGCCGGCCATGGTTGAGGGGATCTTGGAGAGGGGAGGGAAGAGGAGAGGAGATGGGGTGAAAGGATGAAGGAGGAGAGAGAGGATCTTGAAAAGGGGAGGCTTAAGACGGGAAAGGGGATGCCAGAGAGGGGAGAGGGAAATGAGGGCTAGTGATCAATCAGGAGGTCTAGGGCTCTGACCTCTGACCTGCTGTGAGAGAACAGGATGCCACCATGGTGAACCTGTGAGGGCTCAGGCATTTAAGACCCTGGGACCCAGCCCAAGCCTTTCTCTATGATGAATGGGACGCTAGTATGAACACAAATTGCCCCGTAATAATGACAGACAAGCCTATAGCCAAGCATATATCGTAGCCTGCTAAGAACAAATAGAAATGGATAGAATTATAGAGAGAGAGATTGAAATAGCGAGAGGTCGTCATACAGCTGAGAATTACCCTACCGGAGGGAGGGGTAGAGAGGGAGGGAGGGGAGAGAGATTGATTTACAGCAGAGAGAGCGCGATGCTGGCGTTTTCTCCCCACTCTGCTGACCCTGGAGCCGGTGTGAGGGCAAGATTCCAGAGGCCCCTCAGCAGCAGCTCCGCCCCGACAGACAGACAAGCAGCCAGGAGGGCCTGTAAGTCATCCAAGCCCTCTCCCTCTCTCTCTCTCTCTCTCTCTCTCTCTCTCTCTCTCTCTCTCTCTCTCTCTCTCTCTCTCCCTCTCTCTTCCTCTCTCTCTCTCTCTCTCCCTCTCTCTCTCCCTCTCTCTCTCTCCCTCTCTCTCTCTCTCTCTGAGCCCAGAGCAGCTCCAATCCCTGGGAACTGTTTACACTTAGTACTGCTGGCTCTTCATATAGGCTAAAAACAGCTGTTTGGTTCACAGGCTGATTCAGCCAGAGCGCCAGCCTCCCTTTTCATAGCCACGGCATGACACAGCTTGGTAGATCTCTCCTCTGCCCCCTCCTCCCCCCAAAACAACGTGTCCCTCTGTCTTTGAGGAAACACATGTATTATATTAGTCCTGTGAAAGGCAAGGGTCACACTCCTGTCAGTAATTGAAATTATGTATGCGCTAACGGGATTACAGTGGCCCAGTGATTGAAAGGTGACCCTGCTCCCTTGTTCCACTGCTGGAATTCCAGAGGTAATGGATCATGAAAGGAGGCCTCTTCAGTACATGTAGACAGGCGGAGGTGCAAGGTAGGAGGAGCTAGGTGAAGTCAGAGTCACCTACAGTTTCACCTTCCTCACCTCCTTCTCAGTGTTATTATGGGACGCTGCCCAGTACCAGCTATCATTCTGCCTATCCCTCAGCCCTCAAGACCCAGGCTTTTGATCTCCATCCTGGCCATGAGTAGAGTCATCACAGTGGGCCAATCAAACCAATTTGGCCCATTTCTGGTAAATGGTAAATGTCATTACAGTTTTTTTTACAAGGTGAGGAAAGAAATGGTTACGCATCCAGATGGTGCTTGACAGGTTACCAACTCAATTAACACAGACCCAATGACACCGGAGTCGTTTTCCAGCAGAGCCATGCAGGAGATCATATCAGCCCCCATTCACAAATCGGATTCAGTAAACTGGCATCTCTACAATTCTCCTTTAGTGCCTTATCTGTTCTCCAGGCAAAATGAATGTTTTTGTTGATATTCATTACTGTAGCTTTTTAGTTGAGAGATTGTATTGCATTTAAAACCTTTTCGACATTGGTAGCGGTTCTGATGCCTGTTCTTGTGTGAGACACTGATACTGCACCGTGATGAACTCTGTCCCTGGAATTGTTGCATGGCTGCTTGAGCTCAGCATTATCAACATGCCATAGCACACGCTCTGTTGGGCTCTTTGTGAAAACCAGCCTGGGAGCTGGGCTCAATGCCTTTTTGTCATGCTGAGACAGTTGTCCGGTGAAGCTATGGCAGATGTGAGGAGAGCCCATCCACCCCTACCTACACTGCCTCCATGTTCTATAGCAGGGGTATTCAACACCATATGAGGTCCGGGGCCTGCTGGTTTTCTGTTCTAGCTGATAATTAATTGCACACACCTGGTGTCCCATGTCTAAATCAGTTCCTGATTAAGGGTAACGATGAACAAATTCAGTGGAATTGGCTTAGAGGTCCAGAGTTGAGTTTGAAAATTCTATTGTATCTTTGTTTTTATTTATTTTTCTCCCCAATTTTGTCATATCCAATTGGTAGTTACAATCTTGTCCCATCGCTGCAACTCCCGTACGGACTCGGGAGAGGTGAAGGTCGAGAGCCGTCCATCCTCTATAAACACCAAGCCGCACTGCTTCTTGACTCTTGACACAATGCACACTTAACCCGGAAGCCAGCCGCACCAATGTGTCGGAGGGAACACCGTAGACCTGGCAACCTTGTCAGCGTGCATGCGCCCGGCCCGCCACAGGAGTCGCTAGAGCGCGACGGGACAAGGACATCCCAGCCGGTCAAACCCTCCCCTAACCCGGACGATGTTGGGACAATTGTGCGTCGCCTCATGGGTCTCCCGGTCGCGGCCGGCTGCGACACAGCCCAGTATCGAACCAGGATCTGTAGTGCAATGCAGTGCCTTAGACCGCTGCGCCACTTGGGAGGCCCGGTTCTATTGTATCTTGATGAAGCAATGCAAAGTGAATGTTCCCAGGAAAAAATAGGAGGAGAAAAAATAAATGTTTCCCTGTGAATGTACATGTAACTACCAAAATAATGGAAACAATTGAGTAAATGAGGGATACAAAGTATATTGATAGCGGTGCTTCCACACAGGTGTGGTTCCTGAGTTAATTAAGCAATTAACATCCCATCATGCTTAGGGTCATGTATAAAACTGCTGGGCAGGCCATTATTTTGGCTACCTTGGCTCTGCCCCCATAGGATGACCATGCCCCCATCCAAAGGGCACGAGAGGTCACTGAATGGTTTGATGAGCATGAAAACGATGTAAGCCATATGTCATGGACGTCTGTCATCAGATCTCAACCCAATTGAACACTTATGGGAGATTCAGGAGCGACGCCAGAGACAGCGTTTTCCACCACCACCAACAAAACACCAAATGACGGAATCTTCTTGTGGAAGAATGGTCTTGCATCCCTCCAATAGAGTTCC
The DNA here is from genome assembly GCA_030435695.1 of Brachymystax lenok tsinlingensis. NCBI lineage: Eukaryota > Metazoa > Chordata > Actinopteri > Salmoniformes > Salmonidae > Brachymystax > Brachymystax lenok. Next base: position 41,239,871 of record CM059793.1, on the reverse strand, counting down.
AGACACTTGTAGAATCTATGCCAAAGTACATTGAAGCTGTTCTGGCTCGTGGTGGCCCGAACGCCCTATTAAGACACTATGTTGGTGTTTCCTTTATTTTGGAAGTTACTTGTAGGTATCCTTTGATCAATATCTACTGAGACTGACAAATCCCTCTCGGCTACGAAAATCATTCAGGCTCAACTCGCAGGGTGATAATGGGACATTGAGCCTGTGTTTACACACACAGCAGCCTGTGTGTGTAAACTTTTCATTCATATTTTGTTGAGTATGAGGAATAGGACTCACTAATTCATGAAACATCTTTAGAAGTTGTCTCAAACCGGTAAAAACACGCCTCATGAAGACATTGAGAAGCAGAGCATGTTGGCTCTGGTTAAGAGGTGCAACAGGTGCAACTGCCTTCATAGACACAAACATAATGTGATCAATGTTTGATGTTTTTATAGAGTGCAGCAAGAAATGTAGAGGTACATTTATTGTGTGAGGTATTGAATTTCAAGGCATTTGTTCATTTTCAGTTTTCCTTTGGTGGAGAGAATTGTCTTAATAATAAAAAAATATATTGAATAGAACCACATTCTCATACATAAGATAAAAGCGTACCATACATTGAATCATTGAAGACTTTGTCTTTATAAAGTGGGAAAACTAAACTGAGGCATACACAGACACAGTTGTAACTGAGGGTTAAATATTTTCTTATCAAAATGGCATCTTATGAAGCTAAGAAGACGTGGCAGGGAGGAAATGCATTCAGCAGGGAGGGGTGTTTGACTCTCCACGCTGCTCCTCTATTGTTGTTGTTAGCCCCTTGCTGTTGTGACTGAGGTACCGGCAGCAATCATACACACCCTGAATGCTCTCTTCATCGTTCACACAACATAATTCCAGCCATAACGACCTGTCCTCTCTTGGAAATAAACCCAAACACAGTCATGGGCCTGGCGGGGGGCAGGACATTTTCTGGATGGACGCCACTCACCAATCAATTCAGTCACTTTGTGGAGACGATCGCCACTTTATTTGTAGATAGTAGATAAATAGCCCTTTATCAATGGATGGAGATCTATAAGAATCAACTTCATTGTGGGATGTAGATCTACGCTACATTCAGAAAGTATTCAGACCCTTGACTTTTTCCTCATTTGTTACGCTACAGCCTTATTCTAAAATGGATTACGTCATCAATCTACACACAATACCCCATAATGACATCACAATACCCCATAATGACATCACAATACCCCATAATGACATCACAATACCCCATAATGACATCACAATACCCCATAATGACTAAGCATAAACAGGTTATTAGAAAATACTCTTTACTCAGTACTTTGTTGAAGCACCTTTGGCAGTGATTACAGCTTAGAGTCTTCTTGAGTTTCTCCCGTTCTTCTCTGCAGATCCTCTCAAGCTCTGTCAGGTTGGATGGGGAGCATCGCTGCACAGCTATTTTCAGGTCTCTCCAGAGATGTTCGATCGGGTTCATGTCTGGGCTCTGGCTGGGTCACTCAAGGACATTCAGAGACTTGTTCCGAAGCCACTCCTGCTATGTCTTGGCTGTATGCTTAGGGTCATTGTCCTGTTGGAAGGTGAACCTCCTGAGCGCTCTGGAGCAGGTTTTCATCAAGGATCTCTCTGTACTTTGCTCCGTTCATCTTTCCCTCAATCCTGACTAGTGTCCCAGTCCCTGTCACTGAAAACATCCCCACAGCATGATGCTGCCACCACCAAGCTTCACCGTAAGGATGGTGCCAGATTTACTCAAGACATGACGCTTGGCATTCATCAGACCAGAGAATCTTGTTTCTCAAGGTCTGAGAGTCCTTTAGGTGTCTTCTGCCAAACTCTAAGCCCGGCTGTCATGTGCCTTTTACTGAGGAGTGGCTTCCGATGGCCTCTCTACCATAAAGACCTGATTGGTGGAGTTCGGCAGAGATGGTTGTCCTTCTGGAAGGTTCTCCCATCTCCGCAAAGGAACTCTGGAGCTCTGTCAGAGAGACCATCAGGTTCTTGGTCACCTCCCTGACCAAGGTCCTTCTCCCCCGATTGCTCAGTTTGGCCGGGCGGCCAGCTCTAGGAAGTCTTGGTGGTTCCAAACTTCTTCCATTTAAGAATGATGGAGGCCACTGTGTTCTTGGGGACCTTCAAAGCTGCAGAAATCTTTTGGTACCCTTCTCCAGATCTGTGCCTCAACACAACCCTGTCTTGGAGCTTTACGGACAATTCCTTCGACCTCATGGCTTGGTTTTGCTCTGACATGCATTGTCAATTGTGGGACCTTATATAGACAGGTGTGTATATTTCCAATCAAGTTGTAGAAACATCTCAAGGATGATCAATGGAAACAGGATGCACCTGAGCTCAATTTTGAGTCTCATAGCAAAGGGTCTGAATATTATGTAAATAAGGTACTTCTGCAAAGATTTCTAAAAACCTGTTTTCGCTTTGTCATTATGTGGTATTGTGTGTAGATTGATGAGGAAGACATTTTTATTTAATCAATTTTAGAATAAGGTTGTAATGTAACAAAATGTGGAAAAAGTCAAGGGGTCTGAATACTTTCCCGAATGCACTGTATATTTTGGGATGTAGGTTTATATTATGGGTTGTACACTAGATAATGGAATTCTGATCTTTTGGCTGTTGCTGGATATTACTGGAGGGACCTCTTTACTTTAATTATTTAATTACCCCCTCCTCTCAGCTGTTCCTTGCAGGGCCACGCTGACTGAGTTAGTGCCTGTGCTGTTATGGGCTGGTATGCGGCAGGAATCTTTGGATCAAGGTAATTTCACACTGTTCAACATTTTCCCAGGCTGTTAAGCTTCCCTTTACCTTTGTGCCACTCGAAGAACGAGATAAGGAGTGACACATGTTGCCATTAAACACACACAGCATCCCTGCAGCACCCAGGGCTGACGCCACCAGTGGGGCAAAGGAACGACTTGAAAGACATGGGCTATAAATTATCTTCTGACACTCCAGTTTCCCAAAGGATCATATTATTGCAGCCTGTCCAAGTGTGGGACGGTGCAGTGAAGTCATGGGTGGTACTATAATAATGATGAAGGGAGTTGAATTTGTCATTGCAGAGGTCCAGAGTTTTGGGAGGGAAGCCAGGCAGGCGGGGCTGTCATTTGTCTTTATCAGATACAATGAAGATAAGAAGGTGTATTCTTGTTGTTTTTATGAATTGTTTTTATGTATATTAAAGTGTGTGCGTGTGTGAACGTTGGCGTGAACGTGGGTGTGTGTCATCGTTTATGTCTACATCTGTGTCAGTGTCTGTATTCAACCAGCAGCACGTGTGTTATGGTTCTTTTGTAATCTTCCCAGACTGTTCCATGTTATTATTAGATATACCAGATGAGTCAACACCTGATGGGTATGAATGGAAAATGAGAGGGGTATAATTGTTTAAGTAATCTAGTTATTCTCTACTATACCCAGGTCCTGCTCTCATGTACCATCTGTTTCTGCTGGAGACCTCCGGGGCCCTAACCTAACCACACACACTGCATGAAGATGGTGCCCTTACCCACTGTGTGTGTGTGTGTGTGTGTGTGTGTGTGTGTGTGTGTGTGTGTGTGTGTGTGTGTGTGTGTGTGTGTGTGTGTGTGTGTGTGTGTGTGTGTGTGTGTGTGTGTGTGTGTGTGTGTGTGTGCAGGTGTTTGCAGTGGGAATCAACAATGAGTTGATGACAATGAGCCCATCAACCCTTGAAACCCCAAGACTATCTGTTTCAAAGTCAATAGGAGAGCCTCTTAAACACAGCTGCAGTCAGAAAGGTTTCTGTGAGACAGGACTGCTACCTTTTTCCCACCTTCTCTACTTGTGGAGAACACATAGTCAAACTTTTCATGTTTGCAATGCTTTTTGTCCGTTTGACAAACATAATGTCAATAAGCAGCGTTTTTCTTTGTTCCCAGTAGGGAGGGGTGCATGAATCATACATTAAACATGATTCGCATGAATGCCTCACTCAGAGCCAAGAGTTCTCTTTCTGGGCAATTTGCAGCAAGTGTCAAAACTATCAACTGCAAATATCTCTCCCTACTGTATGCTGTATGATCATGATTACAGTTGACGTGTTTCTGAATCATTGACTTCAGTTCACGTAGTTCAGTATGTGTATTGGTCTTTAGAGAGACAAAATGTCATTACCTCCCAGGGGATTGGCTGTCAGTCATTCCATCTGTCTCTCGATCTCTCGTTCTGTCTGAGAGAACATATTGAGGACACATCGAAGTATGAAGTTTGAAGGCCATACAAAGTTTTCACTCAGACAATAAAGGGTAAGTATTCCTTGTGAAGTAGCCATCAGGACAATCAGTTAATTAGGGCACACAACAGAAAATGTTTTAAAAGTTTTGCAAGAGACAAGGAACATGTGTGTTTCTTATTGGACAGTTCCAGGTAGTCGCTCCATTTTTGAGTCTGTTTTCTTCCATTTGGTGTCTAATGAGCACTACCCATAGGACAGTACTGCATTACAATAAATGTTTGGGATGATGCACATTTGGTTTGTACATGCAGGTGGACGTCTTCAGGATGTTTTTACTCCATCTAGACCAACATTCCAAATTGCCAGGAATCAGGAGAGCCTTCTTGTGCAGAATTACACCGTGAGGCACACAACCTGCCCTCAGAGAGTCCTTGCATTCTGTTTCAAGGCCCCTCGGAGCAACAATGCCTTCGTTCTTACGTGTGGGTTGCAAAGGAAGGGAGGGAATAGCTTGGGCTCTGGTATAGTATCAGTAAGCAGCTGTTGCATGAGTGACAAACTCAAGGGCTACCGATATGAACATGGGAAAATCCTAGGGAAGCAGGGGGTGAAGACAAAGCAGCAGATGAGCCTCTCCACTCAACAATGTGCTGTTGTGTTCTTCTACAAGTGTGAGAAAGAAAGGAAAACCTATACTAAGTATCCTCTGGACGGCCAAGGGAATATTTACTGTCCTTGTCAAACTGTGCCCCAGATCTTCCTCTCTTCTCCTCTCCCCAGTTTTGATGAGTCATTGAAAGGTTGTTGGTGGAGTTCAAAAGGTAGGGTCAAGCATGTGAGAGAGGAGGGGAGAAGGAGGGAGGGTAAAGAAAGGTAAATGAATAGCAGACTGGCTCTTCTTTGTTGTCGGAGGGAGGGTTTGGCTGGCTGGTGCTGTACAGACATCCTTATTGTCTGTCCCATGCAGGTAGATCAACACCAACTATGTTCTCTCTGTGTAGACACCCATACGTCCCTCAACGCGCTGTCAGCGACCCCTTTGATCGATTCTGGCTGAATGTGAAAAGGTTGCTAAGAGTTATTAATGATGCTTTAACTTGTGTTTTCTAAACTTTTCAAGAGCTGTTTCTTTGATTGATTTTCTTGCTTTGAAAACAGAAAGGAAGAAACGAGGCTGAAGTCTGTGTTTTGAAGATTTGTTGTATGACAACCAAGAATAGGCCTACAGTTACATGTTGTTCGTTTTTTCTCTTTGTTCGTATCTGGATTGTGTCTTTTCCTAATCTTTTTGGGGCACCTGCTATTATTGTAATATCAATCATATGTTACAAGGTCCAGACTAATGCAACTTTATAACCGGTTGTAACCACCCCCACATAGCATATGAGAAGGTCTGAAGTGTGTACCTCTGTCTGCAGCATCGCTTTATCTCCTTAACAGGGAGGGTATTCATCTTGCCCCAGGACGTGGAGAGATGACAAATAAACGTTGTTCTTTTGCTCTTGCCTTTGTTTTTGGACATAATGAGATAAGAAATAATTTTCTGGAGGACATCTTTGCATAAAGAATGTCTGAGGGAGTCTACAGCCCTGGTCATTGGTGCCAAAGTCGCAGTGTGACGTCAGTAATAGAATGGTGAGAATAAAGCAAGATTCTGAGAACCTCCCACAGGTGCTTGAGCTTCCAGAGACAACCCTCATGAACTTAGTAACTTAGTTTCTAAAAGATGTCAAGAGTATGGAAAGGGCTTGAGAATGTAGTCTGTAGCATTTGCTTATCAATCCATTATTGCCCATACAGTTGAAGTGGGAAGTTTACATAAACTTAGGTTGGAGTCATTAAAACTTGTTTTTCAACCACTCCACAAATTTCTTGTTAACAAACAATAGTTTTGGTAAGTCAGTTAGGACATCTACTGTGTGCATGACACATGTAATCTTTCCAGCAGTTGTTTACAGACAGATTATTTCACTTATAATTCACTGTATCACAATTCCAGTGGGTCAGAAGTTTACATACACTTAGTTGACTGTGCCTTTAAACACCTTGGAAAATTCCAGAAAATGATATCATGGCTTTAGAAGCTTCTGATAGGCTAATTGACATAATTTGAGTCAATTGGATGTGTACCTGTGGATGTATTTCAAGGCCGACCTTCAAACTCAGTGCCTCTTTGCTTGACATCATGGGAAAAAAGGAAAAATCAGCCAAGACCTCAGAAAAAAATTGTAGACCTCCACAAGTCTGGTTCATCCTTGGTAGCAATTTCCAAACGCCTGAAGGTACCACATTCATCTGTACAAACAATAGTACGCAAGTATAAACACTATGGGACCACACAGCCGTCATACCGCTCAGGAAGGAGACGCGTTCGTTCATCTCTAGGAGACAGAACTTTGGTGCGAAAAGTGCAAATCAATCCCAGAACAACAGCAAAGGATCTTGTGAAGATGCTGGAGGAAACAGGTACAAAAGTATCTATATCCACAGTAAAACGAGTCCTATATCGACCTGAAAGGCCGCTCAGCAAGGAAGAAGCCACTGCTCCAAAACCGCCATAAAAAAAAAACAGACTACGGTTTGCAACTGCACATGGGGACAAAGATCGTACTTTTTGGAGAAATGTTCTCTGGTCTGATGAAACAAAAATAGAACTGTTTGGCCATAATGACCATCGTTATGTTTGGAGGAAAAGGGAGGAGGCTTGCAAGCCGAAGAACACCATCCCAACCGTGAAGCACGGGGGTGGCAGCATCATGTTGTGGGGGGTGCTTTGCTGTAGGAGGGACTGGTGCACTTCACAAAATAGATGGCATCATGAGGCAGGAAAATGATGTGCATATATTGAAGCAACATCTCAAGACATCAGTCAGGAAGTTAAAGTTTGGTCGCAAATGGGTCTTCCAAATGGACAATGACCCCAAGCATACTTCCAACGTTGTGACAAAATGGCTTAAGGACAACAAAGTCAACGTATTGGAGTGGCGATCACAAAGCCCTACCTCAATCCCATAGACAATTTGTGGGGAGAACTGAAATAGTGTGTTCGAGCAAGGAGGCCTACAAACCTGACTCAGTTACACCAGCTCTGTCAGGAGGAATGGGCCAAAATTCACCCAACTTATTGTGGGAAGCTTGTGGAAGGCTACCCAAAACGTTTGACCCAAGTTAAATAATTTATAGGCAATGCTACCAAATATTAATTGAGTGTATGTAAACTTCTGACCCACTGGGAATGTGATGAAAGATATAAAAGCTAAAATAAATCATTCTCTCTACTATTATTCTGACATTTCACATTCTTAAAATAAAGTGGTGATCCTAACTGACCTAAGACAGGGAATTTTGCTAGGATTAAATGTCAGGAATTGTGATAAACTGACTTTAAATGTATTTGGCTAAGGTGTATGTAAACTTCCGACTTCAACTGTTCTTATTCCCACTAAATAGTCCTATGACTGGTGAGTATATTCTGCAGAAGCTGGCTCTCTAGGTATCCCTCCTGTCCCCTCTCCATCTGTGTGGTTTGGAATAACTTTTGATCCTTTATCCATTGCTCTAACATATGAACGCAGGTCTCTTTTGTTGTGATGTTATGCCATTCCATCTTTGAGAAATGCAGCCGAAAATAGAATCAAGTCAAATGAATCTGTTTGATTGAATCAAACAAGGATGCATGTGTTCCTAATCTAGTGTGTGCGGTTTGAAGTAGAATATGTGGATTTTTTGCGAAGTGTTGGGTGGTCATGCAAACTGAGTTATGGCTACCTGGCTTTCTGATTCTGTCTGTTATTGTCCAGGTAGCCTAACAAATGTACTCTGTCTGTATTCTACGATTAGACGAGATACAGGACATTGTTATCACCCAGTTGTATTGGCACTTCTTTGTTGATATCAGCAATAACATGAATGATCATTGGAGCATTGCATACAGCCGGGTATTGTGGTATGGATGGATCTTTTGTTATTGCTTTACTCAGACATCTGCAGTTGTTCAACCACAACAAAATAACCGAGGACAAGCTCAGTTGTGAGCTTTGATGAATGCGTTATTATAAAATGATAAGCATGCATAAGATGTTTTGAAATGAAACATGTAGTGAATATAAATGATAGCATATTTTGTAGCAAGTGATCTCTCATGACCACCTAACATGTAGTGTTCCTACATGGTTGTTACTACATGGTAGTAGTAATGTAGTATATTTTGTTACTTGTATGTGACAAGCTAAGGAGACTTGGGAGTTATAACAGATGTTCAATCTCAGGTTAATGCAGGAAATAGTTTGCATTACATTGTAAGTATAAACAAAATAATGTTCTGCCTGATAAGGTTCTGCTTTATAGTGCATAGATTATATTTTTGAGATGACAATGTCAGGGGAGTTCCTAGTGTTAAAACGTCGTAATTAACTATTTGAATGACCTTATATAAGAGTGAATGGTGTGTTTGTTACACTAGTATATTATTTTGCAGTTAACTGTTTTTCAAGTCAGCCAGTGTGGCAGTTAGTGAATGGTGAACAAATGTAAACATGGAGAGGGGCAGAGTGGTTGGACCTCCTATTAATTGGAATTAACAATGTATGCACATGGTTATTGTCATTCAACATTTCTGACCCTGTCATGGTTGATTTATGGTCATCTTTTTTACATCAACAATATGTTCTATTTATTTGGCCATTTTTGGGGAATATTTTTTCCGCTTTTCAGTCACATGTAACACAAAACTTTTGTGCTGTTTTTATAACAACATAAACAGTAAAAATGTTCACACCAGGCCAAAAGTATGGAATAAGAGAACAAAAGCTTTTTCTATAAATAGCATTAGTATACATCTTAATTTAGGAAATTAATTAGTCAACTTTATTCATATATTATGTTATAAATAATTAAATGGTTTAATTTTTTATATTCAATCAACCGATTCTTTAAATACTATTAACAAGGTTATCAATAACATTTCCACAGTCTTTTAAAAATAATTTCAAAGATAAAACATAATAAAAGGACAAATATAATATATATTATTTGTACCTACAGTCTGAAATGATAATAAGGCATTCAATCCAAGAACCTACAGATTGGATTTGCCACTTTCTACCTTTTTGCCCTTTAATATGGTATGTGAGACAAATCTAGTTACGTGTTCCATTTATTCGATTGTTTAATTAAAAGTGTTTTTTTCATTCATGCTAATTATCTGGTTAGAAAGATGTTATTTGTCATTGCAGAACTGCACTAATTCCAGCTTGCAGCTGTTGCACATAGCTGCAGGTGTGTTAGAATGATCTCTAGGTAACCCACATTTCACATGTTTTTCAAAACATGCTTCTATCACATGCCATAATCAGGCATTGTCTATAAATCAGCCAACTTTCACACAGCCTAGTTTAGTAACATTGTGGAAATGCCTTATTTTTAGGACATATTTTTGATCCTGTTTGATAATTATTTTGTAGTATTTTCAAATATAGTTCCTTGTAAAAGCCCAATGAACACATTATGATTGTTTCATTGCTGTATAATTTATCTGTGAACATGCTCACAGGGAAGATGAACAATTTCAGAAATATGTTATAAACTGTTGTTGGAAAATTATCAGCTTTTTATGAATTTGAAATTACAACATATGGTATAGAAATTCTAGATGGTTTTCACTTCAAATATGTTAATTTTCTGAATTGTGAACGTAAAAATGTTTATTTTTCTTTTGATTTCAATATCCAATTTTTTCAGTCTAATTTGTTTGAAAGGAGGCAGACTCACAACCTATAGTTTACTGCTAATGCTGTCATTTGTGGAGCATTGAAACCTTAAACTCATAAAGTTCCTTCCTGATAAAAATGCCCCTGTCTGTTTGTTTGACAGATTTGAAAAGCATCTTAATTCTTGTTTTGGTCAGCAACCTACTTGTGCTTTTGGTATGCAGCCTAGCCTAGCCCAAATGCTAGCATTATCTTCCCATTATTTCAAAACCTTATGTAGGGCTGTATCATGCCCCTTTGAGTGAATGAACGTTGAGTGAGACAAACCATTGCTGTCACACGATGAGGTGAGATATCTTTTTAAACCTTTTCAACTCAGAATAAAGTTCGAAACAAACGTTGCATTGCCTTGTGTGTGCGTGTGTGTCCCATTTGGATATCATGTTAATTGCATGCATCCGGGAAATGCATCCGCCCAATTCTGCGTTTGACTCTCAGCGCCTGTGATGACGTCATTTCTCCGCGAAAATACAGCATGGTTCTTTCATTCTTCTTCCAAACTCGATAACGCTGCGGCTAAACAGTTGTCTTTGTTGGAATATAAGAAATTGTCTCATTTGGCTGTCTTTATGTGTACCTTTGTTAGACATCTGCTGTCCAAGTAATTGCTATTAAAAAGTTATTTCTGATGGCAGTGACAGGTGCATGAGCAAGTCATGGGATGCAGGCAATCAGAACATGAACCGCCTTAAATAAATCACCGGTATGAAAGAAGAAAATATGACAAATGCACTTAGCCATCCAAGGAGTTGGTTGAGACGCGTGGCCATCAAGGCATATCTGTCCGGTCTGGTGAGGTGGAAACTTCCATCGGACATGATTGTGGACATGTTTGCTCAATGTTAGTCTACTTCTGCATATTTTTATGCATCCTTTGAGAACCTTCACGATCAGTCATTATGGCGCGGATGGGTTTGCACTATGTAGAATTTTGATTGCTTATTCTGTTTCTCTGAGGGAATTAATTTACCAGAGTGATTCGTTGAGATGCGTCAGGGACTGGAGGAACAGAGGGGAACCCCCTATACACTGCTTCAACACAACGAGCAACTTGCTGGATGTGTTGGCTGGTAGGCTAAAGCCTAAACTATTCTTCATTGAAAAACGTCCCGCATTGTCTTTGATGCCTACTCAAACGTTGTCATTCTTGTAGTCCAAAACATTTCAAAAGAAAGGGAAGATTTTAATCACTCGGTGTCTCATTCATGTAGGCTAGTTTTTCTTGTTGTTGATGGTCATAACAACATAAAAGGTTATCATGGAACCAACTAAGAAACAGTCGGTGTTTTGAAGATGTGTTGCATGACAACCAATAATTCAGTTACGTGTTGTTCGTTCCTCTTTGTCCGTATCTTGATCATGTCTGTTCCCAAGCTTTTTGTGGCAACTGCAAATATTGTAAGATCTTTCAAATGACACAAGGTCCAGACTAATGCAACTTTGTAACCGGTTGTAACTTGTAACCACCCCCACATAGCATGAACAAGTTTGAAGCAGGTACATCTGTCTGCAGTGTCGATTCATCTCCCTAACATGGAGGGTATATGGTATCCACCTTACCCCTTCAGACGCACACCCCTCGCCCACAAGACGTCGGGAGATGACAATGAACCTGTCTTAATTAGCTCTTGCCCTTGTTTTTGGACTTAAGAGATAAGAGCACGTTTAAAGAATTTGCGGCAGGCCATCTTTGCGTAAAGAATGTTAAGTCATTTTACTAGTGGGTATATTCTGCAGGAGCTGGCTCTACATATATATCCTATCCTCTCTCCGTGTGTGGTTTGGTATAGTTTATAATCCTTTATCCATTTCCTATAAGCGCAGGTCACCTTTGCTGTAACATAACATTTTATCATGGAACTAATTAAGAAACAGTTGCCTACATGCAGCCGATGCTATATTTCTCTCATGTTTTGCGTAATAAACAAGTTATATCAATTTTGATCAATATTGTAGTAGCTTATAGAACTTCTTTAAAATTAGATTTGATTTGATTTATACTTTTAAAAGTCAAATCGTTTTTTAGTTTCAACTTTAAAACGTGTGTGGTGTGGAGGTTTCATCCATATGGAATGTGTTGCTTTCCCATGTTTTGTTTGATAGTTGGATATCCTTTTACGATGTCCCTCTATCATAGGGGTACAATAACATCCGCTAATTGTGTGAATTGATAAATGGTTATTGCAGGAGTTGGACAGCCCTGTTGCTCCGAAGGTAGCCTATGCAATAAAAGTCTGCCCAGTAACAATCGGCAAGCCTCGGTCGCACGCAGAATACCTATTGGCTATATGCAAATTGTGACAAGGGGAGGAAACAATCTCGAGACAATAATGCTTCTAAAGAATCATTTCCTAGTTCTCTTACAAGTAGAACAAAAGTGTTGCCATTCAGACCGATAGAGAGACCCACTCGAATGGAATTTAACAACTTTGATCGCACCGGGAGACTGCCCCCTCTGCATTTGAAACACAATCAATGCAGGATAGTCTAGTTGACTCATCTTTGGGGGTAGTTTATTCTTAGAGACAAGCTTAAGCTTTTTTTGACAAACTATATCAGATCTGTTTAGTGCTCCTCCAAGACTACATAGACCTATTTAACTGATCTCTATCAAGGCAAGATTATGGTTGCGTATAATTAATTCTGGCATGGATCCTATATTCATCTCTTTCTGCATATGAGTGTTATGATCACAACCTCAAAAATAGGGATTATATTTATATATGAATACATCCAGTTGTCCAATACAGAGCATCGGCTGTCATCGTGGTGTCATCCATAAAAGAAGTTGGTTGCAACAACTTTTCTATGCTGCAATGCATTTCCTAGAACGCTATCTCATTCAACCACATGCGTGCGGCTTCTGCTGCTATATAAAACATACTGTATATGGTATACGTGCATGCGCGGGCGTGTGTATGTCGGCGAGTGTGCGCGGGCGTGTGTATGTCGGCGAGGGCGGGGGGGCGACTAGAAGTTCATTAAGTTCATCAGATAAAAGAGAACGCAAGTCAACAAGGATTAGTTTAGCTGTTAATAAACTGAAATAGAGAAATAATATTAGCCTAATGCATGTTTATAAAGTTGTACAATTGGAACTATTACTATTCTTGCATGCATAGCCTATATGCTATGAAGGCAGAGACACTGTTCCTCTGACGAGTTTTAACTCAAACACTTGCTGGACTTATTTATGCATACATGAAAATTGTATAATTAATCAATTGATATGAATATAGACTTTTATCCATGTGAATTGTCTCTATTTGTAAATTTGACGCATGGGTGGGGGTGGGGTTTTGATTGTGGTCAAAGATTTTTATAATGATAAAATAAATAAATATAAAGTATATAGTTGTAAAGTAAAAGTGTAGCCTAGAGAAAAGAGTAACAAATGTTTGATGAGAGCATGTTGCGTCTGGGCAACTGCTCTACATAATGAGATTTGCGGCTTGCGTCATGGTCAGTAAAGGCAGGCTTCAAACGTATCCAGCCAGAAGAAAGTAGAAGTGAACTGTGGGGGGAGAGGAAAAAGTTCGCAAGGAGAGGCAGGACAACTCTTGGGAGCCCTGCAGTCTCACTTTATGCCTCCAAAATACTTTCTTTCCAGTTTATTTGCATCTAGCAATATTGCTATATTATTTTCACAAGAATAACCCAACTTTTTAAAAACTGAAACGACCATGGAGCTGCTTTGCCTCGAAATTGACACCATCATAAGAGCTCGTCCTGATCCGAATCTTCTGTGTGATGACAGGGTATTACAAAGCCTGTTGACCATTGAAGAACGTTTTCTTCCACAATGTTCTTATTTCAAGTGCGTTCAGAAAGATATTCAGCCATTTATGAGGAGGATGGTTGCGACTTGGATGCTGGAGGTTTGTACCGAAAGACTTAAACTCTGTAGGCTATTTCCGTGCCTACGACTCATCTCAAACCACTAAAATCGGACTTTCCACGGTCATTTTGTCAGGTTTGCATGGTGTGAGAAAGAGGGTTGCATATCACATTGCCGAAAAGACAATCCTGATAGCATATAATCAGCTACTCGTATTTATATGATTTTATTATCTGTAGCATATTTGAACCAAGTCACCGACGATTTTGATTGAGCTCCATAGACATGTGGTTACAGTGGTGTATATCACCAGATTAAGTTATTCTTTGCATATGTCTGATCTAAGAAAGGTGCCCTGGATTATTTTGTTATGTTTTAGATTGCCAAAATATTTCCATGCACACGTATGCAGTTAATCCTTGCCCTATTCTAGCCTATATTCTAACGCCATGTTGGTTTTTATAGGAACTGTTGCAGTTTTTCTGACGATTTTACAGTGTCCTAAACGCTATAACAGCAGTTGAAACGTGTCCGAAGTGAAAGAGCAGTGTCTAAACTACATAGTCACAATTGAAAATAAACCGAAATATTTAGCAAACATTTTCTATTTATTTTTTAAATATCGGATCGCGGAAGGGGCGCGGGCCTATCTGTCCCTCTGGTCTCCTCATTGAAGTCCGTCACCCAGGAATTAAGTTAGATTTTTTACACTTTGTTAGACATAATCAGTCGGGAATGGTCTGAAAAGAAACCCGACCGTCCGAGCTTTATTTTCATGTACGAGTTATTTGACTAGGATTCATTAAAGATTTTATATTAATTTAGGAAAAAATATTTCGACCTGGCGGTGACGCACTCGAGAGCAACCACATGCTACTTCGTTTTAAATTTGACAATTATTTCGCATTAAACTTAAATGGCATGTTTATCAATTGTCGGGTCTGATGTGAAAGACATTGGTGTTCATTATGATGTGAAAACGATCGATGTAGACAATTTATTAATATTTTTAAATATTTTATGAAAATATGACGATGGAGAAAAAAAAGAGTTTCCGTATAGGCTACTGTGGTGCTTGGGTGTTTTTTTGGCTGGGGTGATTGTGACTTGAATTCATTTCTTACTGAATGAACTGAAGGAAGGCGAGTGCATTGACAGCCTGTGCCTGAGACCTTTTGAAAAACATAGAAAATAATCTATTTAGAATGTATTGATGATGTCGCAACAGACAACTCTGGGCTCAATACTTGGCCAGGTCCCAAAGCGTTTCAAAGAATGGATATGCATATCTGGCTATTACATTATTTCCATCATTTCGTTATGATTTTTATGTTTCACATGTATTGAACAATTGAAATTGTAATTGAAATAACTGGAATTTGATGATGCCAAATGTTGCACATTGTCACAAGTCGCCTCTCTCTCTAGGTATGTGAAGAACAGAAGTGTGAGGAAGAAGTTTTTCCCTTGGCAATGAACTACTTGGACAGATTTTTAGCCGTGGTTCCAACCAGAAAGTGTAATCTGCAACTTCTTGGAGCAGTTTGCATGTTCCTTGCATCCAAACTGAAAGAAACTCGTCCATTAACTGCAGAGAAACTCTGCATCTACACAGATAACTCCATCAGACCACAGGAGTTGCTGGTAAGTAGTTGGTTTCTGCCAACAAAATTATTCAATTTCAGATTGTTATTATGACATTGTCAACATTTATTAGAAATTCATAGCTAATTGTTAATGCAATCAATGCTTATGCCACGAGCCATACCTCAAAAGCCACATACATATATGTTTCTTATATTTGTTCATATTATTTTCTTGTAAAAAACTATGTTGGCCCTATTTACATGCAGGATCTAATTCATGGAGATCATCAGAAATCCTAGATTCATCTGCAATCCTAGATTCCATGTAAATCAATTGTTTATCTGACCATTTTTGGCCCCCTCGCTGTAGGACCCAGTGTTTGTCCCCCAAGACCTCTGTAATATTGGACTATACAGTAGGTTTTTTGTACAGTGGTCTCCATCGCCATCTAGTGGCAAGTATTTGCAGTAGGTCGAGGTCAGTGTTCAACTGAAGCCAAGGTTTGGATCCGAGTGAGTGATCTTCAGAGGCTGTAGTCTACAGAGAGGAAGTCTCACATTTTTATGGTCCTGGCAAACACAGTTGTCTTTAACCTCAAAAGTTTGCTTCACCCAAGGTTTGACCTAGATGTCCTCACAGAATGGACACTGTTCCTGTTTTTTGTAGACCCTGCTTCAAAAAGCACATTTTCCAATGTGGTAGAATAAAGATGTTTATTACATGCATACAATACTTTTTACATTACAATTCGGCGTTAGATTTGTTCATTGGATAACTTGGCTGTAGGTGCTCACAACAAGGTTTCACTTGACCTGGTGTGATCACATCCTGCTTGTCTTGGTTAGGGCTATTTCTGCAGTCCTTGGTACCCCAAAAGTTAGAGCCCTTGGCAAGGTCATAGGGTCATGATGGACCAGACCTACCAGTTGTTAGATAGTTCACCCCCAAGCGGTGGAGGTGAACATTTAAATAGTCTATTTTTCACATCAGAAAAGTATTTCCTCTGCTACGTTTTATAAACATGATTTAATAAACAGTGAATCCCACTCCTGATGTGAAATAAGTCACATAGGATTCAGCCGTGGAGGCTGAGAGCTCAGGGCCTGCCTGGGCCTGGCCCGGCTCCTCAGTTGATTCCTGCAGCCAGCGGCAGTGGTAATTCAGATGGGGTGCTGCCGATCCCAATGCTTTGTTACTAAGTAGGCATGGGCTGGAGAGGCCAGCCATTCCCTGTGATGATAGGCCCTGGACCAGTTTATTGTCTAGGTGAGACAACCTCAGCAACTATCTATCATTGTTTGTCATTATATTACATGCTGACAGAAGCAGGATCAACATCAGGTGAAGAACTACCTTTAGCTGGGAACCAGGCTGGGCTCTATCCACCCATACTCATGTTGTTTAGGCCTGGGTGAGAGGAGAAGTGGTGCACCCTGTCCTTGAGATGGTTTCATGGCTGCCTGGGTGTGTTCACAGCCAGCTTCTCTATAAGGCAGTCTTTTGGCTCACAAATAGGCACAGGAAACAGGAGATCAGCTGCTCAGCCCATGTGATCGTTTTTTGGCCCCATCTTTGGTAACAATTTCTTGTAAAAGAAACCACAATGTCACCCAGAAGGTGTGACCCGGAAGCACTGCATGGAGGGTGTGTTGCAAACTCTGTCTGTCTGTCTGTCTGTCTGTCTGTCTGTCTCTCTGTCTGTCTGTCTGTCTGTCTGTGAAACACTGCGTGCGGACAAGAGTTAGGTCATAGTCAGGGCCGTCTATCTATACAATTCCTAATTGATTCCTTGAATTCTAACCGCAGAATCAAATTTGTCAATGGCCTCTTTCACAGCGGTATCTGTGGTATTGTTAAGAAGTGACACACTGAACCTTAGCAGTTTGCAACCGTCCTATGTAAGTTGATAGGGAAACACAACACCCTGTGAAACTGAAGAGGGGATATCATAGGGAAGTATCATCTGGATGTGCCGCTTGCGCCATCCAGTGTGTGGTCCCCTTTCAGAAGAGAGGAGAGATACAGTTCACCTGAGATTGGGAATGAAATGTAGTCATCGGTCCAGAGCTACCGTGTCATGGAGCTCTGAGAGCAGTTAATGGCTGCCACATTGGACCGGAGTCATCTCATGACTAAGAACCATGTGGCTCTCTGAAGGGGGAAATCACTAGCTCCTAGTCACAAGGACAGTCCGAACCACACAATTCCTCCCAAATTAGTCACCAGCTTCTTCCGTTACTCACCCTTTCTTCTGAAAGAAACGAGGGCAACCGTACAACTCAAACAACCTCCCCCCAAGAAATTAAACCCATGTAAATTAGGCTCTGCCTAAATGTCATTGGCTATTACTGATAGACATTTGGAAAGGGCAGCTCACGGTTGAAAGTTAAAAGTTAATTAGGTCTGGTGAATCTGTCGTTTATAGTTATGCTAAGTGTTGCATTTTTTTTATTCGAAGCCTCTCCTTTTATGCTGTTCATGTCAAACATTAGGTATAGAGTTGTTTTGTCTGTGTACATGGTAAGCTATAAATCGTTGTAAATTAGCTCTGTTTGGCGTTTGTTTAACGTTATCGAATACAGAGCCAGTGTCAATGTTCATTTAGATGGGGTGTAATGAATTGTTAGGTGCCCAAAGTAACAAAGCAGGTCATAACTGTGGCAAAATGTAATGGCTTCCAACAGCTAACGATGAAGGTAAAACTATGCTATCCTGTGCTAACCTATTTGCTGTGCATTTTGTCATGCATTTGTACATGTACAATTGATACTGTGTCATTCATTCTGCATAGACAGTTGACCAAAAGGTCAGCCATATAGCTAGGAACCCATTCATTGCCTCTGTTGGCTTGAGCATGTTAGTGAGAGCTAGTCTCAAGAGTCCCCGTCCAACCCCCTTCCACCCCCATCCAATCCCCAGACCTCTCAGGTCTCTCCTGAGGAAAGTCCCAGATGCCAGACTACTAGACGATGGCGTGAGGTCACCTGCGTTCATGTGCCAGAGCTGCTGTTGCCTCAGCCAGCCTGCTTTGCTCTTTCCTAGTAATATAATAGCGATCTTTCTCTTCTCAGCCACTCCACCTTCTATGCTGGGTAGGCCAGGGTAGGGCAAGGCTAGGGGCTCACACAGGCAAAGAAACAGCCTGCCACATACAGTACAGCCTCCTCGGGCCTGGCTCGGTGTCAGCTAGGGTGGTGCCATGTATATACAGAATGTTTAGCTTAATAGCCTCTCTCATTCTCTCTCTTTCACTTTCTGTTTTAGGAGTGGGAGCTGGTGGTGCTGGGGAAGTTGAAGTGGAACCTGGCGGCTGTCACTCCAAATGACTTCATAGAACACATTGTGAGGAAGCTGCCGTTGCCCGAGGAGAAGTTAGTGCTGATACGCAAACACGTGCAGACCTTCATTGCCCTCTGTGCTACAGGTACGACAGGAAACAATGTTGCATTCTGTATTGTTACTTAAAGTCTCGCTGGGGACAATGATAGCGTTTGATTAGAAACATTTACGTTCTCAAAAGATGAGCCAATTGGGATGTGGTTTGCCATCTGATATCACTTTTGGCTTGCGTTTTATTTTTTGGGCTTCCGAGCCACATTTTGCAAGTCAGAGTGATAACGGATGTGCTGCCAAGTCAATTAGATGCTGATGTCTTGCATCAACATAGTTGCGGCTGTTGCAAAATATCCTTGTCTCCCCTTCTCTCGACGCAAAATCTAAATCCCGTTCTGATCAACAATGACTGGAGGAGCCCCGTTCAGTTTGCTTTGTGGGCCCGTCATGCAGTGTCGTGACGCCTTATAACTTAAGTGAGAAGTATTACCTCCTTGTGAAAATATGTGAGGCTTAGAAAAGCATATGTCATGGAGGACGTGTCTCTGTGAGAGTCTCATGTCCGCATCCATCATGTTTCTCTCTCCCGGCTGCAGCGGCTGGTACGGTCATGTTCTCGAGGCATATCAGTGGCTAATAGAGCATGGAGTGACACTTCAAAGGGCAGGGGCCTGGTTTAAGGGACATTTGCGTGTTCCCGTGTGCTCCACGACCGAGGGACGATCTGACGGGTGTGGGGACTGGACATTGTCTCCTCTGCTCTCCAGGTTGGATTGTTTCTTTAAGATCAAACATCGAGCCGTGGGAGTGACAGGACATATGATCTGAAGAACTGGAGGAGGAGTATATTGTTCCTGCAGTGCCGAATAGTGAGGCACGCCATGTCGTCATCTCTCTCTTCGTCTCCCCATCTTCTCACGCCTCCCTACTGCTTGGGGGCATGATGACTTTCCCATGTTCAGGGAGTGTTTGTGGGGCAGGTTCTCCCAGCACACACCCCAGCAGTATGGGGGGTGATGGGATCCAGAGCTGCAGCAAGGCTTCCCTCTCCCTCCCAAGCCCCCCTGGACTCCACCCCAGTGTCCCACCTCTGGCCCCACAGGAATGCTCCCTACACTCCCTTATGGGTGAGATCCATGTGGTGTTAGAGGAGTGTGTGTATGGATGAATGGAAGGAAGCTAGGGGGACAGGTCTCTAAACTTTGCCACTTTTGATGGAATCCCTCTTCTGATTGTGCAATTGATATTGTATGTTGTGAAAGACGGAGCACATTGATGGTCTCCATGGGAACTGGCCAGAGTCCCATTGAAGACATGGAATTTTCCATCTCTCTCACTCTACTCTCTCTCTCTCTTTCACTCTCTTTTCCTGCCTCTCTCTTGTTCTCCATTTCTCTCTCTCTTTCTCTCACTCTCTTTCTCTCTCTCTCTCTCTCTTCCTACCTCATTCTCTTTCTCATTTTCTCCTTCTTTCTCTTCTGTGCCAATGGAGAGATTACTGTGAGGAACGACTGTGTCAGTGATCGGACCTATTCCCAAAGCAACATTGTGCAAGGCTACCAGTGCACTTTGTCCTTAATTGCTTCAATGAGGCAGTGGATATACATTTACGAGTCTCGTGGAGGAAGATATCTTCCCGAAGTCTTGTAGAAGGGAGCCTTGCTGCAGATAACTGGGATTAGCAACAGGCCATTTTGTCTGAATACTCTCCTCAGAACTCAGATCTGTATCCAGGCAAAGAGTGAGTTGAACAATTTGTTGCATCTGAAGATCTCTGGGAATTCAAAACTCATTTTGTGCAACGTTCCCAGCCATAAATCAGCTCAACTATCTGGTGAGAATCCTCCCTGAGAATCCCCCTCCAAACATGCTGAGAAGGTGACGCTGGAAGAGGATGTTTCTAAGGCTTTGCTATTTGCAAGAGAGTTGACAAAGGATCACCTGGGGCCTCAGTATTTCATGCATAGAAGAGATTGAAGTCACCCCCACCTCCACCCCCTCTTCTTGGGAAACGTACATAAACCAAGCCTTCTGTTTTCGAGGGAGCGGGAGAAAGAGAGAGGAGAGGTGGAGAGACAAAAAAGCCTCTCATTTTAATGGTTCCTCTCTTTTGATGGAAAAGTTCAGTTCGAGGCACTCGGTGGGGATCTGGTCAGGTGGCGGCGGTGGGCCGGGCGGCACAGGCCGTTTCAGTATTAATTAATAACGCGGGAGGGTCCATTCAGCACTATGCAAATAGTCTAGGGCTCTGCTAGAACCCAGGAGAAAGGAGACAAAGATCCGGCCCTACATTTCATATGCAGAAGCATGTAAGGGCCAGCACAGCAGGGGCACTCCATAGGAAACACCAGCTTCTCCCCAGGGAAGCCTACAGGATAATGGTGGAGAAACAAGCTCATTAAGGGAGATTATGCCCTCCTTCTCCCCTTGTCCCTCCCTGGTCTCTTGTCCCATTCTCTTTCAATAGATATAAAGACGGGGTTGGGGAATGAAACAGATAGGCCTGAACATGTCTGATGATAATCAGATCTTTCCTACTTTACTGGAGTCATCTTGAGAGAGACAGCGCTGTGTGGTCGAACATGGTCGAAGGGACCTGCTGCAACATGCAAGGAGATGGGGCTTCGATAGGAGTTAGTTTGACCGTGACCTAAACTAGTTGGTCACGAACCCCTGAAGTCCACCCGGGTTAATAGGCAAGATGGAGTAACACAATGGATCCGTTAGACCCCATCAGGTTGTCAGTTAGCCTGCTTGGACACTCTTAGGCTCCCCAAGCAGATTAGAGTATAGAATACAGTGTAAATAGTTTTCTCCTGTAGGTAGGGAGAGTCAGTCGTTAGGTATTGCCCTCTCAAATCTGCCCTCTAATTTTCTTCCTGAATGCCTGTTGGATGGAGAGTTGGAGAGTCCCATAGCTTCTCTAGTGAGATATGATTCAGACTCTACTGGACTGCATGGCAGAGGTCTTTCATCTTTATTACCAGTGTTTGTTAACTAATAAGCTTCCGATTTGATTAGTCAGAGCATCCAACAAATTGCCCTCCTCCTTCTCCTCCAACCAATGATCCTCTCTCTGTCTCCGTCCGCTCTAACTCCATTGATGTCTTCAGCATCCATCCTTGAGGCTGGAGAAAGCTTTCTCACAGTATGCACACAGGAATGTGATATACCGTGTGTCATAGAATGGTATGTCCTGAGCTTGCCTCACTTCACTGTGGTAATCAACACCTCATCTGAAAGACTGGGAGCAGTTCTTCCACACATCCACCATAAGGCCAAGGAATTCATTTTTAGACGTTGCAGTTGTCCTAGCAAGTCTCTGATTTGAGCCTCTACCTACTTGTATGTTAGGAGGTATTTTCGAAGGGGAGGGACATTATCCACGAGGAATAACATCTGAGGTTTGGAAGTAAAGTAAATGTTAGTGGCTAGTGGGTTTTGAGTTTGACCTGAATGTTGTTCTCATGACATGAGAAGTCTCCCTGAGCACAGCTGGGGTTTCTGGGTAAAGATGCCTCGGTCAGCTGTTTATCCAATCTTATCGGTTGAATCCTGTCTAGAAACAAAACACAACAACAGAAAGCCCGGGATGAGGGATTCTAACTGGGCTCCAAACGAAAGCTGCCAATTCATATTCTTCCAGTTCGGAGGGGTCTGCGTCCTCCCACGCTAAGCCAGAGTGCTGTTGCTCAAGTCTCTGGGTCGCGGTGGTGCAACACTGAAGCAAGTTGTTACAGGATCCAACCGTTAAGGAGGATTCCTGTTTTTGTTTCTGGCAAATCACTGTGCCTTTGGGGCTGTGCTGTGGTGCCCCAAACTCCTTTCGTCTTTCAGGGTTTCTTTTTTTCAGTTGGAGTAGATCTGCTATTATGGAATAGGCAAAGTTATGAAACCTGCTAAGATAAGAGTGTCAGATGAATATTTACTAGAAAAGGAACTTTCTCTTTCTATGCTGCAGTAGTAAGCTTACTGCAATACAAGTCAAAGTTCACCGTTTTGAAGCTTGTAGTGCCTCATCTCTCTAACCCATGCTAGTTTGCAGTCTAACTTAACGTCTGTGAACGTTGTGTTGACTACCTCTCCATTAGTGGTGAGAAACAGTGTAATGCCAGGCCCCAAAATTAGGTTTGTCTATGACCTTAATCAATCAATAGGGCCCAGGTCCTCAAAATGTAACCTAGTAAAGAAAATAATAATAATAAGCTTTACATCTGTATAGGACACAGGCTTTTGATTTGTTGCACTAGACATTATTTTCTTTACTTTTTGGCTGTTACTCAAGTTTAAATGTGTATACAGTGCATCTCACCCACCCAGGAGTTGGCCCTGGTGAGCATGGCAGGCCACGCAGGCAGGCTGGGTGAGCAGAGTGGAACGGAGAGGAGGCCTGGGGAGGGATGCTGTGGAGGGGGGAGGAGAGGGGAGGAGAATGGGCCATTGAACAGGGGTGAGAGGCCTGAAGGTCGGGCCAGCCAGCCGCTGCTCGCAGGGAGCTTTCCGTCGCAGGCGTCCCCACTCAGGCTACATACACTGTTTATCTTCTGCATGAATATCAATGAGGCTAGCCTAAAATACGGCCATTCTTCCCCCACTACACGCAGCAGCCACCACTGACCCACCAGCCCCAGAGTGACAGCCTCCGTCGGCTGCACGCGTATGCCCTTTGTTCTGCAACAAACCTGTCTTGTCCTCCGGGAGCCAAAAATCTGCTTGCTGCCCACTGGACCCTTGCTTATTTTGTGTGTCCGTGAGCGTGTTTCCGTGAGCGTGTTTCCGTGAGCGTGTTTCCGTGAGCGTGTCCGTGAGCGTGCGCACATATAGACTTACAATAGGTCCATGTATGCCTTTGTCATTTTTTTCACTATAGAAAGCTCTGCTGTTATAGTCGGGATGTAATGCTCTGGGTACTCTGCCCTCGTTCCTGTTGGCTGGAGGTTGTCTTTAATAAATCGGCCCGTGGCAGTGGCCCAGCAGCTAACACAGGGGTGTATAATAAGTTCATTTATTTGTCAACACTGAGCCACAACATGAGAAAGCGCCTGGCTCCGCATGTTAAAAAGGCTGCTATCAAAGGACCTCTTTGATTTGGAGAGAGAATAAAGAGAAAAAGAGCACTCCCCTTCAGAGCCACACGCACAGTTCGCTTTTGCTGTTGAGTACGGCAATATGTAAATGTGCCGTCTGTTTCTCTATGGCCCTGTCCACTCCTCAAGCCCATAGGTGGTCCGGCTACAGTGCAATAGCTGTGGGGGGAGGTGGGAGGGCGACAGTTTTCTTCTTCCAAAAAGTCAAAAGAGTCCTGGACACAGACTAGAGAGCAATGTGCAGCAGAGCATTGTCTTCCCTCACACCCACTCCTCCCTCCTTGTCCCCTACTCTCCCTAGCCCCCCCCCCCTCCACTACTCTTTGTACAGCCGTCGGATTGAATTGGTATCAGTGGAGAGGGTCTGTTGCCGGGTCTCTCAATTGGGTGAGATGAGGTGATGATTTCAGACAATGGAGCCACAGTCTCCTGCCTTTCCTCTCTCAGGCCTGCCACTGGCTGCACTCAATCAATATGCAAATAAATAGGAGCTCCACTAATACACATCCCTGGCTGTTCTAGCAACAAGGAGCTGGGCATGTGTGTCACCTCAACCAGCTTGTTTCTGGAAAGAAGGGACACAAATACAGGAGAAAAGAGATAGACAGTGGAGTGATCGAGAGAAGGAATTGAAACTTGGGGGAGGGGAGGGGGCGCAGGGAGCCGAGAGACTTAAAGGAGTAGAAGGATTTTTCCCCCCCCTTCCTGGTCTCCTGGCCCGTTCACCAGCTGTCTTATTTGCATTATGAGTGACAGTGAGGGGAGCTAACAAGGTTATTGGTCTTTGAGACGCACGCCTGCGACCACACGTGGAAAAAGGACCTACAGCAGTGAGCATTGGCAAAGGGACTGTGGATCTTTATTCCACCCTTTCTAAGCGCTATGGGGCTTTTTTCAGCCAGCGCACGGTTTACTCAGGAGCTGGAAGAAAAGGTGCCAGACCAGGGAAGGTGACTGGGGCAGAAGGGTGGAGGAGTAGGGGGGGGTTGGAGTTTTGCCTTTCAGCTCTTTTACAACCCTCATTACACAGGGCCCTGGTCATTAGTGGGAGACAGAGCTAAAGAGGATTATTTATGACCGCCAGATTAGCCAATCAGATTGTCTCTAGGGGGAGCGTCTGTCTGTACCCCTATTGTGTCCCTTGAAGAAAACTATTCATGTCTCACTCATTAAATGTAGTGGCATTTGATGGCTCACCTGTAGTGTGTGTGTGTGTGTGTGTGTGTGGTGTGTATCTCTGGAAGTGTGAATTAGTGTAAAGGTGTTTGAACTGGGGATATGTTCCTCTAAAATTGACGTTTTATAGCTTTACTGCTGGGTACCTTTTTGAAAAATCGATAGAACTGTTTTTGAGCAGATGGACAAATGCTTCCTCCATTACAGCCATTTAGCCTTAGAGTACAACTTTTTCATGCGTGTATATTTGCATATGACTCATCAGCGTGTTTTTTGTCCTCCAACAGACTTCAACTTCGCAATGTACCCCCCGTCCATGATCGCCACTGGCAGTGTGGGAGCGGCTATCTGTGGCCTCCAGTTGGACTCGGGTGACCAGTCACAGTGGGGGGACAGTCTCACAGACCTGCTGGCCAAAATCACCAACACTGAAGTGGTGAGTTACCAGAATGCTCTTTCAAATGTATTCTTTTTTTTCTGGGATATTTTCTCAGCCTGATCAGTATGAGTAAGACCAGAGGTTGACGTCTACTCACGGACTCTTTCTCAGAAGCATTATTCAGTTGGTTAAATCTGAGTACTAGCACTTACAGTAAAGTTAATTTGAAATATGTGAGTCAAAGTTGAACCACAACTAAGTCTTTGATCTCTTCAGCCAATCAGCATCTCCTGCAAATTATTATTTATTTTTAATTGGGAAAATTGTGCGCCGCCCTATGGGGCTCCCAATCAAGGCCGGATGTGATACAGCCTGGATTCGAACCAGGGACTGTAGTGACGCCTCTTGCACTGAGATGCAGTGCCTTAGACTGCTGCACCAGCCTGTACAGAAATACCTCAACCGCTGATTACGATTGACAGACAGCCTTTGACTGGGTCGGTCAATCGAAACGTAGCTCACGTTCCACCTAATTCATCCCAAAAGGTCCCATGCCACGTCTGCGTGGAGTTGCTATGCAAAGGTAGTGAAATGTCATCCTGTGGTTTCCCTCTTCAATCCAGGTTAGTTTCCGACAAACCAGGCAGCAGCCCACGCCTGATATAAAAGAGCTGTTAATCCACGCAAACTGGAGAAGCAGAGCCAGGCCGCCCTATGTGTGGTTCTGGGGGTAGAGCAGCACTGTGGCGGGGTGGTGGTGGAGGGAGCGCTTCGCTCAGTCCAAACACAGGCATCCAGGCTGGGCCTCAGCTGCCTCCTGTGCCTGGCTTTCGTCAGAAGGGGAGCGGGCGGAACTAGCTGGGTTAGCTGCGGGGGTGGGGAAAGGGTCTGCAGGATGGGGGTTGGTGAGGGAGGGCGGGTGTACGGGGGCGGGGTGGGGGTGGTTAACAGTGCTGTCATTTAAAACAGACTCCCTGATGTCAGGCGCTAACCTCGTCTGTCGGTAGCATCCTAACATTCCTGGAACATGTGTTGTGGGCATTGCTCCTGTGAGGCCGGACTGAGTGACCTGAGGGCTGCCTGCTCTGTCCTGAATGGGGGCCTGTAATGCCAGTCCACCCTGCTGTGGCTTGGGGGGAGAGGAGACCTAGGGGCATGAGGGTGGGGGGGCCAAGGCTGCCTGGGCCTCTCCGGCTAAACTTACTGCCGGACAGAGCAAGAGACAGACTCTGAGCTTCACAAGGCCTTTCCCACTGTGGGGAAAGGAGGATAGGAGGGGGGAAAGCTGTTGAAGTGTGAAAAGGGACACCAGGGAAGCATGGCCAGTGTCCCGCCTCACTTGCGATGATTGCCCCCTCTCCCTCATGCCCAATAATGCATCTCTGCTGAAGTCTTGCTCCGTAGCCGAGGAAAACAAATAGCTGGCCTGAGCAGCACAGGCCCTCTGTGTGTGTGTGTGTTTGGACCCAGGGGTGTGAGGTCGGAGGCAAGGGAGTTGACTGCCGGCTCCATGATCAGTTCCTCACATTCCTGTATGCAGACAGGCCGTGGATTCAGAAAACACCAGAGCAGGGACGCCCTTGTGATGCAACGTATGCCACGAGTCCGAGGAGCTTTAGCACAATGCTTCTACAGTAGACTGGTCTGCCAGAATAGCATTTTTGGAAAGAAGATGCTTGATGATGACTTAGCACTGCTCTATCTATGGTCTCGCTATAACAGATTGCGGGCTGTGTCATTTCACTCTTACCCCACATTTTCCAAGCTCCACCTCTTAATGCTTCAATCCTAATGGCTACCGCCACCTCAATGATAGTTTTGAACGCAGTCATCAGTGTGGTACGAAACGAAGTATGAAAGTGCACACACATTTGGTTTGGAGATGGCACAGAGCTGGGATGCAGATGGCACAGAGCTGGGATGCAGATGGCACAGAGCTGGGATGCAGATGACACGGAGCTGGGATGCAGATGGCACGGAGCTGGGATGCAGATGGCACGGAGCTGGGATGCATATGGCACGGAGCTGGGATGCAGATGGCACGGAGCTGGGATGCAGATGGCACGGAGCTGGGATGCAGATGGCACGGAGCTGGGATGAAGATGGCCAGGCAAAATATGAAATAAAGCCTGGCTGCCGATGCCTACACCGCCTCTTGGCACCTCACTGTCATCTGTGGTATCCAGAGCCGGTGGTTTTCAGAGAGGACATGCGATGGGGCCAAGTCACCGTCTCCCGCCGCCTGCCGCCGCCCAGAGGAATTTGTGTATAGCCTTAGATACATCTGGTGTGGCACAGAGAGCAGTCAGGCGGGCACAGCAGCCGGTTAGTGAAACTTCACGCCAAGCCATGATGGGCAAGAGGCTGGCACGGAGGATGAATGAAAACTGTGTTTCTAGGAGGTTTCGATTTGTTGGGATTCCTGTAAGACCTGAGGGATTCTCTGTCGCTGGGGTTTTGCTTTGCTGACAGATCGACAGTGCTACTGTCTGCCATTTGTTGCATCTGTTTTGATTCTCAACATCCAAGAAGCCGGAAGCATTGCTAGCGAAAGGTAGGACTATAGAAAGGGGTTTGACAGAAAACGTACTGTAGCTCCGTTAATCTGAAACATCCATTGAAGCTCAATGCGCAGAAGGTCCTTCTCTGTTCTAGCACACAGCAGGCTGAGACAGGAAAAGAGGAAGGGGGAGACGGAGGGGCTAGAATACTGTTTCCTCGTTTTTGTCTGCTTTTCTTGGCAAGCGTCCCCTCTCCCTCTGTCCCATTCATCTTTTTTTTCAGAGTATCTCACCAGGACACAGGAAACACACACACACACACACACACACTCACACACCCCTGTCCTCCACAGCCCCTTCATTCTTTCCCTGACCCCCTCTCTCCCTTTTCTTCCCTTCCTGCAACCCTCCACTCATCATCCAGCCCTCCTGACTCACATTGAGATCTTCTCTTAGCCAAAATTGTTTCTAATTTAATCTGGCATTTGTGTATATTGAACAATGATGTATCTATTAATGTGGGTGTCACTCTTAGAACTATAGCCAAAGGGAATGGGATAGCACCTTGTGATGCTCAAACATGACATTGCTCAACATGGGGTCATGGGTCAGGGGTTCTACATCGGGTCATGGGTTGGGCATACCCTCCAGGGTATGGCATGACACGCCTCCTAAACACACACCATGCTGTCTCAGCCTCGGTCTCGGCACAGAGTAGCACTGCCTAGTGTGGTACAGTAGTTAAAACATTCCACGGTTTCACACATTTCTTCCTCTGGTTTTGGCGGTCTGCTCGACTTCCTCCTTTGGGCTCTGTGACGTCACAGTGGATGCCCATGGATAATCCGAGCAGCGTGGTTCCTCCTCACATGGTTGTTTGATTTGTCTGTCAAAATCATCTTAATAGATATGGATGTCTTTGGGTGGAGTTCAGTTTCAAGTTTTAACATGCACAAGTACAGTGAAACGCCTTTCTTGCTAGCTCTCAACCCAACAATAAAGTCAACAATATAAATGTAGGACTAAAAATAACATAAGGTAGAACAAAAACACACAAGGAATAAAAATAAGAAATAAGAAGAACACGAGAAGTAAGCATACTATATACAGGGTCAGTCAGTTCCAGGACCATATTTACAATGTGCAGGGATACTGGAGTGGTAGAGTTAGATATGTATAGGGGTAAGGTGACTAGTATCAGGATATATGATAAACAGAGTAGCAGCAGCGTATATGTTGATTGTGAGTGGATGTGCGTGTGTGTAGAGTCAGTATAAATGTGTGTGTGTGTGCATGTTATGTGTGTGTGTGTGTGGGCAAATTAAGTGTGTGTGTGTGTGTGTCAGTGTGCGTGAGTGTGTAGGGATCTGTTAGTGTGCATAGAGACAGTATAAATGTAGAGTCAGTATAAATGTGTGTGTGTGTGTGTGTGCGTGAGTGTGTAGGGATCTGTTAGTGTGCATAGAGACAGTATAAATGTAGAGTCAGTATAAATGTGTGTGTGTGTGTGTGTGTGTGTCAGTGTGCGTGAGTGTGTAGGGACCTGTTAGTGTGCATAGAGACAGTATAAATGTAGAGTCAGTATAAATGTGTGTGTGTGTGTGCATGTTGTGTGTGTGTGTGTGTGCGTGTTGTGTGTGTTCCCAGTGTATTTCCAGCGCTGCCTTCCTTAGTATCTAAATACCTAAAAACCTATCTGAAAACAATATTGGTGTTTCCAGTAGTCACACATTGAAGCCATTAAAGGTTCTCAAATGAAGCCTGTGGGCCTTGGCATTGGGTCCAATCTGCAGCTATAAAGAGCAGCAGAGAGGGGAATGTCTTTTAAGAAGTTAAGGCCTACATTCTTGCGGTAAAACACAAAACATGTTTTGTGCTTTAAAAAAAAAAAATTATACAACTAATGGAGCACATGTTGGTGGGGAGTTGGGGACCCCTGGAGCAGATTATGGGGATGCTGTACGACGGTCGGGTTTCCTCCAGGTCAGACGCCTGTTACAGCCCCACTCCTAGGCCCACTAACCCTAGCCCTCACACAGCCTTCTCATATCTGTCCCCATCCAGGGTCACTAGAGGTAGAAAATCGAAGAAATGTCTTAACTGTTATTTAGGTATGAATTGAGCCCATTGATCTGATACATTTGCCTTGTCCTCAATTGGGCCCAAATACAGAATCCTAATATAATGCTCAGTTAATCTAGCCTAAGTAGTGCATTTTAGATGTAGTGTTTGTTAGCTCAAGGCTTTTCCTGGAGATTTTGGCATTGTGACCTTTGACAAGGTGACCTTTTGTCACTCAGCCGTGTTCAACTCCTGAGGAGCAATTCCATGCGATAGGCCTCTGTTCTCATTTCACCAAGGCAGCAGGCAACACTTGCCCAGGCCCAGAAGCCATATAAACCAGGTGGCCCATCAGGTTTAAATTACCTGTAAATGTCAAAGGAATGTTCCCCTCTACATAAGCTTCTGGCCATGGGGCTCTCTCAGTCATATTTCCCACAGCCACCCCTGTGTGCTTAAAGGCCCAGTGCAGTCAAAATGCAGTTTTGCCTGTGTTTTCTATCATATTGGAACAACAGCTGATGAAACTAAACGCTGTAAAAGTGTGAGAACAGTGTTTTTTTTCCTGATAGTTGCTGTTTGAAAATACAATTGACACATTACCTTTTTAATCAGCAGGTTTTGCATGGGTTTGGGTTTTGGCTTGCCCGGTGGCATCACCAAGCGCTAGATTAGTTAATAAACCAATAACAAAGAGAGTTCCAAATCTCTCTGCCAGACAGTCCTAGCAAAATTTTAGCTTGAGAAATAGTTTTTTGCTAAAAAGCTATTTTTTCTTCTTTTTGATACTTTTAATGGAAAACGAATATAGTAAGGTACTTAATTACCCAGCAATGATTTGATATTGGGCCTTCTCTCCCTCTGTCCAACAGAGGACGGGGGGAGGGAAGGCTGAGGGTACATTACTGTTTTAAACCACCAGAGGGCAGCAGTGTCATCCACCGCAAGCCGTAAGCATAGTTATTACAGGGCAATCTTATGTTAATAGTCAGATCAGAAGTCTTCCTCTCTAATACTTCCAACCTGAGAACTGAACCTTGAGGCCACAGTGGCTGACGGGGGGCTCAGGAGTGTTGAGAGGGTGCTTTCTCTGGAGGATTCTCGGGTTCCGTCGGCTCTCTTTGATGCTGAAACCCGATCTGCCTGGCTCTCAGGTGGCCCCCTGCAGGCAGAGACTGGCTCTCGTTAAAAAAGCACCACCTTTGTGTTCCTATAGGATAGTGGATGTAATTAACATAGCTTAGCTTCAGTACTGGGGCCTATACCTGTGTTTTCACTGTTGTCAAGACTACTGGTGTGTTGTGTGTGGGATGAATAGGGAGATGGGGGAGGCGTTCAGTGCTGGGCCATAGTGGGCTGAGGTAATGCTTGGCCTGGTCCTCTTCTCCGCTCAGCCTTAGCTGTCTGTGGGGGCGGCAGGCAGGGTAGCGGTCATCCAAACCCTGCATGGGCCCGGTTCCCAGGGCCCCGTACAGTATTGCACGGTACAGTCAGGAGACTGAAGGTCTATGTCACTTCTGTTCTGTCAGGGCTGGGGCTATGGATTATGGAAAGGATAAGTTACCTTATAAAATAACAGGCAGATAAGTTACCTTATAAAATAACAGGCAGATAAGTTACCTTGTAAAATAACAGGCAGATAAGTGGATGTGACCCTATATATTAATCAAGTAATCAACAAAATATTCCAATGTTTGCTTTGGCTATAATAGTTTTTTGTATTTGTGGAATAATATATTTGTGTGTGTGTGTGTGTGTGTATATATATATATATATATATATATATATATATATATGTGCATCTGACTGTATTTGCATATCCACGTGTACTGTGCACGGTTCCTATATTGACGGACATGTCTGTTTGGTTGTGTTGCAGGACTGTCTGAAGGAGTGCCAGGAGCAGATTGAGAGGGTCTTGAGGAGCAGCCTGCGGGAGGGGCGGCAGCAGCAACAGCAGCAGCTGCAGCAGGTCCAGCGTGGCCCCAGCAGTAAGACCATGGACGAGCTGGATCAGTCCAGCACCCCAACGGATGTTCGCGACATCAACTTGTGAGCCTGGAAAGAGAAGCGGCGCATCCGAAATACGCATCAAATCAACATTTAAAAAAAAAAACGACAAAAAACAAAAACAACAAAAACAAACAACCCCTTGAAAAAAAAGTGCTTGCTAATTTGTCTTTTAGATGTTTTTATTTTGTAATATAAAAACATGCGCCCATGTATTGTATGAAAGGAAATCTATTTTTAGATATACAAATGATATACTTTAAAAGCTATGAATTGATATAAGGACGCTCTATGGTGCCTCAGATATACAGAAGGCAAGCCAATTATTTGTTGCATTCTGTTTTTGATTGTATAGTCATAATAAAGTTATATCGAAAAAGACAACAATAGCTTAATAAGGAGTTAAAAAATGTGTGGGGAGACCATTCGAGGCTTGCATATTCGGGATCACAATCGGGGCAAGGTTTTTCTGTTTTGTTTAGTTAATTATTTTGGTTAATGTTGGTCTGCCTGAGATAGGAGCCCAATAAGGGCTCCACTGACCGTGAATGGCAGGTCTCAACGTGGCATGGTTTGGCTGTGTGTTGGTGACGATGGGAGCGCTTTGCAGGAATTGCAGAGTGTTGTGCTAAGAAAGAGACAAGTAGGGTCCATGGAACAGCCAAGTATATAATAGTGAATTACATTATTATTATTATTATTATTATCAAGAAACATTTGTGAATACAGAGTAATAGACGTCAATAAGCTCTTTTTGTCAGGCTGATTGTTTGTGTGTGTGTGTGTGTGTGTGTGTGTGTGTACATGCATCTGTGTGTGTGAGTGAGTGGGTGTAACTGCCATGATGTGTGATTTTGTATCAGCTCAACTGTGTGTGTGTGTGTGTGTGTGTGTGGAAGTGTTACGGCTTGGCACTTGAGTGGAAGACTAGACTAGTGGTAGACTATGGAACAGGCAGAAGACTCATTCTCTGCAGGGCATCTATGTTATATCACTGCCTTAAGTTAATATGCGTTGTCGGCCGACAAAAAGCTGGGCGTCTGAGTCCACTTAGTGGGTGAGAGGGATTGAGAGAGAGAGAGGGACGGCTGTGTTCCCTCGTTTTTGTCTAGAGGAGTTTTGCAATGGACCATCTGCTTTCAGAAGTTTCATTCGAGGTGTTTGTGTTTTTCACTGCCAACATACCAATCAAATATCATTTGTATTTTTATGTTGTTGAGGTTTTTTTGTTATGGAAGGAGCTTCAGGCTGCTTAGCGTCAGCAGGGAGGAGTGTGTGCCCCTCTTGGTGGTACAATAGTATCTCAGAGGAGAGGGGAGGCCTGTGGTCTGTGGTGGTTGTAGGGGGTTTGGGGGGTGGACAGGTATAGATGGAAAGAAAGGATTTGTTGCAGTGCAGAAGCATGCTGCTGTGTAGAGGAAGATGTAGTCGAGTTGCTGAAAGATACAGGAGAGGAGCCTAAAAGCCTCATATGACATCTATCTGATTTCTGCGTTTTGGGCAGACTGAGGCCACGGATGGCAAATTAGGATCAAAACCAGACTTTACGCAGCCAGCTCGTTATTTGAGAATGAACTTTCTGGGTTCATTAGAGGAGAGAAAAATGTATTGGAGCAGGGGAAGATTTGTGATCAATGCATCTGTAGTCCCTCATAGAGTTGTTTCAACGCGCCTGTGATTTCAACAGCAAAGCACTTTGAAAACACTCTCCCCAATGGACAAATTAAATGGTTACGGTGTGGGGATCTATGGATGTTTTCTGTTTTCTTGTTAGCTTTTTCTTTGTAGGGCTGGTTTCCCACATTCAGATGTACCCACTTGGCAAGCAGGTGTCAAAATAATGCCTAACACCTTATGACATGAGGACATTCCGATCGAAAAACATTCCGAAATAAAGAAAAGTGCAAGGTGAAAGGGGCGTCTGACCCTTTTTCCTGTTTTAACAAATAACTAATGCCAATGCTCATTTTAAAAAAAGGCTACAGACAAGGTTTATGATTTTGTTTTTATTTGAGAAGTTATCACATTATAAAATATTTGTTCTACTTGAATTTTCTATTTGATCTGCTTCACAACAACAACAAAAAGTCACATGGGTGGGAACTATACAGAAAAGGTTATCATAGAACATCTGGTGTTCTGAGGGCAAATTCTTTCAAAAAGATGAAGCTGTTCTATGTTCAAAGCTACCTTATTGATGGTTTTGCTAGTAGAGCCTGGCCTGTTGTCTTTGGTGATGCCCCTGTGTGGCTGTGCTGTCCCCGAGGCTGTGCAGGCCTGACTGATGTCTGTGAACCCGTAGTGATAAAACTCGATGAAAGTTCTATCTCTGCGTGTACCCTTCTCTCGTCCCATGAGATTTGCTGCTTCAGTCACTTCATCGGCATGGGGTTTGATCAGTTACCCAGACGTCAGAATTAGACTAATTCACTTCCAAGACTGACACAGGGTACATCGCCAGCACAAGGTAGCCTTGATCACGCAATATTCTCATTGCTACATTTAAAGGTGGATCGCGGTTTTGGTGTGTTTTTTTTTTGTGTGTGTGTACGTTTGTTTGTGTTTGCATGTGTGGTAGGTATGAGGGGGAATTGAGGATTCAGTGTTTTAGCAGGCTACTCAAAATAAATGTTTTTCAGGAAAACGTTTTCTAGAAACCAATCTTATAAACAAGGCCATCTTCAACCTCTCACCAAAACTAGCCCCTGTTCATCATTGTCAAGGATGTCTGCCCTTTTTTTTCTGCAAGCTCTATTCTGAGCATAGATTATGATTTGTTTGTTTTTACAAAGTAGTTGACGGTGTTAGGTTTGAATTTGTATATAGACCACCTTCAATTTGTGTTTTATTTTATAGGGTGTCCAGACCCCAAAAAGTTTGTAGAGCGTTTGTAAGGGGTTAGATACTGTATTCCAAAGTGAAGAGAGATGGAGGAAGTGTGAAGACATCAAAGTGTCAATATTTTTATTGAGTTATTATTGTCTTTTTGCGCTGCTAAAAGCTATGATTTTGTTTCATTCTTATATACAAAAAAATTACATGACTTAGTTGTGATGTCACTTGAGTGTGCTGCTATTTTATAAACATTTGTATTATAATATAATTATTTTACTGCTTAAGAGATACATTCAGAATACTGAAGTAGATGGTAATAGAAGAACATGACATGAGTATTCGACTGGAAATGTTCTTTGTACAGTTTGCTTAGATAGCATGTTTCTTTTCCTTTTTATCTATTTCGCTCTACTTTCTCAGTCACATTGCGGTATCTCTATACCTCAGGTTTACTGGACAAAAAAAGAATATCTGAATACCTCACAACTCTACAGTTTTTAGGGAGCCTGGGAAGGGTAACAGTACAGTAGAAAGCACAGTAGTTGGTCTGTTGTGAAATGTACTGACCTTGCTCAGCTGCAAACATGCAAGGCTCCCACCTGGACTTAAACCCTAGTGGAGGGTGCACAACAACAAGTCAACACTTCCTTGGTCAGTTTAAGTTGATGGTGGTGCTCATTGTGAGACTCATGTGACATTCATTGCAAAGACAAATGTGAAAATGTCTCAAATATCATTGATGATTATTTACATGGTTTGTTCTATCAATATCGGTGGATTTTGGTTCCTAAGCTTGATTTGATGAGCTTAGTTTACCTGTGTGTTCCAGGTCTGGAAAACCAATACAAAATGGCTAAACCAATAAATCAAAAAGCTCACCACATACTGCATCTGACATGAGGAAGTGTGTTTCAACAGCGTGGATTTCCCTTTAGTTGTCCCACATCCACTAGAAATTACATAATGTACCTCAGAAATGTCTGTTGCACAACCTCTGTTCAATAAACTTCTGCTTTAAAGAGTGTGACACAATACCAGTCCAATGTTATTCTAATTTCTGTTTTCTCTTTGTATGTTATTATGGTTAGTGGAGCAGATTGCAGGATGTGATTGTGGACATAAAGTGAGGTGAACACTAGAGGTTGCTGTAGTCATGAAACCAAGAGGACTGGAGAGATGTTAAGTGGAGCTGAGATTGTGGGGCGATTGATGATACTGCAGTCTGGTGAAGGGCAAAAAGAAACAACGAATTAAAACAAAAGTTAAGACGGACCCCCTGCTTGAATACCAACCAAAACTTGCTATTAAGAATGTGTTTATTTCTGTTGCTTCCCATGTATGACGTCATCTGAAGTGTAAACACACTAATCAGTCAGGTTTCAGGCAAGTGGGGGATTGGTGTCTGTCTGAGTTTGTCCTCTGACTCTGGGTCCCTAAGGCACTCTTATGCAGCATCTTGTTAGGCTGTTTTTTGGGGGGACTGGATCATGTAGGCCTAGTAAGTGAATAAGTTGGTTTCAAAGTTAGCGTTGAATTCAGTATTGATAACTTCTGTTTATGATTAATCAGCTCTTTATGCTGTACAATCAATAAACTCACCATGAATTAAATCTATTGTCTCTGCTCTTTTTATGGTTATGACAAATTGCTTTATTCTTTCACTTATAAAATATGATCTCACTCATAAAGTCTCTGAGGACCTTTATATTACAAACTGTTAGAAAGAAAATAATATATGATGTAGGCTACATTACTCATGGATTTTTAAAATAATATACATAAGGTACAGACAAATTAGTTTTACTTCATTTGAAATGAAATACAACGTATACAATGCTATATCACACTTTTTATATATTTCCTCGACTGCAGAGTGCATTCCTCGAAGACAATACGCTAAAGTAGCAGGCGCCTGAGCTGTGTTCCTTTCTTTCTGGTCCTGACGAGACCAGAAAGTCCCGACAAAAGAAAGAGATGGGACAAGACTGTAACTACCAATTGGATATCACAAACATTTGGGAGAAAACAGGTTTAAAGTACACAACAACAAAAAATAGAACAACAACATAAAAAGGATTAAAAAAATAAAAAATAAATACATGAGGTGTGTTGGGTCATTGTCCTGTTAAAAAACAAATGATAGTCCTACTAAGCGCAAACCAGATGGGATGGCGTATCACTGCAGAATGCTGTTCAAGTGTGCCTTGAATTCTAAATAAATCACAGACAGTGTCACCAGCAAAGCACCCCCACACCGTCACACCGGTGGGAACCACACATGCGGAGATCATCCGTTCACCTACTCTGCGTCTCAGAAAGACACTGGGTTGGAACAAAGAATCTCAAATGTGGACTCATTAGACCAAAGGACATATTTTCACCGGTCTAATGTCCATTGCTCGTGTTTCTTGGCCCAAGCAAGTCTCTTCTTATTATTGTTGTCCATTAGTAGTGGTTTCTTTGCAGCAATTCGAACATGAAGACCTGATTCACGCAGTCCCTTCTGAACAGTTGATGTTGAGATGTGTCTGTTACTTGAATTCTGTGAAGCATTTTTGGCCTGCAATCTAAGGTACAGTTAAATCTAATGAACTTATCCTCTGCAGCAGAGGTAACTCTGGGTCATCCTTTCTTGTGGCGGTCCTCATGAGAGCCAGTTTTATCATAGCGCTTGATGGTTTTTGCGACTTGAAGAAACTTTCAAAGTTCTTGACATTTACCGGATTTACTGACCTTCATGTCTTAAAGTGATGATGGGCTGGTGTTTCTCTTCGCTTATTTGAGCTGTTCTTGCCATAATATGGACTTGGTCTTTTACTAAATAGGGCTATCTTCTGTATACCACCCCTACCTTGTCACAACACAACTGATTGGCTCAACTTCGTCCTGGTTAGGGTTTGGCCGGTGTAGGCCATCATTGTTAATAAGAATTTGTTCTTAACTGACTTGCCTAGTTAAATAAAATGTTAAATAAAATAACAAATTCTATTAGCAATAAAAAATGTTGTTGACCAAATTTAACACATTGATTATACAAAAATGTTATTTTAGTGGACAGATTTTGGGCGGAGTAAACCCTCTCGCTTCGCCTCTTCCTCTCCGCTGTCACCTTGTTAAAGTCCAAAAGCGGAAGACACGTCACAGGCTCTCTTTCCATTTCCCCTGAAAACCAGTTTGTTACTAATCCCGAACCCGCTGTGGGTGGGGTCCTTACTATACGTAATCATTGGGACCTCCCTGTCCCATATAAGTTGATATTTAAAAGGGGTTATGGTTAGGGTAGGTTTTAAGGTTAAGGGTGGGGTCTTCCCAAGGATATCAGATAGCACTAACCACGTGTGACGTGCGTGCTGTGTTTTGCAGGTGGTTTGGAAGAGAGCTAGCTACTTTTGAATAACTGTAATTTCAAGTGCATCAACTACCTTAATGCTTAGTTTACCTTTGCCATAACGATAGTCCAACAGTAAATTTGAATTATTCAGAAGATACTTCGGTCACTTTATTACTATTCAGTGTCAGTTGACATTTGCATTGGCTGCTACTGTTGACTACAGTGAAAGGCAAATAGCCCTCGGGTATTGACAAGGTACACGTCAAGTCGACAGAAATGGGTGAATGGTTATCATAATGCTGTACATTTTAGAATTTGAACGGCTTACATGCTACAATCAGTGCACGCCACCGCAACAGACGCTCTGTACTGAGCTGCTGTCGCATTACTCCAGTCTCCAATGGCTGGAGTGCACGTCCACATAAAAGGTCAAACTGAGTACGAATGTTTAGCCATGCTTCTCATAAAATGTCAAGGAGTTAACAGCAGTCCAATTTCAAGTTTCAAGTTGTAATGTCACGTGTACAATTGCCTTTCTTGCAAGC
This sequence comes from Brachymystax lenok tsinlingensis, assembly GCA_030435695.1. Taxonomy (NCBI): domain Eukaryota; kingdom Metazoa; phylum Chordata; class Actinopteri; order Salmoniformes; family Salmonidae; genus Brachymystax; species Brachymystax lenok. The sequence continues at coordinate 41,201,183 of CM059793.1, read as the reverse complement.
GCTAAATCCATCAATGAAATAATCAATAATGTAATTCTAAAAATAACAAGGTAGAAATTAAACGAGAAAGTAAGCAAGCATACTATATTCAGGATCAGTCAGTTCTAGTACCATATTTACAATGTGCAGGGATACTGGAGTGATAGAAGTAGATATGTATAGTGGTAAGGTGACTAGGCATCAGGATTTATAATAAATAGTAGCAGCAGAGTATATGATGATTGTATGTGAGTGGGTGTGCGTGTAGAGTTAGAATAAATGTAAGTGCATATTATATGTGTGAGTGTTTGTGTGTGTGTGTTGAAGTGTTATGTGCGTGAGTGTGTAGGACCCTGTGAGTGTGCATAGAGACAGTGTAAAAAATAAATACAAGGGTCAAATCAGATGTAATCGATTTAGTTACCTATTTAGCAAGTCTTATGGCTTGGGGATAGAAGCTGTTCGGGAGCCTGTTGCTGTCAGACTTGATGCACTGGTACCGCTTGCCGTGCACAAGCAGAGAGAATGGTTGACACCGAGCTGGCTTGGTTACGCATCCACCATAGTTGCTGGAGCCATGCTGGAAAGGACAATGTTAAAAGAACATTTCCTAAAGAGCACAATACGGTTCTAGTCGGCTGGGTGGGAGGGGTTCTTTTGAGACCAAGAACGTACGTTTTGCTAAGACTTACCAGTTAGGACTTAGCTTGCAGGTCATACGTCCAGTGTCAGTGTGATCCAACAGATAGTTTACGTGACACGTTGTCCAGATGATGATGCAGATCTGCCATGGTATGTGACCTCAGTATCCCTCTAGCCACCCAGGACATGTTGTAGGCCCCTCAATCAGGATGGAACTGGTGTCAACCAGTCTGTTGTGTGGGTGTAGGAGGGGAATGGGAAGGATGAGTCTGTGTTGTGAATAAGAGTGCTTTGTTCTGTGTTAGATAAAGACAAGGATCAAATAGTTTCTGGAGCACCTGTTCCAGCGCGTGGTGGCTGACCACTGTGGACCAGGACAGAAGGAGACAGGGATGCCTGAGGCTACGTTGTGGACGAGCTACAGTGTCCTTTACCCCAGGGGTTGGACATGTCCCATGTGAACGGGCCTGTTTGAGTGTGTCAAGAACTGCAACGCTGCTGGGTTTTTCATGCTCAACAGTTTCCCGTGTGTATCAAGAATGGTCCACCACCCAAAGGACATCCAGCCAACTTGACACAAATGTGGGACGCATTGGAGTCAACATTGGCCAGCATTTCGACATTTCGCTTTCGACACCTTGTAGAGTCCATGGCCGACGAATTGAGGCTATTCTGAGGGCAAAAGAGGGCGCAACGCAATATTAAGAAGGTGTTTCTAATGCTTTGTACACTCATTGTACACTGAACTAAAATATAAACTCAACACGTAAAGTGTTGGTTCCATGTTTCATGAGCTGAAATTTAAGATACCAGAAATGTTCCATACGCATATGCATTCTCTCAAATGTTATGCACAAATTTGTTTACATCCCTGTTAGTTAGCATTTCTCATTTGTCAAGATAATCCATCCACCTGACAGGTGTGGCATATTAAGAAACTTATTAAACAGCATGATCATTACACAGGTGCACCTTGTGCTGGGGACAATTAAAGACCACTCTAAATGTGCAGTTTTGTCACACAACACAATGCCACAGATGTCTCAAGTTTTGAGGGAGCATGCAGTTGGCATGCTGACTGCAGGAATGTCCACCACAGCTGTTGCCAGATACTTTTATGTTAATTTCTCTACCATTAGCTGCCTCCAACGTAGTTTTAGAAAATTTGGCAGGAGGTCCAACTGGCTTCACAACCGCAGATCGTTGTGTGGGCGAGCGGTTTGCTGAAGTCAACGTTGTGAACAGAGTGCCCCATGGTGGCAGTGGGGTTATGGTATGGGCAGGCATAAGCTACGGACAACGAACACAATTGCATTTTATCGATGGCAATTTGAATACACAGAAATACTGTGACGAGATCCTGAGGCCGATTGTGAGGCCCATTTTTTAAGGTATCTGTGACCAACAGATGCATATCTGTATTCCCAGTTATGTGAAATCCATAAATTAGGGCCTAATGCATTTATTTCAATTGACTGATTTCCTCATATGAACTGTAACTCAGTCAAATCTGAGAAATTGTTGCATGTTGCGTTTATATTTTTGTTCAGTCAGTATATATCCTCTTGTGTGATGGTTAAAATTGTGGAGGGACACTAAGTGAAACTACTGTTGTTGACTGAACATGTTTTACTTTTTGTTGTTGTTGTGAATTACCACCAGTGTAGACAAGAGACACTTAATAGGCAACAGTATGCTCATACTTGATAAGTATTTGAGTTTACCTTACCTTTGAGTTTACCTTTCTCTTACCTTTAAGGTTATCTCTATCAATTTCCAATTGTGACAATTAATGGTGTAATTTTCTATAGCTATTTTACTGGTTGTTTATTTGGCGAATGAAATGGGGAAATGTGGCTTATTGCACAAACGTTCAAATAAATTGCTGATAAGTAAAGAACACACTTTAGGAAAGAATGGAAGTTCCAGACTTGTTTATCCAGGCACAATGCCTATTCGTATTACATCAACTTTTGGCTAGGTTAATTTATTTATATACCTAATCAGACTGTACAGCACATATCCTTTTTGAAACTACTCACATCATGTTCTATATGTTTTTGTCATCAGACTGAAAAATAGAACTTCATGCTTTTGAAAGGTTATGCGCGTGATTGACCACAGATGTACCTCTTGGAATCCAAGTTTATTGACCACTACCACTAGTTTACCAGAATGAATTTACCTCCTATTGTTCTAATGTCAATGAATGAACCATGGGTACGTGTCATTCAGGGCAAAAAATATAAATATATATATATAATATTATTTGCATGTTATTTTGGCATTAATACGTGTCACGTATTAATTTGCAAACAATGTAAACAAAAATCATGATTGAGTTAATAAAGCAGCATACGAACATGGTCTCTTTTTTGCTTTCTTGAGTAAGGCAACTCCAAAATGCATGTGTTTCAGCCTAACTCAGTGCTTTCTGTGGTGGTGGGTCAGCCAGCGGAAAATACGGAGAGTAGGGGTTTGTAATGTTCTCTATTTGCGCCGTGATTGGCTCAGTGTTCTGTCACTCATGGGGACACTACGTCACTGCAAAATCTACCGGTAGAGCTCAAGCCCCTTGGGTGCTGCTATAGACTTACATTAGAAGTGCCCATCCAAGAAGGCTCAAGGTCATTGGCCACAGATAAAATAACGTCAAATCACGTTATATCTACCGTAGCTTTGATTGGACTGATCATGTCAACATCATACTTTCAAAATCTTAACTAGCAATCTAGACAAGCAGTCATCATCCTGAATCAAGTTGACAATCTTCTGGCAAATCCTTTTTCAACCCTTGTCAAATGATGAGCAATTATAGATAAAAAGTATCGGTGCTCGTCGGCCATTGGACATAAACATTACACAACAAGTTGGAAATCACAAATTCAACAATGAGTGCTGAGGTGTGAATGCAACCTCAGGTTCCATCCCAGGCTGTGTCACAGCCGGCCGTGACCGGGAGATGGTGCACAATTGGCCCAGCGTCGTTTGGGTTAGAGGAGGGTTTGGCTGGCCAAGATTTCCTTGTCTCATCGTGCTTTAGCGACTCCTTGTGGCAGGCTGGGCACCTGCAAACTTACTTTGGTCGTCAATTCGACGGTGTTTCCTCCGACACATTGGTGCGGCTGGATTCCGGGTTAAGCAAGCAGTGTGTCAAGAAGCAGTGCAGCTTGGCTCTTGGCTTTCACCGAGTCCATAGGTGAGTTGCAGCGATGAGACAAGATCATAACTTCTGGCCCATGGCATTGCATGTGAATGTTTAAACTTTTTCGTTTTCTCCCGAATTTTGTGATATCTAATTGGTAAAGTTTGAATACATTGGCCATGCTGTCAATCCAGCATGACTTCTGCCACGTTCAGAACAATTGGAAACTTGGAACTGGGAAATCTCAAACTTCAGTGAATTCAAGACAACTGGAAACTCTGAAAAAACTAGCTCCGACGGAAAATACGGCAAATTATTTTGAACGCTCATCCAACTCGGAATTACAAATCGGGAACTCGGACCTCTTTCTAGAGCTCACAAGAAGGACCGCCACGCCACTTGTATGATGCTGCATAAATGATGTAATATGCCAGGGAGATATATATACTGTAGCTAAGAAGGTAATACTAAGTGTATGTTGTGTAGTAAGCTGTTAGTAGCCCATGTGCCTCTCCCTAATGGCCACTTTCCCCCCTCATAATTTAGCCTACTGTTCTGACTTGTTGGTGCACATGTAGCCTATAGCCTAGTTTAGATAAATATAATCATAAAAAGTGCTGAACAAATAGTTCTTGACTATGTCTGTCCTAACTCGGATTTCCTCTAATCCGCTCGTCATTCCCTTATGCCATTGTTTGTGCATCTCAATTGTCAGTAGAAACCACATTTATTTAAGCAAGTCAGCCATATCAGCTATGTTTTTAAAAAAGGTAGTAAATGAGGCTGAATGAACTGTTTCGCTGCCAGACAAGGCTCAGCTGATAGCCAGGTGTAGCGGTGGTAAGGATTCACTCCATGGTGCTGAAAAGAAAACTCTGCTGTTGGAACAGCTTTATGTAGGCCCTAACAGTTTTGTGGGCACCGTTATAGTGCAATGGATGTATTGTTTAGTGTTGTGTTGTGTAGTGGCTTTGCTGGCATGCATAATACATTTTTTTTTACGTTTGCCCCACCAAGATTTACATGCTAAAATCGCCACTGCCGGTAATACATAGTACTCAGTACTGTACAGTGGTTCTTCCTTTAATAGTTTTGAGCTTATGCCGCGACCATTTGTGGTAGATGGTGGCAGATTGTGGTAAATTGCATCATTCTGGCAACAATGGCTGACACTTAAATAATGTGCCATAGAATTCTGCGGCACCCCGCAAGCTGTGCTGCAGTACGCTGCAACTTGTAAGGAAGAACCACTGTAGCTAATTGCATTTTAATTGCATAGTAATGGAGTTTTTGCCTTTACAAAAGAAGAATAGGGACTGTTCCTTATTCCACTAGCATAATAACTTCAACCACTCAACCCCATTACTATGCTATTAGGAAATACTTACGTAACAACAATGTTGTGACTGTAGTAACAAGATAGCGCTGCTGTTTGTGTTACGCTGATCTTAACTTTCTGTGTGCATAATGTCTTCGCCATCATTTCCTATGACACTAAACAGCTTCTGGACATCAGAACAGCGATCACTAACCTTGATTTGGATGTACATTTCTACTTCAACGAGTTGGCAGTTCTGGATGTTCTGCTTACTCCGGACCAGGCCCTAATCCCCGGGACTCGAGAGAGGAAGTGGCAGTGAAAGAGAGGCGGCATACTGACGAGACTACGTCATTGAGCAAATAGACTGCTATTACCCTCTGTTCTATTGGCGAACGTGCAGTCACTGGAGAACAAACTGGATGAGCTCCGTTCGAGACTATCCTATTAATGGGACCTGAAAAGCTGTTTCCCAGAGTCGTGGCTGAATGACATGGATATTAAAACATCTCTTTTCCTAACAACATCTGGTGCACAATCTCTAATGTTAAGGAAGTCTAGAATTGTTTTAATCTATATTTTTTGTAGTTGTCCACCCACTGGGCACACACTGGTTGAATCAACGTTGTTTCCACGTCATTTCAATGAAATTAAAATTAAGTTGAACCAATGTGGAATAGACGTTGAATTGACGTCTGTGTCCAGTGGGTATTTACCACCACAAACTGATGCTGGCACTAAGACCGCACTTAACGAGTTGTATAGGGCCAAAAACAATCAATAAAATGCACAGAGGCAACGTTTCTAATGGCCTGTGATATTAATGCAGGGATACTGAAATCCATTTTACCACATTTTTACTGGCATGTCACCTGTGCAACTCGAAGTCACTTACACAGAAACGCATGCAAGGCCGTCCCTCGTCCTCACTTTGGCAAATCAGACCATAACTCTATCCTCCTGCTTCCTGCTTACGAGCAAAAACTAAAATAGGAAGTAATTCTGGACGCTTATAAGAAATCCCGCTATGACCTCCAATGAGCCATCAAACAGGCAAAGCATCAATATAGGACTAAGATCAAATCTCAACATGCCAGCTCTGATGCCTGACGGATGTGGTAGGGCTTGCAAGCTATCACAGATTACAAAAGGAAACCCAGCTGCGAGCTGCCAAATGACCCGAGCCTACCAGACAAGCTAAAGGCCTTTTAAGCTTGCTTTGAGGCAAGCAACACTTGACCATGTATGAGAGCACCAGCTGTTCCGGACGCTGGTTTGATCTCGCTCTACAGCTGCACCATTTAGAACATCTTGACTGGCTTCATCACAGCTTGGTACGGCAATGCAAGACATCCGACCGCAAGGCGCTACAGAGGGTGGTGAGTATGGCTCAGTACATCACTGGGGCTGATCTCCCTGCCATCCAGGACCTATATACCAGGCGGTGTCAGAGGAAGGCCCCAAAAATGGTCAAATACTCCAGCCACCCAAACTATAGACTGTTTTCTCTGCTACCGCATGGCAAGTGATACCAGTGCTCCAAGTCTGGAACCAATAGGACCCTGAACATCTTCTACCCCCAAGCCATGAAACTGCTAAACAAGCTTGCTAAATAGCTAGTCAAAATAGCTAGTTACCCGGACTACCTGCATTGACCCTTTTTTGCACTTACTCTTTTGCACTGCCTCTATGGACACACACTGGACTCTACTCACACATACTTACACTGACACCCCAACACACACACACTACATACGCCCACACACACACATAACACGTGCACACATGCATACTGACGCCACACACACGCTCACATTTTCACACACGCTGCTGCTACTGCCTATTACTTATCTTGCTGCCTAGTCGCTTTACCCCTACTTTACCCCTACCTATATGTACATAGCTATCTCTATTACATCGACTTGGTACTGGTACTCCTATTCTTTTTCTTAAACCCTGCATTGTTGGAAAAGGACCCTTAAGTAAGCATTTCACTGTTAGTCTAAATCAAATCAAATTTTATTGGTCACATACACGTGGTTAGCAGATGTTATTGCGAGTGTAATGAAATGCTTGTGCTTCTACTTCCGACAGTGCAGCAATATCTAACAAGTAATATCTAACAATTCCACAAGATACCTAATACACACAAATCTAAAGTAAAGGAATGGAATAAGAAATATATGTATATGTATGAGTAATGACAGAGCGACATAGGCTATGATGCAATAGATAGTATAGAATACAGTATATACATATGAGATGAGTAATGCAAGATATATAAACATTACTAAAGTGGCATTATTAAAGTGACTAGTGTTCCATTTATTAAAGTGGCCAATGATTTCAAGTCTGTATGTAGGCAGCAGCCGCTCTGTGCTAGTGATGGCTGTTTAATAGTCTGATGGCCTTGAGATAAAATATGTTTTTCAGTCTCTCAGTCCCAGCTTTGATGCACCTGTACTGACCTCATCTTATGGATGGTAGTGGGGTGAACAGGCAGTGGCTCAGGTGGTTGTTGTCCTTGATGATATTTTTGAAAACTCTGTTTATTCAGTTTTACACACGTAAGATAACACAAAACAATATAAATAATATACTAAACTAGAAAAAATTATAGCTATAAAAATACAGAATAGCTTTAGACAAGTACTTGACAAGTTAAACACACCGGGCAGAAGGCTACAAAGGTTGAAGGGCAAACTGTAGTACAGGGACAGAGCGGACACCTCACTATTGTTCCTTTAAACAGACAAGTGATAGGGGTGGAGAAATGCAACCACTCACACTCACAGACAGTCATGGCCACAGACCGACCATCCACTGGACCAAAGATAAAGTTTACAATGCTTTTTTGATGTAAGTGTGAACAAAATAAAAAACAGGGCAAAACAAGCTCACATTTTAGCCTCTGACAGGGCAAGATGAACAAGGCATCCACAAGTCACATTCAATAAGAATCAATAGGCACATCATCAACCTTAATGTCCCCCCAAAAAAAAACACAAAGAAATGCTCATCCAACCCTTAAGTCACAGGCATGTCAAATACAGGCTTATTCTTGGTTTAATAAGAATGCCATCAGAGGATGGACTGTTCAAAGTAAGACAGGAATGGAGCCCAAGCCTCATTAAAAAAAATTCATAGAGCACAACACATCACCCACACAATATTTATAAGATGGGGGAACTGCCATCTTCCAGTTCTGGAGTATTAGCTGTCTAGCTAAAAGAGTTGTATAAGCAACAGTGTCTGAATTCTTGACAGGAGGGTACCTATGGGCAGTATTCCAAAAAGGGCTGTAAGGGGAGACGGATCTATAACAGAGTCATATATATCAGAGAAGCATTTAAATATTAATTCCCGGAACCTGACAGTGGGTGACAGCCCCAAAACATATGATACAGTGTGGCTGGTTCCGTTTTACATCGGACACAGAAAGGATCAAATTCAGAGAATATTCTTCCAAGTTTGGCCCCGGACCAGTGGATACAGTGAACTGCCTTGAATTGAATGAGGCTGTGTCTTGTGCTAAAAAAGGACAAATGCACCCTGTGCAGCACAGATTCCCAGGTGTCTTCCCCAAGTTCCTACCCCAAATCCTTTTCCCATCGAGTTTAAAAGGCACCTAAGAAGGGTTCTGTAAGTCATTAATGATTGCATATACATCTGACATTGCACCCCTAGGAAGCTTGTTTAGCTCAAAGATGCTCTCTATGGCTGTATTCGCAGGCCTATGGGGAAATTCAGGTGTGTTAGCTCTGACAAAGTTCCCAGTCTGGAGATAGAGGAAGAAGTGGGATTGGGGAGGTTGAACTTTTCCTGTATCATCAAAGAATAACTGAGCTAGTGAGGAGAGGCCCAGTGAGTGCCAGATGCCAAAAGCCCATGAAATGTGCAGCCCTATAGTATGTCTGAAAATTTGGTCGAGCTAAACCACCCAATGCTTTAAGCTTCTGTAAATGTTTTCTACCAATCTGTGGTACCTTGCCATCCCAAATAAAATACATGAATGTTTGATCCAGTGAATTAAAAAAAGATTTTGGGATAAAAATGGGTAAACATTGAAATAAATATAAAAATTTGGGCAACACATTCATTTTAATGACATGTATCCTTCCAATAAGTAAAAGAGGTAGAGACTTCCAAAAAGTAAAAGATTGTTTCAAACTGTCTGCTAGAGAAACAATGTTTTCCTTAAACAAATTGGAATATTTCATTGTCACTTTAACTCCCAAGTAGGTGAATTGATCCCGGACAATCCTAAACTGAAAGCTTGTAAAAGAGCACTTTAAAGCAGCCGTATTTACAGGAAAAAGCTCACCCTTGTACCCTGAGATTGATAAAAAAAAAAAAAAAGAATAGTTAAGGCATGTGGTAATGAGGTATCAGGGTTGGAGATAAACAAAAGGAGGTCGTCAGCATATAGCGAGACTTTCTGCTCTAAGCCCGTCCTGATTATACCTTGAATGGCATCATTAGAGTGCAGTGCGACGTGGATGGGCTCGATTGCAAAAGCAAACAACAAGGGGGAGAGTGGACAACCCTGTCTGGATACGCGGTGCAAGGGAAAATAGTCAGAGGACAAGTTGTTAGTCTGTACCGAAGCCATGGGAGAAAAATAAAGAATCTTTATTCACACAATGAATTTGGGGCCAAAGCCAAATCTATAAAGGGCAGCTGTTAGGTTGTCCCACTCATTGGCCAAAAGCTTTTTCCGCATCTAGCGAGACCACCACCTCTGGGTCCACCGGCGCTGGGGAGTACAGTATATTCATAAGGTGTCTAATATTGAAAAACAAATGCCTATTTCTCATGAAGCCAGTCTGGTCAGAGTTTATTACTTGGTGTAGCGAGCCTTCCATATGGATGGCTAAGAGCTTGGCTAGGATTTTGTAATCACAGTTTAAAAGCGAGATTGGGCGATAGGATCCACATTCCAGGGGTCTTTGTTTTTCTTTAATAGTAATGAAATTGAAGCCTGATAAAAGTCCGGACCCAGTGATTTGCCCCTTTTCATTGCGGACACTGTTGCAATCTCCTCGGGTGTAAATTATTTTAAACATTCATGGGAGTCTGTATCAATTGAAGGCATATTCAGACCATTAATGAATCAATCAGCAAAGGGACTTGAGGAGACTCAGAGGTGTATAGGGCAGAGTAAAATAGCTTGAATTGATCATTGATCTCTTTATGTATAACTGTGGTAGCACCAGACAGTGTCCTTATTTGTGGGATAAAACGTGAGGCCTCAGATTTATGGATCTGATGTGCAAGAGGTTTACTGGCCTCGTCACCTTGTTCATACACTCTGTATCAAGCTCGTAAGAGTAATTGTACAGCTTGTCTGGTAGAAAGCTAACCAAATTCAGATTGAGTAGCTGGTGTTCTTTGTGTATATCAGAGGAAGAATCTGTAGCATACTTCTCATCCAATGTAGCTCAGGTCTCGAAGCCGCTGAGAGTGAGCTTTGTTTTTGTTGTAAATATAAGAAATAATTTAGCCACATAGATATGCTTTGAGAGACTCCCACAAGTAATTTTTCCAACAATTGTTTACAGACAGATTATTTCACTTATAATTCACTGTATCACAATTCCAGTGGGTCAGAAGTTTACATACACTAAATTGACTGTGCCTTTAAACAGCTTGGAAAATTCCAGGAAAATGATGTCATGGTTTTAGAAGCTTCTGATAGGCTAATTGACCTCATTTAAGTCAATTGGAGGTGTACCTGTGGATGTATTTCAAGGCCTACCAAACTCAGTGCCTCTTTGCTTGACATCATGGGAAAATCAAAAGAAATCAGCCAAGACCTCAGAAAAAATGGTAGACCTCCACAAGTCTGGTTCATCCTTGGGAGCAAGGTACCACATTCAGCTGTACAAACAATAGTACACAAGTATAAACACCATGGGACCACGCAACCATCATACAGCTCAGGAAGGAGACGCATTCTGTCTCCTAGAGATGAACGTACCTTGGTGCGAAAAGTGCAAATCAATCCAAGAACAACAGCAAAGTACCTTATGAAGATGCTGGAGGAAACAGGTACAAAGGTATTTATATCCACAGTAAAACGAGTCCTATATCGAAATAACCTGAAAGGCCGCTCAGCAAGGAAGAAGCCACTGCTCCAAAACCGCCATAAAAAAGCCAGACTACGGTTTGCAACTGCACATGGGGACAAAGATCGTACTTTTTGTAGAAATTTTCTCTGGTCTGATTAAACAAAATTAGAACTGTTTGGTCATAATGATAATTGTTATGTTTGGAGGAAAAAGGGGGAGGCTTGCAAGCCGAAGAACACCATCCCAACCGTGAAGCACGTGGGTGGCAGCATCATGTTGTGGGGGTGCTTTGCTGCAGGAGGGACTGGTGCACTTCACAAAATAGATGGCCTCATGAGGAAGGAAAATTATGTGGCTATATTGAAGCAACATCTCAACACATCAGTCAGGAAGTTAAAGCGTGGTCGCAAATGGGTCTTCCAAATGGACAATGACCCCAAGCATACTTCCAAAGTTGTGGCAAAATGACTTAAGGACAAGTCAAGGTATTGGAGTGGCCATCACAAAGCTCTGACCTCAATCCCATAGAGAATGTGTGGGCAGAACTGAAAAGGCGTGTGCGAGCAAGGAGGCCTACAAACCTGACTCAGTTACACCAGCTCTGTCAGGAGGAATAGGCCAAAATTCACCCAACTTATTGTGGGAAGCTTTTAGAAGGCTACCTGAAACATTTGACCCAAGTTAAACAATTTAAAGGTAACGCTACCAAATACTAATTGAGTGCATGTAAACTTCTGACCCACTGGGTATATGATGAAAGAAATAAAAGCTGAAATAAATCATTCTCTCTACTATTATTCTGACATTTCACATTCTTAAAATAAAGTGGTGATCCTAACTGACCTAAGACAGGGATTTTTACTAGGATTAAATGTCAGGAATTGTGAAAAACTGAGTTTAAATGTTTTTGGCTAAGGTGTATGTAAACTTCCAACTTCAACTGTACCTGGCATTGAATTAATTTCTAGGAATAAGTTGATTTCAGAAGAAATTAAATTGACAAGCTCCTTATCTGAGTAAAATGGGGTTAGGACGTCATTGATAACACATAGGAAGTTGCTGGGGAAAATCTAGCTCAAGCACTAATGGTGAATGGTCAGAAATAACAATACTCATAAGTATCATGAATCAAGGTAAGACCCAAGTGCAGACTGTGTGAAATAACAATTTATTGTAACCACAGGGGCAGGCAAACGACAGGTCAAGGCAGGCAGGGGTCGATAATCCAAGGTACAGGACGGCAGGCAGGCTCAGGGTCAGGTCAGGCAGAGGTCGGTAATCCAGAGGTGGAACAAAGGTACAGGACGGCAGGCAGGCTCAGGGACAGGCAGTGGTCAGGCGGGCGGGTACAGGGTCAAGAAAGGCAAAATTAAAATACTAGGAGGATAAGGAAAAAGAGAGACTAGGGCAAACCAGGAGCTGAGACAAAATGCTGGTAGGCTTGCATAAACAAGACAAACTGGCAACAGACAGACAGAAAACACAGGTATAAATACACAGGGGATAATGGGGAAATGGGCGGCACCTGGAAGGGGGTGGAGACAAGCACAAGGAAAGGTGAAACAGATCAGGGCGTGACAATAAGTACACCTCCGAAGGTTAGGCAGAAGTTTTTGGTCCAAAAAGAAGTCATCAATGCGGGAGTATGTTTGATGAACATGAGAATAAAAGGAATACTGTCTATCTGTAGGGTGTAGGAAACACCAGGCCTCACACACAGCATATTTCTGAAGAAAAGATTGAATAAGTAGGGCACATTTAGATGGGCCTGTAGTTCTTTGTGAGGACTGGGGACATTGTATAGTTGAAATCCCCCCTAAAATCAACGAATGGGAATCTAAATTGGGTATAGCAGATAAAAAAGAAATGAAACTTGTGTCATCCCAATTGGGAGCATAAACACTAGCTAAAACAAGAGGGGTAGAAAACAGTTTACCGGTCACTACGACGTATCGTCCCTTAAGATCAGCAATATCCTCAGAAGCTACAAAGGGAGTAGATATATCAACCAAAATGGCAGCACCTCTTGATTTACTATGAAAGTTAGAGTGGAAAAGTTGACCAACCCAGTTCCTACGCATCCTAAAGTGCTCACCCGTCCTCAAGTGAGTCTCTTATAGAAATGAAAAATTTGCATTCAAACCCTTTAAGTGTGTCAGGACTCTCTCTTACGCTTCACAGGGTTGTTAGCCCCTTTGATGTTCCAAGAAATGTACTTGATCGTATTCTTTTGGCCACCCTGAGCACTCCCGTTATACAACCCTGTCATTAGAGCACAGAGTGAAAAGCAATGGATACCCAAAAACCACAGAATAACTTCTCAAAGTAATAATGTATGGTGTAAGATACTTGGGAAAAGTACAGGGAAAAAAACTAAAAAGAAGACAGAATGACAATATTAGAACTGAACAATTCAACCTCCTTCCTCCCCCCAACCACCTCCCCCCATCCCAGACAATACCTCCACAAACGAGGTACAAGCCTAAATAGAACATGTTCTCTTTTCACAGTCTGTGAGAGTGTGGTGTTAAACACAAACCCACAGTCCCGCTCTTTAAAGTCGCGTTTTGTGTTAGTGGATCAAGCAGCAAAAAGAGAGAAAAAATAAAAAGTGAATCCCATGTGCAATCGAAATTAGAAAACCAACACTTGTAGATGTATATAATTATATTCCCAGTCTTATATCAGGCATTGAGAGAGAAAATACATAAAATGTATCAAGGCTCTCAACCAAAAACCTCATTTGAAGTAAGCAAATCGTAGTAAGATTTTAAAATATATACAAATAATAATTATCTAGTTGGACGATAAGACAACTTACAGCCAAGTCTAAAAAACGACGTATGTGCAAAGTTGAAAGTTTGCTGGGCATAAATGACGTTCAAAACCTTTAACATTGAAGTGAAGACCTCCAAAAACGTGCAGCCTTGGAACATTTACTGTTTACTGGGTCGGTACAAACGGATGCAGTAAACAAATAACCAAAAATATTTTGAGTCAGTGAGACTCTATATAAACAAACTGAATAGGTGAATGAGACAGCATGGAAACAAAGGAGCTACGTAAACCCTTAATACAATTAAATTAAAATGACTGAATACTTGTAAGGCAAGCACACTAGATGATCAAAACATTAGACCACATCAAATAAGCCTGAGTGGGTTCGCCAACTCCCCAACTATGTAAGAATAGTATGTTATAACTAAACATAGTTGTACCACAGATCGCAAGCAACAGTTGCTGATGTATGGGCAAGTTCAAGACTTCTTGATGTGATGTTGTATGTGAGCCATGGCCTCCTCCAGAGAATCAAAGGTGTAGTCTTTACCATCATGAGAAAGCCATAGATAGGCCGGGAATCGCAGTCCATACTTCACACCTGGATGGTCCAGTAGTAGTCGTTTGGCCTTCCCGAAAGCTGCGTGCTGCCTGGACACAGTGGGGGAGTAGTCCTGGTAGATAGAGAAGCTCTGTTCTTGAATGCTCAGAGTGGTATTGCGGGCTCTTCGGAGAATCTTCTCATTGAAAAGGTGCACTCGAAGAATGATGTCACGGGGCCTCTCACCATCTCGAGGCTTTGGGCGCAGTGGCCGGTGGGCACGATCAATCAGGGGCTTCTCATCCATGGAAAGAACATCCTTCAGCAGCCCAGAAACGAAAACTGTGGCACGAGGCATTTCCGCTGACTCTGGGACCGAAACCAGGCTCAGGTTATTGCGGCGAGAGAATCCCTCTAAACTCACACAACTCTCCTGCACCTTTTTCAGATCCACAGCCAGGTGTTTCACGTCAGCCTCCAGGGAGGTAGTTAGGTCAGAGACACTGGTAACGGAGGTCTCCAGTGCTGCAATCGTCGTAGTGTGCAACTCTGTTGTCGTTTTGAGTGATGTGATTGCTGGCACTGTCTCGTTCTGCAGGATGGTTAGATCTGCTTTTAAAGTATCAGAAATCTCCTGTATTCAGGCCTCAATCATAGCAACTACCTCCGTTTTCATTTCAACTATCTCAGAGCATAGTAGTTTGATGGCCTCGAGAATGTTCATTTCAGCGCCGCCAGGCAAAGCCGCAACCCTGGGTAAAGTGTGAGTCTCCGGGCCCTCAGACTCAAAAGAGGGTGTTGATAAAAGTGGGTCTTGTAGGCCAGGTTTTCTCAAAGTCATGTTATTGTCCGTATGTTTCGTCGACATGCTGACATTCGAAAGCCAAGTAGTCTTGGGTATTACGGAAAGGGATCACCAAACTAATATTGGAAAATAAATGTGGTTTTGCTGCAAAATTCACTTAAACTTTAAGAATACTGCATGAGCAAATGGAAAACACGTCAGTTGCACATTGCGACCCTAGCGGCCCCATCCTTGATGATCTCTTTGGCCTTCCTGTGACTTCGGGTGCTGTAGGTGTCCTGGAGGGCAGGTAGTTTGCCCCCGGTGATGCGTTGTGCAGACCGCACCACCCTCTGGAGAGTCCTGCGGTTGTGAGCGGTGCAGTTATCGTACCAGGCGGTGATACAGCCCGACAGGATACTCTCAATTGTGCATCTGTAAAAGTATGTGAGGGTTTTAGGTGACAAGCCAAATTTATTCAGCCTCCTGAGGTTGAAGAGGCGCTGTTGCGCCTTCTTCACCACACTGTCTGTGTGGGTGGACCATTTCAGTTTGTCCGTGATGTGTACGCCGAGGAACTTAAAACTTTCCACCTTCTCCACTGCTGTCCCATTGATGTGGATAGGGGGGTGCTCCCTCTGCTGTTTCCTGAAGTCCACGATAATCTCCTTTGTTTTGTTGACGTTGAGTGAGAGGTTATTTTCCTGACACCGCACTCTGAGAGGCTTCACCTCCTCCCTGTAGGCTGTCTCGTCATTGTTGGTAATCAAGCCTATTACTGTTGTGTCGTCTGCAAACTTGATGATTGAGTTGGAGGCATGCATGGCCACACACTCGTGGGTGAACAGGGAGTACAGGAGGGGGCTGAGCATGCACCCTTGTGGGGCCCCAGTGTTGAGGATCAGCGAAGTGGAGAGGTTTCCTACCTTCACCACCTGGGGGCAGCCCGTCAAGAAGTCCAGGACCCAATTGCACAGGGCGGGGTTGAGACCCAGGGCCTCAAGCTTCATGATGAGCTTGGAGGGTACTATGGTGTTGAGTGCTGAGATATAGTCAATGAACAGCATTCTTACATAGGTATTCCTCTTGTCCAGATGGGATAGGGCAGTGTGCAGTGTGATGGCGATTGCATTGTCTGTGGACCTATTGGGGCGGTAAGCAAATTGAAGTGGGTCTAGGGTGACAGGTAAAGTGGAGATGATATGATCTTTCACTAGTCTCTCAAAGCACTTCATGATGACAGAAGTGAGTGCTACGGGGCGATAGTCAGTTCAGTTACCTTTGCATTCTTGGGTACAGGAACAATGGTGGCCATCTTGAAGCATGTGGGGACAACAGACTGGGATAGGGAGAGATTGAATATGTCTGTAAACACACCAGCCAGCTGGTCTGCACATGCTCTGAGGACGCGGCTAGGGATGTCTCACGTTGGCCACGGAGATGGAGAGCCCACAGTCCTTGGTAACGGGCCACGTCGGTGGCACTGTATTATCCTCAAAGTGGGCAAAGGTGTTTAGTTTGTCTGGGAGCAAGACACCTACACTTGTTTACAAAGCATTTGACAAATTGCTATACTGTAGTTACTTTGCCACCATGGCCTATTTATTGCCTTATGTTCCTTATCCTACCTCATTTGCACACATTGTATATAGATGTTTTTTTTCCTACTGTATTATTGACAGTGTTTGTTTACTCCAATGTGTAACTATGTGTTGTTGTATGTGTTGAACTGCTTTGCTTTATCTTGGCCAGGTCGCAGTTGTAAATGAGAACTTGTTCTCAACTTGCCTACCTGGTTAAATAAAGGTGAAATAAAAAAAATCTAATTTGAATTACAGCGTTACTACAGCTGCGTTCACACAGGCAGCCTAATTCTTATATTTTATGTAGGCCGTCATTGTAAATAAGAATTTGTTCTTAACTGACTTGCCTAGTTAAATAAAGGCTAAATTTAAAAAGTATATATTTTTTTCCACTAATTGGTCTTTTGATTAATCACATCAGATCTTTTCACATCAGATATTTTTCAGAGCCAATTAGTGAAAAACATAACAGAATTGGGCTGCCTATCTAAAAGCAGGCTTCTAATGTAAATTGTTACCGAGAGCTGCATTGAAAACAGTGTGAACAAGGTGTGATCCTAAACCTAAAGTGTGAAAAGGACGTAATGTTTTTATTCTAAAATGCAGAAGAAAATAAACTTTATTGATATATTTAACAAACATTTAAGGGTACTAACCTAAAATGAACATTATTTCAAATGATATGTACAGTAATGATTACATGTCAGAATCTGTTATATTTTAGAAATGTTTCTATATATATATATTTTATGATAAGACAATAAGCATCCATACAAAACAAACATTATAAATAACAATATGTGAATACATTTGAATAAATAAACATATTGTCATGGCTCATTGATTTTTACTAATGGTGTCCAGCACCAGCTACAATTTGGTCTGAGTGTTGAAGTAACATCATTCAGCCACATGTATGTACTGTATAATGACAGTGGAACAACTTTGATACATGTACAGTATATTTACCATATTTAAACACGGTTAACATCCACATCCTTTATATTGACGAAATATAAGTAATTCCATAACATATCTATTGAAAAATGGCCTGCAATTAATTGAAGTTACAATGCAATCTTGTATAAAATAATAATTAAGACAGCAATTTTGGTCCACATAGGAAAATCTAATGCAACATCGTCAGGCTCAATGCCAAACCAGTTTAACATTTAACTTTGTAAAAGGGGTGAAAGGACATCGACACCGTTTCAACCCTGTCATACCATTAAAGAGAAGAATTACCTTGAATGTTGCCAAACTGGCCGGCTCCTCAAACATGTATTTCTGTATTAATTAAAATAAGATACTTTGTAATGTAGATAAGGAAATGATGGGTGACCTGCCTGAATTGTTTATAGGCCGTAATAAAAACAAGAAGCGCCTGGTTTAAAATGAGCCTGCACATTTTCAGGATCAGCCTGAATCATGATTTAAATCGGACTTTCATCCCTGACTCAGAGAAAACCCAACTGTTTGAAACGTTCAATGTACTCCCACTGTGCCCTGCCTTTTGCAATGCAAATATTTAAAACTGCATCATGCCCTTACAAACATTTTGGTTATGCATCTCACTGTGTTATTATACACATGGTCTCATCCACCTATCCTCATCAACTCATTCCTGACTTTAGGAAGCACTACCTCAACATTTACTGTAAGATTCTTTTTAGTGATGGTCATAGATCATCTTTATAATTCACCTCCTTGTTTCAATCTAACATGCTCTTACTCAAATTGTCTTGTGACCACTCCATCCAGACTATGCCAAATCACAAACTCACATATATCCCTTAATGTTATCTAGCAAAAGGTTGTTTTTCCAGACCAGCTTCAAACTCAAAGCCCATTTCTCTGGCCGTCCTAGTCAAGTTCTTGGTCAGTACTTCACTCTTTTGCTGTCTTTTCCACAGCTGTTTTGATAGGACTGCCTGGGCTATTGGAATGCAACACCCGCAAAGGGTCGTCACAAGAAGTGATGGTCTCCTTGGAAACGGAACCAGCTCGTTCTTGGTCCTGTTGCATACCCTGATCAGACATGATGGGCTCTGCTTCTGGGTTCTCTGCGTTGACCTGTTGGCTCCTCTTCTTCCTGTAAACCAGGTGTCTCTTTAACAAGTCATGCCTTTTAACATGGATCTTAGCCCCTTCCAGGTGGAGCAACAGTCTGTTGCTAGATGAATAGAACAGGTCAACATGGTTCTCCATCTGCAGGTGCTGGAAAAGGCACTCTTTCCTGCTGACCATCATCTGGCGGGGAGTGACAACAGAAACAAAACTTGAATTTTACATGAATAGGTTATATTAAATCTAGAATATCATATGGTACAATGAATGTGAATAGTGATTTGGGAGAGCAGATTTGACTGTTCCCAGGGTGGCCATCCATGGATGACCTTGCTATGCAATACTTACAGAACTGAACAACTTTCCCTCGATGTCCACACATAAGAAGTGTTTACTTTTAAAGTCCAATATTGGCGCACCGTCACTTGTTTCTGTTCTTATTGGGAGGACAACTATGGGAGAAAATTTTTAAAAAAAAATGTCATACTGTTAGTATTGAGACAGACAATTTATTCCTTTTGGCGAATGATTTAACAATCCTACAAAATAAGGCACTTCGTTGAATTAGTTTATTTGGACATGGTCAGGACACTTGGGGCTCTATTTACAGCTGGCATTAAGTGTCAAATGCATTTGTTTTTGCAATTTCTCAATGTAAAAAAAAACGGGCACACTGGTATTTTCCAGCTCTAACGCTTACCTGTCTAACAACAGCTCGCTTGTGCCGAGTTGGGAGGGGTGGTAATATTTGAGGTGTGTCCTTAAAAACAAGTGCAAAACTGACAATTTCATGCAGCGCTAATGGGAAGTTAAGACCCACATAAGCTAGTTTTAACAATAGTGCAGTTAATAATGGAATGGATTTTGAGAGCTGAAGCGCAGCCTATCCAGCCTCACAGTGCCCATGGAAGTGTGCATTTGGTGCTGGTGATGTAGAAACATTAAAAAACTATTGGTTTCTGGCTGGGCCACTCAAGGACATTCAGAGACTTGTCCTGAAGCCACTCCTGTGATGTCTTGGTTGTGTGCTTAGGGTCATTGTCCTGTTGGAAGGTGAACTGTCGCCCAAGTCTGAGGTCCTGAGCGCTCTGGAGCAGGGTTTTGTCAAGGATCTCTCTGTACTTTGCTCTGTTCATCTTTGCCCTCGATCCCGACTAGTCGCCCAGTGCCTGTCACTGAAAAACATCCCCACAGCATGATGCTGCCACCACCATGATTCACCGTAGGGATGGAGCCAGGTTTCCTCCAGACATGACGCTTGGCATTCAGGCCAAAGAGTTAAACTTTGGTTTCATCAGACCAGAGAATCTTGTTTCTCATGGTCCGAGAGTCCTTTAGGCAAACTCCAAGCAGGCGGTCATGTGCCTTTTACTGAGGAGTGGCTTCCATCTGGCCAACTCTACCATAAAAAGGGCTGCAGAGATGGTTGTCCTTCTGGAAGGTTCTCCCATCTCCACAGAGGAACTCTGGAGCCCTGTCAGAGTGACCATTGGGTTCTTGGTCACCTCCCTGATCAAGGCCCTTCTCCCCCGATTGCTCAGTTTAACCAGGCGGCAAGCTCTAGGAAGAGTCTTGGTGGTTCCAAACTGCTTCCATTTTAGAATTATGGAGGCAACTGTGATCTTGGGGACCCTCAATGCTGCAGCAATGTTTTGGTACCCTGTGCTTCGACACAATCCTTTCTCGGAGCTCTAGGGACAATTATTTCGACCTCATAGCTTGGTTTTTGCTCTGACATGCACTGTCAACTGTGAGACCCTACATAGACAGGTGTGTGCCTTTCAAAATCATGTCCAATTTAAATTTACCACAGGTGGACTCCAATCAAGTTGTAGAAACATCAAGGATGATCAATGGAAACAGGATGCACCGGAGTTCAATTTCGAGTGTCAAAGCTGAATACCTTTGCAAAAATGTATAAAAACCTGTTTTCACTTTGTCATTATGGGGTATTGTGTGTAATTGATTAAATAAATGTTTTCCCTCATCAATTTTAGAATAGGGCTGTAACGTAACAAAATGTGGAAAAAGTCAAGGGATCTGAATACTTTCCGAATGCACTGTATATATAAATAATCTAATGAAGTTAGATCTATACACTTTTTCATACATATAAACCAGTAGGGGAACCTAAAGATAAATAATCCACTTGGTTAGAGAGAACTTTTTTAATTAAAACTTTTTAGGGATCGGTGGGACGCTAGCGGTCCACCTACGACAACATCCGGTGAAATGCAGAGCGCCAAATTCAAATTACAAAAATAGTCATATTAAACATTCATAAAAATACAAGTGCTGTACACCCTTCTTTAGCTTAGAATCTTGGTAATGGAACCCCGTTGTCCGATTTACAATAGGCTTTACGGCGAAAGCATAACATTTGATTATCTGAGGACAGCGCCCCGCATTTAAATATATTTCAAACCAGCACAGGCGTCCAATCACAAGGGTCCCAGGAACACAAAGAATGGTAGTTTTTATATCCCAAAAAAGTAGTCCCTCTTTATATCCCAAAAACTCTGGTTGGCACGTTTTGTTCAGTAATCCATCCGTTCCACTCGTTCAACATACAGACAAAGGAAACCTAAAAAAAGTTACAGATAAACTTTGTCCAAACAAGTCAAACAACGTTTCTAATCAATTCTCAGGTACCCTAATATGTAAATAAACGATAATATTTCAGACGGAGAATAGCCTGTTCAATAGGAAAGAAAAATAACGAGTCCTTTTCAAAAGCCACTTTTATTTCTTGTTCGTTTTACAAAAAACAAGCCTGAAACCATGTCTAAAGAGTGTTGACATCTAGTGGAAGCCATAGGAACTGCAATCTGGGAGCTAATTCCCTCTATAGTGAATAGCAAGTCAATGGAAAAACTGTGACATAAAAAATAAAAAAAACATTTTCCAGATAGATTTTCCTCAGGTTTTCACCTGCCATATCAGTTCTGTTATACTCACAGACATTATTTTAACAGTTTTAGAAACTTCAGAGTGTTTTCTATCCAATACTACCAATATGCATATCCTAATGTCTGGGCCTGAGTAACAGGCAGTTTACTTTGGGCACGTCAGGCTCGCCGTACTTCCGAATACTGCACCCTAGCCCGAAGAGGTTTAAGTAGTAACATTTCAAGTGAGAATGTTTGGGGCAATCAATGCATGTCAAAATAATCTATTAAAAACAAAAAAAAAACTAAGTGAGACTAGGCATTGTTCTGAAGCCGAAAAATAAATTTGTGTGTAGGCAGGTTGCTTTGGATTTAAACTTTCTCAAACAGCCTAATTCAGGCTCTTAGAGGAGGTGCTTCCACAATAATGTGATTTGGACCACATACAAGATAAAGTATTGGATTATTCACACACCACAGTAAGACATTATCCCATTAGGCTACTTTTTCAAGACCATCAGGCTTGATTAAGCTGTTTCATCTAGTAGTAATGTGGGACATGCCTGTATTTCCTTAAACCTTTATTTGAGCAATACATGTCATTTAACATTTGTTATCAAAATAGCATCCTTTTTTGGTCAGTAGGTGCCCAACATAACAACAGGTGGCGGTGTGTTGGACACAGTAGCTCTGATAGATAAAGCCTGTCTGCATTCCTGTAACTGTTAGCTCACCTGTGTAATATTGAATTAAGCTCAGAACCACTTGTGTTTCAAACATGTGTAACAGTATAGCTTCCGTCCCTCTCCTCGCCCCTACCTGGGCTCGAACCAGGGACCCTCTGCACACATCAACAACTGCCTCCCACGAAGCATTGTTACCCATCGCTCCACAAAAACCGCGGCGCTTGCAGAGCAAGGGGAACAACTACTTCAAGGTCTCAGAGCGAGTGTCGTCATCGATTGAAACGCTATTAGCGCACACCCCGCTAACTAGCTAGCCATTTCACATCGGTGACACATGGTCCTGTTTTATCAATCGTTGTGCTAATCAATATACAGTTCATTACTTGTGTTAAAATAATGTGTAGCTTAAAGTTAGGTTTGTACTTGTATTTCTTTTTTGCAATGAAGATGGTGATGCAACAATAGTTCACATTTGCCCCGGTCAACTGTAAGTGCTGTTATTGTGAAGTGGAAACGTCTAGGAGCAACAATGTCTCAGCCGCAAAGTGGTAGGCCACACAAGTTCACAGAATGGGACTGCCGAATGCTGAAGGTTGGAACACTCACTACAGAGTTCCAAACTGCCTCTGGAAGCAACATCAGCACACCACTTATTTTTATAAAGAAACATTAATGTGTTGAAAATCCCAAATTGTTTGCATGGTCAACTTACACACAGCTCTGACACACACACTTGTCCCCTGGTGGCATGTCTGGTGGGATTTTTCACAGTCCCCAAATCCAGAACAAATTCAAGAAAGCGAACACTATTATATAGAGCCTTTAGTGCATGGAACTTCCTTCCATCTCATATTGCTCAAATAAACAGCAAACCTGGTTTTCAAAAACAGATAAAGCAACACCTCACGACACAACGTCTCTCCCATATTTGACCTAGATAGTTTGTGTGTATGCATTGATATGTAGGCTACGTGTATCTTTTTTTAAAAAATGTATGTAGTTCTGTCCTTGAGCTGTTCTTGTCTATTGAGGTTCTTTATTATGTTTCATGTTTTGTGTGGACCCCAGGAAGAGTAGCTGCTGCTTTTGCAACAGCTAATGGGAATCCTAATAAAATACCCCAAAATAACGGCAGAGCAGCCGCACAAAAGCCTAAGATCACCATGCGCAATGCCAAGCGTTGGCTGGAGTGGTGTAAAGCTCGCCGCCATTGGGCTCTGGAACAGTGGAAACGCGTTCTCTGGAGTGATGAATCCCGCTTCACCATCTGGCAGTCTGACGGACGAATCTGGGTTTAGCGGATGCCAAGAGAACACTACCTGCCCAAATGCATAGTGCCAACTGTAGTTTGGTGGAGGACGCTACAGCATACAATGACATTCTAGACGATTCTGTGCTTCCAACTTTGTGGCGACAGTTTGGAATATGCCACTGTACACAAAGTGAGGTCCATACAGAAATGGTTTGTTGAGATCGGTGTGGAAGAACTTGACTGGCCTGCACAGAGCCCTGATCTCAACCCCATCGAACATCTTTGGGATGAAGTGGAACACGGACTGCGAGCCAGGCCTAATAGCCGAACATCAGTGCCCAAACTCACTAACGCTCTAGCGGCTGAATGGAAGCAAGTCCCTGCAGCAATGTTCCAACATCTAGTGAAAAGCTTTCCCAGAAGAATGGAGGCTGTTATAGCAACAAAGGTGGGAAAACTCCATATTACACCTGATTCTACTATTCATGGTCTTGATGAACCGCTGAGTAGCACTGGGCTTGAACAGAAAAGCCTGCATAATGCTGTGGATCGTCAACATCCATTTTTATGACTCCTGATACAAACACTGCAACAGAATGACAAACTACTGAGAAACGAAACACCTGTAAAATACAGTCATTAGACAAGTACAAAACTCTTAAGAAAAATTATGGACATATTTAGAAATCAGAAAATGGGCCAGGTTCTGTAAATCCTTGAATACAAAACTTCAGCTCAAATATCCTAAGCAATCCCTACACAGCTGTCCAACTCCAGAAAAAGAACATGTCCTCATTTATAAATGGCAGTGTAAATAGATCACTCGCTTTTAGTTTGTGTGTAAAATAAAAACTTGAATGAAAACTTAAATTTCACAAATAGATAACTTTAAAATAAAGCATAGTGTGAAAATAGTTTATTAAAGAAAAGGAAACTTACCCTGAGAGTTTATGGAGATGGCTTTATTTGCATGTCCATTCAAATTCACCTTCAATAAATAGTCTCCTAGATCGACAGACTCTGAGCGCTTGCTCGGTCCTTTAATTGTTTTGCACGGCTGCGATGGGTCTAGGTGCACAGGGAAACACTTTACCGGCATTGATTGGTGAAGAGCGGCCAGCCAGATCGCGAAGAAAGCCGTGTGCATTTTAGGGAAATGTGCAGGTTCACACGCTAATCCGCGAGGTGCTCTAGCTACAGTGTGGACCACAATTGACGGGAAAAGAGGCCAAAGTTATATTTGAAGATTGACAGCTCTGTGACTGGACAAATCCTGTCGATGGTTTTTTGTCTGACCGGATGTTAGTTTGAGTTTCAAAAACTCATTACATAACACGGCTTTTACTTAAAACACGTGTTAAAAACTCTCAGGGTCAACAGAATGATGTAGTTTATATGTGCGGGAGATTATGTATGGAATCGTTTAAATCCTACATTAGCAGGGAACTTCACCACCCTCACCTCAAAGGTAATTGGCCCAATGTGCCATTCCTGCTCTCTGCTTGAGGAATCGCCTTTACAGTGGTCTGCACTTCTATTGGTTGGTAGTTTATTTGCGTTTTACCTGCAAGTAGATATTGCCTACCTGAGGGTCTGGGCTCTCTTTTGTTTTTGCCCCCTAGCCTCTTCCCACTTAAGGACGTTTTTAAAGTACTGGACAGGTTAAATCTCTCTCTCTCTCTCTCTCGCTTGCACACACACACACACACACACACACACACACACACACACACACACACACACACACACACACACACACACACACACACACACACACACACACACACACACACACACACACACACACACACACACACACACACACACACACACACACACACACACACACACACACACACACACACACACACACACACACACCTATCCAGTTTTTGACTAATCATCCTATCCCTGAACGCATCTGGAGTGTAGGGAACCATATTCTTCCCAAAACGTGGCTATATTTATTTTTGCCAGAGGAGGGAGCTCCAGCTGAACACACATCAAGGTAATATGAGTGTGCTAAAAATTGCAGTGTAATCCTTGAAAGAGTTCAGTTTACTTATCAATTGCCACAAAGAAACACTCGCTGACTTATTTTATTTTGAATGGTGTATAGTATACTTCTCAATCTAAAATACTCAGGGTGGCGTTGACAAAATCAATACATAGGAGGTTCAATCATGCTTAATCCAGTTCACAATTGACATGAACCATAGGCATAACATAACAACAACCCATAAAAAACATGTTTTATTACTATTGCAGGAATACAGTTGACTGTTGTGCACAGCACATACGTACAAAAATAAAAGGAAAACCATTTTTTATATATTAGTATTCTTACTCGTCAACGTATTTTTTTCAGAAACAAATGATTGGAGAAGTCTGTTTTTCAAACTAATTTACAATCATTTCAATAAATCGGAACTAAGGCAGAAGGTAAGGTATATGTTAAAAAAAGACGAGGTGGATTCAGAGGATGCACACTCCCCTCAGTGCAGGAATATAAAACTGAGCGAGAACACAAACTAAGGCTGCCGACACACAGGGCACACACAGACTCGCTACTGCCACCTTTGCACAAGTTGGAGAGCCCGCAATGGATTGCATTGTAAGTTACTGTAGGCTTGAACACCGTTTGAGTATCTAACAGTCTTTGAGCAGCTTTAATGCATTTAGTACAAAGACTTGTGTGTAGATCTAACAGGTGTACACTGAACTAGGTGCCCCTTATGACATAAGAAACCATTTTGACTGAGGCACAATTCTCACACTTCCAAATATCTCTATTTCAGTTCATGTATTTGCTTGTTAATAATAATAATAAGATATTTATTTTATATAGCGCTTTTCATTCAAAATCTCAAGGTTGTCCAGATAGTGTCCTGTTGTCCATATGGACCGGCAAAAGAAATATGAATGATAAATACAATAGGATGTTGTTGCACCACCCAGATGGAATGAAACCATGAATCCTGCTACGTCATCCCAGAAAGACACATGCAAGAACAGTTGAAAAGCTAGTTTTCATTCATTCCACAATCCTGAATAGATCATTATCAAGACAGTTTTCAGTTACATGGTGACAATATAGGTAGGCTTGATCTGGTGCTATATGTAGAGATAACTCTACTTGGAAGACTGAGCAACACTTCATAACGGCCCACATCCAATACAGCCTTTGTGTTACATCATTTCATTGTCTGCCATCCTCTTTGTTTGCCATCCTCCTTGTATACCATCTTCCTTGGAAGTAGTGCTTTGCTAGCACTGCACAGCAAGACAATTCCATCTTATTCCTGACTCAAGGTAAATTGATCTGATGACACCTCTGCTTTCTCTTTGGCTGTGGCAGATACAGAGTATGATGGCTGTACACATGGATGCTTTCTGGTACTTACCTTCACTTGGGTGAAGGTAAGTACCAGCTCAAATCCATTGTACAGTTGGCTACCAATGAATGCTGTGTTGGAATAAGAATTGAACAGGTGTAAATGTAAAAGAGGTAAAAGATGACAACATTTCTTATAGATTTTACTCTGACACACCAAACATACCTATAGCACTGTAATAACCAAAGATAAACCGTCTTTAAATCAGACTATGCCACTCCATTCCCAATAAGTCCATGTTCATTGCCCACCAGTCAAAGAGAGGTACAGAATTCATCAAACCATTTACACCTAAGAATCACTGTATGTCATTCATGCAAGTTTTTCATTGAGCTACATATCAATCATGAATAAATAAAGGAATAACAGAGCGAACGTAGGTCAAAGGGGAAAAGAGATCTGGGTCAACCTGAACATCACGTGCCTAGACACAGTGAAAGAAGTCTATGACTCTGGCCTTGGACTAAAATGACTCCGGATGGGAGAGGAAGGATACTTCTGGAATCTCATGACCATTGTTGAACAAAAGGTTTTACAGTGTCAACTGGCCAAGGGGGGTCTGCTCTGGTATTTGTGGAGGAGGTTGTCCAATATGATCTGCATCCTTAGCAGGTTAAAAGAACAATGGGTACCACATGCACGGTCCCATATAAGTACTCTTCTGCATATCAGTACAGCACTGTATATGTTTATCCCTCCACTATGGAAACGTACAGTATTCGAGGAGGAGAGCAAGCAAGCATTGACTTCAAAGCCCAAACATCACTACTGTAAGCCTTTGGGGAAATGCTTTGAGACATTGCTTCTGTTTTTCACACAAGACCTTACAACTCAATAACTGGTTTAAACAATGAAAGAGATAAACAGGTACCTATGAGTACAATCCTTAGCACAATCTAACTATCAGATATTATATGTAAAATACAGATTGCACTAGCTACCTGAAATATTGTTAGCAAATCTCAGTTGCATGAAATAAGCATGTAATATTGACATTCCTTCAAATGAATGTAGCAGACCCTCATTTCCAGAGTGAATGTGAAAACAAGCACTATTTCTGCAGCTCAACATTTACTGCAGAAATGGAGATACTGTAAGTGCAACAACAGAAATCGAACCAGCGCACAAGTTAAGGTTTCAACCCTCATCAATTTCAAAAGGAGTCAAACTGTTTGATTGCTACAGCAGGCTCCCTTTAGTCCAAGACCAGGCACATACACACATTTCAATCTGGTCTGACCATCTAGCCATCATACACTTAGCCTCATAAAACCATCTAGCCTCATAAAAGCCAGGATTGTCAAGCCCCCTAGGATGGTGGGTCTCCAGTTCTTGCTTCCCACACTATGAGCTCGGACACAGCCTCAATTAGAGTCTCAATTACTTGATTGATGTTATTATAAAAAGAAAAGAAACGGAAGATACTTGTGGGTCTCTAGGAATTGGGCTGAAGCCCCCTGGAGTGTATGAGGTTAGTGATGACCTGCGTGTCATCCCTATTTCTGACTGAGGTTCGCATTTCTCGCATGCAAGGGAAGGGGCCCGCAAGTAGGAATCAAAGGCACACACCATCTCATCACAAAGCAAGGAAACAAACAAGTGCTCTAGTTACCCTTACTATACAATGGTATGTTGACACAGAGGATGGAAAATGTCTAGTCCTTGACTGATAATGACAAAAGTTCAAAGTAAACAGGCATTCTTCTCAGTAGAAATTTCATGCACACATTTTTTTCATTCGGGACGTGGCGCTTTGAGGTAAAAAAAAGTATCCATTTCACTTCTAGAGGCTGAGCTGTCATCCACTGACAGGGCAAGGTCTCCACCAGTTACGGCAAGCACCCATATAAAGTGAAGGGGACAGATACAGCTTCTCCACCCCTAATATAATACTAATTAAAATAATAAGCAGCAAATAATGGCATATCCATGAGTTGTAAAACAAAGTAAGCTACCGAAATGTACATACAAAAGACTGAATAAATACCATCATATATAGTGGTATTTCTTTCTTTTGCAGTCCATTTGTATTGGTGTGTGCATGTATACAGTATAATGTTCCCTGGAAAACAATTCACATGTGCAAATAAGTGAGTTATTGCCAGTTTTGCTCATATTCGGGGGAGGAAGTGTGTAACAGTCATGGCAGGGGTGGCCTTTTTGCCTCTCTTCAGACGGCCATGCTTGCTGAGAGCAATGTAGGAGCCTCTGTAAACGGAAGACTCATAGGCGTTGTAGTTGTTTGGCAGCATGCTCTCTCTGAACTTGCACTCCTCATGGAAGACTTTCTGAAAATAGCAAAGTAGAAAAAGCCTAAGAAAATGTGTGGCCAAGTCTAGTTTCACAGTTAGCAGTTTGATATGGTTGTACAGGATGCACAGAAAAATACTTGCCATGCAATCATTTCATCCTCATCCAGGATTGGTTCACATGTAAAGTAGGGGAGCCATGCACTAATATATTGGAGCAAATTTGGGGTTGATAGAAGGGCATGAACCTGCAAACCTTTGTCTCTGAAGACTAGCACATCTCTTGCTCAATCTAAAATTCATAAGAAACAACATTGTTTATAAGACCGTAACCGTATGTCCTTGAGGCGATATCTAACGAAATTACATTTACCACATATCTTTTTAAACTAGAACTCAAAACTTGA
Organism: Brachymystax lenok tsinlingensis; assembly: GCA_030435695.1. NCBI lineage: Eukaryota > Metazoa > Chordata > Actinopteri > Salmoniformes > Salmonidae > Brachymystax > Brachymystax lenok. Next base: position 41,171,398 of record CM059793.1, on the reverse strand, counting down.
AATCAACCTAGATCCTCTTGAAATATCATATTCATTCAATTTCATAGGAAATTACAAAGTGAATGTTGCTGTTTTGGAGTAATTTATGCTATTGGGAGCATGCTAACAGAGGCCCTACCACTCCCATACTTTGTGCTTGATAAAGACAAAGCTAAACTGCAGCTTACTGAACAAAAACAATTGTTGGTTTGCTTACTCCCTGGACTTATTTTTGTGTATTAATAAGATGACGCAAATGTGAACCATCCCTTTAAACATCAATAACTGGGGTATTACGCACAGGTAGCACTGCTGTGCCGCTTATTTCGCACCCATATGGGTAATTAATTAGCATATCAACCAATGTGTTATTTGTGAAATTATTGACGTCAAAATGTTTTAATTGCATACACTTTGTAACTGTATTTTTTTGGTGACTGTTCATTCATGCGCAATTGGAGAGCTGTGGGCCTTCTTGTGCGCACCTTGCACTTTGTTAATTGCTAATCGTGTTTGTTTAATTGTCTAAACAATTCTCTAACAATATTTTTCAGAGTATTAATTGTGTTGACATTTTTGAAAATGTTCTGCAATAATACGTTGTGAAAAGACGGGATGTGCTGGGACTTCCAACAAGACTGCCTGATGACGTCGGTCAGAGATACCCTAATGCAGTGCTTCTCAAATAGTGGGGCGCGACCCCCTGTGGGGGCTCGGAGCAATGCCAGGGGGGGCGCGCGAGACCCCGGGGAACATGCTTTTTCAGGAAGTGTTTTTTTTTTGCACCGAACAAGAGCACACAGCACATAGCAGGAGATATGAAGTGCAGATAACAAACCCATAAGAGACACCATGGAACAATATTTAACAGGGATGAAAAGAAAGGCGGAGAGAGACGGAGATAATGAGACAAACGTAAGTCTCCCGAAAGCTAAGACGAGGAAATATGACGAAGCGTATGTTGCGCTTGGCTTCACTGTGACTACGATGGGAGACGAAGAAAGACCGGTATGTTTACTGTGTCTAAAAATGTTGGCAGCGGACAGCATGAAGCCAAATAAATTAAGGCGTCACTTAAAGACATTACACCCCAATCACGCTGATAAGCCGCTTGAGTTTTTTCAGCGAAAACGTGCCGAATATTGCCAACAATCGTCTCGCTTTGTGAATGCTACTTCAGTAAACCAGCGAGCACTGTTAGCATCATATAAGGTGGCGTACCAAATTGGTCAGTGCAACAAAACCCCACTCCATAGCAGAGGAGCTGATACTGCCTGTAGCATTAGACATGGTCTCTGTCATGCTGGATGTCGTAAGTGCTGCAAAAATAAAAACTATCCCTCTGTCCAATGACACTGTCGCCAGACGTATAAATGACATTGCTAACGATCTTAAAGAACAGCTGGTAGATAAACTCAAAGACAAACGTTTTGCCTTACAGTTCGATGAAGCAACTGACAGCAACAAAGACTGTTTATTTATCGCTTATGTGCGTTTTGACATGACAAACTCCCTGTGTGAGGATCTACTTTTTTGTAAATATGTCAGAGACAGAGCCACAGCTGAAGAGCTATACAAAATGCTGGACTGCTTCCTGACTGAGAATGGGCTAAAGTGGGAGAACTGCATTGGTGTTTGCAGTGATGGTGCACAGACCATGGCAGGGATGAGAAAAGGACTTCGGGCACTCATCAAGAAGGCCTCACCTAATGCTGAGTGGACACACTGCATTATACACAGAGAAGCACTGGCATCAAGGCACCTTTCCTCTGAATTAAGTGAGGTTATGACTGACATTGTAGGTGTAGTCAATTTTATAAAGACCAGACCACTAAAAACAAGAGTCTTCTCTGCTATCTGTGAGGAGATGGGAGCTGAACATCAAGCTGTGCTGTTTCACAGTGAAGCAAGGTGGCTGTCACGAGGAAAAGTCTTGTCCCGGGTTTTTGAGCTCAGAGAGCAGATAAGAATGTTTTTGGAGCAGGAGCACAAGTATGACCTCGCAGAAACATTTAGTGATGAGAACTTCCTGGCAAAACTTGCCTACATGAGTGACATATTTGGAAAGCTAAATGAACTAAATCTACAGCTTCAAGGGAAAGATAAACACCTGCCTCAGGTCACAGACAAGATCAGCTCTTTCACTCGAAAGCTTACAATGTGGGGCAGGCGACTTGATGAAGGAAATTCATGATTCATTCGAGAACCTGCATGAATTTGTTGACACTACTGACTATGATGCCACCTCAGTGATTCCATATATTATGGAGCATATTTCATCACTGATGGGATTCTTTAAAAAGTACTTCCCTGAAAACAGTTCCCAATATGACTGGGTGAGAGATCCTTTCAATGCACCAGCTCCAACTGGTTTCAGCTCTGCAGAGGAGGACCAGTTCATTGATATGTCGTCTGACTCCACATTGAGACTGAGGTTCACATCACAGACACTGAGTGAATTCTGGCTGAGTGTAGAGAGGCAGTATCCACTCTTAGGGCAGAGGGCCATGGGCATTCTTCTTCCTTTTGCAACATCTTATCTTTGTGAGACTGGCTTCTCTGCTGTTGCTGCACTGAAGACCAAGTACAGGTCCCAGCTAAACATTGAGCAGGAGCTGAGAGTTGCAGTATCATGCTTCAAACCCCGCTTCGAAAAGCTGTGCACTGCAAAACGTGCTCATTGTAGCCATTAATCCTGACTTCCTCATTTTGATAAAAAAAATCAGCACAAATTGTTTTATTCATTTTTGTTTTATAGGTCAATGTGTTTTATATATTGTGCTCCTGAGTTAATGTTGCTGATCAATTTGAATTTATTATTATTTATTGATTATATTTTATTTTTCAGTATCAAATGTTCGAAAAAAAATTACACTTTAAATAAGGATTTAATTTTATTTATTTTTTTCAGGCAAATTGATGCACTTTAAGTCTTTTCTGTTACAGACTAAAAAACAATGTTAATAAAGTTATTCTTTGTTGTAAGTTGATCTATATTGATTTCTTTTTTCATTTTTTGTTTTCTTTAATGTTAATAAGGATACAATGTTATGCAGAGGTGTACTTATAACAATTTTATAGACAAATGATACTATTTACAGTCGCGGCGGAGAGTTGGGGGGCGCGAAATGTTTACTTCTTCCTAGGGGGGGGCGTAACAGAAAATAATTGAGAAGCACTGCCCTAATGGAATCACAATCATTCCTGACTCTTGGTTCAATGTCCATAATCAAAGGATGCACTTCAATCAGTGATAGCCATAGCCTATAAGTGTAACCTAACATGTAAATAGGCCTACTATTAATCTTTAAATGACTAATTGCATACAGTCCCTGGTCCCGATGACAGGTTCTGGAGTATCCGGGGGATTTCCTTCGCACGCAGGGCCGTATTACAGCGCGTGACACAATTATGCGTCTGTTAACCTCATCATTATAGCCGAAGGCAAATCGACCATGAACAGGCTCTTTGCTCATTTACTGCCTATAATTTCAAAAGAATGCATAATAAGATTGTGGGAACATATCGTTAACAATACCGAATAGCCTACCATTCCATTATCATATTTTTCTCACATAATTCACAGCACACGTTAAAATAGGCACATCCAATAGTTTATATGACATGCAAATAAAACCCGACCAGTCATAGCGTAATAGCAAAGACCACTTCTCCGAGCCATTAACAAATATTGCAGGAAAATAAATGGAATAGCCAACTGTGCATACCTACCGTTCCGTATAACCTTCCTCGGCTAGTCATTGCGACAAACAGCTCACTCCTTACCCCATACAAGCTAACCACTCCTCGCTCTACCGTTGAGATCTCTATTAGACCTAATTGAACAAAATACCAGATATTAGATATTGGAAAAATACATCCGATCAGATAGGTACAAAATATGGTTGATAATGATTTAGCATATGCTGTGCGTCTGTGGGTGTAACCTTGCAGATTGCTACGCAGGATGCTGAGTCTTTGTTCTATATCAATTCCCACGTTCAATTTTCGATATATGCTCAGCAATGTATAGGTTTAGGCTACATAATTGCCCGTTTGGACGTGCACGGTGACTGTTAGTTTCTGGGGCGCTGTAGGAGCCAGTGTAAAAATAGGTTGTTGTCTAAATACGTCCATACATTCATGTCATGTTTGAGATTAAGGAGATAGTTAGCACTGATGGATAGGGTTTTTAATAGATTTGTCTTTGCTCTAGACATTCAATGCTCCCTGATGACATATCATGCAAAATGGGCTATAGATGCTGTTAGAGCCATAATTATTGACGACGGCCCCTTTATGTGATGTATATTGCGTTACATCTGTGGAAGCAACTCACTGTACTGGTTTTCATTATGTACACCATTTATCCTGCCGTCTGGGAGGACCTGAAGGTGAAACCCGATACCCACGTTGCAGTAGAGCTTCCGGACTCTTTTGATACCTAGCAAATAGTCACTCTCCCAGTTCAGGTCCGATTTCTCCCCCGAGATACCCAGAATGGAGCGGGAGAAGAGGGTCTCCCATCTTTTCTCCAATAAAGTTGCATTTGTCCTGCTTGGAATAGGATATGATGACACAATCCCCACTATGAACCCCAAGAGAACAATCGCAGTCAACGTCCAGTGCGTGCTGGCCTCGTAGGACATACTGATGAGGAACCTTTGCGCAATGGCCATCCGGTTTACCTTCGGGGCACGTGGTCAAAATGAATGGCCCTAAAAATACCACTCTTCTTGTTTTTCTTCCTTCGGCATGCTGGCAGAGGATTATTTTTGGAACGCGGATCAGGGGTCTGGGCATGAGACGACAGCCCCAGTGCAGAGGAGTAGAAATGGGAGTGCGCGTGGCAGTGCTTGAGATGGTGGCGGTGATGATTACCATGTTTTGCAGCTCCGCGCCTCCCTCTCTCTGTGGACAACGCAGGCCGTGGAGAACACCACTCACCAACACCCTGTTTCACCTTGCCAGGCTATCGCATCTCTAGATTACATTATGCTGACTTCACTGCTGCCCCTTCGAATAATACAAGGGCGGAGGATGGGGAGAGTGAAGTTGCACGCAAGCAAGAAAAGAGGCGCTGAACTGCAGTGCCAAGTCTGCGGAGAGTTCAACAGAACACTGTCACAGCGCCCGTGAAACCGAGGAAGGAAGAGATCTCATTGGGTGGCGTTAAGCAACTGCGGAACATGATGGACACTTTGGCAGCTCCCAAATTGGGTCGGTGGTCATATGTCTGACAGGCTGCTTCCCTATTTAGAAGGAAGGTGTAAAAACAGTCCACTTGTCACCGGAGAGCAATGGCACCCTTGGGGAACACTTCCTATGCTGCTGGTTCAAGAACTTCCCCAAACAATTATTATCTTAAAACACTTGAATAGGCTTACAATTAAAGTAAGATGCATTCATGAGCACAGTGGTGCGTAATTTAATTACCCGAAACGTCTCTCAAAGACTATTCCTTCCCCTGAAACATAAATGCATATCATATTTTCTTTGTAATGATGACACCATGGGACATATGTGGCGCGCTTCCACCGGTCCCCTCACTGTCATCCAGTTGGTTGGGAATTCCAATAGATGGCGCAATTTCCAAGTTTTTAACTGCTTCGTGCGCAACCATCATTGACCATAGTTCAAATCATTTTGACAGACTACAAAGTTGTTCTCAGTGACATACAAAATCCCAGACAAGCATTTTACATTGCAGTACATTTATTTTGTATAAAAAATCTATTTGGTGACCGCACAATACCCAAGTTGGGGGATTTATAATCAAAATAAAATTATATGATTTTTATGAAGGCTGAAAAAACAAAGAACAACACATTTGGAGCATCAATTAAAACTGAGGACATAATAGCAGATTCATAATCATACAGTCCTCAGCAAATAGGACCAATGTGAATAGATCCCTGATTAAGTCTTATACACCCCAGCATATTTACAAAACAGTTTTGTCAATTAACCAAAGCCATCTTCTTAAATGTGACCTTTGGCACTTGCTATCATGAGACCCAACTAACATAAACACTGGGCATTAGGACACCGAATTAAAGGACCACAACACTGTTGCTAAGTTATTGAAATGCAATGGTTACTTACACTACATGACCAAAAGTATGTGGACACCTGCTTGTCTAACATCTCATTCCAAAATCATTGGCATTAATATAGAGTTGGCCCCCCTTTGCTGCTATAACAGCCTTCACTATTCTGGGAAGGCTTTCCACTAGATGTTTGAACATTGCTGCGGGGACTTGCTTCCATTCAGCCACAAGAGCATTAGTGAGGTCGGGCACTGATGTTGGGCCTGGCTCGCAGTCGGTGTTCCAATTCATCCCAAAGGTGTTCAGTGGGGTTGACGTCAGGGCTCTGGGCAGGCCAGTCAAGTTCGTCCACACCGATCTAAACAAACCATTTCTGTATGGACCTCGCTTTGTGTACGGGGGCATTGTCATGCTGAAACAGGAAAGGGCCTTCCCCAAACTGTTGCCACAAAGTTGGAAGCACAGAATCGTCTAGAATGTCATTGTATGCTATAGCGTTAAGATTTCCCTTCACTGGAACTAAGGGGCCTAGCCCGAACCATAAAAAAACAGTCCCAGACTATTATTCCTCCTCCACCAAACTTTACAGTTGGCACTATGTATTCGGGCAGGTAGCGTTCTCCTGTCATCTGCCAAACCCAGATTTGTCAGTTGGACTGCCAGATGGTGAAGCGTGATTCAACACTCCAGAGACTGCGTTTCCACTGCTCCAGAGTTCAATGGCAGTGAGCTTTACACCACTCCAGCCGACGCATTGCGCATGGTGATCTTAGGCTTGTGTGCTGCTGCTCAGCCATGGAAACCCATTTCATGAAGCTCCCGATGAACAGTTATTGTGTTGACGCTGCTTCCAGAGGCAGTTTGGAACTCGGTAGTGAGTGTTGCAACCGAGGACAGATGATTTTTATGCACTACGTGCATCAGCACCCGGTGGCAACTTTCTGTGAGCTTGTGTGGCCTACCACTTCACAGCTGAGCTGTTGTTGCTCCTAGACATTTCCACTTCACAATAACAGCACTTACAGTTGACCGAGGCACCTCTAGCAGCACAGAAATTTTACGAACTGACTTGATGGAAAGGTAGCATCCTATGACGGTGCCAAGTTGAAAGTCACTGAGCTCTTCAGTAAGGCCATTCTACTGCCAATGTTTGTCTATTGAATGGCTGTGTGCTCGATTTTATACACCTGTCAGCAACAAGTGTGGCTGAAATAGCCAAATCCACAAATTTGAAGGGGTGTCCACATACTTTTGTATATATAGTGTATGTCTAACAAATATCAACAAAACTAAATATAGGGGAAACTCAAAACATAGAAACAATACAGTGGTTATAAATGATCCTGATGCAACAGTATTAACTACTTCCTGTTTACTAATAAATAATGATACAGGAGGTTGTTTACCATACTCTGCAAAGGTAATAGTCATCATCAAGACATGCACATCCCGCAGAGTTGCTCCTTTAAAACCAGAACTCATAAGAGGAAATGGTCAGGATGAAACCAACAACTTAAAAGCAAAACAAAACCATGTGTTTAAATATTAATGTACTATTCTGCAAGGTAAACCATGAAATCATCAACTTTGTGAGTTGAGTTGGATTCCTGACAATTTACAGTACCGCAATGAAATAATGATACGTAGTATTACTTTGCCATCCTAAAGGGACAAATTGACAGCAGTTGAGATCAATAAGCTATCTGAGAGTAAGCAACCCACGATGAACGAGTGGGACGGAAGAATATTCAAATAAATTATAGCGCTGAAGTCAAGATGTCTTTTACCACATCTATACAAAATAATAATTTATATTTTTTTCACAGAAAAGCTTTTGCCCTTTACACTTTTGACAGATGCAACAAAAATAATGCTAAATACTTTAATATGTGCTTATGATGTTTAAAAGAACAATAAATAAATAGTTATGTCCAAAAAATTTCAAATGTCTAGAGGCACTTGCAAAATGTTGCTATTTTCCCAAGGGGCTTGGCAGTATGTCCATATGCTCTACAGTATGTTAGATAAGTATTTTACTTGTGTGTGTGCAGGGGGAATTCTCTCAGTCATCTGTTATTTTCAAAGTTACCATGTCTGTTTAGTAATTGGTTTTCAACGATGAGTGACATGGCGATATCTTTCACTAACTGCCAATGAAATATTACAAAAAACAAGTTCACTTTGACTCCATTCTCAAAATGAGAGTATATATCCAATAGGGCCAACTGTATTTAGCCAATCTCCCCATTGCATAAATGGGCTATTACATTATGTTTGGTTATTATACAACCATCCATATTTCTGATTGAAAGTCAGAAAGAGTAGGCAAATCATACACAGAATACATATAACGTAACATATTGATTGAAACACAAGCATTTTACTAACAAAACCCCAATTTTGATGAATATCTGAAGGCCACAACATATTTTGATTACTATTTAAATATACACTTAGTGGCCAGTGTATTAGGTACACCACCCCGTTCATGAAAATTGTTCGCTCCTACAGACAGTGAGTCACGTGGCTGGCTATATAAAGCATACAGACAGGCATCGAGGCACTCAGTTACTGTTTGATTGAATGTTAGAATTGGCAAAACGAGTGACCCGAGCGACTTTGAGCATGGTATGATCGTCGGTGCCAGGAGGGCCGGTTCCAGTATCTCAGAAACGGCCGGCCAGTGTCTAGGGTTTACCGAGAATGGTGCGACAAACAAAAAACATCCAGTTAGCGGCAGTCATATGGGTGAAAACAGCTCGTTGATGAAAGGTCGAAGGAGAATGACAAGAATCGTGCAAGCTAACAGGCGGGTCACAAACAGGCAAATAAAGGCGCAGTACAACTTGTCAGTCCTTGTCACGGATGGGCTATTGCAGCAGACGACCACACTGGATTTCACTCCTATCAGCTAAAAACATGAAGAAGCGTCTCCAGTGGGCACGCAATCACCAACACTGGACAATTGAGGAGTGGAGAAACATAGCCTGGTCTGACGAATCACAGTTCCTGTTGTGTCAGGATTTGGCGTAAACAGCATGAGTCCATGGCCCAATCCTGCTTGGTGCCAACGGTACAGGCTGGTGGCCATGGTGTAATGGTGTGGGGAATATTTTCCCTTGTTAATAGATGAGCGAAGTTTCCATGCCCTGAAGAATTCAAGCTGTTCTGGAAGCAAAGGGGTGTCCGACCCGGTACTAAATGGTTGTACCTAATAAACTGGCCAGTGTACAGCAGCAGATGAGATACAGAAAGTCTGTAGCTTATAGCTATTATTTGTTTGCAGTATTCTGTTAGGTTACTGGAACTCCAGGAGAGACTGCATCCAAAGTCATGTCATGTTGCCTTGCTCTCTCTACTGCACTATGAAATTAACACACACACGTTTGTTTTACTATCCTTGTGGGGACCAAACAATTGATTCCCTAAACCTTAACATTAACTCTAAACCTAACCCTTACTCCTAACACTAATTCTAACCCTAACCTCTAAATCAGCCTTTTTCTTTGTGGGGACCGGTGAAATGTCGCCACTTGTCCGAATTTTCCTTGTTTTACTATCCTTGTGAGGACTTCTGCCCCCCCCCCAAAAAAAACACACACACACACCTTTTCACAGACCTATGTTGACCTTCAAAAGAGAGAGAAAAGTATAAAAAATATGACAGAACACAAAAAAACTGTCATCTTGCATACCGAAACTATTTTCAGTAATCCAGTTCACTGTATTGTTGCAGTGTTGCTAGTATAACTTTTTGGTCTTTTGCTCATGGGAATATTAATGGAGTTTCCAAAAAGAAGTGTACCTGAATTTTTTTACAGCATTGGTTAATTCACCTCATTTACTTTCCTAGGGTCTTTTCAGGTTGAACGTGATGATAATGGCAGTAGAAATTATGTAATAAATAGCACAATATGGCACTGTCTGAAATTTCTAGAAAAGTGGTGACTATCCTGAGATGACAGACTTCAAACAAAAATGCAATGATGCCATTGAGCCACTTCATTCTAACACCACCACAGTTACACAGAGATGACCTCACCCAAACAGGTTGCATAAGAAATTCCCATAGGAATATAAATATATGAATTCATATACAAAATATGTACAGTAAACCTATTTATTGCCAAAAACCATCCAACACTAGGGGCCAGCTACCCTTAACATTCCCAAATTTTCTATTTGCAGTTTCTTGACGAACAAGTCCAATGTTCTCATTTGACTTATCATGTGTGTGATAACATGTATGTTTCGGGTAAGCAATGCATAATCCACCCATTGTGACTGCAAGCACAACCTGGCTGAGAATAACAAACAAGACAGAAATGCCCCTGCAGTAGCAGCATGGAGCTATGTGAGCCCAGATCCTTTCCCAAGCAGGTGATGGGCTCGCCAGATTGGGTATTTTTATCTCTTGGCCAGTCTGCATGAGAAGTGGGCAATAATCACCTGTTGACTTTGACTAAGGGCTGGATTCGATCCATATTGCAGAAGTATCGCGGAAGATCCACATTATAGGCAATGTTCCCACATTCCCGCGGACTGCATTCACGGTAAACGCTGTCGGCTTAATCGGAAATTACCTTTACATTTTAACACAGATCTTCTGTAATACGGATTGAATCCAGCCCTAACAGCAGACTGTTTTAAAGATATAGCATTGACAAAGTCCTCACATAGAGGAGAGTGAAATGGTAATACATCTGTATTCCAGTTGTCTAAGGGCTGATGGAGTCCGATCATGCTGTGAAGCTAGCTGTACCTGAGGAGAAGGAGAAATGACCCTTCTGAGAGGCCATCTATGTGTCTGAGAGGAACAAGGTGAGAGACACTAAATACACAGACACAATCTCTCTCTTGTAGACAGAGTAACAGGCTGCAGTAAACTCTGGAGGGAATAATTGTCGTGGGTGTACATTTTTCTTTAAGTCCTGCCGCACACATACACACAAACGTATAAACGGGCTGCCTCATTGCAATCCATTGGTAATGCCATGGCAACGGTCAGCGAAGACACTGGAGCGTTGCAAGCTGGGAGTGGTAAGTGCAGGCAGGGGTGCATTCCTTCACTCTTGGTTCCTGGTTCTTTCAGCTCTTGAGGTCCTTTTGGTCAAAGATGATGTGGTTGGCCAGATAGATGGCAATAATGCCGAAGATGGCGGAGGAGGCCATATAGGCAGTGACAGACTTTGTGAACTGAACGATCATGCCCATGAAGAGAGTGGGAAAGACCTGAGAGAGGAGGAAGGTGCTATCCAGGATGGCAAAGTCTAACCCTACTCCGCGCTTCTCATAGCCCTCTGGCTCATCCTGCTCGGGGCCCGTGGCTTTGTGGGATGATCCATTCTGGCTGTGGGGAGGGGGGTAGTAGTCTGAGCCGTCTTGGCTGAAGAAGGCATGCCCGTTGGTGCCCCCCAGTTTGTGGGCCAGCCCCCCCTCCTCGTCCATGGCTGTCAAATGCGTGATCGAGTCCTGCTTGATCATAATCCCGTTCTTAAGCAAGTTTTTTGTTTTCTTTTTTGGCATGTAAACCTGAAATGCAAAGAGAGATAAGTAAATTCAATACACATTCTAGGGTTAGGCAGTGTGTGCAAGGGAGTTTTTGTAGGGCTGGACTAGGATATGTGTAAGGAGGGAGGGAGAAAAATTATATGACTATGACCATGATGTGAGCATTTGTTTGTATTGGAAAATTCAGGTGAAGTCGGAAGTTTACATGCACTTAGGTTGGAGTCATTAAAACTCATTTTTCAACCACTCCACACATTTCTTGTTAACAAACTATAGTTTTGGCAAGTCGGTTAGGACATCTACTTTGTGCATGCCACAAGTTTCTCCAACAATTGTTTACAAACCGATTATTTCACTTATAATTCACTGTATCACAATTCCAGTGGGTCAGAAGTTTACATACACTAAGTTGACTGTGCCTTTAAACAGCTTGGAAAATTTCAGAAAATGATGTCATGGCTTTAGAAGCTCCTAGAGAGAACGTACTCTGGTGCGAAAAGTGCAAATCAATCCCAGAGCAACAGCAAAGGACCTTGTGAAGATGCTGGAGGAAACTGGTACAAAAGTATCTATATCCACAGTAAAACGAGTCCTATATCAACATAACCTGAAAGGCCACTCAACAAGGAAGAAGCCACTGTTCCAAAACCGTCATAAAAAGCCAGACTACGGTTTGCAACTGCATATGGGAACAAAGATCGTACATTTTGGAGAAATGTCCTCTGTCTGATGAAAAAAATAATAACGTTTGGCCGTATTGACCATCGTTATGTTTGGAGGAAAAAGTGGGATGCTTGCAAGCCGAAGAACACCATCCCAACCATGAAGCACGGGGGTGGCAGCATCATGCTGGGGGGTGCTTTGCTGCAGGAGGGACTGGTGCACTTCATAAAATAGATGGCTTCATGAGGAAGGAAAATTATGCGGATATATTGAAGCAACATCTCAAGACATCAGTCAGGAAGTTAAAGCTTGGTTGCAAATGGGTCTTCCAAATGGACAATGACCCCTAGCATACTTCCAAAGTTGTGGCAAAATGGCTTAAGGACAACAAAGTTATGGTATTGGAGTGGCCATCACAAAGCCCTGACCTCAATCCTACAGAAAATGTGTGGGCAGAACTGAAAAAGTGTGTGCGAGAAAAGAGGCCTACAAACCTGACTCAGTTTCAACATCTCTGTCAGGAGGAATGGGCCAAAATTCACGCAACTTATTGTGGGAAGCTTGTGGAAGGCTACCCGAAACGTTTGACCCAAGTTAAACAATTTAAAGGCAATGCTACCAAATACTATTTGAGTGTATGTAAACTTCTGACCCACTGGGAATGTGATGAAAGAAATAAAAGCTGAAATAAATAATTCTCTCTACTATTATTCTGACATTTCACATTCTTAAAATAAAGTGGTGATCCTAACTGACCTAAGACAGGGAACTTTTACTAGGATTAAATGTCAGGAATTGTGAAAAACAGAGTTTAAATGTATTTGGCTAAGGTGTATGTAAACTTCCAACTTCAACTGTACATGGCTGATTACTCTGTCCTGATACATGGCTGTTGACTCCTTTAGATGCCGTAGGAGTCAACAGAATTGTATCACAGTTAAAATATGATTTCATATGTACACTATGCTCAGTAGGTACCGGGACCACAGAGTACTGCATGTATGTGTGCCTTTCTGTCCTTACCTCCATTTCCTTGTGGTAGTGGCAGGTGAGGGTGTACGGCAGCGTCTGCAGCGTGGCATAGGCAAAGCCAGTCAGAGCCGACATCACGGTGACCAGGACCACACTCTTGGACATACAGATGACCAGGGCAGAGATGGTGAAGCTTACCATGCTGCTCAGGTAGACCCGGCGCGAGCCAAAATGGCGGACGAGTCGGCTCATGAGCAGGGAGAAGACAGTAGAGGTAGCACACTGCAGGAACAGGCCCAGGCTGCCCATTCGGATGCCTGCAAGACAGGATTGAAGTTGTGGTAACAAATTAAGATACAAGATGATGTAATATCAATTATGTCCCTAACATTTATGGGTACAATAATTCTACATTATAATTCTAGTTAGTTAACTAGCTAATTGTCCTAGGTTCGTGCATAGACAAACAGACACAACCCAAGAACAAGGTCAACCATACAGTACTATTACACCACAACAGGTTGTGATTGCAAATGCAAAATACGACCAGTAAACTCACCCGGACACTTACTATTCAAAAATACCCCTGTAGGAGCCGGCTTTATGATTTAAATTATTAGTGGGAGTGTTCCATTTCACAGTGTCAACAACGCTAATACTTTAATCATGTTTAAAGATAGAACACTTGACCGGATATTAACCTATAGCTGCTTTTACTGTGGCGCATTAATGGATCTTTATGTGTTTTCAATTCTCGGTTTGCTCATGCCATCAACACACGGAACAGATCAGAGCCCTAATCTACGAATCAGGGTTGAGGCGTTAATTAACTTTGGTAAATTCTTGAGTTCAACTCGGGATAACCGGTACCACGAAAGTGGCTCAACCTTTAGCCAGGTTAATGTCTATGACAACGAATCCTTCAGAACTAACCTGCTCCGATGCATAAATATCATACCCCCCAAAAAATGCTGTTATTGTAATGGTGAGAGGTTGTCACGTCTTGGGGGTATGATATTTGTGCGTCTGTAACTTTCTCACTCATCATTATTCACGATTCATTCAGGAGTATCCGTAATCATGGTAGCATCCACATTAATGTAGAAGTGTTTAGAAACATATTATATTCTTATTTACAATAACAGTGACTCCAAAATGACACAATACAATATTCACCATTAGTTTCCATTGGGCACAAAATAATCTGAAACACACACAAAAAAAAGCTAATGCAGCCAGTCACAAGCTTAATGTAGTCATTGTGTGCTAGGAATATGGAAAGAAATATGAAACTTTTACTACTTTAATACACAAGTACATTTTTCCCAATAATTTTGGTTCTCTAAAATGGAGGGTCTATGTACAAAAAGTGCTGTAATTAAAGCTGACAGTCTGCACTTTAACCTCATAGTCATGCATAATTTAAAATCCAAAGTGCTGGAGTACAGAGCCAAAACAACACAAATGTGTCAATGTCCTAATCAATGTTCCCCTCAAAACAAATGCAGCTTTGAGCAAATTTCAGGTCTGCTGAGCGCAAACTTCAGCGTTGTGAAAATTCTGTGCAACTTCCAGCGCGCGTTTACTGTGAACACTGAGACTGTACCCGCTTTAAGTTACCGTTTTAACAGTGGCCAAAAAAAAAGTGGCTAATATTGTTGATTCGATCACAATTGCCACAGTAAAGGGAAACGTTGATAGGGTTAACTAACAGGGAAAACTCTAGAAAGTTGAGTGTTGTTCAATCTCGTGCTTATCTCCATGTGCTGATACTGTATTTCTTCTGCAAGGCAGTCTTTGGGTGGTTAGAGCGCTGAATGCTGATTGGCTGACAGCCGTGGTATATCCGGGTATGACAAAACATTTATTTTTACGTTGGTAACCAGTTTATAATAGCAATAAGCAATTTTAGGGGTTTGTGGTATATGGCCAATAAACCATGGCTAAGGGCTGTATCCAGGCACTCCGCGTTGCGTTGTGCAAAGAATACCTCAGGTCTGTGAGGATTTTAACAACCAGAAAACAATTGGTTTGTCAGCAAACAGTTGAGTCAGAAAGAAGTTTGACTGGACTTTATCAGAAACCATCACAGACCAAATTAACCTTAAATAAATCCTGAGTGAGAGCTCTGCGGGCGAGACAGGAGGAGGCCCGTGTTTGCTGAGGCGGTGGCTCTTGCTCCAGTCTCACCAGACCTGGCTTCAAATACTATTTGATATCCTTTCAAGTAGTTAATCTGTGCTTGATTGAGTATGCCTGGCTTAATGGACCAATAGAACAGTCCCAAAACTGCAAACCCCACCCATATTGCACTTCAGGTAAGCTAGAGCAAACACCAAGTATTTGAAAGAAGAGATGCAGACTCCTCACCACAAATACTGTATGTCTGAAACCCAGTTTGTTCTACCTTCCCTAGTCTACATGGCATCACAGGGAGGGTCTTCATTCCAAATAAACACAATAAGTGGCCTACAACTACTATGGAAAGGCGGCTGCCTGAGCCAACTTTATTTGTAGTATTTAAAGCAGTTTGATATTACAGTTAGCTCTAAGGGGCCGATTCAGACTTAGGAAATGTACATCTTCATACAAACGCCTTTCCTACACACTTCTCAGTAGTTGGTATTCAGACACCTAATGCAGTCGCGTAATGCACTCTACAGATGTGGCTACCTTTCACACACTGAATACATTTAATTCACCCGCTCAACACCCTCCGACTTGCTGGCCAACAGATTTTCTCGTGGTGTTTTCATTCGATAGGTTTTTCATTACATTTATCTTAATAAGCCATCCCTTTAAATACGGTGTACCTTTAATTAGAATTTTGTTGACAGACTGACTAAAATACATTGAGGGAATGGGTTCAGAATATAGGGATCAATGAAAGAAAGCCATCTAAATACATGTATATTCATCTCTGTTTCAGCACCAACTGGTAGATTTAAAAATACTTTGATCTTGTTTATTATTTAGGCAAATGGTAGGGTTAAGAAAGTATGTACATTATAAAGCACATAAATCAACTCGGCAGGTTCGACACTACAGAAGTCTATAGCTTGGGTCTCCAAATTTCATCCCAGCAAATTATGAGGGCATACAATTAAAATTCTGAACAATGGCACAGCTATTTATAGCTTACTTCACTGTGGAATAGAGGCCGTAATACATGACCTGTTGATATGATTTTCAGTTTGCTTCCATATGACTGGTTTCACATTCGTTCCCAGGATCATAAGGAAATATAATCTAAAACAATTGCTAAGTGTATTTACAATCCCTTTCTACAAACAGATTACTAACTGACCTAGCTCTTGTCAATAGCTGACACGAGTGGAGGCTCTTCAGAGGAGGAAGTGGAGGACCATCCTCCTCAGTGAATTTCATAAAAATAAAATGTTTAAAACATTTAAAAATATACTTTTTAGATACAACTATACTAAATATATTCACGTTACCAAATCATTTCTTAAAACACACTGCTTTGCAATGAAGGTCTACATTAGCCTTAACAGCACTCTGTAAGGTAGCACCATGGTGTAGCCGGAGGACCGCTAGCTTCAGTCCTCTTGGTACATTGGGGCGGCAGTGGTTAGAGCTTTGGACTAGTAACCTCTGTCGTTCTGCCCCTGAACAAGGCAGTTGTTCCTAGGCCGTGGGATGATCCATTCTGGCTGGACCCACTGTTCCTAGGCCGTCATTGAAAATAAGAATTTGTTCTTAAAAATAAATAAAAATAGACTTCAATACAAAACCTAGGAGGCTCTTGGTCCTCACCCCCTTCCATAGACTTAAACAGTAATTGTGACAACTTTCTCCAACCTATCAGAACTCTTGGAGCATGAACTGACATGTTGTCAGAGAATGAATATATTACTGAAAGCATTAGCTACAGCTAGCTAGCACTGCAGTGCATAACATGTGGTGAGTAGTTGACTCAAAGAGAGAGAAAGACAATAGTTGAACAGGTTATGACTATCCAACACTGGAACTCTTCCAAGTCAAGGGGACTTTTGGTTTTATAAATTTATTGCAACCAGGGCCTGCCGGTGAACTGCTAAATTGCTTACTGACTATACACTAATGTTACTGGATGATTGTATTAGCTACGTTGACTAGGACGTTACTAATATGGTGACAATGATGTAGGCTGTGAGCAGCGGTTTTGATATGGTTTGGCTTAGAAAGGTTTTTCCGCCTGGTCACATACAGCTGATGTGTTGTACATTGAAGTCCACAAGCGAAGGGAAAAGGTGAGAGGAGGAGAGTGCATAGACGCGAGAAGGAATACAATGGGGCTGCTTTGAAAGTTAACTGTGTTTGCGCGTGATCAGGGGTGTATTCATTCCTGACGATTCTGTTGAAAAACATTTCTTGAACGGAAGCAAACGAAACGGGGATAAAAAATACCAGAATTTGTCCAATAGAAACTCTTGTTTGCAACTGTTGAACTAATGACTACACCCTATATCAGCAATATGCAGGCAAGAGTGTGCAAGGCGGTATTGAATGTGTCACTTCTCTCGATCTGTGTGCACCTACATTGTAAACTTAAATTTGAAGTCTAGGTTGTAGCAACATCATGATGGGTATAGGGAAAATTTGAGTATCATGTAGTAGCCTAAACCTATTAAACTGGGTGAATGGAATATGAATGAGAGTCATCCAATATGCTGTAATAGAAATAAGGTCATGCTCATGAAAAAAATTAATTGTCCTCCATCATAAACGGCACTGACCGCTACTGGCTGATACTGGCGTTTGCCCATGCTTAAATTCAAAGTCAGAATATGCGTAGAGACATCTCTGCATGGTCTGGTGAAGTGTAATTATGAGAAAATTTACAAGGAGGTTGAACGAGATTTAACAGTTTGGGAGAAGTTGCCTGCTTCTTTACAAACTAGGATCGCTTCAATAAAGATTAATGTGTTTCCACGTATTACTTTCCTGAGCATGATGATCCCACTCCCTCCACCAGTAGGCTATTGGGGAATGATCGATAAACATATACAGTGGGGAAAAAAAGTATTTAGTCAGCCACCAATTGTGCAAGTTCTCTCACTTAAAAAGATGAGAGAGGCCTGTAATTTTCATCATAGCTGCACTTCAACTATGACAGACAAAATGAGGAAAAAAAATCCAGAAAATCACATTGTAGGATTTTTTATGAATTTATTTGCAAATTATGGTGGAAAATAAGTATTTGGTCACATACAAACAAGCAAGATTTCTGGCTCTCACAGACCTGTAACTTCTTCTTTAAGAGGCTCCTCTGTCCTCCACTCATTACCTGTATTAATGGCACCTGTTTGAACTTGTTATCAGTATAAAAGACACCTGTCCACAACCAACAGTCACACTCCAAACTCCACTATGGCCAAGACCAAAGAGCTGTCAAAGGACACCAGAAACAAAATTGTAGACCTGCACCAGGTTGGGAAGACTGAATCTGCAATAGGTAAGCAGCTTGGTTTGAAGAAATCAACTGTGGGAGCAATTATTAGGAAATGGAAGACATACAAGACCACTGATAATCTTCCTCGATCTGGGGCTCCACGCAAGATCTCACCCGTGGGGTCAAAATGATCACAAGAACGGTGAGCAAAAATCCCAGAACCACACGGGGACCTAGTGAATGACCTGCAGAGAGCTGGGACCAAAGTAACAAAGCCTACCATCAGTAACACACTACGCCGCCAGGGACTCAAATCCTGCAGTGCCAGACGTGTCCCCTGCATAAGCCAGTACATGTTCAGGCCCGTCTAAAGTTTGCTAGAGAGCATTTGGATGATCCAGATGAGGATTGGGAGAATGTCAGATGAAACCAAAATATAACTTTTTGGTAAAAACTCAACTCGTCGTGTTTGGAGGACAAAGAATGCTGAGTTGCATCCAAAGAACACCATACCTACTGTGAAGCATGGGGGTGGAAACATCATGCTTTGGGGCTGTTTTTCTGCAAAGGGACCAGGACGACTGATCCGTGTAAAGGAAAGAATGAATGGGGCCATGTATCGTGAGATTTTGAGTGAAAACCTCCTTCCATCAGCAAGGGCATTGAAGATGAAACGTGGCTGGGTCTTTCAGCATGACAATGATCCCAAACACACCGCCCGGGCAACGAAGGAGTGGCTTCAGAAGAAGCATTTCAAGGTCCTGGAGTGGCCTAGCCAGTCTCCAGATCTCAACCCCATAGAAAATCTTTGAAAGTCCGTGTTGCCCAGCGACAGCCCCAAAACATCACTGCTCTAGAGGAGATCTGCATGGAGGAATGGGCCAAAATACCAGCAACAGTGTGTGAAAACCTTGTGAAGACTTACAGAAAACGTTTGACCTCTGTCATTGCCAACAAAGGGTATATAACAAAGTATTGAGATAAACTTTTGTTATTGACCAAATACTTATTTTTCACCATAATTTGCAAATAAATTCATAAAAAAATCCTACAATGTGATTTTCTGGATTTTTTTCCCTCATTTTGTCTGTCATAGTTGAAGTGTAGCTATGATGAAAATTACAGGCCTCTCTCATCTTTTTAAGTGAGAGAACTTGCACAATTGGTGGCTGACTAAATACTTTTTTTCCCCACTGTACGTACATACCTTTGGAATGGCAAACATCCAAAGATTAGGTTTGAGGTGTTACAATGACAGAAGTGTAATGGTGGACTTGCATTACCAAATGTTTGTATTTACCACCAATCTTTCCAGTTACGCCCACTTAGATCATGGGTTGATCAGTCTACATCAGTCTCTTGGAGAACTATTGAGGAAGAACTTGCTTCACCTACTAGATTGCAGGATGTGTTATTGTCTGGTATATCTAATAAGAAATGCATGCTGTATTTTGGTCCTATCATTTCTAACACAATAGAGAATTTTAGGAACGTTGGAAGTATGTAGGTGTCAACTGGAAATGGCATCTCCATACCCCTCTATGGCATAACAAGGCTATTACTTCTGGTAATAAACCTTTTGAGTCTAGAGCCTGGTCTGCAAAAGGGGGTCAATAATCTAGGGGATATATTTTGATTTATTTGATTTATTTAACCTTTATTTAAATAGGCAACTCAAAGGGTCTTCTTAGTTTTCAGGAACTTCGTCTTGATTTGCAAGGGTCGTCATTCTTTCTATATCTTAGACTACAGTCAGCGCTTTGTGCCTATGGGGTCCCATGGGTTACAAGTGTGGGAAGGCACCCGGTGATAGAGTGGATTTTACATTCCAGTCCAGAGGTTTTGTGTCTGCTATTTATTCTCATCTCAACGATTAAAGCAGAAAGATCTATATATTCTCATCTCAACGATTAAAGCAGAAAGATCTATTTATTCTCAACGATTTAAGCAGAAAGATCTATTTATTCTCATCTCAACGATTAAAGCAGAAAGATCTATTTATTCTCATCTCAACGATTAAAGCAGAAATATCTATTTATTCTCATCTCAACAATTAAAGCAGAAAGATAATCCAATGGTTAAAGCATGGGTAAATGATTTGGCTGTCGTTAATAAGGCAATTGATTGGGAGAATGTCTGGGAGAATATATTTCACTCATCAAAGAACCCAAACCATCAATTCATTCATTTGAAACTTTGTCATAGATTGTACTGGACACCACTTGTAAGATTTCATGCAAAACAGACCCATACTGTGACCTACGTAACCTCAATACACTTGGCACATACAAACATATGATATGGGATTGTCCTGAGGTTTATGAGTTTTGGAGGAATGTGTCGTATATTCTCTCTGACATGATTGATAAAACTGTACCCGTTGAACCAATTACGCTGTTGCTTAACGATGATACAGGTATGCAGCTGAATGAGAAACAGCTAAAGGTTTGGCTGGCTGGGTTGACTGTTGCCAAAAAACTGGTTGTTCAGCGCTAGTTGTCACCACATGACCTTAATATAATGAAATGGCTAGCATACTTTCAGGACGTAATTATGTTGGAGTTATCCACTGCTTGTATGAATAAAGCCAGTTCTAGCACTCTGGAAACATGCAAAGTAGCCGCCTCAGGAATCTCTAAACTGTTGCATGTGATGTAAAATGATTACTTGGTGTTGTAATAGCAACTTGACTTTGCTGTATATATTCTAGTGTAGTGCGTGTTGTTTATTTTAATTTGATAAAAAAAAGGGGGTATGTTTGGAATGGGTGGGAGGGTATGTAAGTAAAACAATATATTTATATAAAACAATTGGGGGAAGTTTTATTTTATTTTTATGGTTGGATTGCCCTTGTGACCCAATAAAAAACAATTGTTCACAGAAAATAATATGCAAAGAGAGAAAAGTGCATAAAAAGGAAATTTTGTTTCATTTCTGCACCATAACTCAGGTTTGAATTCCCCCCTAAGTGCATAGGACACAAGTTCAGCAACATGGCAGCTAATATTACATAGGAAAAGGATGTGGATCGACTAGCTGTTTGAAAGCAAAGGACCAAGCCCACATTACAAACACTGCATGAGATAGTGGACTAGCTTTAACCAGCATTGGAAGTTCAGGGTATTCAATCAAATTTGCAGGATAAACCACATTGCGGTGAAAAAGGTAATCTCAATTATGAGGTGTTGTAGTAAATATTCTGTTGTGGCTGCTTTACGTGATGTACTGTTGTCTCTACCTTCTTGCCCTTTGTGCTGTTGTCTGTGCCCAATAATGTTTGTAGCCTGTTTTGTGCTGCTACCATGTTGTGTTGCTACCATATTATTGTCATGTTGTGTTGCTGCCATGCTATACTGTTGTCTTAGGTCTCTCTTTATGTAGTGTTGTGTTGTCTCTCTTGTCGTGATGTGTGTTTTGTCCTATATTTTTATTGAATGTATTTATATTTTTAATCCCAGCCCCTGTCCCCCCGCAGGAGGCCTTTTGCCTTTTGGTAGGCCGTCATTGTAAATAAGAATTTGTTCTTAACTGACTTGCCTAGTTAAATAAAGTTGAAATACAATAAATAAAATGTAAATAACTTAAATAAATATGTCAGGCTTCAGACTTTTGTGCTTGGCCTCTGCCCTGTACCTGAATGAACATGGTTTTTGTGCACTGATTGTTTGACATTAATGCACTGTGAGTGTGACATTCCTCCTTGTCCTGCAGGCATGGGAGGGAGGGGATGGGGGTGGGGGAGCAGGGTGGGGGGAGAAGCAGGAAGCCTTGCAGAGCTCCACTACACACAGAGAACAGACCTGGAGAGCTGACATGGGAAACTTCTCAGTGTGGGAGAAGAAGGTTCCTTTCTTCTTGTCCCTCTCACCATCAGTTTTTCTCTCACTTTGTCTCTCTCATCTCTGTTTTTCTGCTGCGAGTCTGGGATATTATGTCAGTCAGATTCAACGCAGTTTGAAGTTTGAAGGTCAAAGACACTGACAGTTCTCTTCTTTTACACTGATCATCTTCTCCTCATCCAATAAAGCTATGCAATTTTCTAGGGGATTAGGAACCAGACTCTTAATGACTCTTAATGCACACTTTATTACCAGGGAGAAAGGTACAGTGACTGGAAACTTTAGGTAATATTATGACAACACCGAAGCTTTCTCCTCTGCCTGACTACCTCCCACCTGTGCCATTGGAATGTGCACACATCCGGCCCAGCTGTGGCAGAGGGAGCTGTCCAAGCAGGCAAAGCAGCTGAGTGGCCAGGTGGTGGTGGTGAAGGTGCGGACTGAGGACAGGAGTGGCAGGGTGAACTGGACTGGGACTGTCTGCACTTTGAGGCCTCACTAGTAGGTTGGGGGAGGATTCTATCTTTCTCTACACAAAATCACTCTATTGGATGTGGCCGTTTGAGAACTTTGGATTCTCTGATTGTGAATACATCAAAGATCAAGGATATAATGAAGCAGAGCTTCAAAGTATGTATGTGATAATATCAAATAGTGTCTACATGAGAGATGAAGAGGAATTCCGCCAAAGTAAGTGATAGATCACACAGTATATCCACAGAGAAGAAAGCCAACTCACCGTCGTCGTAGCGCTGCCTGGAGGCGGTCCCGGGGGCGGCACTGGGCACGCCCTCGTACAGCCCCTCCCCCACAAAGTCTGTGTAGAAGAGCATAAAGGACATGACGGCCATCCAGCTGCAGAGCTGGGCCACGCACAGCTGCCTCATTACCCGGGGCACGTGGCAGTAGCTGCGGTAGATGGCTGGCGTCATGGACCAGAACGTCCTCAGCAGGCACAGCAGCGGCCCCAACTTGAGCAGCCGCAGCTTGCATTTGAGCAGGAAGCAGCAGGAGCGTGGCATACCGCAGCGGCCCGCCTCCAGGAGAGGAGTTGGCTCCAGGGCCGCCACACCGGCACACGGCGGCTCCTCCGACACCTTCATGGTGATCAGGACGCTGGTAACGAAGATGAGAATGAGCATGAAGAAGAGGCACTCTGCCTGGCCGCCCAGGTAGACGGACAGCAGGCCCCGGCTCCAGTCCAGCGCAGGCAGCAGGTAGCCCACGCAGCCTCCGAGGCTGACCATAAAGGAGAACATGGCGAAGGCCTGGTTGCAGTCCTCCTCGTTGTGGTACAGGTCTGAGAGGAGCGCCTCTAGCGGCGTGAAGCACACCTGGCCACAGAAGTCGAGCAGGCCCACCCCGAGGATGAGGAAGGCCACTTCTAGGGTGCGTCCGCCCCAGGTGAAGTAGGCAGCCAGCAGGTCGGCATGGGGGATGATGAGGAGGGCTAGGAGGACACCCAGGGACAGCAGCCAGATGAAGGGACGACGGCGGCCATAGCTGCTATTGCAGTGGTCACTAGCTGAGCCAATCACAGGGATGAAGATGAGACCTAACACTGGGCCGATACCTGGGGAGAGAAGGGGGGAGAAAGATAGAGTGATAGAGAGATAGAGATAGGAGGGCATCAGTGATGTTGATTAATTGGTTGTCAGTTACAAAGTCAAAGGGTTTCTAGGTTGTTGTGTAAAACCAGTTAGTTTAGTTATCAGTATCAAAGCAATAGTCATAAACACATAAAATAGTTAAGTAGGTAAAGCTGATTGGAATTCCCTCCAAGAACAATTGTGTGAGTTATAAGCCAACATAATAGTTATTGGATTTGAGTTTTTCCACAATATTGCCCTGTGAACTCTAATCCAACAAATATCCTGGCTGCATCTGATGTTGTCTGGTATCTTCCTGTCTACTACCTTCCCCATGCTGATAGGGCTTGGAGGCAGGATCTCCGGGAGTCTGTGGCCCACTGGCCCCATCACTGCTCCATCCATCTCTCTGAGTGCTAGTGAAGGCTGCCTACAGATGGTTCTGTGCCCCAAGCTAACCCACCATAAGCCTCCCTCTCCTCCCCACTGCTGGCTTGGGCTAATTAAAACACCCCATGACAAAGGATGCATGTGGAGCAACACAACTCACATTCAACTTACATTCCCCACAATGACCAGATGTATGCCTCTGGTTTCACAATGGGAGCATGCATGGGATGCTTGTTTTGAAAACATGGTTTAAAATTCCATTGAGAAGAAAAATATAACATTAATTGGATCCACATGAGGGACGCCATGAGTGTCATTCTGATGAAATATGTGTGTAGACTGGAGTACTGTATGAATAGGTACATTCCATTTTTCCATTCCCAGACAATGACCTTTTATGTAAGGGATAATCAACGATCTATGGAAAAACATGAACGACGTGGAAGGTGTGTTCCACGATGTGCTAGCCGAGTGGAACTAACCTTCCACGGAGTTGCATTATTTTACAGAGATGATTATCCCTTTTATACCATGGCTATAATTGAACATATTTGACGCTATAAATCTGTTCATTTGCAAGAAGGAATGTGTTCAACCTCCATTGAAGTAGCTAGCAAGTTTACTAGATAGCTACAGTAGTTGCTTGGTAACCAAACAAACAGACTTGCTTGTTTAGCTAACCAAACCATCAGTCCTAGCTTGCTATTGTGAAAATCAAATTAAATAATGCCAATAATGTTTTCAATTAGACTTTTGCTTTCAAAAGAGGCTCAAACATAGAACATGTTAGATGGAACTATACGTTGCGTTATAGGGAATGATACAACGGGTGGGTCTAATCCTGAATGCTGATTGGTTAAAACCGCATTCCACAAGTTACCACTGGCTAAATCTAGGAGTTAAAATGCCGATTTACTCTGTTCCATCTGACTGAGCAAACCACTGTCTCGTCAGCCTAACCAGGCAATTTATGAACTTAATCTCCACTTTAAAAAGCATCTAGACATTATCTCACATTTCTTTTAGACTAACATTTAGTTTTCAACAGGGGAGATTTGTATATACCTTGCTCTCTATCTCTCCGACATTTGCAACATTGTTTAAATTTTCAAATTCGTTCTCCAGCTGTCGCATGGAAATTAGCGTGTTGGGAGATTTTCTCAGCCAGTCGAAATCATGAATTAGTATAATTTTTATGGATATATACAAAGAAAAATCAATGGAAACTGGTAGTTAAATAAAGGTAAAATAAAAAATATTTCTTTCAAACACCGGCTTCTCTGGCATTATCACTTAAATAATGCATGCTCTAGAATGCCAATCAGAAACGAGTGCTCAACAATGCCATGGTATAAGTATGGGATAATCTACCTTGATGGATATCTGACAACAACATTTTGTTGAAACTGTTACACAATTAATTCAATTAAAGAAATTTAGTCAGGATTTAGTCGTTTTCAGGAAAAAATGTCTTACTTTTCTTGCGGTAAAAAAAACACTGTTATGTAGAGTAGAGAGGAAGGGGCACACTGTGTGTGTCAAGAACACAGTGGCCTCCATCATTCTTAAATGGGAGAAGTTTGGAACCACCAAGACTCTTCCTAGAGCTGGCCGCCTGGCCAAACTGAGCAATCGGGGGAGAAGGGCCTTGGTCAGGGAGGTGACTAAGAACCCGATATTCACTCTGACAGAGCTGCAGAGTTCCTCTGAGGAGATGGGAGAACCTTCCAGAAGAACAACCATCTCTGCAGCACTCCACCAATCAGGCCTTTATGGTAGAGTGGCCAGACGGATGCCACTCCTCAGTAAAAGGCGCATGACAGCCCACTTGGAGTTTGCCAAAAGGCACCTAAAGGACTCTCAGACCATGAGAAACAAGGTTCTCTGGTCTGATGAAACCAAGATTGAACTCTTTGGCCTGAATGCTAAGCGTGACGTCTGGAGGAAACCTGGCACCATCCCTACGGTGAAGCATGGTGATGGAAGCATCATGCTGTGGGGATGTTTTTCAGCGGCAGGGACTGGGAGACGAGTCAGGATCGAGGGAAATATGAACAGAGCAAAGTACAGAGAGATCCTTGATGAAAAACTGCTCCAGAGCACTCAGAACCTCAGACTGGGGTGAAGGTTCACCTTCCAACAGGACAACGACCCTAAGCACACAGGCAAGACAATGCAGAAGTGGCTTCGGGACAAGTCTCTGAATGTCCTTGAGTGGCCCAGCCAGAGCACAACCTTGAACCCGATCAAACATCTCTGGAGAGACCTGAAAATAGCTGTGCAGCAATGCTCCCCATCCAACCTGACAGAGCTTGAGAGGATCTGCAGAGAAGAATGGAAGAAACTCCCCAAATACAGGTGTGCCAAGCTTGTAGTGTCATACCCAAGAAGACTTGAGGCTGTAATCGCTGCCAAAGGTGCTTCAAAGTACCACGTAAAGGGTCTGAATACTTATGTAAATGTGACTGACCGCCTTGATTCGGTCTTATGTAGCGAAATTTGAAACAGTGTTTTTTTTTTTAACATAGGATAAAAGCAGAGACCCAAAGCTAAAAAAGGGTATATCATACACTGCATTTGAAGAACAAGGGGAAAGTAATTCTGCTTTGAAAGTTGATAAACTTGTAACCTCACTTTTGAGAAAATGGCCTTTGAATATTTTTGGTACTTACTGGAGAGCTCTTCTTTGTCTACACTCATTCAGCATCGTTCACACCCTCTTAGCCCCACCCATCTCTTTAAGGGTTGATCTGAGTATTCTGCCCTAACAACAGCAATCAAGTACCCAAGCTAACTGGCTAACTTGCTAGCTACTTCCAGACATAAATGAGAGAACAGCTCACTGACCATTTTCCTTGCCCTAGCAGAGCTGGTTAGGCTGTTTTTATGTTATCCAGAGCGTTGATGACTGCAATTGTGCTGCTGGCAACAATTTGTGCTTTTTTTGCCAACGTCTACTGACACCGGCCATATTCAAAGGGTGTTCGTAAATTCGTCAGTTATTCTGCGCTCTGGCACACTCAGACGAAAGCGCTCGCAAATCGAAATAGACAGCCAGAACAAATTTACCAGTTATGTCTATCAACAGTGACATTCTATTGAAATGGATACTTGCATAGTGGAGTCTTTTGTTAAGACATTTAGCTAGCTAGCTAGCTAAACAATGAATCATAATCCCAACTCATGACGTTACTACCCTGCATGTATCTGCAGGTAGCTAACCAACCAGGTTCAATGTTAGCTAGCTAACATTAGGCTATAACTAGCAAAGCAAATGGCTCTGAGATACGAATAATAAGATCATACACGTAACATTAACAAGCGAGTCAGCCAGCTAACGTTAACTAGCTAGCTAACAGTACACGTTAACTTGAAATGAAACTACTTTCTGTCAAAATGAGAAACATGTAATATCTGAAAATGTAGCTAGCTAGACTATCTTACCCATATACATGGAACGGACGCTTCTCCTTGTCACGGATGCCATGGTTGCCCTTAGTTTGAAGATGTAATCCAGAGACAAGTGTTCTCTCCATCTCCTTAGCTATCATACTCAAATTCCACTGATTTCAAAACTCGATCCTCCAGAAAGTGGAGAGCAACACTTAAGCAGACCTACAACGTGATATATATATTAAAAAAGACGCGTTAGACAGGATTACAAATACATACTGACCAGCTCAAATAGACAGAAGCGTGCTATATGCCAGACCAATCCGAACTTATCTCTCGGCATGTCCAGCCCACTCATTATCTCAGCCAATCATGGCTAGCGGGAAGGTTTCTGACTTTTTCTGTGGCTAAACCAACTAGGCTCGTAATTGTATTCGTATTTACAGATGACATACAAGTTTGTTATTAAGGCACATGAAAGTTCACATGTTCCAGAAGGCATTTCTGCCAAAAAACGCATTTTGATTAAAAAAATGTTAAGTTCAAGGCTCTCCTGTGAAGTAGTGACCCACGACATATGGGGGAAAAACTATTTAATAAATTTTAGAATATGGCTGTAACGTAACAAAATGTGGACAAAGTCAAGGGGTCTGAATACTTTCTGAATGCACTGTACCTATTCCTGCTCCCTGTCACTCAAGGAGCGCATTTGTTGTTCCTCGACTACGAGACAATTGCATTCAGTCTGCATGGTCACTTTGCTCCAATCAGAATGGAGAAAGACCCATTAAAACCACTTATAATGTATGTGTTGTCACCCTAGGGTCACACACTACTCAGAAAGCAAATGTATAACTTTTATGATTAAAAAACATAAAATAAAGTAATTTTTTTATACCGTGATATGATATTTGGCCATATCGCCCATCCCTATTATAAACGGTATTGAAAAACCATCCTGTGGCTATTTCCAAAATACCCAGTTATACAGTATATACAGTATAACTGGCCCAAGCATATCTCTAACTCATATGCAGTATACACACAACACCATGTGCTTTCCAAGTCATATATAGTACAAACTACAGTGTGAATTTCTAACATAAGACATGCCCCTGGGCCCCTATCCAGAAAGCTTGCTTCCTCCTGACAGACGGAGAAGAGTCGATTAAACAATTAAAGAGTGGCACCTGGCAGTATTAATCCAGAAGTGGCCATTAGATCAAGTAGATGGCCTGCATCTGAGAATCTGACACTACTCCTGGGGAAATTAGCCTTAAGACCCCTGGACACAATATCCATCTCCATTACTAAACACTCTGCCGTTCCATTAGACTAAACTAAGGGGGGGGCAAAGCATTTCTTGTGCCATTTCCAGATGAGGTTTACAGGCTGTGTGGGAATGACACAAATACTATTTTTCTCCCATTCGCATGCAGCTGTTAAAAGAGAGGGATAGTGGGGTGCACGTTAACACACATAACATTACTGTATCTTTCTATTGGAGCTGTAATTGCCACATGCACGTTTCGGAGTGGCAATCTCGATACGTTTGGTCACAAGGTAATCTGAGAGAGAGAATAAATGCTTTTACAGCAAACCATGTGAAAGCCATTCGCGCACGACATGATAATGCAGCTATTCACATCGCCTACACAAAAAATGCACTGCCGCACGGTGGCTATATATACGGTGTCTTTCTTTAAACCTGAACTTCTTATGTAGCATTAAAGTTAGGTCAAACACAACAGCATGTCACTGATTTGCATGCAATGAGGTCTAATAACAACAACAACAACCCATCTTTGTATCTATCAGTAAGAGTAGGCCTCTGCTCCACATCTTTAGATTTGTTCTGCTGCTGTTAATGTAAACAAATCCAAATCCAAAGCCACAGTCCAGAACCAGATTAGAAACTCACCTATGGGGATCTAAAATGAGTCTGTTACATCAGGGGGGACAGTGTGTATGTTTTTTTGTAAATGAGGTACAGTAGCATCAGGCCAGCACCACAAGAGACAGCAGGATGCTTTAGATACAGTATCCAGGACAGGACCCCTCTAGATGAAGCCTCTTTCATGTGTAATGAATGTATCCCACCCCCCCGTCCCCGTCAGGGTAAGCCAGAGCTGGCTTACCTAGCACCATGGTCATGTACTGCTCCTCTACCCCAGCCTCCAGAAGCAGGGGAGGCACGTATGTGATCCCAGCTGCCACACAGATCTCCAGGCCGCAGGTCAGGGAGTTCAGCAGGACGAGACGGCACTGAGACCTCCATCCAGGCATATTTAAAGGGTCGCCTTTCCGCCGCTACGCCGTTACAGGGGGGCTGCTGCCGGGAGAGGAGGAGGCAGATGGTTCCCCCGTGGGATGAGGCCCGGGGACGAGAGGACCGCCGCGGAGGGGGAGCAGGGAGGACACACTGACACCGTCTCAGATGACCTGGAGGATCCATTCTGGTTTCAGCATTCTGGATCTGAAAGAACAGAGGAGAAAGAAACAGGCGTTGACAAAAACAGAAAAACTGATTGACTCACTTTGGAAAGCATGAAGGCTGAGAGCTAAGACCGGACAGGTCACTCTCAGGCTAAAGCACCTGGTTGTCAGACGCCTCAGGCACCGAAATTGCTTGATTGCTGCTGCCGCGGAGAGGCTTTCTCACAAGACAAAGAGCAGGACTCCAACACGCAGAGACAGGGACTGTTAGAAAGCCACAACCAGACACAAAGGGATTGATACACCAACTTGACTGCTCAGCTTCAGGGCAGCTTGAACAACAGAGAGATGAGTCAGCCCGATGTGGCAACGTGGCAAATGCACCCATTTGGCACTATCATTCCCTCTCTGTTTGCTTAAGGCGGGGAGAGGGAAGGAGGGAGGGCATGACAAAAGTGCTGGTTGACAAAGAGAGAGAAAGAGAGAGACATTCCGGAGGAGCTTTCTCTCTTTCCTGCCTGCAAGGCAGCAGCAGCAGGTGGTGTCTGGGAGCCGGCCCTCCACTTCTCACTGCTCTGTCATTAAACTATCCGATCCAGGGCTGATTACACCATGCCAAGTCAAGACGCTCCTAACACGGAGCACCTTGCTCTCATTTCCACCCATTGTTCAACTGAATCGCTGCTAATGAGCCCGTTTCTACCACTTCCTCCTTTGAGAGGACCAAGACCTCACACACAACGAACAGTAACATTGGCAGATCAACTCACACCGAAGGTGATACTAATTCTGTGTCATTTTCTGCTAAGCTCAGAAAATTACATGATGCCGATTGATAACGGCCCTGACTCCAGGCAGCAACGTCATCCATTCAAATTGGAGTAAAAGGCATAGTGAGCATAATAAGACGTTGTCTAGATGAGAGTCAATGGTCCCAAGAGCAAAATAATATTTCCTGGTCTTCCAACAAAATATGAGCGAGGTGGCCTTAGCTTTAGATCCGCTCCAGTAGACAGAAGGAAAGTACACCCTGATCTGATGATCCTGCTTCAAAGATGCAAGTGAACGCCTAAACTGATCTAGGCCTACATCAATTACTGATTCTGGTGTCACAGTTCCTCAAACGTCTGCCCCATAACACACGCACACACACAGACAGACACACGCAAGCACGCGCGCGCGCAGACAGAGCTCGACCCAGCTCCATCCCATGCGTAACAGAACACCAGAGTGTACACCCTCAATCTCCCAGATCGTTTCCTCTCACAATCCTCCTGTGCCTGACATGTCAATCTCTATTGACGGACCTCTACCCCCCCCCAACGATGACAAGAAGAGCCATTCTCCATTTCACGTCTTGCTTCCTGCACACTGTCCTTTCTACACAAATACCCCTCTTTATTCATGTATATTATTTTCTCATGAGAGCAAAGCTACATTTTTATCTGAAGGAAATTGAAGAGGAAAAGCACAAAGCGAGATAGATATCGTATGAAATGACTGAGGGAGCAATATAGCGGCGTACTCTAACCCTCAACTGAACTCATCCGCTGAGGTGATGCAATATCACATATAGGAACAATGAAAGACCATTCCAAAGAGCATGTGTCGAGTGCTCCTCAAGTCGGTCACTCAGGAAAAATGGATTGGGAGA
Source organism: Brachymystax lenok tsinlingensis (assembly GCA_030435695.1). Lineage (NCBI taxonomy): Eukaryota > Metazoa > Chordata > Actinopteri > Salmoniformes > Salmonidae > Brachymystax > Brachymystax lenok. The sequence continues at coordinate 41,139,527 of CM059793.1, read as the reverse complement.
AACCCCAGCTGATATAGGATCAGATTTCCTCAGCCTAGGTACCAGACTGATTCAGAGTCAGACAGAAAAGGGAGCCTTGCCATGTTCCAGCCTCCTAAGAGAAAATACTCATCCTACTGCCAAGGTGCCATCTGAGCAAGAGATGTGTGAGAACACTGAGAACAGCCGCAGACGCAAAAACAACAAGGTGCTAAATTCATATTTGGTGTGAAATTCCTCCGCCAGTGTGGTCCATCTGTTCATCCCTAGCAAATCAAATGGATATGTCATTTTCAATAACAGACTCAGTTAGTCATGAGAAGCCCAGCACAGTAAATAAATACTGTTCAGGTGCATGGGAGGAATTGAGTCTGTGTCCTTTAGGAAAGTTTGAGTAGTGATTATTTGGTTCAACAACAATGAGAGGTGGTGAGAGAGACTGAAAAACAGCTTCTATCTCAAGGCCATCAGACTGTTAAACAGCCATCACTAACATTGAGTGGCTGCTGCCAACATACTGACTCAAATCTCTAGCCACTTTAATAATTAAAAATTTGATGTAACAAATGTATCACTAGTCACTTTAAACAATGCCACTTTATATAATGTTTACATACCCTACATTACTCATCTCATATGTATATACTGTACTCTATACCATCTACTGCATCTTGCCTGTGCCATTCGGCCATCGCTCATCCATATATTTATATGTATATATTCTTATTCATTCCTTTACACTTGTGTATATAAGGGAGTTGTTGTGAAATTTGTTAGATATTACTGCATGGTCGGAACTAGAAGCACAAGCATTTCGCTACACTCGCATTAACATCTGCTAACCATGTGTATGTGACCAATAAAATTTGATTTGAAGAAACAGAAAAACAATCACATCAGGCTGCTAGTAGAGTGGGACATCTAGTTAATTCAAATGCTACATAAATGTTAGAATAACATGTCTTGAAATCTAATAGCAGGTAATTCAACCCAGCATTGGATACCATTAATGATCTCATCATCATAGTGTCAGTGAGCAACGTGAGCGTATAAACGGGACAAAGCAGATGCTTTAGCAGCCAGGAACCAGCAGGGGGCCTGGGTCACTCCTATGGAGGAGAGAGGGGACTTTCACACCCGTCAAATCTCATTCAAATGGACCCATCAGGAGACCAGCCAGTGCTGAAAATGGAATGGCTGCAGAGGTATTGACCTAAGCATTGGTGGGGAGTCAGGGATGAGTCAGGGATGAGTTGGGGATGAGGTGGGGAGGAAAGTGAGGGAGGAGAGACTAGTCAGACTACCGTGCAGAGGATTTATCAGCACGTTTAGCGAACCCTGAATTATGTGTAAAATAAAACCCACGTGTTTGGTTTAAACCTGTCACTCCTCACAAATAACATCAACATGGCACAGAACAGAGTTCTCCGGGGTTAAACTCCTGCCTAGGCGGAGCAGAGCGAGGTAGCCGAGACACACACAGCAACCCACACAACAACCATTCCACACAAGTTTAATGACACCTCTGGCACCACAATATATTCCAGTCAAGCCCATCGATCGTCTGGCATTAACCCCAGCCGTACTTAATCAGAGCATCAGCCCTTAGAGTCTTCTGGAGTGATTACACACACGGGGCCTAGGCGCAGGGGCGGCCAGAGCCAGCTACTGTAGAGCGAGAGATGGGGCTGTGGGGGGAAGAGAGAGGAGGAGGAAGGGGAAGAGGTGCTTTTGTCTTGTCAGCTCTGCACTCCCTTTGCACCATTACCAGGCCCATTCAGGCCCATTCAGGCCCAGGCCCCCCAAATCAGCCTTAATGGCTCTGAGGGGTATTATTACAATACAAAACAGGCTTTGTATACACTGTGCCAGTCTGAGTAACTTGATATAGTGAGGTACCAGGCCCATTCAATTGGGCTTTTATTAGTGCGGGGTTTCATATAAAACGGTATAAAGAAAACAGCAACTGGAGAGTCCGTGTCTGTGAGTCTGAGACAGGAGGAGGAGAATTGCTGCGACATGACATTAGAACCACAAGTGCTGCTTCGGCAGTGGATGAAGAAACCTCAAGGAGACTCTTGTGGTGTTTTGGCTCCCTCTGAATGGCTGCAGGGATACAGAACACTAGTTCTCCCCCTCTATGTTCCTGTTCAGGGACTGCTGGCAGGAGACAGAGGAACAGAGCTGTGTCCAACAATAGCAGGCCGCCCGCGTGGCTTTAGCCTCCAGTCTTCCAGACAGTGAATTCCAGATGGATTCCAGTTGAGGTTGAGAAGGCTGGGGACTGGGCTGGGGAGGATCTCACACTTGAGAGGCCTCTTTGCAGCCTCAGACTCCCATCACATGAGAGAGGCTTGCCTGACCCCACTGCCCTCCAGACCCATAATCTTCCCCCCACATCTGTCACACATGACCCCCGGCTTTGGCAGCCAATCATGTGACCAACGGAACAGTCTCAGTCTGGTATTGTCATCTTAATGTGAGACATTGGCACATGAATTTAGTGAACATTACAGTGTTGGCTGTCGATCAGTTGACTGAAAGATCTCTGTCTGGGCTGAGGAGGAAAGACGTCCTTGTCTTATTTCTGGAGAGTCCTAATAATACATTTGGCCGTGTCACACTCCAGCTACATAATTAGGCCAGTGACTCAGAATACATCTTAGAAGTAAGTTGAATATGAAGCGGACTTTAATTTAAAGCTATAGGCAATTCATTTTTGTTATTCCTTGTTTTGAAACTTTATTTATCTATGCATGTAGCCTATATAAAGTATTACATTTTGTTGCAAATCAAGATTCAATTGTCCATTACACTTTTGACCCAGCCCCCCCCCTCCCCATCACTCCATCCCTGCACCCCGGGCCACAGTCCACTGCCACACAGGTGTGGAACTATAAACCCAATCAGCTCTCCTTTCAGGGGTGGTGGGGGCAGTGCTGGTTAGCCTTTCTGACAGACAGGGGGACAGACGGATAGGGGATCCACACACACAGACAGTTATCAGGTGGACACAGAGCAGAGGAATGCAAGCTGGGGGTGACTGATCTGAGAGTGGAGGAGAGGAAGATCAGCACCCCCTCCCAGTCCTTGCAAACTGTTGAATGGAGCCAGTAACAGATCTGGGAGGTGACCGTTATCACACTCGGCACACAAATAGCACAACAATGGAGATTCAGATTCCAGTCATGTAGCCTCTAATGAATCAATGCCTGATAACCTCCCTGAGGAGCACTTCTTTTCACTGCCTCCAACACTATTATGTAAAGGTCAAACGACTAATATGAGTAAACAGCCTCCTAATAGATTTGTTTGCACTAAGTTAACTGAGAGGCCAAAACCTGAAATTAAATGGTTTTCATCCTGTGCAGAATTGCCATAGAGTTGATCTCGCTCATATTTATAGTATTAAGTAAAAACAGAGCTTTCAAACCGTCTGCCCTCAAATGGTCAATACATGCCTCCTTCTTGGCAGTGTTGGCACAGTTAACCTCATGCGAGCAAATAATCGGTGTAGTCAAGCATCATCAACTACAATGAGCATGGCGTGGACTGGCATCACGCATGGCTGACAATATGTCCAATCCTAACTGTCAATGAACATACACAACTGAGTGACTGTCTGTCTGTAGTCAGATAACTGTCACACATTACAAAAGGATCCTATAAAAACAGAGTTTGCACCTGTGAATTCACAGTCTGATGGCTCTGACCAGTTCGCGCATTCAATTAGGACTTTATAATAATTCAAAGTAATAGGTAGTAGAATTTAGCAAAATACTTACTATTGTAAAGTAGAGAAGTACAGCTGATGTCCAAGAGAATTGCAGAAGTGCATATCTGACTACCACACAGTTTTGTCTAATAACAACTCACACACTGACCACTGGATATTTGCATGCACACCTTATCCAATCAACACTCCACTGGCTAGAGGACAGCTACACAGATCCCTCTTCTATTCTACCTGGCCAAACTCATTTCTGCTCTCCGCCTCTTTGTCTCCTCCTCTCTGAATGAACCCTCCTCCTTCTACAAGCCCTTCATATATTCTCACTCTCTCCCATCCTGTAAAGTCGGAAAAAAAAAACGGAGCACTTCAGGAATCTTCTCCTGGAGGAAAAGATACGGCATGCTGGCTCAAACCTCTTTCCTAAAACACACACACATATGCGATAGGCCAGAGCACAACAGGCTGTTCGGAAACAAAGAGTGAATTCATATCAGTTCCACCTCAGAGCTCCCCTTCCTCCTCCCATCTCCCAGTGTATCACTCCTCCTCCCCAAAAAGTTTGTATAAAAGCCCTTGACCCGGTATGATGTTAAACTGCCTATCAGGGAGAGCCCTCTCACCTCCTCCCAGCCTTAAGCCATACCCCTGTATGCACTCCCGTTCCTGGGATCAGAGCCTCAGTCACAGGCCCATTCACACACACTAACGCCACTAACCCCACGGCTGCTGACATGTCTGCTCCTCACTTCTCCAAGCAGGCCCAGCCCTCTACGGAGACCCTTTCAATTTGATAACCGACGGGAGAAGTGGAGTCATTAGAGCATGGCCTGTAGTTTAAGGAATCTCCATTCCTGCAGCCTGGAGCCCAGGGGCAGATCAACATGAGTGAAGCAAATGGCTGCTGGTAACACGTCCCTTGCCCACAAGAGTGGCTTGCATTGCATTAGATAAGCTTTAGAGAGCTCACAGCTTAGGGAATGATCCGAGTTTGTTAGAAGACCATATCCTCCTGACTAACAAAAGCCTTTGCTCCACTTTTGTTTGTCCATTCATTGACCCGGCATAACTGAACAGAAATGATTCTGCTTTAAAACGTACCATAGGCAAATGAAATTAGGCTGTCTCCGAATGATCCTTTCTAATAACTAGGCTATCTTTTATTAAAAAAGCTAGCCTTGTCTAGTCCCCAGTCATAAGTGTGAATGTGAGATAATTATACAACTGGATGTTCTTGAACAAGAGTCTAAACACGAGTCTAGACATACCCCTTTTGTTATTCATTAACAGAGTAAAAGCAGAATGTAAAAGCATTTCAGTATGTGACAGAGTTAAAGAAGACATATGGGCCTTTAACAAAGTAAGAATAATGTGGTTGGCGCTGAGTAAATTGACTTAAGTCAAACCGCTGAGGTACTAGAGTGCCACCTAGTCTCATTTCTATATCCAGCTGGCCCAAATGACTAAAATAGGGGCATATGACAAGTACACATAGGACACACTTTAAGACTATAGATACAGGACAGATAGATATAGGACACACTTTAAGACTATAGATACAGATAGATAGATAGATAGATATAGGACACACTTTAAGTCTATAGATACAGATAGATATAGGACACACTTTAAGACTATAGATACAGGACAGATAGATAGATAGATATAGGACACACTTTAAGACTATAGATACAGATAGATATAGGACACACTAAGACTATAGATACAGGACAGATAGATATAGGACACACTTTAAGACTATAGATACAGATAGATAGATAGATCTAGGACACACTTTAAGACTATAGATACAGGACAGATAGATAGATAGATAGATATAGGACACACTTTAAGACTATAAATACAGGACAGATAGATAGATAGATGACACACTTTAAGACTATAGATACAGGACAGATTGATAGATAGATATAGGACACACTTTATCTATCTGTCCTGTATCTATAGTCTTAAAGTGTGTCCTATATCTATCTATCTGTCCTGTATCTATAGTCTTAAAGTGTGTCCTATATCTATCTATCTGTCCTGTATCTATAGTCTTAAAGTGTGTCCTATATCTATCTATCTATCTGTCCTGTATCTATAGTCTTAAAGTGTGTCCTATATCTATCTATCAATCTAAGACTATAGATACAGGACAGATAGATAGATATAGGACACACTTTAAGACTATAGATACAGGACAGATAGATAGATAGATATAGGACACACTTTAAGACTATAGATACAGGACAGATAGATAGATATAGGACACACTTTAAGACTATAGATACAGGACAGATAGATAGATAGATAGATAGATAGATAGATAGATAGATAGATAGATAGATAGATAGATAGATAGATAGATATAGGACACACTTTAAGACTATAGATACAGGACAGATAGATAGATAGATAGGATATAGGACACACTTTAAGACTATAGATACAGGACAGATAGATAGATAGATAGATAGATAGATAGATAGATATAGGACACACTTTAAGACTATTTTACCTGCAAAGAGTCAGTAAATCTGGAATTTCCTAAAAGCACTATTCCATGTTTATTTTAATTGAAGTTTTTCACGGTTCATTACGGTTCATTTGGGCTCCCCAGTGGCGCAGCGGTCTAAGGCACTGCATCTCAGTGCTGGAGGCGTCACTACAGACCCTGGTTAGATTCCAGGCTGTATCACAACCGGCCGTGATTGGGAGTCCCATAGGGTCGGCGCACAATTGGCCCAGCGTCGTCGGGTTAGGGTTTGGCCAGGGTAGGCCGTCATTGTAAATAAGAATTTGTTCTTAACTGACTTGCCTAGTTAAATAAAGGTTAAATAAAAAATACAAATAAATAAATTACAGCCGGTCTTGGCTGAAGACATATCAGGAGGCTAAGTTTTACATTTCAGATGTTGGTTTGAATATTCCACAAACCCTGCTCCAGGACTACAAGCCAAACCCAGATTCCATAATAAGCTATGACAGACTTCTCTGCACTTATCTGAGGAGGAGATGAAAGCCACCATGTCAGAAATATACCAGAAGTGCTACTGCTCTTGGCATCGGAAGGACTCTTAAATGTCACCCACATCACATGAGTCGGTGGATGGAGCAGGGTTCAATCACTCATTGTGTGTTCCCATAGCAAATTAACCTTTAAATAAAAATACGTGATGCTGATGCTAAAACGCAGATCTGCACATTCATTAGCTTATGCACTGGCTTCCATCTTTAGAGATTGCCTTGCAAGTAATCATACAGCTATATTGTTCTCTGCTTGCTCTAAATACTGTGGATAGCTTATTAGTTGGGGAGAGCGCCTGAGAGACAATGACAATGAAGGAGTAAGGTTGGGCCTTATCAGTGGGATTTCTTGGTGAAAAGGAGCCTTACTGCATGACATGAGTTAAGCTGCTGGGAAAACGCCAACATTATAATAAACACACAGCCTATTACAGACCGCACTAATGGGCCTATAACAAGAGATGCATTTATAGGAGTCCACTGCCAAATTAAATATGTATATCTCTGATGAGTTGGGGAACACTTAAACCTGTGTTTGTCAGGCTCTGTGTGATGTTTCTGGGCTTGGGAGTCATGACACACATGTGTAACCCTTCCAGCTGTTTTGTTAGGTAAGCTGGGAGCGTGGAGTCGCGACCTAACACACATCTGTCCTCAGAGAGAGAGGGTGCCAGAGCTTGGCTGGCTGTTGCTCGGTATTCGTGGGACATCAACAAGGTCCATGTCTCCAGCTGTTGTCAGACTGCAGCGAGCCTCAGGACCCAATGATTAACGCCTCAGTCAAACTCTACACAAACCAGATGGTGAAGTGAGGGACGACAAGGCAGGAAGGGCTCCTCTGCCCCCATACTATACTGACAACTTTAACTTGCACACACACACAACACACACAATCGCTTTGTGTGTTGCTTAGCAGCAGCGTTCACATCACACAACCACTCTCTTGCAGACATACAGACAAAGTCATTAAAACACAAAATCAAAACATAAAAGAGCTTTTGAAACATAACTCTTATGGTGAGCCCAAATCATTACAGAGACACAGCAGGGAAGTCAAAGTCGGCTGGGACAGAAGACGTCAATCGTCAGCTCTAACACACAAAAGGCTGTGAATGGCTAGAACCAAGATTTCCTTCCTTTACGTTGATTAGCCTTTCAAACACTCTCAAACATAGACACTACACTAGACGTCAAATGGTCTATAGCAAATTGTTTATTGCTGGGATTGGCAGAATTCCCATCACTAACCTTATTCTAAATAAAGACCTCAAAAATCCCCTCACAAAATAGACCTCTCTCATGGTTCTCGGCATTTATCAACCCACAGAAATTCCTTTCCGTTCTAGGTACATGTGTATGAGAAGGAGCAGAAGCCATGTGTCACAGGAGCACAATGGCCACTCATACAGTTTCTGATGGGGAATTCCAGGTATAATACAGGAGAATAACATGTCAGGAACACTGGAGCAAGAACATCCCTGCAAACAATAATGAGTCGTTAGCACGTCCCCATGACATCACAAAATGGTTGCCTAAAGTCATCAGGATGTTGTGTCATGGTCCCCTGGAGGTTTTGTTAAGTTCCCGGATGATCACGGAGATGTTCCCGGGATGTTTTTATGACGTTCTGGAGACGTTGCGTCATGGTCCCCTAGAGGTTTTGTCTAGATCCTGGTTGGTCCCGGGGATGTCCACTGAACGTTCTTGGGACGTTGTGTCATGGTACCCTGGAGGTTTTTGCCTAGTTCCCGGTCACCTGATGGTCGCAAAGAAACGTTCTCCCCCCAAACCCATCAAGGCCCTGATTGGTGAACCACTGATCCAGTGCAGATTACACTCTTTTGCTAAGGGCAGTATCATTGGTAATGAATGTGGAAGGGACTTCTGAAATTCTTCAGACTTTGTAGCGCAGCAGAAATATCAGCATACCCCCAAATCCAGAGGTCATGAGTTCAAATCCCAGGTGGGATCATGCAGTGCATTCAGACCCTTTGACTGTTTCCACATTTTGTTACGTTACAGCCGTATTCTAAAATTGATTAAAAAAATATATAAAATCCTCATCAATCTACACACAATACCCCATAATGACAAAGCAAAAACAGGTTTTTAGAAATGTTTGCATATTTATTAAAAACAAAAAACTGAAATATCACATTTAAATAAGTAGACCCTTTACTCAGCACTTTGTTGAAGCATCTTTGGCAGTGATTACAGCCTTGAGTCTTCTTGGGTATGATTCTACAAGCTTGGCACACCTGTATTTGGGGAGCTTCTCACATTTCCACAGAGGAACTCTGGAGCTCTGTCAGAGTGACCATCGGGTTCTTGGTCACCTCCCTGACCAAGGACTTTCCCCCCCGATTGCTCAGTTTGGCCAGACGGCCAGCTGTAGGAAGAGTCTTGGTGGTTCCAAACTTCTTCCATTGAAGAATGATGAACTGTGTTCTTGGGGACCTTCAATGCTGTAGACATTTTTTGGTACACTTCCCCAGATCTGTGCATCGACACAATCCTGTCTTGGAGCTCTTCGGACAATTCCTTCAACTTCATGGCTTGGTTTTTGCTCTGACAAATGTGTAACCTTATATAGACAGGTGTGTGCCTTTCCAAATGTCCAATCAATTGAACATACCACAGATGGACTCCAATCAAGTTGTAGAAACATCTCAAGGATGATCAATGGAAACAGGATGCACCTGAGCTCAATTTTGAGGCTCATAGCAAAGGGTCTGAATACTTATGTAAATAAGGTACTTCTGTTTTTTACTTTAAATACATTTGCAAACATTTCTAAAACCCTGTTTTCACTTTGTCATTATGGGGTATTGTGTGTAGATTGATGAGAATTGTTTATATTTAATAACATTTTTATTTTAGAATAAGGCTGTAATTTAACAAAATGTGGAAAAAGTCAACGGTTCTGAATATTTTCCTGAATGCACTGTATTGAAAAGTCAGTACAAAGTGATCATGTCAAATGTTATCATATTGTCGTTGATTAAATATTTGTTACACTATTTTAGCTGTACAGCTTACCACTTACCTTAAACCCCCATTTCATGACTTTACTTATAATGGTTTGGGACATCTGGGACCATCACGTGACAAAAGCCTCCATGGGACCATGACACAACGTCCCAACAACATTCAGGGGACCATGACACAACATCCCAAGAATGTGCTAAAAACTTCCTTGGGTACGTCCCCGGGAACTAAACAAAACCACCAGGGGACCATGACCCAACATCCAACAAATGTCATAAAAACATCTTCGGGAACATCCCTGGGACCATCTAGGAACTAGACAAATCCTCCAGGGGACCATGACACAACATCCCGAGAATGTCCTAAAAATATCCCCGGGTGAAACCGGGAACTATAATCATGCGACGACCTAATGACTAGTAAAATGAAAGTCCTGAGAACGTCCTATAAAAGGTCCTGACATGTTCCTCAGTGATGTCTTGGAACTTACAGGGATAGAAACAAAGGTCCCCCAGAGAACATTCCCTTAGGACCATCAACTCAACGTTCTTAGAATATTCTCAGAACGTCAATGGGATAACATCACACTGAAAACCATTAAGGGACCTAATGGGAACGTCGCTGAATGTCCTCAGGACATCCCGTTTGCTGGTATTTCTTTAGATCTATGACATTCAATCCAGCACAGCACATACTGTAGGTCTATCTGATACAGTGTAACAAGAACCAAATTATAATAATTCCTTTGCATGCCACTTTTTAAATGCCACTCTTTACCCCGGTCACTCAGCTGTGTGAGGGTGAGTAAGAGGGGTTTTTCCAGACACATTCAATGGTGAGTATTAATCATTTATATCTAGGGTGTATCACATCCGGCTGTGATTGGGAGTCCCACAGGGTGGTGCACAATTGGCCCAGCGTCGTCCGGGTTTGGCCGGGGTAGGCCGTCATTGTAAATAAGAATTTGTTCTTAACTGACTTGCCTAGTTAAACAAAGGTTAAAAAAAATATAGATAAAAAATTATAATAAATTATATCGTAGTAATAGAAGTTTCTGTGTGTGAGAGTAACAAAACATCCTGGTGTGTACATTAGGGATTAATATTTTCCTGAAAATCTACTAAATTTCAATATCGGGAATAATTTATATTTATCCAGAGAGTCCTGGGAAATACCCCAAAAATCTGAAGAGCCCATTTAAAGCATTTAAAACCAAGATATGGTCACTATGCCAGGGATCACCCCAAATAAGAGTGTTGGAGTGCCACTTTGTTGGCTTGGCTGCGCCACTATGTAAAGACTTCAGAGTAAATTAAACTGATATTTAGTAATGATAGAGTAACTATCTCTGATCGCCAATGACATTGTAGTGATTTGCGAATGTTCCTCAATTACATCAGCGCATTTCATCTCGACACAGAGCGCGCACCCCAAGTATAGCGTTGTCGAATCATTAAACTTTGTAACGGCAGTCAAACAAGAGTGAAATGACCAAAGTTGCTAAACTTGCTAGATAACCTTCAACGAATGACAGAATGTCTCCTATATTTGGCTAAATCAAGTTGATGCAGATAGCAGATCAGCTCATCAATAGCGAGATGAAGAGTGTAAATAGTTTAAATATCAAGGTATCGTAAGGGGATATAAAAATATCCATATCTACTCTCATACCATTTGCTGATCACACATTATCTACCGAAGCCCTCCTATGGGCAGCAAGTATGGGACAGCGCAGGGAAGTGGAAGAAATGTTATAGCGGTAATTTGACATGCATAGGCGATAATGCAACCTATGGATTACAGAATAAAGTTACACATTTTTATGTGAGACAGGAGTCAAGATTTGGGGTTTCAGTGGGATTGGGACTGGATAGGAAAATAGCCTAATCTTTAGGACAGGAGAACATATAATTTCCCTGATGCCTCTCTGAATTGTTAACAGACTTAATGTCTGTGACAGAGATACCCATGTAGTGAATTGTGCATTGGCCTATCAAATGTCTGAAGAGTCACAAGGAGACACACTTTATTTTATAGGCTATATTGTAGGGGTTTCCGGTTGGGTTTATTAATGATATTCAGGTCGCGTGTGCAGTCCGGTTGTGTTAATTATGAGTGTGCTTTGAATTTATGGTGACTAAATACTCTAGGCTAAAGGCTTTCATGCGACAACCTGTTTGGATAATGTTCTATTACATGTTGTGTATTTTGTGGAATTGTATTAGTGTCGACATTGGGGAATTTATTTTTAATTTCCCAGTTCTTTTAATGTTGGGGGGAAATATGAAGTGTGTTCCCGGGATCCTGGTTACCAATGTTAATCCCTAGTGCGCATGTGTAGTTGATAAATTTTGACTGACACATGCATGTTGGTGATTCACTAGCCAGACATTTACTGACCCATCATCGGATTCAGGGCAGAACCCATAAGCCTGCTGTTGGAAACCATTTCTGACAATGGTCCAGCTGAAACAGGCATCAAAGCAGTCACACATAAGGCCTTTTCACAATGCATTGTTCTTAGACCCGAGCTATCTTAGCCCCAGGCTAGACTGGCCGTGGGCTAGCTTAGGCTGAGTTCACACAAGCATTTGTTAACCCTGGACTAAGCTTTAGCCCTGGGCTAAGGATTCACACTTGTATTCTAAAGCCCTGGGCTTTAGCTAGCTCTGACACGACCAATGTTGTAAGTAATAATTATCAATACATTATTTGATCTTGCTTCTAGCCTAGCATTTGATTTCCAACAGCGATGGTTTGTATTAAACTTGCTGTCTGATCTGGGGAAAATTGTTCACTTTTGAAATTCAAACTCGCCCGTGTACAGGGAATGCCGTAGACTTTGAAGCTTTGGTTAACGATGGAGAGTCAACTCCAAAATAATTGATTCTTCGACTCCTTGCCCGTCGACTCCAGGTGTCGACTCCTATTTCTGTGTGTCAAGCTTTTTCTCGGAATCGACTTTTCGAATTCTAAGATTCAGTATTTTTGCAATATAGGAGACCGAGTAGTTCCGTAGGTTTCTTCCGAGAACACAAACTCTCACATCTTTCACAGCAAAGAAAGAGCGAGGTAGCTAGGGAGAGAGGGCAGGGGCACAGCCAGACATAGGTAGGCAAGTCGGCCACCAGGCAGACAGTCAGAACCGGGCATTGGTAATCAAAAGCTATATTTCGAACTGAACACACACTCGCATCTTTCATAGAGAAGCGAAAGAGCAGGTGACCAAGAGAGGGAAAAAGACGAGGGGCAGGCAGACAGAGTCGGAACCGTGCACATAGGCTATATCTTGGTCATCTGTATCTCGCAATGTTTTGTCTTGCAATGCCTCGTAAATTCACCAAAATCGAATGAAAAAAAAGAATGAATCACAGGTGGCAGTTTGTCTAATCCCATGCAAATTGTCCTCTGGATTAACGCACATGCTTGGATAATAATTACATAACCAACGTCTCTAGTAATAGGCCGAATAGTACCGTCTGAATAGGCTATAGCTATAATCCTTAGTGGCTATAACACGGCAAAGAATAGACTTATCGGCGTAGAGAGTGCACCGCATCATCCCATGGGATCTGTCAAGGCTCCGCACAGCAGAAATATCACTGAAATACTCTAGTTCCTACTAAGGTTGCACATTTTGGGGAACATTCAGAGGTGGAAACTTTCCGTGGGAATTAACGGGAATATATGGGAATTAACGAGAATATATGGGAATTAAAGGAAATATATGCAAATTAATACCATTTAAATGTAGATGTTTTTTGCATTTGATATATTTACTATTTCATATGGAGACAGAAACATTAACATTTTACCTTATCATAAGTAGACATAATTGCAAATTATTAAATCCTTCCAATAGAAATAAAAAAAACTATTGTTACGAATTGAACTTTAATTAAATGAGTTGACTCTTCACATGGGATGATTTCACTGAACAACAAAATAAAGGGAATATTGAATGATCCCCAACGATCCATCGCAGCTCCCAAAAACGTTTTCAACATACATCTGTAAAATTATAGTCTAGAAAACTAAAAGTTTGGTTGTCTTCCTCTCAGGCTTCCATGTCTTCTTCTTGGACCTCCTCAATGTCCACCTCTTGAACATCAGACTCTGAGGCCTCATCTTCACTGTCACTTTCCAACTTTGTTGAGGATGGCTCGTTGTCAGACTCAAAAAGCCAAAAATTTTCCCGGATGGCCACTAATTTTTCAACCCTTGTATTGGTCAGCCTGTTGCGTGCTTTGGTGTGTGTGTTCCTAAACAAGGACCAGTTGCGCACTGACGCGGCTGATGTTGGTGGAATTTGGAGGATGATGGAGGCAACAGGGGAAAGAGCCTCAGATCCACAAAGTCCCTTCCACCAGGTGGCTGATGAGATATTTTGGCATGACTGCCATATTGCATCTCCATCCCAAAGCCCTTGCTTGGAAGTGTACTTCGCCAGACTGCCAAGAACCTTGCCCTCATCCAGGCCAAAGTGGCGAGACACAGTAACGATGACACCATAGACCTTGTTGATCTCTGCACCAGACAGGATGCTCTTGTCAGCATACGTGGGGTCCAACATGTACGCTGTGGCGTGTATGGGCTTCAGGCAGAAGTCTTCACGCTTTTTGATGTATTTCAGAACTGCAGTTTCCTCTGCTTGGAGCAACAGTGAAGTGGGCAGGGCAGTACGGATTTCTTATCTTACATCTGAAAGCAGAGTCTTAACATCAGACAGGATTGCATTGTCTCCCTCAATCCGTGCAATGGCTACTGCTATAGGTTTCAGGAGTTTCAGGCTGCTTACCACTCTCTCCCAAAATACATAATCCAGGAGGATCCTCTTGATGGGGCTGTCCATATCGGCAGACTGTGATGTGGCCATTTCTTGGAGAGACTCCTTCTCCTCCACGGAGACTGTCAAACATGATGACAACACCACCCCAACGGGTGTTGCTGGGCAGCTTCAATGTGGTGCTCTTATTCTTCTCACTTTACTTGGTGAGGTAAATTACTGCTATAACTTGATGACCCTTCACATACCTAACCATTTCCTTGGCTCTCTTGTAGAGTGTATTCATTGTTTTCAGTACCATGATGTCCTTGAGGAGCAGATTCAATGCATGAGCAGCACAGCCAATGGGTGTGATGTGAGGGTAGGACTCCTCCACTTTAGACCAAGCAGCCTTCATGTTCAAAGCACTGTCTGTCGCCAGTGCAAATACCTTCTGTGGTCCAAGGTCATTGATGAGTGCCTTCAGCTCATCTGCAACGTAGAGACCAGTGTGTCTGTTGTCCCTTGTGTCTGTGCTTTTGTAGAATACTGGTTGAGGGGTGGAGATGATGATTTAGTTAATTATTCCTTGCCAACGAACATTCGACCACCCATCAGAGATGATTGCAACACAGTCTGATTTCTCTATGATTTGCTTGACCTCCACTTGAACTCTGTTAAACTGCATCCAGCAAATGAGTAGATAAAGCATGTCTGGTTGGAGGGGTGTATGCTGGGCAAAGAATATTCAGAAATCTCTTCCAATACACAATGCCTGTGAGCATCAGAGGTGAACCAGTTGCATACACAGTTCGAGCAAGACATTCATAGGCATTTCTCTGACCTACGTTCCTCAATTGAGTCAAAACTTCTGATTCCAGGAGGACCATTATCTGTTGCTATCGATAAGGTGTCTGATTCATAATTTTCACCTCAAATAGAAGTAGGGGGACTTTGTCAGAGATTGCTTGTTGTGAGTGCTGGGGGAACTTTATGCACTTGGCCAGATGATTCTGCATCTTTGTTACATTCTTCACATATGATTTGGCACAGTATTTGCAAATGTACACAGCTTTTCCTTCTACATTAGCTGCAGTGAAATGTCTCCACACATCAGATAGTGCCTGTTGCATTTTCCTGTAAAGATTAGAAAAAAATGCGTAAAAAAAAACTCTAATACAATTCCATGTACAGATAAATAGTTAAGCAGTTAGATTAAACAACTCCTTTGTAAGATATATGTATAAAATGAAACATGTATGAATTAACACTCCTCAGTTAGCAGGCTCAGGCAAACTAAAACCCACATGGTAGCAAAAACTAACTAGCAGAAATTGTTAACAAGTTAGTAATGACTTAAACACACTTTGCTGTAGGCTACTATTTAACAAAAAAATCATGTACGTCATATCAAATCTATTCACCCCACCCTGTATTGTATTAAAAACATCAGAAAAATGTAGTCCCTGGCTCAGACAGTGTAGTAGTGTGGGCTCAATAGCATCTCATTAGTGTGCATGATCTTGAGAATCAGCTGTACATGTGGATGAGCGCACTGCACATGTGATTTAAGAATGCACTGTGCATGCAGAGGGTTGCAATTCCATTGAATTGTGGAATTGCCTTATGTGTATCCCACAAAAGGCCAGGTCGCAGTTGTAAATGAGAACTTGTTCTCAACTAGCCTACCTGGTTAAATAAAGGTAAAATAAAATAAATAAACAAAAAAGGTTCACTGTTATAAGCTAACTTTTTTTGATGAATTTAAGCAAAATTCCCAACATTTACGGGCTTAACTTCCCATGGAAAATGTCCAGAAAAGTTTCCGACCCTTTGCAGCCCTAGTTCCTACACATCACCTCCTATATTCAAACAAAATAAATTGATAAGCAAATGGGCAGCATCATGCCAGTCCTCCCAAGAACGCAAAATTAGTCATCCTATTAGGACTATGTCTGCAATAATGAGGTGGTGTGTGTACATGTATGCACAAGCAGGCATTTAAGCGTCTTTTGGGAGTTGAGCTAGAGTCGACTCCTTCAACTTCAACCACAGTCGTTCACCCCTAGCTTTAGTTGGCTAAGTAAGAAGACTTTAGTCGTTAGAGGTTTTTTGTTAGAGATAGCAACGAATGTTTTTGCATGGTTGAAAGTATTTTGTTTTTTTGTCCTCAAATGGAAGGATGGCTATTTTGGCACTGTGTATCTGGGGCTAACCCCAAAAAGTCTGCGCTAATCCTGCTCCGAGGCAGGGCAAGATAGCCCTGGGATAAGGTTGGTGCTATCCCACTTTTGAATGTGCAAGTGTGAACACTCACTTAGCCCTGGCTAAAATCTCCCTTAGCCCAGGGCTAAGGAGACTGGAATAAGGTGCAGTGTGAACGTGCCTATATTGATTTAAATCATGGGCTTGATCATTTCCGATTATATGTTGTTCTCAGACATCAAAGGTCTCTCCCACTTCCATCAAACAGTGGCCTTGAATCCTTTTCAGCTCATGACATAAAAGAGAACACGGTGGTTTCTCTCATACTATCTAGAACCAAACGGGTTCACATAGAACCAAAACGGGTTCTTCAAAGGGTTCTCCTATGGGAACAGCCAAAGAACCCTTTTAGGTTCTAGATAGCACTTTTTTTTCTAAGAGCGTAGCAGCAATGACATCCATACTTGGTACAATTAAAGCCCCCTCTACCACACTTCACTCACCGGCTGGTGCTTTGGGTGTATTGCAAAACATCTGGCCAAGTCCTTATCACCATGGGAAAATGTTGGAGGACAAGCCTCTGTGTTATCCAAGCTGCGAGGCCAGTCTCAGTCTGGCACAAATGTCTGCCATTAGTGTGGTGTGTGGTTTTATTCTGAACAGCATCAGACTGAATACATGCTTCTCATTACTGGAGAATTAGCCGAGGTGATGGGCCTTGTGCCCTCCACTTCCTGCTTTCGTGAGAGTTGGACCTGCAGCATTCTCCTCAGACGCCAAGTTCCCACGAAAAACAAATTACCAAATTAGGCAGAACTGAGTAAAGTTGATAAATTCAATTATGTCTAGGGGGTCAGACTGCAATGAGGCACAAGGAACAGTTGCATAAATTGTTGATTTCTCTTTCAACCAGGAAGTGAGCATTGTTGTGTGAGTAACTTAGTTAGCCTACTCTCAAAAGCATTGGGGGATTAAGAGAGAGACAAAGAGCTTTTCAATAGATACATTTGTCTGAAAGGAAAAATCCACCCAAAACCACAAATTCTTATCATTTACAGTGTTAAATAACACTAATATGTGAGAACAATATTTTTGGTGAACACATTTTTCATTTTGTCGTTATAATAAGTTTGGTAGCAACATGTGAAAATCATTGTAGAAATCTGTTGCAACTCAGGTCAACTACAAAACCCACAATGCAATGCTCTCTCCATGGGCTGGCTGGCTAGCTAGCAAACGTAAGTACAGACAATAATACCAAAGTCAATATCAGCATGTGAAGTAGCTAGTTAGCTGTAAAATCGCCTAAACAAATTGCACTATATATTTAGGAGTCTACAATCTCACCATGTTCAACCTGCAGACCGATGTGCCTCGCAGAGTGGAGTCTGACATGCGCAACATTCATGCAACGACACCATGCAATGCTCCCTAGACTGAATAGGCAGACAAATGCAGCGGACCCTCTGTTCAATTACACTTCTCGAGGTAGGAATATTGAAAAAATATGATCAATGGCTCATTCGAGAGAAGGCAGCCTCCCACGTTATGACATCGGCCCGTATTGAAATCGGTCCAGTTTATAATCCGGTTGAAATATTATAGTAAATATACATAAAAGTGTTCCTAAGGATACATTATCAATGATGTTTGATTGTTCTTGGACAAGTGTATAGGTATAGGTTGAACGCGTTCTCTTCACGGTTCAATGGGCGATTCGACGTTGGATTTTCTGAACATAACGCTCCAACCAAACGGAGATTTATGGATATAATAAATGACTTTTTCTAACAAAAGAACCATTGGATGTCTTCGTTGGACACTTGGGAAGCCCTCAGCAGAAGTTCTTCAAAAGGTAAGGGATTTGTTTTCGCTGTGAAATGTGTTTTGTGTGAACCGCGATGGTTTATGAATTTATGCTAATGGTAAAATATTGGAGGTGCTACCCTCAAACAATCAAATGTTGTGCTTTCGCCGTAAAGCCTTTTTGAAATCTGACAACGTTGTGATATTGCCAAGAAGCAGAGCTTTTGATGACTATGCAACACTTGTATATTGATGAATGTTTAATAATTCAACTTTTGGATTTTGAATTTGGCTAGCGCCCCACCACTCCGTAAGTAGTTAAGGAGCCTTTTGGACCTAGACTTGGCGCTCCGGTGCCCCTTGCCGTGCAGCAGAAGAGAGAACAGTCAATGACTTGGGTGACTGGAGTCTTTGACAATTTTTGGGGTCTTCCTCTGACACCGCTGAGTATATAGGTCCTGGATGGCAGGAAGCTTGGCCCCAGTGATGTTCTGGGCTGTACGCACTACCCTCTGTAGCACCTTGCGGTCAGATGCCGAGCAGTTGCCATACCAAGTGGTGATGCACCGTTCAGGATGCTCTAGACGGTGCAGATGTACAACTTTTTGAGGATCTGGGGATCCATGCCAAATCCTTTCAATCTCCTGAGGGGGAAAAGCTGTTGTTGTGCCCTCTTCACAACTGTCTTGGTGTGTTTGGACCATGATATTTTGTTGGTGATGTGGATACCAAGGAACTTCAAACTCTTGACCCGCACCACTACAGCCCGGTCGATGTTATTGGGGGCTTGTTTGGCCCTCCTTTTCCTGTAGTCGACAATCAGCTCCTTTGCCTTGCTCACATTGAGGGAGAGGTTGTTGTCCTGGGAGTGTCTCTGACCTTCTCCCTATAGGCTGTCTCATCATTGTCGGTGATCAGGCCTACCACCGTTGTGATGTCAGCAAACTTAATGATGGTGTTGGAGTCGTGCTTAGCCATGCAGTCATGGGTGAACAGGGAGTAAAGGAGGGGACTAGGCACGCACCCCTGAGGGGCCCCAGTGTTGAGTATCAGCGTGGCAGATGTGTTGTTGCCTACGCTTACCACCTGGGGGGCTGCCCGTCAGGAAGTCCAGGATCCAGTTGCAGAGGGAGGTGTTTAGTCCCAGGGTCCTTAGCTTAGTGATGAGCTTTGTAGGCACTATGGTGTTGAACACTAAGCTGTAGTCAATGAACAGCATTCTCACACAGGTGTTCCTTTTGTCCAGGTGGGAAAGGGCAGTGTGGAGTGCGATTGAGATTGCGTCATCTGTGGCTCTGTTGGGGCGGTATGCGAATTAGGGTGGGTCTAGGGTTTCCGGGATGTTGGTGTTGATGTGAGTCATGACGAGCCTTTCAAAGCACTTCATGGCTACCGAGTGGTACGGGCGGTAGTCATTTAGGCAGAAATGACCCCGGGAATCGATTGAACATCACTCAGAAATGCACAAAAACAGTAATGTAAAAAATGTGTTAATCTTTACTTTATGTCACGTCCTGGCCATAGAGAGCTCTCTGGGTTCTCTATGGTGATTTAGGTCAGGACGTGACTAGGTTTTTTTTGGTCTAGTTGTTGTATATCTATGTTGGTTTAAAAAAATATATATATATATTTCACCTTTATTTAACTTCTCAGGGATTGCTGGGGCGCTAGCGGGCTGCTCCCGACACTACCAGGTGAAATGTAAGGCGCCAAATTCAAAATCCCAAAGTTGAATTATTAAACATCCACCAATATACAAGTGTTCCATACTCATCAAAAGCTCTGTTTCTTGGCAATATCACAGCGTTGTCAGATTTCAAAAAAGGCTTTACGGCGAAAGCAGCACATTTGATTGTTTGAGGGTAGCACCTCACATATTTTTCCCATAGCCATGAATCGATTAGCCATCACGGCACACACATAACACATTTCACAGCGAAAACAAATCAATTACCTGTTGAAGAACTTCTGCTGAGGTCATCCTAAGTGTCCAACGAAGACAATCCATGGTTCTTTTGTTAGAAAAAGTAATGTATTTTATCCATAAATCCTCCATTTGGTTCGCGCGTTATAATCAGAAACGACAGCCTCCACTACTCCATTGAAACGTGACGCAAACTCGTTCATCTTATACCTATAAACTTGCCTAAGAACAATCAAACATAGTTTTAAATGTATCCTTAGGAACACTTTTACGTATATTTACTATTATAAATAAGCCGGAATATCAACTGATCGATAAAGACGGTAAAAAAGACACTGCGTGACTTGTCGGGCGCGCACGCTGGGTACTGTTTACATAGAAAGGTAACTTCCTGGTTTGCTCTTCTTCTCTGGTCTAATTCATCCAAAATGAAATTTTACACTGTCTCGAGACTGTTGACATCTAAAGGAAGCGATGGGTACTGCATTCATATGCCCTTATATGGTCATTTTCATGAGGAAGGGGTTCCCAAATGAGCAATGTGTCAAAATCACTTTTTCCAGGACAGAAATTCCTCGGGGTTTCGCCTGCTATATGCGTTCTGTTTTACTCACAGACAAATGGTTAACAGTTTTGGAAAATTCAGAGTGTTTCCTATCCAATGGTACCAAATACAGTGGGGAAAAAAAGTATTTAGTCAGCCACCAATTGTGCAAGTTCTCTCACTTAAAAAGATGAGAGAGGCCTGTAATTTTCATCATAGGTACACTTCAACTATGACAGACAAAATGAGGAAAAAATCCAGAAAATCACATTGTAGGATTTTTATGAATTTATTTGCAAATTATGGTGGAAAATAAGTATTTGGTCAATAACAAAAGTTTATCTCAATACTTTGTTATATACCCTTTGTTGGCAATGACAGAGGTCAAACATTTTCTGTAAGTCTTCACAAGGTTTTCACACACTGTTGCTGGTATTTTGGCCCATTCCTCCATGCAGATCTCCTCTAGAGCAGTGATGTTTTGGGGCTGTCGCTGGGCAACACGGACTTTCAAAGATTTTCTATGGGGTTGAGATCTGGAGACTGGCTAGGCCACTCCAGGACCTTGAAATGCTTCTTCTGAAGCCACTCCTTCGTTGCCGGCGGTGTGTTTGGGATCATTGTCATGCTGAAAGACCCAGCCACATTTCATCTTCAATGCCCTTGCTGATGGAAGGAGGTTTTCACTCAAAATCTCACGATACATGGCCCCATTCATTCTTTCCTTTACACGGATCAGTCGTCCTGGTCCCTTTGCAGAAAAACAGCCCCAAAGCATGATGTTTCCACCCCCATGCTTCACAGTAGGTATGGTGTTCTTTGGCTGCAACTCAGCATTCTTTGTCCTCCAAACACGACGAGGTTGAGTTTTTACCAAAAAGTTCTATTTTGGTTTCATCTGACATTCTCCCAATCCTCATCTGGATCATCCAAATGCTCTCTAGCAAACTTTAGACGGGCCTGAACATGTACTGGCTTAAGCAGGGTGACACGTCTGGCACTGCAGGATTTGAGTCCCGACGGCGTAGTGTGTTACTGATGGTAGGCTTTGCTACTTTGGTCCCAGCTCTCTGCAGGTCATTCACTAGGTCCCCCGTGTGGTTCTGGGATTTTTGCTCACCGTTCTTGTGATCATTTTGACCCCACGGGTGAGATCTTGCGTGGAGCCCCAGATCGAGGAAGATTATCAGTGGTCTTGTATGTCTTCCATTTCCTAATAATTGCTCCCACAGTTGATTTCTTCAAACCAAGCTGCTTACCTATTGCAGATTCAGTCTTCCCAACCTGGTGCAGGTCTACAATTTTGTTTCTGGTGTCCTTTGACAGCTCTTTGGTCTTGGCCATAGTGGAGTTTGGAGTGTGACTGTTTGAGGTTGTGGACAGGTGTCTTTTATACTGATAACAAGTTCAAACAGGTGCCATTAATACAGGTAATGAGTGGAGGACAGAGGAGCCTCTTAAAGAAGAAGTTACAGGTCTGTGAGAGCCAGAAATCTTGCTTGTTTGTATGTGACCAAATACTTATTTTCCACCATAATTTGCAAATAAATTCATTAAAAATCCTACAATGTGATTTTCTGGATTTTTTTTCCTTATTTTGTCTGTCATAGTTGAAGTGTACCTATGATGAAAATTACAGGCCTCTCTCATCTTTTTAAGTAAGAGAACTTGCACAATTGGTGGCTGACTAAATACTTTTTTTCCCCACTGTATGTGCATATCCTATTTTCTGGGCCTGAATGGGAGGCATTTTACTTTGGGCACGCCAGGCTCTCCAAAACCGACCCCTCAGCTGCCACTCCCTAACAAGTTAACCAGGTACGCAAGTTGAGAACAAGTTCTCATTTACAACTGCGACCTGGCCAAGATAAAGCAAAGCAGTTCAACACATACAACAACACATAGTTACACATTGGAGTAAACAAACACTCAGTCAATAATACAGTAGGGGAAAAAAACAAATCTATATACAATGTGTGCAAATGAGGTAGGATAAGGAACATAAGGCAATAAATAGACCATGGTGGCAAAATAACTACAGTATAGCAATTTAACACTGGAATGGTAAATGTGCAGTAGATGAATGTGCAAAGTATAAATACTGGGGTGCAAAGGAGCAAGATAAATAAATGACTACGGTAGGGGATGAGGTAGTTGGTTGGGCTATGTACAGGTGCAGTGATCTGTGAGCTTCTCTGACAGCTGGTGCTTAAAACTAGTGAGGGAGATAAGTGTCTCCAGTTTCAACAATTTTTGTAGTTCGTTCCAGTCATTGGCAGCAGAGAACTGGAAGGAAAGGCGGCCAAGAGAGGAATTGGCTTTGGGGGTGACCAGTGAGATATACCTGCTGGAGCGAGTGCTACGGGTGGGTGCTGCTATGGTTACCAGCGAGCTGAGATAAGGCGGGGCTTTACCTAGCAGGGACTTGTAGATGACCTGGAGCCAGTGGGTCTGGCGACAAGTATGTAGCGAGGGACAGCCGACTAGAGCATACAGGTCGCAGTGGTGGGTGGTATAAGGGGCTTTGGTGACAAAGCGGATGGCACTGTGATAGACTGCATCCAGTTTGTTTTGTGTATGGTTCCCAAATAGAGGCAGCTGATTGTCGTTACCTCTAATTGGGGATCATACTTAGTGTGTTCTGTTTCCCACCTGCTTTTGGTGGGATATTGTTTTTTGTTAGTGCCTGTGTGCGCTACGCATATGTGACGATCAGTTGTTTCTTTATTGTTTTGACGTTTCACTTTAAATTAAAATAACGTGGAACTCCATGCACGCTGCGCCTTGGTCCATTTCTGAGAACGATCGTAACACTTTAAGGCTCTGCTTATGTACGTTTATAACATTAGTGAAGAACGATAGCATTTACCACTGTGTAATAAACAAAATCTTGTCTAGCTACCAACCACTAAAAAGTTATATTAATTACGTATGGGGGTGGTTATTTTTAACACCCAAGCATACACTAACCTGACATAGCATGAGTAAAAAAAACGCATAAAACTAGAACCCCTACATACGGGTCTTGACGAGAAGAAGAAAAAACTGTTGGGGGAGGTTCTTTTCTGCACTGTTCAATCAATCCAGTAAATGTGGAGGAATAGTTCAGATGGAATGTCGCCTTGTTAACGTCCAAAAGCAGAAGTCGCAACACAGGCTCTCTTTTTGTTGGGGACTCGGCAGAGACTAAGCATACACAAGCACAAGGACAAGAATGGCCTTAATAATTGGATTTGTCTGCCAGTCCAATTGAAACCCATTAAAATGTTCCCTCAATAAAATATGGCTATTTTTAGAGATTGCCGTCAAACATAATGGTTGTGTTATTTATTTGCCAATCTGCTACCATCTTTTCCCAAATATCTACTTAAAAAGAAGACACTGGACTAACACATGTAATTAAATTGAAACTACAAAGTAAATAAAAACACAAATAAAGATGGAAGAGGTAAGCAGTTGGTAGAGCCACTGCAGTACTGAACTGGTGCCAATGTTCCCACTCAGATTGGCATGGAGGGGGTTTATTCTTGCCATTGAGGAAGTCGAGAAGGGTTTGATGATGAGGTAAATTGGATTGGGAGAGAAAAAGCATAGAGGATCAATCAGATTAAAATGATACTCTCTCCAACCAATTAGGATTAGCCATCATACAAGGAGTCAAAGAGGTCATACACCCATGCGCATTACAGCCCATCCTTCGGATGCCAAAGTTAAGACAATATGCACAGTGCACTCTTTAGCTTAGCTTTAACACAGATGAGCACATTCAGTAATACAGAAATGTCCACCATGAGACATATCTACCCTAAGGGCATAGCAAGGGAATGATCTAAACAAGCTGTCTGTATTGCGTTTCAGCATCCCTCAGTATAGATGTCCAAAAAAAGAAGAAATGCAGAGGAAACACCTAAAACATACCCTGTTCACAAAAATTTATCGCTCCTACAGTCAGTCACGTGGCTGTGGCTTGGTATATAAAGCATGCAGACAGGCATCGAAGCATTCAGTTACTATTCGATTGATCGTTAGAATGGGCAAAACATGTGACCCGAGCGAATTTGAGCGTGGTATGATCGTTGTGCCAGGAACGCCGGATCCAGTATCTCAGAAATGGCTGCCCTCCTGGGCTTTTCACGCATGACAGTGTCTAGGGTTTCCCGAGAATGGTGCGACAAACAAAAAACATCCAGTCAGCAGCAGTCTTAGGGGCGAAAACAGCTCGTTGATGAGAGCAGTCGAAGGAGAATGGCAAGAATCGTGCAAACGAACAGGCGGGCCACAAACAGACAAATAACGGTGTAGTAAAAAACAGAAATACCTTATTTACATAAGTATTAAGACCCTTTGCTATGAGACTCAAAATTGAGCTCAGGTGCATCCTGTTTCCATTGATCATCCTTGAGACGTTTCTACAACTTGATTGGAGTACACCTGTGGTATGTTCAATTGGTGATTTGGAAAGGCACACACCTGTCTATATAAGGTCCAATGTATGTCAGAGCAAAAACCAAGCCATTGTGTCGAGGCACAGATCTAGGGAAGGGTACCAAAAACATTCTGCAGCATTGAATGTCGCCAAGAACACAGTTGCCTCCATCATTCTTAAATGGAAGAAGTTTGGAACCACCAAAAATCTTCCTAGAGCTGGCCGCTAGGCCAAACGGAGCAATCGGGGGAGAAGGGCCTTGGTCAGGGAGGTGACCAAGAACCCGATGATCACTCTGACAGAACTCCAAAGTTCCCCTGTGGAGATGGGAGAACCTTCCAGAAGGACAACCATCTCTGCCACTCCTCAGTAAAAGGCACATGACAGCCCACTTGAAGTCTGACAAAAGGCACTTAACTTCTTTGGGAGCAGCACACGAAGTGACCGTTTTGGAGACCCTGGCGTGCCCAAAGTAAAATGCCTCCCATTCAGGCCCGGAAAATAGGATATGCACATATTTAGTACCATTGGATAGGAAACACTCTGAATTTTCTAAAAGTGTTAACATTTTGTCTGTGAGTAAAACAGAACGGATATGCCAGGCGAAACCCCGAGGAATTTCTGTCCTGGAAAAAGTGGTTTTGACAGAGTGCCTCATTGGGAACCCCTCCCTTATGAAAATGCCCATATAAGGGCATATGAATGCAGTAATCGCTTCCTCTGGATGTCAACAGTCTTGAGAAAGTTTTCAGATTCATTTTAGATGCTTTTAGAGCAGAGAAGAAGATGAATCAGGAAGTGTCCCCATAGATGTCCTTTACAAGACAACGCGCGCTCCCGCCAGGCACGTTCTTTGTTTTTTTCCCTTTCTTATCGCCCAGTTTATATTCCGGTTGAAATATTATGCTATTTATACAGAAAAGTGTTCCTAAGGATACATTTAAAATGATGTTTGATTGTTCTTGGACAAGTTTATAGGTATAAGTTGAACGAGTTCTCTTCACGTTTCAATGGACGATTGGAGGCTCTATTTTCTCATTATAACGCGCGCCAACCAAACGGAGATTTATGGATATAATACATTACTTTTTCTAACAAAAGAACCATGGATTGTCTTTGTTGGACACTTGGGAAGGTAATTGATTTGTTTTCTCTGTGAAATGTGTTATGTGTGAACCGTGGAGGCTTATGAAATTATGGTAATGGCAAAAATATGTTAGGTGCTACCCTCAAACAATCGAATGTGGTGCTTTCGCCGTAAAGCCTTTTTGAAATCTGACAACGCTGTGATATTGCCAAGAAGCAGAGCTTTTGATGACTATGAAACACTTGTATATTGATGCATGTTTAATAATTCAACTTTTGGATTTTGAATTTGGCGCCTTGCATTTCACCTGGTAGTGTCGGGAGTGCTAGCGCCCCACCGCTCCCTAAGAAGTTAAAGGACTCAAGACCATGAGAAACAAGATTCTCTGGTCTGATGAAACCAAGATTGAACTCTGTGGCCTCAATACCAAGAGTCATATCCGGAGGAAACTTGGCACCATTCCTACGATGAAGCAAGTTGGTGGCAGCATCATGCTGTGGGGATGTTTTTCATTGGCAGGGACTGGGAGACTAGTCAGGACCAAGGGAAATATGAACAGAGCAAAGTACAGAGAGACCTTTGATTAAAACCTGCTCCAGAGCCCTCAGGTCCTCAGACTGGGGTGAAGGTTCACCTTCCAACAGGACAACGACCTTAAGCACACAGCCAAGACAACACAGGAGTGGCTTCGGGACAAGTCTCTGAATGTCTTGAGTGGCCCAGCCAGAGCCCGGACTAGAACCCGATCGAACATCTCTTGACAGACCTGAAAATAGCTGTGCAGCGATGCTCACCATCCATCATGACAGAGCTTGAGAGGATCTGCAGAGAAGAATGGGAGAAACTCCCCAAATACAGGTGTGCCAAGCTTGTAGCGTCATACCCAAGAAGACTCGAGGCAATAATCGCTTCCAAAGGTGCTTAAAAAAAAGATTTTATCAATTTTAGAACAAGGCTGTAACGTAACAAAATGTACTTTCCGAATGCACTGGGAAAGACGTGGACATCTGAAGGGTGGAATAAAAATTAGAGGGTTTGGTTGATTTGACGATGCACTACAAGAGGAAGACGCTATATTATATATATTGCATTTGAATGTTTTCCCCCAGGTCCTCCAACTAGGTGAGGTTGTGGTAAAGAAAATAAAATAAAAAGGGGATCAGAAATTATGCAAGTAATGTTATTTGATAGACTACTCTGTCTGCTAGTTTCATAGCTGATCTATCCCCCACCCCAAAAAAGAAAGAAAAAATGCAACAGTTTGTTCCCACTCTCGCTATCTCTCTCAGAACGAACCAGTCAGGCTTCAAGACGGGTCACTCAATCGAGACTGCTCTTCTCTGTGTCACGGAGGCTCTGCCACCCTGCCAAAGCTGACTCTCCTCCTATATCTATCCACTGCCCTTGACACCGTGAACCATCAGATCCTCCTCTCCACCCTCTTTGGGCTGGGATTCTCAGGCTCTGCAAACTCTTGGATTGCATCCTACCTGGCAGGCCGCTCCTACCAGTTGATGTGGAGAGGAATCGTGACTGCACCACGTACTCTCACTACTGGTGTCCCCCAGGGCTCGGTTCTATGCCCTCTCTTCTTCTCTCTATACACCAAGTCCCTTGGCTCCATCATATCCTCACATGGTCTCTCCTATCATTTAGCTAGCTCTGACTTTGCTAATAGCTACTTTGAGGAGAAATGTACTTGCTATGACTGTGATATGAGGTTGTCCCTCCAAGCTATATTAAGATGAATGCACTAACTGTAAGTTGCTCTGGATAAGAGTTTCTGCTAAATGACTAAAATGTCAAATGTATAAAACCGTTTTTTACGTTCTTTTTTATGTCATACCCAGAGTTATACCTGGTAAGGTTAGCCTACCAGATCAGGAAAAACTCTGGGCCTCAGGAACCCCCCGTGATCTGCAGAGCCACCTCTAAAATCACCACACAATGTTACCAGTGACTGTATATATAAATGGACAAAGCCGTCGATCACGTGCCACCATTGATTTCAAAGTGAAAAATCAATAGTGCATTGAAGTCAAATTAATTTGGTTAAGATGGCGTCTCATGGAGGCATAACATGCGCAGTTTGAGCTATTCCAGTAAGTGACGTTGCAGGTTAGCTCAGTGCTGCCCCCTCTCATTGAGTAAATCAAGTTTAAGGCCAACTGGGGTACTGCAGGCTTCCATTGGCAACTAAATTATCCTTATAACTTCTTCTGTGGGCAATTTCTTTATAATCTGTTCAAGGACATACATCTGGTGTATTGGAACTAATTACTGGTACCATGATTGTCTTCCAAAATGTTTTTATAGACCACGAAGATAGCCATTTTTCCATTCACTATAATGAGGGATCGTGTTTTCTGCTAACAATGCCTGCAGTGCTGCGTTCGGCCTTGTATTTCCGTGGCTTCAATGACAGGGGTCTGTCGTTCTTCCATGAATGTTACAAATGAAAAAACATATTCTATTTGTATGGTCTACTATCTCAAAATGTTGACTTACATATCTCAAAATGTTTAGATAGTATCGACATAAAAAATTAAAAATTGTGGCAGGAATGGCTTCCATAGTTTTACATGGCTCAGTGCAGCCGTCAGGTGTGACAATTTCTGAATGAAACATTCTGTTACTGCAATTTCAGGTAAAAACTCAATAAAACAAGTCTCAAATATAAGGACATTTCTATACATTTCAGCTGTTTCAAAAAACACTGCTCTGCTATTACCATTTATACCATAGGAGTGTTGAGCTCAACGAGACAATTCTGTTTACAATGCCTTGCTTGGAGGGGGGCAACTGTTGGGCAAGTCTCATGCATGACCTCCGCAGGTAGTGCTGGAGACGTGATCATTTTGCAAGTTTACACAACAGTATTGTCTCTCGAGAACCTCTCGAAAATATCCCTTTGCTATTGTCAATGTAAAAACAGTCTTAGCTGCTTGGACCCAGTCAATAGGCCCAGTGGCTCAGATTTCTTCTAACCCAAAGCCATTGTTAATATTCAAGTGTGGTCAAAGATGGACAGAAAATCCAAAGGCAACTAGATTTTATGGATCAAATTAAAGAAAATGTTCTAATAAACAGTATTATTAGCCAACTGATACTGGAGACCCTAATAATAAAGCTTTTCTGACTGGACAACAAGTAAAAGTCTCAAAACAAAAACAATTCTATGAAATCCAATTCCATGAACAGTGCTCTCAAAGATTTCAATGCAAGCCGCCTACGCAGTTCTCAGAAGCTAGACAACCATTGTGTAGATTGCATACCACTGATTGTTCATGGCATCAAATGATACCAGTATAGCGTACAATGCTTTAAACAGGAGGAAGAGCTTAGAGGAGTGAATAGCCTCTAAGCCCACTGAAACACACATTTTTCAGCTCAGTGAAAGGCATTGAGCTAATTTCACTCACAGTGGTCATGCTAAACTTATTTCTTAGTTACAACACTTCACTAATACATGCTTCTACAATGAGGTTAACAACAAGGAGTAGCAGGAGATATAGGCCTAGGCCTATCTATCAATGTGTGTTTAAAGGTCTTGAGTAGCTTTAAGTATCTTGCCGGGTGGTGTGTGATTATCCTGCTCGCTACAGCATTAGGGAGCAGTGCAGCTGGTGAGGCAGGAGCATTCGGGGTGAAGGACATTTCTTCAGGATGGAGTAGATGTGGCCTAAGGAGATCAACCTAAGGCCCTCTCAATTGGCGACTACAGGCTCTGGTGAAAAACCTTGGCCCAACATACTGTACATACGGTGTTTGTCTGCCCACAGTCCCTAATTGCATATTCTGAATATTCAAAAAATAAATAAGAAAAAAGAGTGTTATTACCAGGGGATAATCAGCTTATTACTTAGCAGGCTAAGTGATTGGATGTTAATGTTTAGTCTAATACACATTATTAACAGGATCATTAAACAACCCTAGTCTATTTAAAGTAATGATCAGTCCTAGGCTGGAAGAATAGGTCGGGAAGTGAGATGTTAATTTGCTGACGTTATAACTGGACTGCACAGTAACTAGCTGAGAATAGAGCAGAACATGATATGGATGGAAGAGGAGAGATCGACTCAGGCAATAGGACTGAAAGGAAGTCTGTATTTTGCTGAAACACATGAATAACACACTCGAATGGCCTTTGTACGGAGGTAGCGTGAGTCATGGCCACAGAGACAATAAAAGTCCCTCTGTCATGAGTTGAAGCTGTTTAACCTTTTGATCCT
Source organism: Brachymystax lenok tsinlingensis (assembly GCA_030435695.1). NCBI lineage: Eukaryota > Metazoa > Chordata > Actinopteri > Salmoniformes > Salmonidae > Brachymystax > Brachymystax lenok. Next base: position 41,108,811 of record CM059793.1, on the reverse strand, counting down.
CTTTGTAAGTACTGTGGGTTTGGCCATTCGGTTCCTGGTAAAACCAAAGCACCATATATAGGCTATTTAAAAACATTGGAAACTTTTAGTTGTAATTGCCATTTATACACATGTAATATGACAACCTCTGTTTACAGAATGAGTCTCATGGAAAATGTGCATTATCCAGTTCCTGTTATTTTGTTCTCCAGCCAGGGCAGTTTAAATAGAAACAGAGAAAAAAAACACAGACCATTTGACTAATGGCTCTACAGTCATTCGTCTAGCATTGGGAGCAGTTCTTTTAAATCTAAAACAGAGAAAATGTGTCACTCCAATCACTAAATTGAAACTCTAGTCAGATTGAATGTCAATGATCCATCTTCAAAATCTTTGTTTAACTAAGCAAGTCAGTTAAGAACAAATTCTTAATTACAATGACGACCTAACCCGGCCAAACCCTAACCCGGACGATGCTGGGCCAATTGTGCGCCGCCCTATGGGACTCCCAATCACGGCCGGTTGTGATACAGCCTGGAATCGAACCAGGGTCTGTAGTGACGTCTCTAGCACTGAGATGCAATGTCTTAGACCGCTGCTCCACTCAGGACCCCGAAACATTATGATGTTTGATCTCCAGGAATGTATGAAATTAGCCTAAATTACTTTCGAAAATATAAGGGCAACAGTTATTGAAATGTCAGCTGTTGTGGTCTACTCTAAAAAAAAGAAAACATTTGTTGCATAAGCAAACATAAGATGTGAAGTTATCTCCAGATTTATGAGGTGGAAGTTGTTTGGGAGAGTTTTGTCATGTCCCACTGTATGTGAAAACAATTTACTTTCCCTGTTGAATGATTTTTTAAATTGTATTGGGCATAACCCTATATGAAAAAAAAAAGATCTACTACTCTGTTAGTACACCGTTTTCCACTTTACCAATTAGTTAATTTTAAAACGTTTTATCTCCATGACCTCAAAATACTTGCAAACGGTTCCTCCCCCCACATCCATGTGTCAAAACAGCAGGGGTCACCCCAACAGCGCCAAATGTTTAGAGCAAAGATAAAATGCTTTCGAGGAGAAAGAAAGCCACTGATTGCCATTGCAATCGGTATACAATCGTTGCCACCATGGCATTTGGCACAATATCAATTAGAGAGCAAAGTATATGGCAACTAAGACAGTAAGAAACAACTTAAGGTCCTCAAAAACCACAACGTCGTAGACACATGCGCTCATTTTGAATGAAACGTCACAGTGCTTTAGGTTCGATAGATGGACCATAACCGCAAGAGGACTTCACAGCAAAGCATTATATTTTTCAAAAGCAAAACCAATAAACCTGCAGTGGGCGCATTGTATATAGCGGAAGTTATAAACATTCAATTACTAAGTTTTACATGTTAGTACTTCAGTTATCGCGAGCTGCGGCGCTACATTTGGAAACACGGAAAGTATGTTGCATACCACAACAAACCCGGTATAAGAATGGCCAATTCTTAGATATAATTGCGAAATACTGTACCTTGTCGACGCAACTCCCGTAAATCCATGCAGCAACTTGTACACTTTTCACCGTGTTCCGTCGTTGCCCAACTTGTAGGAAGGACTGCTGTGACGTTGAGGGATTCTATGGAGCGGGGAAAGAGAGGAGAGAGATCATGGGAGGATGGAGGCGACTGTTTTCCTGAGGAGTGTGGGGAGGCTCAATGGTAGACTTCATGCTGAACTCTAGTGAAGCCGATCATTTTTTGCTCTCCTTTATTTTACACCCACCTGTAATAATACGATTGACACAATGTACCAGCTATCAATTATACAATGTATCAGATACTCAATGTAACAGGAACAGTTGAATCACTTTATTTTGATGGTGTTGTGTGTTGAACTCCATAGGGCATTTGAAGAAATTGTTATTATCTCTAAATACAGACTCAAACAGAAAGAGATGGGACACATGTCAAAACTAGCCTGTTGTATATTACGAAGCTATGTTTACATTACATCAACACTGAACAAAAATATAAATGCAACATTCAGTGTTAGTCCCATTTTTCATGAGCGGAAATAAAAAATCCCAGAAATGTTCCATAGGCACAAAAATCGTATTTCTCTCATTAGTCTCTCAAATTTGTTTAAATCACTGTTTGTGAGCATTTCTGCTATGCCAAGATATTCCATCCACCTGACAGGTGTGGCATATCAAGAAGCCAATTAAACAGCATGATCATTACACAGGTGCACCTTGTGCTGGGGACAATAAAAGGCCACTTTAAAACGTGCAGTTTTGTCACACAACACAATGCCACAGATGTCTCAAGTTGAGGAAGTGTGCAATTGGCATGCTGACTGCAGGAATGTCCACCAGAGCTGTTGTCAGGGAATTTAATGTTCATTTCTCTACCATAAGCTGCCTCCAACGCCGTTTTAGAGAATTTGGCAGTACGTCCAACCGCAGACCATGTGTAACTACGCCAACCCGGGACCTCCATATCCATCTTCTTCACCCTGCGGGATCAGTATACTTCAGTGTTACACAATTTCAGAAGACATGTTGAATGAAATCAGGAGTCAGGACCATCATGTTGCCTACCCAGAGGTACAGTGGGGCAAAAAAGTATTTAGTCAGCCACCAATTGTGCAAGTTCTCTCACTTAAAAAGATGAGAGAGGCCTGTAATTTTCATCATAGGTACACTTCAACTACGACAGACAAAATGAGGGAAGAAAATCCCCGAAAATCACATTGTAGGATTTTTAATGAATTTATTTGCAAATTATGGTGGAAAATAAGTATTTGGTCACATACAAACAAGCAAGATTTCTGGCTCTCACAGACCTGTAACTTCTTCTTTAAGAGGCTCCTCTGTCCTCCACTCGTTACCTGTATTAATGGCACCTGTTTGAACTTGTTATCAGTATAAAAGACACCTGTCCACAACCTCAAACAGTCACACTCCAAACTCCACTATGGCCAAGACCAAAGAGCTGTCAAAGGACACCAGAAACCAAATTGTAGACCTGCACCAGGTTGGGAAGACTGAATCTGCAATAGGTAAGCAGCTTGGTTTGAAGAAATCAACTGTGGGAGCAATTATTAGGAAATGGAAGACATACAAGACCACTGATAATCTTCCTCGATCTGGGGCTCCACGCAAGATCTCACCCCGTGGGGTCAAAATGATCACAAGAACGGTGAGCAAAAATCCCAGAACCACACGGGGGGACCTAGTGAATGACCTGCAGAGAGCTGGGACCAAAGTAACAAAGCCTACCATCAGTAACACACTACACCGCCAGGGACTCAAATCCTGCAGTGCCAGACGTGTCCCCCTGCTTAAGCCAGTACATGTTCAGGCCCGTCTGAAGTTTGCTAGAGAGCATTTGGATGATCCAGATGAGGATTGGGAGAATGTCATATGGTCAGATGAAACAAAATTGAACTTTTTGGTAAAAACTCAACTCGTCGTGTTTGGAGGACAAAGAATGCTGAGTTGCATCCAAAGAACACCATACCTACTGTGAAGCATGGGGTGGAAACATCATGCTTTGGGGCTGTTTTTCTGCAAAGGGACCAGGATGACTGATCCGTGTAAAGGAAAGAATGAATGGGGCCATGTATCATGAGATTTTGAGTGAAAACCTCCTTCCATCAGCAAGGGCATTGAAGATGAAACGTGGCTGGGTCTTTCAGCATGACAATGATCCCAAACACACCGCCTGGGCAACGAAGGAGTGGCTTCAGAAGAAGCATTTCAAGGTCCTGGAGTGGCCTAGCCAGTCTCCAGATCTCAACCCCATAGAAAATCTTTGGAGGGAGTTGAAAGTCTGTGTTGCCCAGCGACAGCCCCAAAACATCACTGCTCTAGAGGAGATCTGCATGGAGGAATGGGCCAAAATACTAGCAACAGTGTGTGAAAACCTTGTGAAGACTTACAGAAAACGTTTGACCTCTGTCATTGCCAACAAAGGGTATATAACAAAGTATTGAGATAAACTTTTGTTATTGACCAAATACTTATTTTCCACCATAATTTGCAAATAAATAAATTAAAATCCTACAATGTGATTTTCTGGATTTCTTTTTCTCATTTTGTCTGTCATAGTTGAAGTGTACCTATGATGAAAATTACAGGCCTCTCATCTTTTTAAGTTGGAGAACTTGCACAATTGGTGGCTGACTAAATACTTTTTTGCCCCACTGTATAAGGAGTTGGGCAACATAACACTAGTTACTACCAATATTAATAATAGACGAGCCTAGTCTTTATTTAACATTAATGAAGCCAAAGTAGGCTGAGATTAATAGCCCTGTGGTCACCTCCATGCTTAATGCATTGACATCTAGTCCCCCGGAGGCCATTCCCTAGACTTCAATTATAAGCTGGTGAGGTTGGGAACATTCCTTTAAAATCAATTTTCACTGTATAATCTGTTGAGTTTTTTATGGTTTCTATGCATAACAGTCATAAGCTTGTGTCAACATAAAACAGCACACTGTTGTTGGCTTCTCGGAGCCAATAGAAGTCTCTTCTGCATCATGTGGACAGGATGTATTGTGCTATACAGAAAGGGTAGCTCCATGCTGGTGTAGTATTTCTATAGTAATAATATTGTATTAACACATTGTCGAATGGTCCTTATTCCACTTGTGTCGCAACAATAACCCCTAAACTCAATTTTACACAATAACAAAGCTATTATTAAAGTGTTACTAAAACAGATGACCGCAAGATACAAGTTAATACTCATTATATCTGAACTCTCCTTGGCAGAGAAAAAGCCGCACTTTCCCAACAATCAACAGTGTGAAACTAAAATTATCTCAAATTAATAAAATTTCTTGCTGTGCAAGATTTCATGTCTTTGACTTACCATGGAAACAAGTGTTTACTGGTTTGATTAAATCCAGGGCTCTGTTTTGTAGGTTTCACTGTTTCACACCTCAGGAAAACAGCCCCCCCCCGGCAGGAAAAACAGAACTAGACAATAATTAGTGCCAAGTGTGATATCCCTCCTAAACAGCTCGGGCTAATGTTCCTATCCACCCAGTAAGGTCAGCAGGCTAGTCTCTTTCATTGGTATATACTGTATGTAACTTGTGAATTTTGTATTGTCAATTTGTTGTTGACTGTATTCAAACGCGTACATGATGCTGCAACAACATTTCCCCATGGGGACAATAAAGTCAGTGAAGCGTGTCAAACCAAGACTAGTCTGACATGAACGTGCCACATAGGGCTAGTTGTGTACCTGAACCCAGGAAGCAATCAGCCCCCTAGGAAGACAATTGTTCCAGGGATTTGCTGTCCTCGTCAGAGGGCCTATGTGTGAGGCTCTGAAGTCCAGGCTGCCTGGCTGCACACAACACCAGGGAGGAGGAAGGACAAACACAGGGCCCGGCCGGTGCATGATGCTGCTGAGTCGGCACCAACACTTAAGGCCACCGAGACCAATGGCAAGAATGCAAGGCATTCAGTGACACATTTCCGTAGCGTTTTGCGGGTTCTCACCACTGCAGTACGGTATAAAAAGTGCGGCAAGTTAACACGACACCGACTTGAGAGCTCGGAGGAGAATGCCATCTGTTTTTCACTTGAAAAAGACACCGTTTTGATTAGTGCACTTGATCTGTTTAATCATCTCAATACTGACACTGACAATCATGGCAGGCAAATGTTTTGTTTATTTAACTAGGCAAGTCAGTAATAACAAATTCTTATTTACAATGACGGCCTACCCCGGCCAAACCCGGACAACGCTGGGCCAATTGTGCACCACCCTATGGGAGTCCTAATCACGACCGGATGTGACGCAGCCTGGATTCGAGCCAGGTACTGCAGTGACGCCTCTTGCACTGAGATGCAGTGTCTTAGACCACTGCGCCACTTGGGAGCCTGAGTGTCTGACAATAATAATTATGACTTAATCCAAGCAGAAATGGAATGCAATTACTATGTCATATTAGCTTCAGGGAGATTAGCCGATCGTGGAATATTCCTAAACAGTAAAACAAATTGTGCAGAAACTGCAATATGGTGTAGGCTATACTCCAGTGCTTCAAGCCCCAGTAAAAGAAAATGTATAATGTCATATCAGAAACATTTCACAGAGATGAGATTCACATTAGATCAGTAATGTAAGTTTGTGACTATATACAGCCTGTCATTCTCCTCAACACTCCTTACATACATACATTTCTACTAAAAACATTTACCGACGATATAGGTGTAAACACGGAGTAAATTGGAATGAGTTAATTGGAATGTCACATCGAAAAGTTTAAGTGCTGAACTTGTGTATGCTCAATAGGGTGCAACTTTAATGCCAACTGTCAGTTTCATAATAAAAGATAATAAAGTCCATGTTTAGGCACACAGTAGATTAAACATCAATCAGAGAGTTGGGGGCTTTCTGAGAACAGTGCCCTCTGCTGTTACTGGAGTGGAGAGGAATAATGACAGAGCCTTCACTATAATTCACTGCAAAGCACAAAAACTGCATAATGCTCATCTCGGACAACAACACAATCTATCTTTTTGGCAAGATGATGTCGCCTTGCCTCAAGATGCTAATTACGCAGGGGTTGATAATCACTTGTGACAAGAAGCTCTAAAGTCATCCATTACACTAACCCCTGTGAAATGCAACTATTTAAATATGTTTGCTGGAACTCAGCGTTGACAGTTGCCAATCCAATGTGATTGGCCATGTGTCTCCGTCAGCGTTTGGAGGTGAGCGTGAGGGTGGAGGAGACGCGGAAGATCTGAGGCAGCATGTTGCTCAACTGGTAGAACATCTCCTCTGATATACTCTGTCAATAAAACACAGACAGACAGCAATGCTTAGTGAGCAGTGGGCATGGATGGATGGATGTCTTTCCAACAGAATAGCCTAAACGGACACAAACGGCTAACATACACAACATCTACTTGGGGGAAATTCTTAACATACAAATTCACAACATTTTTGTTGTTGTCGCTTGTTTGTGTACAAGTGTTAACGACAACCTAAGCAGGGACCTTTAGCTCAACGCCACCTTTAGCTCGGTGTCCCATTTCCTGTGGGACCAGTCAAGATGCTGTAATTATGTGTGCTCTGACAGCTATGGCTCTCATAGGGAACATGTTAGGTCACAACACTAACAGGCCATCTAATAAGCATTTTAAGTATTAAAGGTCTCCACTCACAACACTTTGAAGCATACAGTGCGTGCCTCGTTTGAGTTGTAGAAAATGCTGTTTTAGAAGTTCTATTTTGAATGGTGTCGGAGCGTAAGGCTGGCAGACGTAGATGCTGTTATAACCCTTGATGCTGGTTTTATCCCCTGAGCCTGTCAACATGTAATCATAGTATAGACGACCCAGTCTACAGGAACCTCCCTCAGAACAATAGACTTATATAACTAACCTGGAACAGAGCCACATTAATAAAGGGAATGGTTCTACAGAGAAATAAGAGCTCTCACCAAAACAAGTCATATAAATAATCCTACACACACACACATATAAATACACACACAAACAGTCAAAGGTTTGGACACACCTACTCATTCAAGGGTTTTTCTTTATGTTTTACCATTTTCTGCATTGTAGAATAATAGTGAAGGAATCATGCAAGTAACCAAAAAAAGTGTAAAACAAATCAAAATATATTTTATATTTGAGATTCTTCAAAGTAGCCACCCTTTGCCTTGATGACAGCTTTGCACACTTGTGGCATTCTCTCAACCAGCTTCATGACGTAGTCACCTGGAATGCATTTCAATTAACAGGTGTGCCTTGTTAAGTTAATTTGTGTTTGAGCCAATCAGTTGTGTTGTGACAAGGTAGGGGTGGAATACAGAAGATAGCCCTATAAGCCCATATTATGTCAAGAACAGCTCAAATAAGCAAAGAGAAACGACAGAGTTACCTCTGTGGCAGGAGGATAAGTTCATTAGCGTTACCAGCCTCAGAAATTGCAGCCCAAATAAATGCTTCATAGAGTTCAAGTAACAGACACATCTCAACATCAACTGTTCAGAGCAGACTGCATGAATCAGGCCTTCATGGTCAAATTGCTACAAAGAAACTACTGCTAAAGGACACCAATAAGAAGAAGAGACTTGCTTGGGCCAAGAAACAGAAGCAATGGACATTAGACAGGTGGAAATTTGTCCTTTCCTCTGATGAGTCCAAATTTGATATTTTCTAACCGCCGTGTCTTTGTGAGACGCAGAGTAGGCGAACGGATGATCTCCGCATGTGTGGTTCCCACCGTGAAGCATGGAGGAGGTGGTGTGATGGTGCTTTGCTGGTGACACTGTCAGTGATTTATTTAGACTTCAAAGCACACTTAACCAGCATGGCTACTACAGCATTCTGCAGTGATACGCCATCCCATCTGGTTTGCGCTTAGTGGGACTATTATTTGTTTTTCAACAGGACAATGACCCAACACACCTCCAGGCTGTGTAAGGGCTATTTGACCAAGAAGGAAAGTGATGAGTGCTGCATCGGATGACCTGGCCTCCACGATAACCCGACCTCAACCCAATTTAAATGGTTTCGGATGAGTTGGAAAAGCAGCCAACAAGTTCTCAGCATTTGTGGGAACTCCTTCAAGACTGTTGGAAAAGCATTCCAGGTGAAGTTGGTTGAGAGAATGCCAAGAGCGTGCAAAGCTGTCATCAAGGCAAAGGGTGGCTACTTTGATGAATCTAAATATATTTTGATTAGTTTAACAATGTTTTGGTTACTACATGATTCCATATGTGTTATTTCATAGTTTATGTCTTCCCTATTATTGTACAATGTAGAAAATAGTGAAAATAAAGAAAAATCCTTGAATGAGTAGGTGTGTCCAAACGTTTGACTGGTACTGTACATACATCATAATCATCTTCATCAAACAGTGACATTGTTGACTGAGCCTAAAAGTACATACTTTTTTTGCAATGGTAAATTGAATGTAGGTACACAGTGTACACTACAGAGTGTACTTGGAGAGTATGCACGACCAGGTGTGCCTTTGTGAGGCATACTGTACAGGGGTACTATTGTTGGATGCTGAATGGCAGAGACGAGCAATAGCGCCAAATCCAATGTAGGTCCAAATTCCTGCTCTGAAACGACAATAACTTTCTCCTCAAGTACTTGTTTGCTCTTCAAGTAGGGTTCATTCTCTGGCTTCACTAAATCATATTTGGCAGGCAACACTTCAACTCAGAGTAAAATGCCCTAAATACTGACTGGTTGCGTTGATGTTCTTTTCATCTGAGACCTGACAGAGACATCTAACCTGTCTGGGTGTGTACATTGAACTCTAATAGTACAGTTACAGACCTCAATAATATCACTAAAAGTACAGTACCAGTCAAAAGTTCGGACACCTACTCATTCAAGGGTTTTTCTTTATTTTTACTATTTTCTACATTGTCGAATAATAGTGAAGACATCAAAACTATGAAGTAACACATATGGTAACCAAAAAAGTGTTAAATCAAAATATATTTGATATTCTTCAAAGTAGCCACCCTTTGCCTTGATGACAGCTTTGCACACTCTTGGCATTCTCTCAACCAGCTTCATGAGGAATGCTTTTCCATCATCCCAAACACTCTCAATTGGGTTGAGGTCAGGTGATTGTGGAGGCCAACAAATGACAGTCTCACTAAGTGCAAACCAGATGGGATGGCGTATTGCTGCAGAATGCTGTGGTAGCCATGCTGGTTAAGTGTGCCTTGAATTCTAAATAAATCACACCATCACACCTCCTCCTCCATGCTTCACGGTGGGAACCACACATGTGGAGATCATCCATTCACCTACTCTGCGTGTCACATAGACACGGCGGTTGGAACCAAAAATCTCAAATTTTGACTTGTCAGACCAAAGGACAGATTTGCACCGGTCTAATGTCCATTGCTCATGTTTCTTGGCCCAAGCAACTTTCTTATTATTATTGGTGTCCTTTAGTAGTGGTTTCTTTGCAGCAATTCGACCATGAAGGCCTGATTCACGCAGTCTCCTCTGAACAGTTGATGTTGAGATGTGTCTGTTACTTGAACTCTGTGAAGCATTTATTTGGGCTGCAATCTGAGATGCAGTTAACTCTAATGAACTTGTCCTCTGCAGCAGAGGTAACTCTGGGTCTTCCTTTCCTGTGGCGGTCCTCATGAGAGCCAGTTTCATTATAGCGCTTGATGGTTTTTGCGACTGCACTTGAAGAAACTTTCAAAGTTCCTGACACTTTCCGGATTGACTGACCTTCATGTCTTAAAGTAATGGACTGTTGCTTCACTTTGCTTATTTGAGCTGTTCTTGCCATAATATGCACTTGGTCTTTTACTAAATAGGACTATCTTCTGTATAACACCCCTACCTTGTCACAACAACTGATTGGCTCAAATGCATTAAGAAGGAAATAAATTCCACAAATTAACTTTTAACAAGGCACACCTGTTATTTAAATGCATTCCAGGTGACTACCTCATGAAGCTGGTTGAGAGAATGCTAAAAGTGTGCAAAGCTGTCATCAAGGCAAAGGGTTGCTACGTAAAAAATATATTTTGATTTGTTTAACACTTTTTTGTCAACTACATGATTATATGTGTTATTTCATAGTTTTGATGTCTTCACTACTTTTCTACAATGTAGAAAATAGTAAAAACAAAGAAAAACCCTGGAATGAGTAGGTGTCCAAACTTTTGACTGGTACTGTATATACTCTGCAATACAGTGCAAGCTAGGTCTGAGTCATTAAGGTTCTGGACAGTTTACCAGCAGACCTATTCTTACCTGTGGAACTAGAAACTGGACAGTCCGTGATATCCCTCCATCCCACGATGCCATCTCCATCATGAAACCTGCAGAGGGAAACATCTTACGTCAGGACAGAGAGGTCTCAGAAGAGACAAAAGAGGGGAAAAAGCCACTGGTGTGTCTTACTATCTCACCTTTGACACATTTGAAGACCAGCTCGGCCCGCTTCAGGCACCACGGGATGGTCATCTCCTGCAGGTGAGAGAATAAGAGGAGTCAATCAGGCCACAGGATGGTGGAACACACTAATCCTCTGTCATCCCGTCACTGTTCCCTTCTCTTTTGCCTAGATATATATCGTTGTTTATATATTAAGGGTATGTAAGACAAGGAAGATGTACAGTTGAAGTCGGAAGTTTACATACACCTTAGCCAAATACATTTAAACTCAGTTTTTCACAATTCCTGACATTTAATGCTAGTAAAAATTCCCTGTCTTAGGTCAGTTAGGATCACCACTTTAAATGTCAGAATAATAGTAGAGAGAATGATTTATTTCAGCTTAAATTTCATTCATCACATTCCCAGTGGGTCAGAAGTTTACATACACTCAATTAGTATTTGGTAGCATTGCCTTTAAATTGTTTAACTTGGGTCAAATGTTTCGGGTAGCCTTCCACAAGCTTCCCACAATAAGTAGGGTGACTTTTGGCCCATTCCTCATGACAGAGCTGGTGTAACTGAGTCAGGTTTGTAGGCCTCCTTGCTCACACACAATTTTTCAGTTCTGCCAACAAATTGTCTATAGGATTGAGGTCAGGGCTTTGTGATGGCCACTCCAATACCTTAACTTTGTTGTCCTTAAGCCATTTTGCCACAACTTTGGAAGTATGCTTGGGGTCATTGTCCATTTGGAAGACCCATTTGCGACCACGCTTTAACTTCCTGACTGACGTCTTGAGATGTTGCTTCAATATAGCCACATCATTTTTCCTTCCTCATGATAGCATCTATTTTGTGAAGTGCACCAGTCCCTACTGCAGCAAAGCACCCCCACAACATGATGCTGCCACCCCCGTGCTTCACGGTTTGGATGGTGTTCTTCGGCTTGCAAGCCTCCCCCTTTTTCCTCCAAACATAACAATGGTCATTATGGCCAAACATTTTTGTTTAATCAGACCAGAGAAAATTTCTCCAAAAAGTACAATCTTTGTCCCCATGTGCAGTTGCAAACCGTCGTCTGGCTATTTTATGGCGGTTTTGGAGCAGTGGCTTCTTCCTTGCTGAGCGGCCTTTCAGGTTATGTTGATATAGGACTCGTTTTACTGTGGATATAGATAGTTTTGAACCCGTTTCCAACAGCATCTTCACAAGGTCTTTTGCTGTTGTTCTGGGATTGATTTGCACCAAAGTACATTCATCTCTATGAGACAGAACGCGTCTCCTTCCTGAGCGGTATGACGGCTGCGTGGTCCCATGGTGTACTTGTGTAATATTGTTTGTACAGATGAACGTGGTACCTTCAGGCGTTTGGAAATTGCTCCCAAGGATGAACCAGACTTGTGGAGGTCTACAATTTTTTTTCTGAGGTCTTCGCTGATTTCTTTTGATTTTCCCATGATGTCAGGCAAAGAGGCACTGAGTTTGAAGGTAGGCCTTGAAATACATCCACAGGTACACCTCTAATTGACTCAAATGATGTCAAATAGCCTATCAGGAGGTTCTAAAGCCATGCCATCATTTTCTGGAATTTTCCAAGCTGTTTAAAGGCAGTCAACTTAGTGTATGTAAACTTCTGACCCACTGGAATTGTGATACAGTGAATTATAAGTGAAATAATCTGTCTGTAAACAATTGTTGGAAAAATTACTTGTGTCATGCACAAAGTAGATGTCCTAACTGACTTGCCAAAACTATAGTTTGTTAACAAGACATTTGTGGAGTGTACTGTAAACTGAGCTGGGCAAAAGTACAATTTCTTCAGTTGGAAAAAGCACTGGAAAAGAAGAATCCCCACGGAAATCCTTTCAACTGAAAAAGAGACTGGTTCCAGCACCAATAGTGATACTATACAGAGTACATTTGTGAACACGCTCTTGCTTTGACTTGAGAAGACGTTTCATCAGGCATGTTGTGGCACGATAAGGAGAGGGCCCTCTCTGCACCGCAGTGAGGAGGTCTACATCAGGCAGGAGCTTGTTGAGAAATGGCTGTTCTTCAGTTCTGGTTGCTCCATGTGGACTCAGGAGTGCTGCTGTCTTTCAATGCTATCGCTACCCTGCTCTGTGTGTACAGAGTGCTGTATACTCAGTTTGAGTAAACACAACAGCTCACAACTCTCCGCTTTCCCCTCATCTACTCCTGAATGGAGGAAACGCTAAGGAGAGTTCACAACTAGAGCTGAACTGGCCAGAACACTGCCGAGGTTGCACTGAACAGACAAGCAGAGAGACGTGGAGGAGGAGGTAGAAATGAGAGACAGTATCAAAGGCTTGTGAATGTGCCATCGGGGAGGGTAGGAACATGTCAGGATGACACTGGGAATGGAGACAACAGACTGAAGCCCACAGCACAGCAGACCTGGGTTCAAATACATGTGTATTTGATAATTTGTTATTTTCTGTGTATTTTTGTATTTTAAAATCATGTGGCCCAAATCAACTACGTCTAATGGAAGTATTTGAAAGTAATTTCAAATAATTTCCTATAAAAAGCCTACTATTTGAACGTATTTTCAAATACTATTTTAAAATACCTGGGTTAAATGCATGGAAGTGTATTTGAGTATTTTAAAATACATGCCAATACTTTTCAAGTGTATTTTCAAATAGATTCCAATATTCAACTAATTGTCTTTTTGAAAGAAAAAAAATATCTGAATACTTACTTCAAAATGTATCTGAAAGAAATGTAGATATTTGAAATAGCATTTGAACCCAGGTCTGCAGCACTGTTTAACTGCAGGCCAGGAGGGGCATGGCGGAACTTAAAGACAAATCCGTTCCTAAGGCCTGAAATAAGACCGTCATTACTCCGCCTTTCCTTCTTCCTCAGTCTATTTTTCCATCCTTTTCTCCTTCCCCCACTAATCATCTAACCAAGGAACCAGGAGTGGTCAGTACAGTTCACTGGGTTTACAACAAAAAATAACTATAACTGTACAGTTAACTAATAAGTTATCAAAGCTCTTCACACAACCCTTTCCTATAAAACATCACCAACATGCTGGACAATTTTTTTTATTTTGATTGGTGTTCATAAACAACGGAAAATGCAGCATAATGGTAACTGCAGGTGACCTGAACTCAAGTCACACAGCACCAGTTATGCATGCATAGCATAACTGTCATCTCTCACTTGTAAATAATGTACTATACTGTACATGCATTACGCGTCTGACTTCTGGGACCTCGAGGTAAATTATATAAATTACCTTCTCCTTTACACACATAACATAAGGCTCTCTCTCACCTCTGACATGTCATGGACCAGTAGCAGAGGGACGGTGATGGTAGTGACGTCGTGAGTGCAGCAGACCTTGAGGATGTTGCGGAGGCCCATGATGGCAGGGTCCCGGGCCGTAATGTTGCCTGAGCGCACGTTGTCATCCACACACAGGTGGAACACTATGTGGACCTCAGACAGGTTGGAGTGGCGGGAGATGTAGAATTCACCTGAGACCATGACAGAAGAGAATTTAGGGAGTAAGATAAGGTATTAGAAATTACATCTATTACTTCTTTTTTCATATATATATTATTTTCTCCCCAATTTCATGATATCCACTTGGTAGTTACAGTCTTGTCATTGCTGCAACTCCCGTACAGACTCGGCAGAGGCAAAAGTCGAGCCTATTGAAAGCCTATTTCTAGCTAGGCAAGTTAGTTAAGAACAAATTCTTATTTACAATGACGGCCTAGGAACAGTGGGTTAACTGCCTTGCTCAGGGGCAGAACGACACATATTTACCTTGTCAGCTCAGGGATTCGATTTAGCAACCTTTCTGTTACTGGCCCAACACTCTAACCACTAGGCTACCTGCCGCCCCATCATGGTACAATGATTCTCTACACTATACTTGCTTGTTTTGTCCCAAACTGAAATTAGGCAAACTACTAGAATTTTAGCAACCAGGAAATGGCGGAGCGTTTTCTGCATTATTCCTTTACTCTTGTGTGTATAAGGTAGTTGTTGTGAATTTGTTAGATTACTTGTTAGATACTACTGCATGGTTGGAACTAGAAGCACAAGCATTTCGCTACACTCGCATTAACATCTGCTAACCATGTGTATGTGACAAATAAAATTTGATTTGATTTGAATTGTGCATCTTTAAGTCAAATGTTCACAATGCACAAAGTCAGGATTTGTCCCTTAAAGAATTAGGCAAAACCATGTATTCAGTCAACTTTACCTGGTAAGATATTGGAGGGATTCCTTTCCAAATTTTTGTTTTTATCTTCACTATTAGTTCCATTCCTAGGAACCTCTGTCAATAGGAAAACAAGAGAGGAGTTCAGAATTTCCTGTATGGAAAACGTGTGAGCAAAGATGACCTTTCAGGAAGTAAATGACAATAGCAACAGAGGTCACAGGCCCATCCATATAAGGCCTGATAGCCAGGAGGAATGTTTCCATACTCAGCTCTCTGATAGCTCTCCACTCAAACAGCCATTCAATGGGGATTGTTATACGGATCTTGACAGAGGTTTCCGACAACACACGTTGGCAATGATGTCAAAAGAGCCTTGTCCTTCCTCCTGACATAATCCCTAACACATATGTCCAGTTTGCCATTTACTTTGCCCTTTCTCAAACATGACTTTACTGGGGCAGGATCTTTAACATTGTTCTAACTGGACCTTATAGAGCTCAATATGCCATTGTTACATCATCACTCAATCAGTATTTTTTTTTTTATAATACTGTGAAATTTATAATGCCCTTTTAGTGCGGTAAATTAGTTAATAGACCAATAAGCAAGAGAGTTCCAAACCGCTCTGCCAATAACAGCTAACCCTCCCCACTCAGACCACTCCCAGTTTTAGCAAAATTCTTGCTTGAGAAATTGCCCTCTGCTAAGAAACTATTTTTGTTAGTTTTCATTTAAAAAAAATAAAATAATAATAATCACAGTAGGGTAATTAAATTGTTACCCAGGAATGATTTGATTGAGATAAAAACGGACGCATTGGACCTTTAAGGTCAACAACAAAAACATTATTTAACCTTTATTTAACTAGGCAAGTCAGTATTTACAATGACAGCCTAACCCGGCCAAACCCTAACGATGCTGGGCCTATTGTGCGCCGCCCTATGGGACTCCCAATCACGTCCGGTTATGATACAGCCTAGAATCGAACCAGTTTCTGTAGTGACGCCTCTAGCACAGATGCAGTGCCTTAGACCGCTGCGTCACTCGGGAGCCCCATCATGAACTTTACCCAGTAGCAGGACATTTCAGCCAAAAACCTGTTTGCCTCTGCCAGGAGACTAAAACTTGGCCGCAAGTGGATATTCAAGGAAGACAGTAACCCCAAGCACACATCAAAATCCAAAAAGAAATGGTTAATTGACCACAAACATTTTTTACATTTTACTATTGCCATCTCAGTCTCTGGACTTGAACACCATTGAAAACCTGTTGTTTTAATTGAAGAGGGCTGTCCATTAGCGAACACAAAGGATATCAAGGATCTGGAAAGATTCTGTATGAGCAATGGTCTAACATCCCTCCCAATGTGTTCTCCAATCTCATAAAACAGTTAGAAAAAGGCTCAGTGCCGTTATCCTCGCAAGGGGATGTATTGAAAGGTATTGAAAACAGGGGTGCCAATCATTTTCACCCCTGTAGGTGTGTGTGTGACTGACTCACCCGGCTGGACTTTGTGCTTGCTGCTCCCCTGAGCCCGGGCGTAAAGCACCACCTGCTGGACCACCTCCAGCTGCTCCTCCAGCCGAGGGAAGTGGAAGTCTGTACACTCCTTAGATACTGTGGCAAAGTCTGGGGAACACACACAAACACATGATGAGCACTCATTACAATCTCAAAATGGTTATGGAGGTTTAGGGGTTGGCGTATGTTCTGACTGTGACAAAACCTTTATGAGCTATCATCATGCTCAAACATCTAACTCACTTGTGTCCTCAAGCCAAACATCTTCATATGTGGTCATGGCAATAAGAAAGATTGAATTGATTCAGTAATGATGAATGTGTTTTATCCTCTCATGTAACTAACAGGGCCTAACAGTGTGGTCCCCTGCTTAATGTTGACCACTGACCCTTGGCCCCTGACCTCTCACCTCTCTTGATGCCGCTATAGGAGTTGACCCGGTTGTCCACCAGCAGCACCAGGCCACACAGGGACGAGGAGTAGAGCGACAGAGCAGTCTGCAGCCTCCGCAGCTTGGTCCCGCTGCTGCCATGCCGACGGTGCTTACAGAAGTCCAGCACGTCCGCCCTCACCAGCCTCAGGTTGTGCATGGTCTTCAGCTGTGCACCTGGACGACACCAAAGGAACGACACCGTCAAAATACATCAGAAACAAACAAAAATATACACTCAACACATATGGGACGCCTTTATATTTGACTATGTCAGGAAGTAAAGTATTAATCCAGTGGCTGTCATCAGGGTTTATTTTTATCATAGGCTTGTTGGACCAGGCAGCAGTGTTTCCATGGGGACACAGACAGACAGTATAGTACCTAAGTGGATAGTGAAGCTCTCCTCCAGCTGTCGCTGCTCCTCGTACAGCCTGGCCCCAGGCTCAGACTCCACTGTCAGCTGACTAGGCTGCACCTTGATCTCCTCACTGACAAACACAACCTCACACAGTAAAGGGCAGGGTTCACAAGATGACTAGCCTTGTCCCAGACCTGTTTCTGCCGTCTTGCCCATGCCAATGAGCATAGAAATTGGCTAAACAGCACAAACAGATCTGGGACCAGGTTGGAAGGTGAGTGGACACAGGGCTACAAAGATAACCATCTGACGGGAGAGCATGGCACAGAATGTTATCGCCAAAGTGAACCATAAAATGAGGTTCCTGGCAAGAACCTCCAAATATCTGGATAAGAATGCAATGGGGACATTGGCTGGGGCTCTTGTTCAGTGCCACTTTGACTATGCATGCTCTTCCTGGTACAATCGTGCCCCCAAGATATTAGAAAAAATTATTTAAATAAATTAGTCAGGATTATTCTTCCAGCACTTACGCATCTTGACTATTCCCACTTTAAAATCCTTAGATGGCATAAAGTGGAGGAGAGAGTCGCTCAGATAAAATTGTGTCTTGTACATCAGATTGTCCACAGCATGGTCCCCAGGTACTTATGTAACTACTTTAACTTAGTAAGGGATTACCATAACTATTCAACTAGAAGGAGTGAAACTGACGTTGTTCCTTTTAGATTTAAAAGTGGTACGGGGAACAAAATGTTTATACTCGGCTGCCATTCTATGGAATAATCTTCAGAAGAATTTTGAAATGTATAACCTCCATTGGAAGTTTCAAGTTCTCACTGAAAACAATGGCCAAATAGTAGCATGTCTCAAAAGTGAGTGGTAAGATTAAAGTAGGTGGCTGAGAGGGAAATGCCCAGGATAGCATATGGTCTGCCTTTTTTGGTGCCTGTTGTTCATTTTGATGCCTGTTGTGTGTGTGTGTGTGTGTGTGTGTGTGTGTGTGTGTGTGTGTATATATATATATAGATTGTTTATATATTAAGGGTATGTAAGACAAGGAAGATGTACAGTTGAAGTTGGAAGTTTACATACACCTTAGCCAAATACATTTAAACTCAGTTTTTCACAATTCCTGACATTTAATCCTAGTAAGAATTCCCTGTCTTAGGTCAGTTAGGATCACCACTTTATTTTAAGAATGTTAAATGTCAGAATAATAGTAGAGAATGATTTATTTCAGCTTTTATTTCTTTCATCACATTCCCAATGGGTCAGAAGTTTACATATACTCAATTAGTATTTGGTAGCGTTGCCTATAAATTGTTGAACTTGGGTCAAACGTTTCGGGTAGCCTTCCACAAGCTTCCCACAATAAGGTTGGTGAATTTTGGCCCATTCCTCCTGACAGAACTATTGTTTGTACAGATGAACGTGGTACCTTCAGGCGTTTGGAAATTTCTCCCAAGGATGAACCAGACTTGTGGAGGTCTACAATATTTTTTCTGGGGTCTTGGCTGATTTCTTTGGATTTTCCCATGATGTCAAGCATCTACAAGTACACCTACAATTGACTCAAATGATGTCAATTAGCCTATCAGAAGCTTTTAAAGCCATGACATCATTTTCTGGAATTATCCAAGCTGTTTAAAGGCACAGTTAACTTAGTGTATGTAAACTTCTGACCCACTGGAATTGTGATACAGTGAATTATAAGTGAAACACATATCCAGTCCAGCCGTACACAAACAAACTCCCTTGCACACACTGCCTAACCCTAGACTGTGTATTGAATTTACTTATCTCTCTTTGCATTTCAGGTTTACATGCCAAAAAAGAAAACAAAAAACTTGCTTAAGAACGGGATTATGATCAAGCAGGACTCGATCACGCATTTGACAGCCGTGGACGAGGAGAGGGGACTGGCCCACAAACTGGGGGGCACCAACGAGCCTGCCTTCTTCAGCCAAGACGGCTCAGACTACTACACCCCTCCACAACACCCCTCCACAAAAGGACCACAATGTAAATAAGCTGTTACCCTTGATGATTTTCTTAAATTGTATGTGGAAGCGTCAACAGCTGGAGCGCCCTTATATTGATTTTACAAATTGTCAAATAAATTCAATCAATCAAACCCCAGATGAGGTGCATTGGGACTGACGAACTCCACTGCATATAAAAAGGAGTAAACCAAAAATAACAAAAAAATAAATACATTCAGCTAAGGATGCTCTTTCAATGCATCTTGAGCGTGCATTTGAAAGTGCTGCTGTGTGTGCAGATGTCATTCCACTGAGTCTGCAGGCTTTCTTTCCCATCCAAGCATTTAACCACCTGACTCGACTACTCATTATCTTGATTTAACCAATGTTGCTTCACTGTGAGCCTTGAGAAGTGTTAGTAGGATTTCAAGGAACAGAAAAAAACCTGCTGAATTGCACCCCCCCCTTAAAAGCTACTTGAGAGTACATTTCTGCACATATGCATTCACAAGCACGCACACACACTCACTCTCTCTCTTACTTAATAGTGCTGTTATTGGGGTTCTGCATGTCCTGGTGCAGTTTGATCACCCACTCCTGATACTCCTGCTTCTGGATATGAGTCACCTGTTTCAGTTCATTGGCCCACTTGTTCTCCAGCACCTGACCAGAGAGAAGAATCACCAATCGTGAATATTCACGACTATGTAGCTTTGCGCATAGAGCATTGCAATGCATGTAGCTCAAACGGCCAACCAGATCGGCTCGGTGTCTCACCTGCTGGGCATCAAAGTGTTGAGATGCAACTGCATTTACATCCTGGTCAGTCATGGTCTTCCCCAGCTCCTGCATAACTTTGTCCATCTCTGCTGCCTGTCTGGGAGTTGAAAAAACACAACAATGCTAAACGCATTAGGCATTTGTTATATGAAACTAACTTCAACTACGCTGACTTAATTGGCTCCTTTGCAGCTGAGAACTTATCTCTATGATCGTACCAACCTCTCTTGTAACTTCTTCAGCTCCATGTCTCGCTCACTGATGAGCTCCGAGACGCTGACAAAGTAGTTGTGTTCCAGGTTGAGCAGGGTGTCAGAGGCTGGGGAGTGGATGAGCTCGTGGTAAACATCTGCAAAGTCCTCATCCCAGCAGGGTTCCTCGGGACGAGCATGTTCCAGCGTGGTCTAATTAGGAACAAGGAAAAGAGGATGACGGAGTGTGGGAGTAACCTTTTGACAAGGAAAATCACAGGAAGACATTGTTCAGTAGATCAGAGGGAAAGTGTAGGAAGTGCAAAAGTGAGTGACTGTGCTGTACGAAAGACCCGGTCAACAATTGAGAGTGGGACAGTGTGAAAAGCAAGAGGCGATTCTCCTTAACGAAAGTAATAGAGGGGAAGCTACGAGAGAGGGACCTTGTACTTGTGCCACATTTAGAATGTGCATAGACAAGTTTAGAATCTTCCTCTATTAATACAAGTCCAAGGATCTTTACGCAACAAACATGATATACATTAAAAAGACCTTCACAGTTCCTTCAAATACACTGGACAGCGTCCATTAGTATTTCTGTGCTAGTGCAGTAAAATGTTAAATGGTTACCCAGTACACGTCACAGCAGTGAGCAACTGAGGTTTATAGGAGGGGCAGCCTTGTAAAAATAAACAAGTGCTTGAGCAAGTGGCAGCAGAATTTTGAGTCCAGAACTTTGAAGAGCATGAAGACGATGATCTCGTTGACTTTAAAAGACAAAAAAAATAAAAATAGGGAAGATATTCTGTTTCAAAGGGAGTTTCCGCTTTCATCCATTTAAAGCAAAAGCCACCACGTCTAGAAATCTCTCTCATCAGACCACAGATGTTTTAATGATTTGCAATCCCCTTCAGACTGTCAGACAGATGACGCAGGTCTTGCTTGTATAAAATTGATGAGCTGCAACTCAAAGACAAACACTACATGTTGGCAACTCCCGACAACTTTTAGCAAATCTTTCCAATCTAATTTGATACATTGTTTCCGAAACTTAAGGAGCAGTCAACTGTCTGTGACTCACTGACTTTCTGTATCAATATAATGATCTATGACCACAGGTCAGACACAGGAGATAATCATACACTGCTCAAAAAAATAAAGGGAACACTTAAACAACACAATGTAACTCCAAGTCAATCACACTTCTGTGAAATCAAACTGTCCACTTAGGAAGCAACACTGATGGACAATAAATTTCACATGCCGTTGTGCAAATGGAATAGACAACAGGTGGAAATTATAGGCAATTAGCAAGACACCCCCAATAAAGGAGTGGTTCTGAAGGTGGTGATCACAGACCACTTCTCAGTTCCTATGCTTCCTGGCTGATGTTTTGGTCACTTTTGAATGCTGGCGGTGCTTTCACTCTAGTGGTAGCATGAGACGGAGTCTACAACCCACACAAGTGGCTCAAGTAGTGCAGCTCATCCAGGATGGCACATCAATGCGAGCTGTGGCAAGAAGGTTTGCTGTGTCTGTCAGCGTAGTGTCCAGAGCATGGAGGCGCTACCAGGAGACTGGCCAGTACATCAGGAGACGTGGAGGAGGCCGTGGGAGGGCAACAACCCAGCAGCAGGACCACTACCTCCGCCTTTGTGCAAGGAGGAGCACTGCCAGAGCCCTGCAAAATGACCTCCAGCAGGCCACAAATGTGCATGTGTCTGCTCAAACGGTCAGAAACAGACTCCATGAGGGTGGTATGAGGGCCCAACGTCCACAGGTGGGGGTTGTGCTTACAGCCCAACACCGTGCAGGACGTTTGGCATTTGCCAGAGAACACCAAGATTGGCAAATTCGCCACTGGCGCCCTGTGCTCTTCACAGATGAAAGCAGGTTCACACTGAGCACGTGACAGACGTGACAGAGTCTGGAGACGCCGTGGAGAACGCTCTGCTGCCTGCAACATCCTCCAGCATGACCGGTTTGGCGGTGGGTCAGTCATGGTGTGGGGTGGCATTTCTTTGGGGGCCGCACAGCCCTCCATGTGCTCGCCAGAGGTAGCCTGACTGCCATTAGGTACCGAGATGAGATCCTCAGACCCCTTGTGAGACCATATGCTGGTGCGGTTGGCCCTGGGTTCCTCCTAATGCAAGACAATGCTAGACCTCATGTGGCTGGAGTGTGTCAACAGTTCCTGCAAGAGGAAGGCATTGATGCTAAGGACTGGCCCGCCGTTCCCCAGACCTGAATCCAATTGAGCACATCTGGGACATCATGTCTCGCTCCATCCACCAACGCCACGTTGCACCACAGACTGTCCAGGAGTTGGCGGATGCTTTAGTCCAGGTCTGGGAGGAGAACCTCAGGAGACCATCCGCCACCTCATCAGGAGCATGCCCAGGCGTTGTAGGGAGGTCATTCAGGCACGTGGAGGCCACACACACTACTGAGCCTCATTTTGACTTGTTTTAAGGACATTACATCAAAGTTGGATCAGCCTGTAGTGTGGTTTTCCACTTTAATTTTGAGTGTGACTCCAAATCCAGACCTCCATGGGTTGATAAATTTGATTTCCATTGATAATTTTTGTGTGATTTTGTTGTCAGCACATTCAACTATGTAAAGAAAAAAGTATTTAATAAGATTATTTCATTCATTCAGATCTATGATGTGTTATTTTAGTGTTCCCTTTATTTTTTTGAGCAGTGTATTATAAGGAGGCACAGTATGCAAACAGTTCTCTAGCTCATCCTTCAGATAATTGGATTGTTCCATACAAAAAATAGCACAAGAATAGAGATTGCACTGTAGTCTCATACATACAACAGTGTCATCCACTTCTGTAATGTGAGATGGACAACATGAGGAAATGAGAAAAAAAAAATCAGCGGGTGGGACACTACCAGACAGAAGCGAGGGATCAGGGAGAAGAAGCGAGAGGACAGAAGCAGGGACGGGGTTAGAAGCTTTAGGGACAAACAAGTTTATATTAAAATATGCTTCTAAACATGGTCTTTGGTTTTGAGTTGTTCTGCTTTTACCTCCGAGTAGGCCTTTGCCCATGTGTTTGTAAGCTGGTTGATGTCCACCTCTCCTGTTGTCAGTCTCCGTAGGGCCAACTCTGCTTCTCTGTCATAGTCCTGGATGGTTTCACTCTCAATAAAGGTGGACAGTGTGCTCTTCAGTTCTAAACCAAGATACATTAAATGATTAGTACCAAAAGGTATGTGTGGATGAATAGAAGAGACAAAGTTTCATTTTATTTAGTTAAATGGAAATCTCACCTTTCTCAACGAAGCAAGGTATTTTGTGCAGCAGCATAAGTCGTCCATGAAGGTCACTGACATTTTCTTGGACAGGGAATTGCAGAGGTACTTTGAGGACACAGTCATTCCTTCCTGCCCTGAACCCAAACACAAACTCCTTCTCAGTGGTGGTGTTCACCTTTCCCTTGTTTTTCTTCATTTTCCCAGCTGAAAGCAGATGAAAGAAGTTAGAAACCAATTCAAATGAATAGAAGTGAGTATATGTACAGTAATAATAATGCAATCACATCCTGCGTCATGTATACCAGATATGCATCTCAGACTATCATTTTGCCCCTTTCAAATCAGCGTGGAATTTCCTTCCTCTCTAACATATACGAAAAAGAAATCCACACCGTCCTTTTACTAGTCAGAATGTTGTCCGCTGACTTTGTCCTTATTCGGATGGAAATATGAGACAAAATACCCCCACAAAAGTGTTATTAACTCGACTTAAACACGAGTGTCTCTGTGTGTGGCCATCGTGGTTTGATTGCTCATCACCTACGGCACGTGCACAAGACGGAAGTACATGCACGCATACTAACTTTTATTCAACATTCTGGCTTGTAAGGAAACTTTCCAAGTCTTTGCAGTGCTTTAATTCAGATTGTGTACCCAGAAAGCGGAGTACAACGCATTTCTCATCCCTGGATTGAGGTACGTTTTCCAGGCCATATCTCGCACCGGCTCTGCAGTGTCTTAAATCTACACAGGAAGCCTGTCCGACCCTAAAGCAGCTGTAAGCAAGCGGGTCGGACCTGCTGGCTACAGAAATGATATTCATAGCTAACGCCTGGGGCCATTTAGTATCAATTGGAAATAGAATACTTTAGCTAACTACCAGGCTTGCAAGGTTCAGATTATTGCTGACAGATACCTAGCTAGCTAGTAAAAACAATAAGCATTAATGTGTTAGCCCCATTGGTCCCTTCAGCTAACGTTAGGTAATACACTATATACAAAAGTATGTGGACACCAAATGAGTGGATTTGGCTATTTCAGCCACACCCGTTGCTGACAGATGTATAAAATGGAGCACACCGCCATGCAATCTCCATAGACAAACATTGACAGTATAATGGCCTTAATGAAGAGTTCAGTGACTTTCAACGTGACAGTCATAGGATGCCACCTTCCCAACAAATTTCTGCCCTGCTAGAGCTGCCCGGTCAACTGTAAGTGCTGTTATTGTAAAGTGGAAATGTCTATGAACAACAACGGCTCAGCCGCGAAGTGGTAGGCCACACAAGCTCACAGAATGGGACCACCAAGTGATGAAGTGTAGCGCATAAAAATCATCTGTCCTCGGTTGCAACACTCACTAGCGAGTTCCAAACTTCCTCTGGAAGAAACGTCAGCACAATAACTGTTTGTCAGAAGCGTCATGAAATGGATTTCCATGGCTGAGCAGCCGCACACAAGCCTAAGATCACCATGTGCAATGCCAAGCGTCGGCTGGAGTGGTGTAAAGCTCGCCGCCATTGGACTCAGGAGCAGTGGAAACGCGTTCTCTGGAGTGATGAATCACACTTCACTATCTAGCAGTCCGGCGAACTAATCTGGGTTTGGCCGATGCCAAAAGAATGCATAGTGTCAGCTGTAAAGTTTGTTAGAGGAATAATGGTCTGGGGCTGTTTTTCATGGTTCGGGCTAGGCCCCTTAGTTACAGTGTAGGGAAATCTTAACGCTACAGCATACAATGACATTGAAGACAATTCTGTGCTTCCAACTTTGTGGCAACAGTTTGGGGAAGGCCCTTTCCTGGTTCAGCATGACAATGCCCCCCCCGGAAAAAAGGGAGGTCCAAATGTTCCATATCTAGTGGAAATCCTTCCCAGAAGAGTGGAGGCTGTTATAGCAGCAAAGGCGGGACCAACTCCATATTAATGCTCATGATTTTGGAATGAGTTGTTCGACGAGCAGATGTCCACATACTTTTGGTCATGTATTGTATATAGTCATGATGCGTCATGTTACGTAACTAAAGCGTTCGCTAGTTAGCAATAGTAGCTAACATTGCAGTGGTCGGTGCCTAGCTTAGTGCAACAATATTGACACTAATCATACTACAGTCGTGATACATTTGTTTCAGAAGAATAAAGATGGGAGAAGTCTAGTTTTACCTGTACATTAGTATTTTGTGGATGTAAACTGACGCCCGTGTAAGTGTCCTTGTTTGGACAATCAGCTGACTGACACAACTGAGCTAGCTGGGCTTTTGAAATACAACTTTCGTCGTATTGTATTTTTTGTGTTATTAAGACATTGTAAGTGTAGGGCACACAAGTGGAACCATATGGAGTTTTTTTTATCGTATTAGTCGAATAATGATTTTCCATTGTCATTAACAGTAATGTTATATATTTCAACATTTTGTCAATGGACACAAAAAAATAACGAATCACCTAAAAATAAACACAAAATAGATTCGGTTTGTCGCTGAATAGCTTGAAATAAGTAATCAAGTACTTATTTCAATGTGGTCTTTTAGCTAAGTTATTCAGTATTCGTTTGTTCTAGTTTGTACACTTAGGATACTTGAAACATGTCATTCAGTAACTAACGTTAGCTAGGTACACAGTATCAGTTCTCTGTGTCTGACAAGTAGCATGGAGCTGCGGGCCTGAGAATTGTTTCTTCATCCTATGTAATGTATTCCCAGTGAATTTGGTAATGTTTCTTTCCCTCATGTTCAGAGAAATTAGTCATTGAAGTTAGGTTAATGTCCCATACTACATCCTGACCACTAGACGGTGCTGTTCCTGCCATTAGGTAAAACACGTTTAAAGATCCCACCTCAATGTTAAAGGGATAGTTCACCCAAATGTCAAAAATACATTTGTTTCCTTACCCTGTAAGCAGTCTATGGACAAGGCATGACAGCAACCCATGCTTTGGTTTTGTTGGCCACTTCAACGTTTTTAGTATTTATGGCATAAATCCGATGCAAGTCAAGGGTGCCTATATTAGCATTTTCACGCTTCATGTTCGAATTATCCTAAAGTATCTAAAATTGATTGTAACTCAATGATGCTACTTATAGATTATTTGGATATGAAGTGCGAAAATGCTAATATAGGTACCTATGACATGCATTGGATTTGTTCCACAAATGCTAAAAAGTTAGCATTTGAAACAGTGACCAGGTTAACAAAACCAAAGCATGGTTGCTGTCATACCTGGTCCATAAACTGCTTACAGGGTAAGAAAAACAATGTCATTTTGTATGGGTGAACTATCCCTTTAACATTGGGGGGTCAGAAGCTGGTAATATCAGGATGTAGGATGGGACATAAACCTAACAACGTCAATCACTAATTTCTCTGAACGGGGGACAAAACATCACCAAATTCACTGAGAACAGTACTCTGAGCCGCAGCTCTATTACTAGGCTACTTGTCAAAGATAGAGAACTGATATTGTATACTCGTTGTTGGCTTGGAATTGGTGGGGGGTCCGTGGGTGGCTTTTGACCATTCCTTTGAATTACTCATGTCTAACACGTGACTAGAAAAAGGTTTTGTCCAACTCACATATTAGGTACTTTATTTAGTATTATATGCATCCTATAAATTCAAACTGCCAATTTGGGTGCAATCAATAAACTTAATTTCTCAGATACATTATTTTGTTGAAATATAATTTTATCAGGAATGTTAATTTTATCTGTTTCTAACTACAGAAACGATTTCAGAAAAATCTGAGATGGTGGGTGTCATGGCTTGCTGAAATGACATGGTACGACCCAGCAGCAAAGACTATAATAACTGTTTCATTTGAGTGTGATGAATGAGGACTACTTGCTCTTGTCAACAGAGCCAAGAACCAATTAAATTACTCAGACTTGATGGAGTTTGATGATGGTATGGGAATGATGATGATACCAACTTTTACAGAATGTCAAAGCCCCAGGTTTTGTATTATTAGTTTTTTTGTTCAATCAGATGAAGATTTTGCCTGTATGAAAGGACCTCCCAGCAAGGAAGATTGGGTCCTCAAAGAACCACAGAGAGACAAGAGTCTGTGTCAATCAAGCAAATCTTTGAGTCAGGATTCAAAGGATGTACAGTTGAAGTTGGAAGTTAACATACACTTAGGTTGGAGTCATTAAAACTAGTTTTTCAACCACTCCACACATTTCTTGTTAACAAACTATAGTTTTGGCAAGTCGGTTAGGACATCTGCTTTGTGTATGACACATGTAATTTTTCCAACAAATGTTTACAGACAGATTATTTCACTTATAATTCACTGTATCACAATTTGAGTTGGTCAGAAGTTTACATACACTAAGTTGACTGTGCCTTTAAACAGCTTGGAATATTCCAGAAAATGATGTCATGGCTTTAGAAGCTTATAATTGACGTAAGTCAATTGGAGGTGTACCTGTGGATGTATTTCAAGACCTACCTTCAAACTCAGTGCCTCTTTGCTTGACATCATGGGAAAATCAAAATAAATCAGCCAAGACCTAAAAAAAAACATTGTAGACCTCCACACGTCTGGTTCATCCTTGGGAGAAATTTCCAAACGCCTGAAGGTACCACGTTCAACTGTACAAACAATAGTACACAAGTATAAACACCATGAGACCACGCAGCCTTCATACCGCTCAGGAAGGAGACGCGTTCTGTCTCCTAGAGATGAATGTACTTTGGTGCGAAAAGTGAAAATGAATCCCAGAACAACATCAAAGGACCTTGTGAAGATGATGGAGAAAACAGGTACCATATCTATATCCACAGTAAAACGAGTCCTATATCAACATAACCTGAAAGGCCTCTCAGCAAGGAAGAAGCCACTGCTCCAAAACCACCATAAAATAGCCAGACGACGGTTTGCAACTGCACATGGGGACAAAGATCGTACTTTTTGGAGAAATGTCCTCTGGTCTGATGAAACAAAAATAGAACTGTTTGGCCATAATGATCATTGTTATGTTCGGAGGAAAAAGGGGGAGGCTTGCAAGCCGAAGAATACCATCCCAACCATGAACCACGGGGGTGGCAGCATCATGTTGTGGGGGTGCTTTGCTGCAGGAGGGACTGGTGCACTTCACAAAATAGATGGCATCATGAGGCAGGAAAATTATGAGGATATATTGAATCAACATCTCAAGACATCAGTCAGGAAGTTAAAGCGTGGTCGCAAATGGGTCTTCCAAATGGACAATGACCCCAAGCATACTTCCAAAGTTGTGGCAAAATGGCTTAAGGACAACAAAGTCAAGGTATTGGAGTGGCCATCACAAGCCCTGACCTCATCCTATAGAACATTTGTTGGCAGAACTGAAAAAGCGTGTGTGAGCAAGGAGGCCTACAAACCTGACTCAGTTACACCAGCTCTGTCAGGAAGAATTGTCCAAAATTCACCCAACTTATTGTGGGAAGCTTGTGGAAGGATACCCAAAACGTCTGACAGTTTAATGACAAGTTCAACAATTTAAAGGAAATGCTACCAAATGCAAATTGAGTGCATGTAAACTTCTGACCCACTGGGAATGTGATGAAATAAATAAAAGCTGAAATAAATCATTCTCTCTATTATTATTCTGACATTTCACATTCTTAAAATAAAGTGGTGATCCTAACTGACCAAAGACAGGGAATTTTTACTAGGATTAAATGTCAGGAATTGTGAAAAATAAAATAATAAAAACGCTGCATGTTTTGTAGGTGTCACACAGAAAAACATCTTCACACACTGCCAACAAGTTAGGCACTATTTTGATCACAGAATCCATCTGTGCAACATGGATCTTCATAGGGGAAATCATAACCATGCTAGGCTAGCGTACAGACAGTCACTGTGTGTTTTTTTCATATTGTTTTGGGATGACAAAGAGAATGAAGTGGATTCACAAACATACTGGTCTCTCTCTGTGATCAAAGAGCTGTAGTTGTCTTAGAGAAAACATTCAGTGGAATAAGTGCTCAGTGATCCTTTTATAAAGCCTTTATTAACATTCATTATTTAGAGAAACATAGTACTTTGTCAAACCTGCTGTATGGCATGTCAGACAGAGCTTAACATACTGTAAATCATGACAGTAACGTTAAACCCTGCCTATAGTTTCTTTGTTCTAATGAGTTTCTCTCTCTCTCTTAGGCCTTCATGAGGTCACAAATGAGAAGGCATCTAATGTCAACCCCTCCAGCCAGAGACAGGCAGTTGCCAAAGCTACAGCTCAACAGAGATCCATACTGAAGGTGGTGAGGAGAATAAGGATTAAAGCAAAACATTTTGTTGTAGCCCCACCCCAGACAAACTCACCTGATTCAACACATTGAGGGCTCGATGATTAGCAGACAAGTTGAATCAGGTGTGCTTGTCTGGGGATACATAAAAAATGTGTACTGTTTGGGGGTACTGGAGAAAGGAAACACTGATGTACAGTGTATTAATGCCCTGAATATGTTGTTCATTTTGTTGCACTGGATAGCAGTGTTTTGGTTTAGTGGTGTCAAACTGTGAGTAACATATGTGTAAAACACAATTCTGGATTACAATGCAATTACTACTACTGTCATTCTTACAAAATCAGGGGGCGGAAAGAGTTTAAATCAGGACTAGGCTAATTCTACTTAAATTAATCCAGATAACAAAAATGGCATTCTGAGACATTGCTTAATTTCAGATTAATTAGTTCTAGACAAGGGAGTCCCAGACTAAGGTAAGTAAGGACTAACCAGTTCATATTTGAAGCCTGATTACATTAACGATGTGTACTTGGTACGGACCTGAGGATGCTTAAAAAAACAGGGATGGACAACTAATACATAAGCATTGTGTGGAATTAGAGCAAGTCCCCTAAACCAAACAATGGATTGAGGTGAAAGAAAACGTTCAAAGAATTACAGTGACTTTGAAAAAACCTCTTGAAGCGAATTGTGTCAAACCACCTAATTATCAACAACAAACAGAGTCAACAACAGAAAAGAAGAAAAAGAATGCCTGGACTACCATTTGTAATGAATTCAACTCAACTGAAAAAGTAAACAAAAGGACTCGACAACAACTTAATGTAAAATGGGAAAATGTTATTGTGTAATACAACACAGTGGCCTCTAAATGTATGTGTGACAAATGTATCAAACAATATCATACATAATGACTAATATCATTTCTGTGTTGTCTTGTCTTCCTGTTCCTGTGAAAAAACAAAGAAATCCACTTAAAGAAGACATGCTGTTGCACGTAGGGAGCATTTAAAAGACTGGTAAGACCAGACAGTATCACATTTCAGGTAAGACCCAGACGCAGACAACGTCGAAGTAACGACAGTTTATTAATCGACAAGGGGCAGACAAAAGATGGGTCAAGGGCAGGCAGAGGTCAGTTATCCAGAAAGGTGGGGCAAAGGTACAGGACAGCAGGCAGGCTCAGGGCAGGCCGAATGGTCAACACCGGGGAAACTAGGAAACAGGAACAATCAAGAGACAGGAGCAGAGGGAAAAACTGCTGGTAGGCTTGACGAAACAAAACAAACTGGCAACAGACAAACAGAGAACACAGGTATAAATACATAGGGAATAATGGGGAAGATGGGCGACACCTGGAGGGGGGTGGAGACAATCACAAAGACAGGTGAAACAGATCAGGGTGTGACAGACAGATGAGTTGGGGGACTTGTCGACCGGGATCATTGATAGCCAGCAACCCCTGGAAGGTATCCCAGATGATGACCATTTGGACAGTTCTGATTGGGGACAGTTCCAATCCTCATTTGGTAGGACACATTCATTCAACATATACCATCCCCAGACAGCAGGAAATATGTGATGTTGTCAGTCATCTCTTGCACTCCCATAACATAAATTATATAATGAACGCAACTCTTAAAGACATAATGCTCTCTAATGCAGCAATGTAATCTTTTTCTAGAGGCAGATAATCACCATAGCTTGGAGGGGACTTGTCTTAACAGGATGAAGGTCAGCACGCGAACATGTCACTAACCTGGGCCGGAGGACAAAGACAGAGGCAGAGCATGCATGAGAAACTGGCCATGACATTTAATGTATTTATTAAAAGAGGAGCATGATATGAATAGCTGCTGCTTCAAGGAGCGGGATCCTAACCCGGACGCTTATAAGAAATCCTGCTATGCCCTTCGACAAACCATCAAACAGTCAAAGCGTCAATACAGAACTAAGATTGAATCATACTACACCAGCTCCGACGCTCGTCGGATGTGGCAGGGCTTGCAAACTATTAAGCACTACAAAGGGAAGCACAGCCGCGAGCTGCCCAATGACACGAGCCTGCCAGACGAGCTAAATCACTTCTATGCTCACTTCGAGGCAAGCAACACTGAAGCATACATGAGAGCATCAGCTGTTCCGGACGATAGTGTGATCACGCTCTCAGTAGCCGATGTGAGTAAGACATTTAAACAGGTCAACATTCACAAGGCCGCAGGGCCAGACGGATTATCAGGACGTGTACTCTGAGCATGCGCTGACCAACTGGCAAGTGTCTTCACTGACATTTTCAACCTGTCCCTGACCGAGTCTGTCATACCAACATGTTTCAAGCAGACCACCATAGTCCCTGTGCCCAAGTACACCAAGGTAACCTGCCTAAATGGCTACTGACCCGTAGCACTCATGTCTGTAGCCATAAAATGCTTTGAAAGGCTGGTCATGGCTCACATCAACACCATTATCCCAGAAACCCTAGACCCACTCCAATTTGCATATCACCCAAACAGATCCACAGATGATGCAATCTCTATTGCGCTCCACACTGCCCTTTCACACCTGGACAAAAGGAACACCTACGTGAGAATGCTGTTCATTAGCTACAGCTCAGCGTCCAACAACATAGTGCCCTCACTAAGCTAAGGACCCTGGGACTAAACACCTCCCTCTACAACTGGATCCTGGACTTCCATAAAGGCCAGCCCAAGGTGGTAAGCGTAGCTAACAACACATCTGCCACGCTGATCCTTTACACGGGGCCCCCTCAGGGGTGCATGCTCAGTCCCCTCCTGTACTTGCTGTTCACCCATGACTGCATGGCCAAGCACGACTCCAAAACCATCATTAAGTTTGCAGACGACCCAACAGTGGTAGGCCTGATCACAGACGACGATGAGACAGCCTATAGGGAGGAGGTCAGAGACCTGGCCGTGTGGTGCAAGGACAACAACCTCTCCCTCAACGTGATCAATACAATCGAGATTGTGGACTACAGCAAAAGGAGGACCGAGCACACCCCCATTCTCATCGACGGGGCTGTAGTGGAGCAGGTTGAGAGATTCAAGTTCTTTGGCGTCCACATCACCAACAAACTAACATGGTCCAAGCACACCAAGACAGTCGTGAAGAGGGCACGACAACGCCTATTCCCCCTTCAGTAGACTGAAAAGATTTGGCAATGGTCTTCATATCCTAAAAAGTTCTTAAGCTGCACCATCGAGAGCATCCTGACTGGTTGCATCCCCGCCTGGTATGGCAACTGCTCGGCCTCCGACCACAAGGCACTGCAGAGGGTAGTGCGTACGGCCCAGTACATCACTGGGGCCAAGCTTCCTGCCATCCAGGACCTCTTTACCAGGCGGTGCCAGAGGAAGGCCCAAAAATTGGCAAAGACTCCAGCCACCCTAGTCATAGACTGTTCTCTCTGCTACTGCACGGCAAGCAGTACCGGAGCGCCAAGTTTAGGTCCAAAAGGCTTCTTAACAGCTTCTACCCCCAAGCCATAAGACTCCTGAACAGCTAATCAAATGACTATTTGCATTGCCCCCCCGCACCCCCATTTTTATGATGCTGCTACTCTCTGTTTGTTATCCATGCATTGTCACTTTACCTCTACCTACATGTACATATTACCTCAATTTCCTTGACTAAACGGTGTATACAGCCTCGCTCCGTAATTATTTTTGATTTAAAACATTTTTTTTTTTTTTTACTTCAGTCTATTTTAGTAAATACTTTTTTAACACTTTTTTTTCTTAACTGCATTGTTGGTTAAGGGCTTGTAAATAAGCATTTCACTGAATACACCAGTTGTATTCGGCGCATGTGACAAATACAATTTGATTTGAAGATGCAAATCCTTCATGTTGAGTTGGCTATGACAGAGGAGGAGAGAAACACGAAGCAGCAGCAGTGCTAATGTTCTTCTCGAACCAGCACCAGTTTGGGGTCCTGACATTTCCATTTGTGAATTAAAAACCTTTTTGTTACCAATCCATGACTGTTTGCAATCACTTTTTAATTAAAACATTTTATTTAACTAGGCAATAACAAATTCTTATTTATAATGACAGCCTACTGGGGAACAGTGGGTTAACTGCCTTGTTCAGGGGCAGAACAACAGATTTTTACTTTGTCATCTCGGGGGATTCGATCCAGCAACCTCTCGGTTACGGTCCAAAGGGCTCTAACCACTAGGCTACCTGCCGCCCCACTACTTGTGGTCTCACTTGAGCTATCTTTGTTGTGAGAAGTGCTGCATAGCAAAAGCATCTCTGCAGTCTTGTACATTTCTGTCATTGTCTGCCTCAGTGTAGCACTGCTGTTGCAATTATGAGAATGCAGCATCTTGGTTGAAAGTGCTATGTGTTAACTCTTCCACACACAAAACATGCACTCCACTACACCGCTTGTGTGGATATGAGCTTGGCTGTACCGTTACTCAGGTCCTATTGCATGGAGATGGGGCGGGTGAACAAGAAGTTGGTTTGTGCATACCCACAGTCACCAAGTATGATTCCACTATGTTATCCACCTTCAAGCTGAGCAAACGAAGAGGAGTTTTGGAAAGTCCTTGTCATGAGTTGTACCTTTCCAACGTGCAACAATGTTGGAGAACTGCAAATTGGTAGTGCACACACTTTGTACATTTATTGAGAACCAGTTTTTAGGATTCCTGTACTCCTCAGCATCTGCTGTAGAGGGACACTTGATGGCAACATGACATCTATCTATACAGTCAATGACTCCAGAGAAGTTACCATATTCATAGAACTCTACCTCGTAGTTGTCTTGAGCAACAGCATCAGGGAACTTGATGTATCTGTCTTTCAGTTCACACTTAGCATTTCAGACTTTGTGGACTATTCTGCATACAGTCGGTTCACTTACAGCACAAAAATCTAGATGCCAAAAACCTCAAGGTGATCAGTACTTGTAGGGAAGGAGAGATGGACCTCCCATGAAGAGAGTCAGCTAAAAGCCTTGGCTCAAGCAAACAAATAATGTCAGTTGCAATTTCTTTGTACATACGGAAATGGTCATGGAAATTGATTTTCTCAAAATCCTTCCGTGGGTTACTCCTGTCTATAACCACCCTTCTGTCTGGCCTTGGTGGTGCTCTTTGATCATCATTGAAATAGTCCAGGTCATCCATTTCCCTCCATTGCCAAGGTCAACCTGGGGGCCAACATCTGTTAATCTGAAGTTAAGCCTGCCTCTGGCCAGGTTTAATTTAAGCCTTCACTTAGATCTAGATTAACTCTAATTGTCCATCTGGAAATCAGACTTTTTAAATCTAGACTAGGGCAAGCCTGAGACTATTTTAAACCATGTCTGAGAAATGCAATTTCAGTTAGACCAGTTTAAAAGTGCAATTTAGCCTAGGATTAGGCTTAATCTGTTTCTACGAAACCACCCATCAGAGGGTGACCAGATTTTTGATGAGGAGGATTAGAGCAATGAGGAGTTCACTGCAAAGAAAGTGGGAAAAGGGGAAATGGGGAAGAAAACCAAAACAGCTCAGCCTCTAAGAAAGCAGATGAAAAGAGGCCTAAAAACACTGAAGAATAAAGAAAGGGATATTTCAAAATCTTCAACAATGTTTTCAGTAAAACAGTGTACTAGTACCTATATATGTGCTTGGCTGTGGCTTCTGGGCAAAGCCCCAAACTTGCAGTGCTTTCATGTACAGAAGAAGGACTAGAGATGTTAGTGGTAAGATTTCAGAAATGAGCTCTTCAATGAGCCATTTTACAATTTAGTTATTTATCTATCTATTTTTAGCTTTATACGTACGTTATATAGTGACAAAAATAACAGAAGTCACTTTCCGTGAATGGAAGTCTTATTTTTCTCAGTTGGCATTTGTAACTCTTGTCATGACAGTCAAACTTACAGCATGTGTTGTTGTAATAGCCTAGGCTTACTATACACTCAATATACAATATCTATGGAAACCTGAACTGTGTTCTGATGTCCCTTTGGCTTAGAGGGATAAACTTGTTTAACGGCCCTGTTTCTGAGCCAGTTGTTTGTGTTGGTAGTAGAACTCCACAAGCATTTGGCACCTTAGAAGGGCTCTGTTTGGAGTTATAGGGGCTAAAGCAGGTTTTGATTTCACAATCCATAGACAAGACCCATATTAAAGATGCATGCTGTGTCCATTACAGGCATTTAACTGATTTTCTTACATGTCTCTCCATCCTGGATGACAGCTTTTCAGCCACAAATCACACATAGATTGACCTTAACAAATATCTCAGATAGTCTAGCCACTATTATTGGGATGAAAAGCCATTACTGTATTATTGTCATATTTAATGTATTGTAGTGACTGCATGATAAGCATTACAGGTGTTTCACTGAATTTATTCAGGAATTATCTTGATGGGGTATACTGCATCTGGTGTCAACTGCAAGAATATTGATTTCTTCAGTGGAATTGTTCAAGTAGCTTATGGGACTGTTGGCTGATGATGAGTAAACTCGTCAGTGACAATCAGATAACTTCCTAATAACAACAGACATGAAGATGTATGAAGAAAAAAGTCACAGCAGGCATAGCCTACCATTGTAGATATGATCTTGTAGGCTACAGTTACTGTACATGCCAAGTGATTTGGGTCATTCTTTATAATACGTTTATGACCTTGGGGCCTTGGGGAAGGACACTACCTGGTCCAAACCCGATACAGTTGAAGTCGGAAGTTTACATACACCCTAGCCAAATACATTTAAACTCAGGTTTTCACAATTCTAGTAAAAATTCCCTGTCTTAGGTCAGTTAGGATCACCACTTTATTTTAAAAATGTGAAATGTCAGAATAATAGTAGAGAGAATTATTTATTTCAGCTTTTATTTCTTTCATCACATTCCCAGTGGGTCAGAAGTTTACATACACTCAATTTGCATTTGGTAGCATTGCCTTTACATTGTTTAACTTGGGTCAAACGTTTCGGGTATCCTTCCACAAGCTTCCCACAATAAGTTGGGTGAATTTTGGCCCATTCCTCCTAACAGAGCTGGTGTAACTGAGTCAGGTTTGTAGGCCTCCTTGCTCACACACACTTTTTCAGTTCTGCCCACAAATGTTCTATGGGATGAGGTCAGGGCTTGTGATGGCCACTCCAATACCTTGACTTTGTTGTCCTTAAGCCATTTTGCCACAACTTTGGAAGTATGCTTGGGGTCATTGTTCATTTGGAAGACTCATTTGCGACCACGCTTTAACTTCCTGACTGACGTTTTGAGATGTTGATTCAATATATCCTCATAGTTTTCCTGCCTCATGATGCCATCTATTTTGTGAAGTGCACCAGTCCCTCCTGCAGCAAAGCACCCCCACAACATGATGCTGCCACCCCTGTGCTTCACGGTTGGGATGGTGTTCTTCGGCTTGCAAGCCTCCCCCTTTTTCCTCCGAACATAACGATGGTCATTATGGCCAAATAGTTATATTTTTGTTTCATCAGACCAGAGGACATTTCTCCAAAAAGTACGATCTTTGTCCCCATGTGCAGTTGCAAACCGTAGTCTGGCTTTTTAATGGCGGTTTTGGAGCAGTGGCTTCTTCCTTGCTGAGAGGCCTTTCAGGTTATGTCGATATAGGACTCGTTTTACTGTGGATATAGATACTTTTGTACCTGTTTTCTCCAGAATCTTCACAAGGTCCTTTGCTGTTGTTCTGGGATTAATTTGCACTTTTTTCGCCCCAAAGTACGTTCATCTCTAGGAGACAGAACGCGTCTCCTTCCTGAGCGGTATGAAGGCTGCGTGGTCCCATGGTGTTTATACTTGTGTACTATTGTTTGTACAGATGAACATGGTACCTTCAGGCATTTGGAAATTGCTCCCAAAGATGAACCAGACTTGTGGAAGGCTACAATATTTCTTCTGAGGTCTTAGCTGATTTCTTTTGATTTTCCCATGATGTCAAGCAAAGAGACACTGAGTTTGAAGGTAGGCCTTGAAATACATCCACAGGTACACCTCCAATTGACTCAAATGATGTCAATTAGCCTATCAGAAGCTTCTAAAGCCATGACATAATTTTCGTGAATTTTCCAAGCTGTTTAAAGACAGTCAATTTACTGCATGTAAACTTCTGACCCACTGGAATTGTGATGCAGTGAATTATAAGTGAAATAATCTGTCTGTAAACAATTGTTGGAAAAATTACTTGTGTCATGCACAAAGTAGATGTCCTAACCGACTTGCCAAAACTATAGTTTGTTAACAAGAAATGTGTGGAGAGGTTGAAAAACGAGTTTTAATGACTCCAAGCTAAGTGTATGTAAACTTCCGACTTCAAATGTAACAACAAAATGATTAATGGCATCGACCGGAATTTATGTAACTGTGACGCCATCAGATCCGTTGTGTTTGGAGTAATGAGACATCCCCCTGGTTACGGAGAGAGCGCCATAGATAGCCACATTTGAAGCGAGGGAGGCGCGCCCCCTCCCCACAGCTCAGATACATTGACGCAGCGGGACCCGTCCTCACGTTATCGTCATTGTTTAGGAAGTACTGGGGAGGTCAACCATGACCGTCACAGCACAATAATATGTTAGATTTTTACCATAAGAGTAGATAGACTATGATAAACCATGAGTGCGACTAATAGATCCACGGAGAAGAGGTTAGTAGGCTATTTGTAGCAGATGGTGACAAAATGTTTTTACATGTTATGTGATTGACTATAATTACATGTCAGATTTTTACATGACACATTTGTAATAGCAATGCAATAATTTCCAAATAGTCTAGCCCAGGCCCACTGTATTGTAGCAGTGGTGGCAGGTGTTGGAAAAATATGATCATAGCCAAAATACGTGTAATAGAAGTTGTGAACAAAAATGAGCCCATTTAGAAAGGAATGGAGATAGGTGGGTCATGTTTTTATTTTGAAGCAGGTCTTTGCCAGTGGGGGTCAGTAGTTTGCCATAGGTTTACAACAGATCCAGGCTCCCTGCTCGAAGGAGCTGTAGGGATTAGGCTATTATATACCTCAGCCTACACAAACCAAGAAAAGGGCATCCTTTCTAAAAATAGAAAAACGAATTGGAAAACCTTGAGTTTCTCTTAGGTAAACGAGGCTGTTAAAACACCTAACATAAATATGTTATATCACAGGACATTATGTATTTCTGCCCTCACACCCAATGGAAATGTATCATTGTTACCATTATATATATGTATATATTATTATTATTATTTGTATTATTGTTTAATCCACTTCTGTTTAACCTGCACCGTTGGAGCTCGGAGTTGAAGATTTTCACATTACTCTGCTATTACATCTGTGACCTTGTGCATGTGACTAATAAACTCTAATCTAATTAGTTTTTTACAGGAATGCAATGACAAAGAAGCTGGAAAATCTGATAAAGGAGAGGAATAATGTCTCCCTACCACTGCTAAAAAAGGTAGGACAAAAACAATGTCCGAAATGCACAGGTGAGTTTTCCAGATATTTGGCCTGTGAGTCTTCCTTTACTCTTTTCAATACAGTAGGTCGTTGTGTCTGCTCAAAGTACCCTAAAGCGATGGTGTTATTTCCAAGCTCCCATTAGCTATGTTTACTTAGACTGAGCCACTGTAAAAAAAATGTGGCTTGATTTTGATAGAGAAATGAGAAGGAGCTAATAGGGCTTATCTGCTCTTATTCACCCCCTTTCCATAAGCAGCTCTTTAGATCAGGAGGTTAGGAGAGGGAGGGAGGCGCTGTGGTGTGTGCAGCAGTCAATTGGGCCCACGCTCATTTAGTAGCCATTAAACAAATGTTTAGGCTCATTGTGTGGGCTCAGTGGGCTGATTTATTCATGAACACATTCTTCCCTTGTGTCTGCGGAGTCTTGGCCCCTTGGGCTGGAAGACAGGGTGCTGGACCGTTGTGAACTCCACACTCACTGAGCATGTACTATTAGAAATGCCCACTGCCCACCAGCTGATTCTCCCTTCTGCCCTCTCTACAACCTGTTTACTATCAACAGAAAGCAGAGTGAACCAGACCCGTGTCATGAACACGGTTAATTACATGGTCATAGAACTCTTTTTTTTTAAATCACATTGATCTAAAGGAAAATGTGAGGTGTACCCTGCGTGCATCCATACACCTGTACGACTAAACTGAGACTTGTTATAAAGTAAGGAACATTGGGATCAATCAAATCTGGGCCACATTGTTGGTGCAGTCATAGCATTCTACAGTGTTTCAATAGAGGGCTCTCTAGGTACAGTACCTTAGTGTTGAGAGCTCCAGCAGCGCAGGTAGGACCCTGACCAGACTCCCCTACTGACCCATTCACCTGGGCCTCAGGGAGGTTCATGTGGGCCATACATCGCATCTCAACACCATGCCTAGTTCCACTCTGGTTTCACTCTCCGCTGATTAGGTTTTCGTACAAGCCACCACTGCCATGGGAAATGACAGTCACCTGCAGGCAGGAATGACTAATTCTCTTTGAAGTGAGACAGAACAGGAAGTGTCTTCCATGCTACCTGGGACTGGGTCTATTAATAACTACGTCAACAGGATGTCAGTGTGAAATGAGGCTAAAAACAAGGAATGGAAGAACGAAGGAGAAAAATGGCTTAAGAAGGTAGCTTGTGAAGTATGACAGGGCTATTTTGGATGAAGAAAAGTGGTTAGAAGTGGTTAAGAATTCCTTGTTGGTCGTTTCAGTCACCACAGAAATTACATGTAGTCAGATTGTGATAATGTGGAAAAACATTGCATATGTTCTTGGAAATGACATGAGCACCCACAAACAAATATAAATCACCCAGTCCAAAGGCACAACAGAAATATGGAAACTTCAATATGCTACTACAGTCAAGTCCTTTAACATTGTAAATCATGAATAATGTCCATCATCTCATTTTAGTCATGTAAATCTAATTGTAGCACGGTGGCAGTGATGCCCTTCCCTGACCTTTTTCCCAGAGTAGTGCTTTGAACTTAACATTACAGCCTCAGGCTAGGATGTTTTATTAGTTGGCATTGACACTGTCAGTGTTTGCCTGAAGAACTTTTAACTTCATACTGAGAGAGACAAAAAAACTGCCTTAAGAAGAACCTCTTGTCCATAATGAGAAATGTTCAACAAGAACTGTTTCAAAGAAAACAGTTGGATCTTTGGAGCTTTTTAGCAGAGGCTGGTTGACTTTCAGGCTCTTTTATCGGCTGGTGATGTTGTTGTTGCTGGTCTCTGTAGGCAGCCTTGGAAACCCACTGCGGCATCACAAGACACAGAGGCATGAAGTGCCTCACTGCAGGATGTGAAATGTCAATGGTATTTTGCTGCAATGACATACTTTCCACTGAATTATTCGATACACAGAGGAGGAGTGCTATTACATGAAAATACACTTTCAACACCCCAACTGCTTCATACTTTGTTTTTTAGTGGGTACTTTTCTACCTTGTTCTGTTTTGCAGTGGTAAAACATTTAGTGAGGGGGGTGCACATTCATAAGACTGGCTTTAGTGGATTGTGTGGCCTGGACCATGTTGTGTGCTCCAGCCCTAAGGCTCAGCTCCTACTCCTAGTTAACTCAGCCTGCCACCCCCCTGGGGACGGGCCACTGTATGCACTGCACTGCCGCCTGTCCCCGATAAGGTTTCTCATCGCAGCTTTGTCCTCGGCTGACCCTGGACGCTCTGAATTAAAGCAGGTAATTTAGAGAGACCTCACCTCCAGTGGATTACAGGGCTGTTTCTGGGTCAGAAAGCAGGGGGTTCACACTGTCACTTTACTCGCATGGCAGGAGCCCAGAGGATGGAGATATAGTCAGCCCTTCTGGGTGTTGGCCTAACTTGAGGCTAAAAGGACTTACACTCATGAATTACTTGATATTCATAAGTGAGAATCCAATACATTCCGTATCCCCACACAGGTCAGAATCACACACGTATGTATACCCACCCACCACTCATCCAAACCAG
This sequence comes from Brachymystax lenok tsinlingensis, assembly GCA_030435695.1. Taxonomy (NCBI): domain Eukaryota; kingdom Metazoa; phylum Chordata; class Actinopteri; order Salmoniformes; family Salmonidae; genus Brachymystax; species Brachymystax lenok. The sequence goes on along the minus strand of CM059793.1, from coordinate 41,066,980 downwards.
TTTTTCTCATTCAAACCACTCTCTTGCTAAAAAATGTCCAGACTATTTTCTACCCATTTCATTTGTGGCTTAGTCAGTGTTAAGATGGAGGTGAAATGTGTCAGTTAAAGGGCCGCTGAGGCTTGAATGCTGGGTCACAGTGCCCAGCCAGCACAAAGGCTGTCAGGCTTTTTGTCACAGCTTGTCACATGGTCGAGGCCACAAACGTGTGGAGCTCCGCTGCCACCACAATGAAGCCAGTGAGCCAAGAGGTGTCCCCTCTGCCAGGGGCGGCTGTTATCTGTCCCATTGTTCCACAAGGCCGTGACGGCCATGGGACAGAGCGTTGTCCTGGACGCTGTTTCCATGGCACGGTCGCTGTGGCATCGCTGAGAGAGGACAGCTGGGTGGCTCCCCAAGTCTAATGAACATTCATATGATTTGCAGTGAGTGCTGGGTAAACAGCAACCCAGGAGGGTTGTTAATTAGTGACAGGCTTTGTTGCATTAAACTCTGTTGTTCCTCAACACTGTGTCATGGTAGAGTATGCACGGTTGGATGGGAGTGCCAAAACACAGCCCACCTCCTCAATGGGGACCGGACCATCATTGTGTAATGTGTGAAGACCTGCCTGCTCAGAAAGATATTAAGAATGTTGTATTTCACCTCCCTCTATTTGAGTGATTTCTGAAGAATTAAGTGAGATCTGAGATATCTGAGTTGATATCAGGAACATTATAAGACACTTTCCAGAAACAACAAAAAAACACGTCAAACATAATGAGACAGAAAATAAAATAATGATCCCAAGGGCAATGTTAAAATAGCAATGTGTTGGTCAGAAAATGCCTTTGATGCCATAGTGTGTTAGTATAGAGTACCACAGTATGAGTCATAATAACCATAAAACCTAGCAGTCAAACAAGGAAATGGTTCCAATAGTTTTTTCCACCATTTTCCCCATAGGGTATTTTAGAAACACTTCAAATAAGGGCTTTGTTTCGTGTAGGCTTACCCTGGCGTGATGTTTCGATAACCGTGTAAATCTCTCTAGATGATGACGTTGATCAATATACTGTATATTCGCCTGTATTTACCCACCCCAAAATGAAATGCTAATTAGCTGCTAATGTGGCTATCATGAAGAGAGAAGAAAATGCCATGATGATCTGGATGAGACTGCCGAATCGACTGCCGAATCTCTGGATTAACTATCTAATGTTAGCTAAATTTAGTAATGAATAAACTGGCAAAATGTATTTAAATTGACAATTCGGTGAACTGTCTTGTGCAAGTTTTAAATTGACACAATACCTGCTAGCAAATGTGTCACTAAGAGATGACGTGCAGGAGCTTGCAGGGATTTGTAGTCTTGCATGATGTCTACTTTGATACTAATTACCATTTTTGTATCTGGGAGTAAATAGAGCCGAATATATTGATAAAAGTCACCTTGTCCGAGAGAGATTTACATGGTTATCAAAACGCCACGCCTACATGAAACACAGCCCTTATTTTAAGTGTTTCTAAAATTCCCTATGGGAAAAATGATTGATGAAAAAATTATTGGAACCATTTCCCTGTTTGACTGCCACGTTTTATGACACCTCCACTGTGTGGCTTTATATGGCTATGTTTGCCTTATGAGCCAGGTCTAAATGAAGCCTTACCCCATCCGATAAAGATAGCCATGGGGTCTCTGTTTTTTTATTTAACTAGGCAAGTCAGTTAAGAACAAATTCTTATTTACAATGACGGCCTACACCGGCCAAACCTGGGCCAATTGAGCGCCGCCCTATGGGACTCCCAATCACGGCCAGTTGTCAGTTGTGATACAGCCTGGAATCAAACCAGGGTGTCAAGCACTGAGATGCAGTGCCTTAGACCGCTGTGCTACTTGGGAGCCCGGGAGCTCTGTGAAGGTATCTCTTTCAAAGACCCGGCTATCGATGTGATTTGATTACACGCTTTGGAACAGTCCTTGTATTTGGCGGCTTTAGGGCCTTGAGAAAACAAGTGTACATTCCCATAGTACATTGGCACATGATGTCATCGGGTTAATTCCCCCATTTGCAGTAATTGTTCTGTAATTGTTCTAATTTGAAGGGAGCTTTTTGTTCGTGTCTCACTGGTTTTGGAATACACCTTTTGTGTCCAGTCTGTGACAAAAGGGGTTAAGGGGATCACCTTACGAAGTTTGTTGTGGAAGGTGACAGTGTTGTGTGAGTTCTTACACGTGAAAGACGGGCTGGCGATGACATCATGACGCTCGTCTTACCTGGGTGACACAGTGCTCCTCTAATTGTCACCTCTCCTGACCATGGAGAGCAGCCAAGAATGGTACAAGCTGGCAGAAGAGGCTATGATGACCACTGGTCATTCACTATACACTTGGAGCAGTAACTCATCCTATTTATTGTATTTCAACTTTATTTAACTAGGCAAGTCAGTTAAGAACAAATTCGTATTTACAATGACGGCCTGCCAAAAGGTAAAAGGCCTCCTGCGGGGACGAACGCTGGGATTAAAAATAAACAATAAAATAAAAATATAGGACAAAACTCACATCACGACAAGAGAGACACCACAACACTACGTAAAGAGAGACCTAAGACGACAACATAGAATGGCAGCAACACATGACAACACAGCATGGTAGCAACACAACATGACAACTACATGGCAGCAACACAACATGGCAGCAACACAACATGGTAGCAGCACAATACATGGTACAAACATTATTGGGCACAGACAACAGCACAAAGGGCAGGAAAGTAGAGACAACAATACATCACGCGAAGCAGCCACAACTGTCAGTAAGAGTGTCAATGATTGAGTCTTTGAATGAAGAGATGGAGATGAAATGGTCCAGTTTGAGTGTTTTTTGCAGCTCATTCCAGTCTCTAGCTACAGCAAACTGAAAAGAGGAGCGACCCAGGGATGTGTGTGCTTTGGGGACCTTTAGCAGAATGTGACTGGCAGAACACGTGTTGTATGTGGAGGATAAGGAGCATTGGTGGCAAATCTGATGGCTGAATGGTAAAGAACATCTAGCCGCTCGAGAGCACACTTACCTGCCGATCTATAAATTACGTCTCCGTAATCTAGCATGGGTAGGATGGTCATCTGAATCAGGGTTCGTTTGGAAACTTGGGTGAAAGAGGAGCGATTACGATAGAGGAAACCAAGTATAGATTTAACCTTAGCCTGCAGCTTTGATATGTGCTAAGAGAAGAACAGTGTACTGTCTAGCCATACTCCCAAGTACTTGTATGAGGTGACTACCTCAACTATCAGAGGTAGTAATAACACCTGTGGGGAGAGGGGCATTCTTCTTACCAAACCACATGACCTTTGTTTTGGAGGTGTTAAGAACAAGGTTAAGGGTAGTGAAAGCTTGGGTAGAGAAAGCTTGTTGGACACTAAGAAAGCTTTGTTGTAGAGCGTGTAACACTAAATCCGGGGAGGGGCCAGCTGAGTATAAGACTGACTCATCTGCATATAAATGGATGAGAGAGCTTCCTACTGCCTGTGCTATGTTGTTGATGTAAATTGAGAAAAGCGTGGGGCCTAGGATCGAGCATTGGGGTACTCCCTTGGTGCCAGGCAGTGGCTGAGACAGCAGATGTTCTGACTTTTTACACTGCACTCTTTGAGAGAGTTAGTTAGCAAACCAGGCCAAAGACCTCTCAGACACCACTACTCCTTAGCCGGCCCACAAGAATGGAATGGTCTACCGTATCAAAAACTTTGGCAAGTCAATAAAAATAGCAGCACAACATTGCTTAGAATCAAGGGCAATGGTGACATCATTTAGGACCTTTAAGGTTGCAGTCACACATCCATAACCTGAGTGGAAACCAGATTGCATACCCGAGAGAATACTATAGACATCAAGAAAGCCAGTCAGTTGATTCTTGACAAGTTTTTCCAGCACTTTTGATAAACATGGCAATTGTCAACAGATTCCTTATTGTCAATTTGCACATCGGACACACACAATTTCAATGTACAACAATGAACTATCTTGGTCCCCTAATATCTGTGGCACCAGAGCCCTTCAGGGTATCCATCAGAGGACTTGGTCAAGGGCCATACAGAGGGACACTAGGCCATCATCACTCACTGCTCCATCCTCAGGTTCCTGGCTCAGCTAGGTGCTCTGTCTGGGGCAGCCAGGTCACCACCAGTGGCAAGCCTCATGTGATACAGTAGGTTTTATTTAGAACTATCCAGCAATGCTGTTAGTATCTTCAACCTCCCCACCTCACTCCGCCCTGCCACCCTCACCCCAGCCTTAGACCTCAGTCTGAGCCATTTACCTGGAGACAGGGAGCTAGTACTCCAGGGGCCCATCTTACCTGCTTTCCCCTGCCACCTCTCACTCTCTCTGGGGCAACCGGAGCTGGACATGGGGCCATGGGTTGACTCACATGCCCAGGAGGGAGAGCAGAACCTGGGTGAGGACGGGGGTGATGATGAGGTAAGTCCTCCAGGGAGCTACTGACCTACAGTAGTGTGAGCAGTATGTACTGCTCACGCTGCTTCAAGTAGTGTGACATTTGGCATCGAGAAGGCAACAGCATTGCAGTCTGCTCCAGTTTAGGATAATACTATACAGTAGCTGATCGGCAGGAAACAGGTTGTTTTGTTTGAAAAAATCCATTCCGATATACATTTTTACTCTGCACATCATGGCACTATTGATCCATTTAGCTTATTTGAAGGATAAGAAATTGAAAGATAATACAGTACTGTACCTACAGTACACTTGATCTTTGCCTTGTATAATTACTGTTTGTGTGTGTGTGTGTGTGTGTGTATGTGTGTGTGCATATTTTGGTGGACAAAACAAGCAGTTTTGAGATTGCAGGGTTTCTTTAATGCAATACAGAACTAACAAAATACATTCTCTCTCAGTAGGCTTACAGTGCAGCCTATTGCACAATCTTGTACTTACTGTAGGCCTCCTATCGTGACCACACCCGTCCACCTACCATAATCCCATCACATTAACATCCTTACCTGCATTTCCTTAATTGCGCTCAGCTGGATGTCATTTTCCCCACACGGAAAAACTCACATTGTATTCAGGTATATTTTTAGAGTGCAGTTTAGCAGGGGCATGGCAAAGACAAGATAGCTGAATTAATGGACTAAATCAGATTTGGCCAGCACAATGTTGCTGATATTGATTGGTTCTCGCTGAAGCTTTTCTGCTGAGAGCAAGGGTATGGAAATGGTTTCTGTACCCTATCTGTCTGGTATATTCTTGATACTGTGTATTGTTTGCATTTCCCAGGGTCATCAACAGCAAGTTGGCAGGATGCAGAGTATAGTCATGATGATGACTGTAAACGGCTTGGATGCTGCATTAGGAGTTACCCATTATATTTATAGTGTGATGATGAGAATGACTCTCTCCTGTTCAGGGTCAGACCATAGATAGTCTGACACTGCTCATTGTGATCATGTAGGGTAAGGTAGTGGCTCGTGGTAGGTTGGGAATTTGATTTTGAGGGATGCTGGCAGGAGACAAAGGAAATAAAACAAGACAATTCTGTAATTCTAAAGTACACTCATTCCCTAAACCAGGCCAGAGAAGGTGCTCCCTATACAGTAGAATGTGTGCCATGTTGTCTATAGTTGGCATCTATCCACTCCTAGGTTCTGATCTTTCTGGCTGGGGTTAAACCAGAAATGACAACAACACCAGACCTCGTTAGTGTGATTAAAGGTTTTCCAGACTCCATGTATTTATTGTATGAAATATGAATAGAGTATGAATCCAGTATTAGTGGGAAAGTGTCAGTACTGTGGGGATATAATTTATGTGAGTTCTGTCAGTCCAGATGGCTGGCCCTGATACCACACATTATTGACGCTACAGTGAGGGACTAGGCCACTGGTCCACTCTGCCCACCGCCATTCTGGAGCACTTAAACACCTGCAATAAGATATTATAGGCCTAAACAGCCAGAGAGAGTAATAGTATTGATTATAATATTATCTTAAAGTTCATATTTTGATGGCTTTGTTTGTGAGATTACTTAAATTGTATTTACAAAAAATTTGTAATTATGTGTAATCAAAATCCCCAAGCTGCTAATGTCTCTGTTAGCTCACATACAGTATATTTATCATTTAATACTTATCCTTTAGTACATTAGCCTACTTACCCTCCAATTTGGTCTGTCTGGGTGAAACTTGTGTTTTTGCTAGGAGGCCAGCTTTGGCGTTCCCTGCCAGGACTATGAAAGGCTCTTCACATTGTTAATGGGATTTGGCCTGAACCTGATTATTCTGCAGCTCTATGTCCACAGCTACTCTGACACACGGCACTGTGACCACAGGGCCACATTGGTTTTATGGACATAAATAAATAGAGAGGTTCTGGTGATTGAAATGACTTTGTAACATGCTGTCAGCTACTCATCTTGATAACATTGTGCCAGCTGGGTACTCTACTAAAGGTGTCAGGTGGACTCTACATAAGTTGTTATTAGATAGGCATAGTATAAAACTTTGCATTGATAAGTACTTGATGATAAAAATAATGGATAACATTTACATTTACACTTTTCAGTAGGTCTCAAAGTGTTTTACATGTTGATTTCATTGAGTTCCTCGACCTCATTTCTGATGTGCCTCATCCAAATTCATAGTGGTGTGTATCTGGTAACTAATACTCACACTGGCGCCATAAACAATTCTGTAAAGGGGCAACCTTATCATCATCTGGAAACGTGACCCACATCTCTCCCCCCGAGCCGTGTTGTCGCCAGGTCATTACCCAGACTCCTCCTCTGCCAAGCGTCAGGAGACTGACTGCTTTTTGTCACCTGCCGGCGGCTCGCTCACTTTGCCTCTATCGCCTGGCACCTGACTCCTATTAGGGAGCCACGACAGGCTGCAGGTCAGGGTTTCTGGCTCTGTCTGAGGTTTGGCCAGCTAGGCCCTGTCTGCCTGCTGTTCTTACTTTCAAAGCTGTTCACTCCCTCCCCTCCCATGAGTCCCCTCCCTGCTTGGCTAACTTACTGACTGTGAGCTCCCGTCTATAAACCCCAGCTATCTGGGGGCCCTGGGAATCCAGCAGTCTGTGCAGGTGTTCCTGTTTGGTAAAGCTGTGTGAGGCTGCGTGAGGAGGAAACAAAGACAGTGGCTGCCTCGGATGACACTTCGGCATTGCTCCAGAATGCCTGATGACGTTAGTAGGGAATAACAGCTGTTTCATGCAACAATAGCTATAGTTTGATTGACATAGTCACAGACGTACGTTTCCACCATGAAAGACACATTACTCATTGCAAGTACAGTATGTACTGAGTACGCAGAGACAAAATGGATCAAGATAAGTCTTCTAAGGTTGGCTCCTTTGCGAGGCAAGCTGTCATGAATGTCAGTTGAGAGACCCACTGACACAACATTATGCTGAAACAACTGCAAACCAAAGTGAGGCCTGGATTATAGGCCTTAGAAGTGATATGGTCAAATATAACTCAGATATTCTGAGTGTGATGTCACAAGTTCACAGAGTTTCTTACCTGTAGGCCTATTGACCGTCTTCTGTAACATTAAGGCTAGTTTAGGCCTAGTGCCCCTAAACTCCTGCCTTTAAAAAGCACCGCCAGTCATCCTCTGGGCTCTGTCCTGGTGTGGACTATGGAGCCTCCAGCTGCTGCAGTGGAGGCTGGCAGCGTGGCAGGCACCAGGATAAGATTTCGTCACTGCGCTGTTTGTCAGCAAGGCGGCGGCATCCCGTGGGGCTTGCAGCAGAGTAGGTGCTGAAGGGTGAAATATGACAGCTCTAGTGGCTCTGTCTCCAGGAGACCGCAGCGGGGAGAGGCGTCAGCCGGGCCACCTGGGAACCCTATTAGTGCTCTGCCTGCGCCCCTGTCTGGCTCCACAGCCCCATGAAGAGCCCACCTGCAGGGAGAGGGATCTGTCACCTGCACTCCTCTTCCCCAAGATGCCCCTCTCACAGGAAGCCAGCGCCAGGCCCCTGCTGCGGCAACTCCGGTTCAGGATGGGTCCCTCATCGAACCCCCTCCACACATAAGCCTCCTCCTTCCTCACCAAGCACAGCAGCAGCAGCCTCCTTTCCCTGTCAGTGAGCCTGCCTGCCCATCTGTCTCCTGGACCAGAGAGAATCCCAGGCTCTGCGAGGGCTGATACAGATGATACAGAGAACCACCCTGCTCAGTCCAATGTGAATTACCAGAGGAAGCCTTATTAAGGAGTGCTAGAAGAAAATCTACATTACCAGCGTTGCGAAAACAAGGAAGAAGGTTTTGTAAAACGGGTCTTAAGGAACAGCATCCTCCCTCTGCTCTGGGGTGATCTGACCCTAATCTCTAAAAGAGCCCCCTCCAGTTGGGTGTGGTGGGGCTGAGGTGTGGCAGCATGGAGGAGCTTCATTATGGGGGGAGACGGGACCTCGCCTGCCTGCTGTGGCTTTAACCTCCTCCAGGGCTGCTGGGGCAGCCAGGGCTGCGGGAACAGGAGGGTCCAGCCTGAGGTACATGAGGTAATTCATGGCACAGAGGGAGTTACATTGGTTGGTAAACTGTAGATGGTAAACTGAGGCTCTCTTTTCCTCAATCCCTTCATCTTTATAACTCAATCTCTTTTCTCTGGCTTGCTTTCTGTTTTGATATGGTGTTATTTTCAGTCGAGTCACTAGTGATCATTTGCTTAGCAACAAAAGTAAATTAAACTGTGGTGAATGCTACGTTATGTTATACATTACAAATTTGCAGTGATTATGACATTGCACAGTGACTTGATCTGCTTTAGCTAGCTATGCTTCACTAAACCATACTTAGTCACCTGGGTGGTAGAAGACACACTGCATAATGACTGTGTCTGTCTCCTCTATGGACTCTGGCAGATCTAAAAGTGGATTATTTACTTGGTGTTTGATAATTAACAACGTTAACATCCTTTCTGTTACAGGCTGAGACATTAACAGAATCATCTGTTGTTCAGTGTATCCCCCTCCCCCCCATCTTTCATTTTTAAACACGTTTGTATTTACATTGTTGAGCAGCACATGGCACTTTTAGTTTTACTGCCAGACAATTGTAACGCTTCAGCTCAAACCATTGCAAATTAACTGTAGTTAATTATAGTTATTTTATCGACTCCATATTTCTACTTATTGTCAGGCAATGTAGATAGGGATTTTGAACTGGGCAATGGAAGAGATTTTAGGAAGGGGCTGAGATGATGAGGTGGACAGGGGAGGTGGGAAGCGTGTTGGTGGTCAGACGTGCTTGAACAGCGGGGTTTGATTACAGGAGATAACGACCACAGTGCTGAAATAGGAGAAGACACTGCAGCATCGCTCTAGCTTATCTCATCATTATCTGCCAGTGTGGATTTTTTTGTGCTGTGATTCAAGTATTGTTTTATTTTTGGGCTGACACAGGGAGCTGTGCAAGGATCCTGGTCAAAGGATTATTGTCTGATGTGTAAGCTAGTTATAACCAATATAAATCTGTCTCATCATAACCAATATGTGAGATTTTGTACTTTTCAGTCCTATTGATCAGAGATATCCTGTGCTATTTTTATACTGATAGGAGATACAAGTTTAGTTTTAGATATGTAGGAGGCATATTTTGACAGAACAGTGGTAATTTCTCTGGAGGACACGATTTCTGGCACCATGCTAGCATACTCAGAGGCAAGTCAGTCTTACTGCCTTAGGAATGGAGACAGCATACATTGGGATATGAATAGATGCACATGTACAGTGTATTCAGAAAGTATTCAGACCCCTTCCGATTTTCCACATTTATTTACGTTACAGCCTTATTAAAACATTTATGAAATTATTTTTTCCCTCATCAATCTACACACAATACCCCATAATAACAAAATGAAAACATGTTTTTAGACATTTTTGAAAATGTATTAAAAATAAAAAACAGAAATACCTTATTTACATAAGAATTCAGACCCTTTGCTATGATACTCGAAATTGAGCTCAGGTCCATCCTGTTTCCATTTATCACCCTTGAGCTGTTTCTACAACTTGATTGGAGTCCACCTGTAGTACATTCAATTGATTGACAGTTGACAGTGCATGTCAGAGCAAAAATGTAGCCATGAGTCGAAGGAATTGTCCGTAGAGCTCCAAGACAGGATTGTGTCGAGGCACAGATCTGGGGAAGGGTACTGTGATGGACATTTTTCTATGTTCATGCAAGTGACTGACTGAACGAATCCTCACTATCAATACCTGCAATTTGGCAGTATGCCCAGAACCTTGTTTTGAGAATGGGATATCTCAGTTTCAAGGTCTTAGCTTAGAGAGAAGAAGCCTTGTGAGGTATTGGTCTGTCACATGAATGAAGCAAATGTTTATGACGTTAATGATGGTCTGTATATAAGAGAACTAACAGGACTGCCCCGGGTAGAGCTCCTGATCGACATGTGTACTTGGTGCATTGAGTTGGTTGGAACCTCTCCAACGCGCTGATAATAAAATATTGACTTTGACTCATTTAAGATTGACTTTGAGTGTTCCTGTGTAAAATTTCCACGACAGTACCAAAGAAATTCTGCAGCTGTGAAGGTTCCCAAGAACACAGTGGCCTCCATCACTCTTAAATGGAAGAGGTTTGGAACCACCAAGGCTGTTCCTAGAGCTGGCCGCCTGGCCAAACTGAGCAATCGGGGGAGAAGGGCCTTTCGCCAGGGAGGTGACCAAGGACCCGATGGTCTCTGTGGAGATGGGAGAACCTTCCAGAAGGACCACCATCTCTGCAGCACCCCACCAATCAGGCCTTTATGTTAGAGTGGCCAGATGGATGCCACTCCTCAGTAAAAGGCGCGTGACAGCCCACTTGGAGTTTGCCAAAAGGCACCTAAAGGACTCTCAGACCTTGAGAAACAAGATTCTCTGGTCTGATGAAACCTTGGCCTGAATGCTAAGCGTGACATCTGGAAGAAACATGGCACCATCTCTACGGTGAAGCATGGTGGTGGCAGCATCATGCTGTGGGGCTGTTTTTCAGCGGCAGGGACTGGGAGACTAGTCAGGATCGAGGGAAAGATGAAAAGAGCAAAGTACAGAGAGATCCTTGAGGAAACCCTGCTCCGGAGCGCTCAGGAACTCAGACTGGGGCGAAGGTTCACCTTCCGACAGGACAAAGATCCTAAGCAAACAGCCAAGACAACGCAGGAGTGGCTTCGGGAATGTCCTTGAGTCTCTGAATGTCCTTGAGTGGCCCAGCCAGAGCCTAGACTTGAACCCGATCAAACATCTCTGGAGAGACCTGAAAATATCTGTGCAGCAATCCTCCCCATCCAACCTAACAGAGCTTGAGAGGATCTGCAGAGAAGAATGGGAGAAACTCCCCAAATACAGGTGTGCCAAGCTTGTAGCGTCATACCCAAGAAGACTCTAGGCTGTAATCGCTGCCAAAAGTACTTCAACAAGGTACTGAGTAAAGCGTCTGAATACTTATGTAAATGTGATATTTCCGTGTTTTATTTAGAAGAAGAAGAAAAAATCTTAACCTGTTTTTGCTTTGTCATTATGGGGTATTGTGTGTAGATTTATAAGGGGGGGAAATGTAATCCATTTTAGAATAAGGCTGTAACTGTTACGATCATCTTCAATATGAATGAACCAAGGCGCAGCGTGCATGCAGTTCCACATATTTATTTAAATGGAACCAACAAAAGGCTACAACTAATCATAACAATAAACGTAGCGCTCACACGCACTAACCAAAATAATATCCAACAAACACAGGTGGGAAAAGGACTACCTAAGTATGATCCCAAATTAGAGGCAACGAATAACAGCTGCCTCTAATTGGGAACCATACACAAAACCAACATAGAAATAAATAACTAGAAACCCCCCTAGTCACGTCTTGACCTAAAACACCATAGAGAACCCCGAGGGCTCTCTATGGCCAGGACGTGACAGTGTTTTGTGTGACATTTCCTCAGTTTGATAGGCTTCCTATTGAAATCTGTGTAAAATAGCACCCATATTGCAGTACCTATGGCTTCCACTAGATGTCAACAGTCTTTAGACAGTGTTTCAAGGCTTTATCATGGAACAGAACCGAATAGAAGAAAAGAAAGAACCACGAATGTCAATAACTTTTCCTGGGCGCGAGACCATGAGCGCCCTCCTCTTTATTTTCCTTTAATATCTTTAGGATATCATCCGTGTAAAATATAATCGTTAATATTCATAAAAGTATACCTAAGGATGCATTATAAATGATGTTTGATTTGTTTGGGCAAAGTTGATATGTATAATTTGAACGCTTTCTCTTCACTGTACAATGGGCGCCTCGACGCCCTCCTCTTTATTTTCTGAACATAACGTGACAACCAAACGGAGATTTATGGATATAATAAATGACTTTTTTTAACAAAAGAACCATGGATTGTCTTGTTTGGACTCTTCGGATGCCCTCAGCAGAAGATCTTCAAAAGGTAAGTGATTTATTTTAGCTCTCATATATGTTTTGTGTGACCCGCGCTGGATATGAATTTATGCTAATGCATAAATATGAGAGGTGCTATCCTTAAACAATCAAATGTTGTGCTTTCGCCGTAAAGCCTTTTAGAAATCTGACAACACTGTGATATTGCCAAGACTCAGAGCTTTTGATGACTATGCAACACTTGTATATTGATGAATGTTTAATTATTACACTTTTGGATTTTGAATTTGGCGCCTTACATTTCCCGGGTAGTGTCGGGAACGGGGGCGCTAGCGCCCCACTTAAACCTTATTTTATGGGAACAGAATTTCTCAGCCTCAATCAAATGTTCTCCACTGTAAATGAAGCCTGCGTATGCCGCATGGCGGTTCTGGAAGTTTTCCATCACAAAGGACTTGAGAGCTGCCCAGTTCCAACAGGTTTGACTAAGGGTACAGGGGTAGTAGACTGAAGGAGCACTCTCCGTCATGGACAGATCATCCTCCAATAGTCCTGTCTGATTACTGGAAAGCCCTTGTTGCATAACAGCCACTCTATAATCATATTCAACTGAATCATATGCAGCTTTACTCCAGGCTTCCTCATTTTGTAAGGGCATGGTTTTTGTTTTCATTCGACTCACCCTGTCTGTGATTAGTCATTCGGTCTTCATCCCATGTTACAATGGAAAATCATCTTACACTTACATCATTGATGTTCGGGTGTGAAGGACGCCTGGTGTTGTTGTCTCCCACTACGCCAATGAACCAACTAGTCTTTATATGCTGCTACATAATAAGCCTCCATTGCAGCATAGGACTACTCATATTGATGATGAAGTTGTATAACCTAGTATGATATAGGCTACCATTACATGTTGCATCAGTCTTTATTTTGTGCGTGTGCGTGCGTGCGTGTGAGAGAGAGAGAGAGAGAGAGAGACAGAATCCAGCACGCCTTTACCATTGTTTGTGTCTGCCAGTGCAAACCTACAATTTCAACTTTTAACACATGAGGTCGAAAGGGGACTAAACTTCACAGGGGGGAATTAATGTTTAACATATAAAAAAAAAAAAAAAAAAAGATCTACCCCCTTAGAGGTCTTATGCCTCAATAGTCTTTATTTGTCATATAGGCATAGTCCAACCTATAGATTGTGTAGCAAAGGTTTGTGGATGGTAAATAGGTTATTTTTAGGGTCACATGACAATTTCCTGCAATGTGAGGAGCTCAGTACTGCGACTCAGTATAGGCTATCCACAGGGATACAGTGTGCGTTTTAGCCACAGTGCCTCAGCAGTAGGCTACAGTATATTGGCTACTGTATAGTAATGTGCGCAATGGCGCACACTCACCGAGCACTATTGGATTTTAGGAGTGTCGGTCGAATGTAGGGGATGATAGGTAGCCAAAAACAAATCTATATCGGGAAGACCCAGCTGTCAGATGCAGAAACGTGAACAGGTGGCCTCTCCAGAGACTTACACGTGAAGGTGAATAGACTAACAGCTTGCCTCTTTCTCTAATCCCCTGCTGACGACATCAATACTGACCCTACGGTCAAAATTATGTCTATTGCAGTTTGAGATTCAGGACCCGATCAATTCGTGTTGATTCAAGTGACAGTCGCTCCTCGGTTGGACTTTCGTTGCTGACGTTTTTTTTCTCCAAGTGTCAGAGAATCTGAAAGTGACGTCTGGACTTTTGAAGATGTGCTGGCGCCTTGCATTTAACTGGATTTTACAGTAGTTACTTTCACGTGTAAGCTACATTGAGATTGGGATTTACTAAGGACCCAGGTGCCAAAGCAGCATGTTTCCCGAAATTAATAATAAGGTGAGGTCAATCATCCATTTTGGGGATATACATGAATCTGTTATTTATTTCTCTCGTTAGGCTACAGATTTTGACAATATTTTTTTTTTACAGCATTTATTTTCTGTTCTCTGTGTCTACTTTACTTTTATTTTATATTTTGCTTGAACATGAGTTATGTATTTTTATGTCTGAAGTCTGAAATAATAATTTTGTTGCTTAGATTGTATTGAGATTCACTTTTCTATTCCACTTACCCACTTATTTCACAAATACAGACTATTATGATATGTGTTATAAAGTAGGCCTAAACTTTGTGTCCCATTTAGTAGGCTAATTTGCCTATAGGTTGTTGTGATTATCTGAGATAGTAAACATGATCAATGGCTATTTCAGTCTACACTTTATTTTATGAGTCATGGTGTTGAGATAAGCTCTATAGCTTCACCATAAATAGGATCAAACATGATCAAGGACAGGAAACCAGCAACTCATTCAACTGTTTACAAAGAATATTAGCCTTGTAATCATGTCATTAATTATTTGCAGCATCGTTGTCACATTGATAACCTAACCAGCCAACTGTACCTCAGTTAAAGGGCAACATTTGATTTGATCTGAATAGCAAAAGGTTGTCGCTCTTATTCAGCTCTTCTTGGTGGGGTTGATGCTCTCCTTTTCATGAGCAAAAGGCTTTATTTTGAGTATAGCTATTGAACTCCAAGAATGTTGTTGTTTGAAATTGTCAATTCAATATTTTCTATACATTGATTTTCACCGAAGCATTACTTGAAGCATTACTTTCCTCATGCTTTACTGTAACTGGTGTCATATGAGTCTCACACTATATATACAAAAGTGTATATTTTCTATGTGGACACCCCTTCAAATGAGTGGATTTGACTATTTCAGCCACATCCGTTGCTGACAAGTGTATAAAATCGAGCACACAGCCATGCAATCTCCATAGACAAACATTGGCAGTAGAATGGCCTCCTGAAGAACTCAGTGACTTTCAACATGGCGCAGTCATAAGATGCCACCTTTCCAACAAGTCAGTTCGCCCTGCTAAAGCTGCCCCGGGTCAACTGTAAGTGCTGTTATTGTGAAGTGGAAACATCTAGGAGGAACAACGGCTCAGCCGCAAAGTGGTAGGCCACACGAGCTCACAGAACGGGACCATTGAGTCCTGAAGTGCGTTAGCGCATTAAAAATCATCTGTCCTCGGTTGCAACACTCACTACGGTGTTCCAAACTGCCTCTGGAAGGACAAAAATTGTTAGTCTGGAGCTTCATGAAATGGGTTTCCATGGCCGGGCAGCCGCACACAAGCCTAAGATCACCATGTGCAATGCCAAGCGTCGGCTGGAGTGATGTAAAGCTCGCCACCATTGGACTCTGCAGCAGTGAAAACACCTTCTCTGGAGAGATGAATCACGCTTCACCATCTGGCAGTCCGACAGACAAATCTGGGTTTGGCGGATGCCAGAAGAACGCTACCTGCCCCAATGCATAGTGTCAACTGTAAAGTTTGGTGGAAGAGTAATAATGGTCTGGGGCTGTTTTTCATGGTTCGGGCGAGGCCCCTTAGTTCCAGTGAAGGGAAATCTTAACGCTACAGCATACAATGATATTCTAGACGATTCTGTGCTTCCAACTTTGTGGCAACAGTTTGGGAAAGGCCCTTTCCTGTTTCAGCATGACAATGCCCCTGTGAACAAAGCGAAGTCCATACAGAAATAACTTGACTGGCCTGCCCAGAGCCCTGACCTCAGGTGTCCACATACTTATGGTCATGTAGTGTATTTGGAATACTGTGATCCCTTTCAAGGACCTTTCCAGTATCCAGTGAGATGTGCACTGCAACTAGTGAACGGGGTAGCTTCGTTGTTGCGCTGGGCAACGTTTTTATGTTGCCCTCAGACCAACTGACCCACCTAGACCAGTGGAGGCTCCTCAGAGGTGGAAGGGGAGGACCATCCTCCTCAGTGAATTTATCAAATGTTTAATTGTGAAACATTTAAAAAGTTATCCTTTTTAAAACTATACTAAATACAATAATTTATTAAACACAATATTTTGCAAAGAAGGTCTACAGTAGCCTCAACAGCACTCTGAAAGGGTAGCACCCTGGTGTAGCCAGAGGACAGCTAGCTTCCGTCCTCCTCTGGGTACATTGACTTCAATACAAAACCAAGGAGGCTCATGGCTCTCAACCCCTTCCATAGACTTACACAGTAATTATGACAACTTCCGGAGGACGTCCTTCAGCCTATCAGACCTTTTGCAGCATGAACTGACATGTTGTCCTCCTAATCAAAGGATCAGAGAATTAATCTAGTACTGAAAGCATAAACTACAGCTAGCTAGCACTGCAGTGTATAAAATGTGGTGAGTAGTTGACTCAAAGAGAGAGAAAGACAATAGTTTAACAGTTTTGAATAAATTAATTTCTTCCAAACTGAAGGAGAAGCAAGAGAGAAATAGAGAGTGTCATTTTTTTTCAATTTCCCTTTTTTAGCTAGAAAATGTAGCTAGCTAGTTTAGCCTACTGAAACACCATGCTCAAAGTAACAGAGGGATGCTATTTTAGCTAGCTGGCTATGACTTTCCAACACAACACTGGAACTCTTCCAAGTCAAGGTTAGCTTTTGGTATTACTAATATATTGTGTGCACCTACGTTGTAAACTTTCATTCATAGGCTAGGTTGTAGCAACCTCATGATGAGTATAGGGAAAATTAGAGTATCATGTAGTAGCCTAAACCTATCCATGTTACATTGAACTGGGTGAATGGAATATGAATGAGAGTCATCCAATATGCTGTAATAGAAAAAGGCCCATAAAAAATAATTGTCCTTCCTCATCTTAAACGGCACTGACCACCACTGACCTAGACCTCTGTTGACAGTCAGAGGATGACCCCACCCCCAGCAAAACTTCCTCTCATGACCACTATGGAAACAGCCCAAGTGGAAATATAGGGTAACCCATATTGTGACACCAGAGAAAAAAGTTACTTCAGTTAACAGATACTGGACTATTTGTAATATGACAGTAGGCCTATATAAGACAAATCATTGCACACAGACATATTGCCTGCTTGGAATGCTCCTTTGCTTATGTAGCCTACACATGCTTCTCGAAAAGTGCCCGAAAAGTGACTTGTTCGTATCGTGTATGTCTGCCGAGTGCCCATTTCAAATGGAGGAGCTGTTTTGTTGGATTGTAGCTGCTTACAGTAGGTGGCAGGTAGCCTATCGGTTAGAGTGTTGGGCCAGTAACCAAAAGGTTTCTAGTTCGAATCCTCTACCCGACAAGGTGAAAAATCTGTCTATGTGCCCTTGGGCAAGGCACTTAACAATAATTGCTCCATTGATAATGTCATACTACTCTAAATCCACCAAAAATACTGTGCCATATCCTTTAATACATGACCCTGGGTATGTACAGTGGGGGAAAAAAGTATTTAGTCAGCCACCAATTGTGCAAGTTCTCTCACTTAAAAAGATGAGAGAGGCCTGTAATTTTCATCATAGGTACACTTCAACTATGACAGACAAAATGAGGAAAAAAAATCCAGAAAATCACATTGTAGGATTTTTTCTGAATTTATTTGCAAATTATGGTGGAAAATAAGTATTTGGTCAATAACAAAAGTTTATCTCAATACTTTGTTATATACCCTTTGTTGGCAATGACAGAGGTCAAATGTTTTCTGTAAGTCTTCACAAGGTTTTCACACACTGTTGCTGGTATTTTGGCCCATTCCTCCATGCAGATCTCCTCTAGAGCAGTGATGTTTTGGGGCTGTCGCTGGGCAACACGGACTTTCAACTCCCTCCAAAGATTTTCTATGGGGTTGAGATCTGGAGACTGGCTAGGCCACTCCAGGACCTTGAAATGCTTCTTACGAAGCCACTCCTTCGTTGCCCGGGCGGTGTGTTTGGGATCATTGTCATGCTGAAAGACCCAGCCACGTTTCATCTTCAATGCCCTTGCTGATGGAAGGAGGTTTTCACTCAAAATCTGACGATACATGGCCCCATTCATTCTTTCCTTTACACGGATCAGTTGTCCTGGTCCCTTTGCAGAAAACAGCCCCAAAGCATGATGTTTCCACCCCCATGCTTCACAGTAGGTATGGTGTTCTTTGGATGCAACTCAGCATTCTTTGTCCTCCAAACACGACAAGTTGAGTTTTTACCAAAAGTTCTATTTTGGTTTCATCTGACATTCTCCCAATCCTCATCTGGATCATCCAAATGCTCTCTAGCAAACTTTAGACGGGCCTGAACATGTACTGGCTTAAGCAGGGGGACACATCTGGCACTGCAGGATTTGAGTCCCTGGCGGCGAGTGTGTTACTGATGGTAGGCTTTGTTACTTTGGTCCCAGCTCTCTGCAGGTCATTCACTAGGTCCCCCCGTGTGGTTCTGGGATTTTTGCTCACCGTTCTTGTGATCATTTTGACCCCACGGGTGAGATCTTGCGTGGAGCCCCAGATCGAGGAAGATTATCAGTGGTCTTGTATGTCTTCCATTTCCTAATAATTGCTCCCACAGTTGATTTCTTCAAACCAAGCTGCTTACCTATTGCAGATTCAGTCTTCCCAACCTGGTGCAGGTCTACAATTTGGTTTCTGGTGTCCTTTGACAGCTCTTTGGTCTTGGCCATAGTGGAGTTTGGAGTGTGACTGTTTGAGGTTGTGGACAGGTGTCTTTATACTGATAACAAGTTCAAACAGGTGCCATTAATACAGGTAACGAGTGGAGGACAGAGGAGCCTCTTAAAGAAGAAGTTACAGGTCTGTGAGAGCCAGAAATCTTGCTTGTTTGTATGTGACCAAATACTTATTTTCCACCATAATTTGCAAATAAATTCATAAAAAATCCTACAATGTGATTTTCTGGATTTTGTTTCCTCATTTTGTCTGTCATAGTTGAAGTGTACCTATGATGAAAATTACAGGCCTCTCTCATCTTTTTAAGTGAGAGAACTTGCACAATTGGTGGCTGACTAAATACTTTTTTCCCCCACTGTATGCATGGGAATCAAAATACTGTCATATTCTCGCAAAGGAACCCAACTGGGGCAGTAAGAATACTGAGCAGATGGATGGAAGAGATATCTGTTTAGTCAACTTGTGAAAAAGTATAGTGTTACTGTAGGTCTAGGTCAAGTTCAATCATAAATCTGCTCTGCTACCCAAGTACCCAGCCAACCGTGGCCCATGCCCTCTCAGGCTCTCTGAGTTTAGCCTGTCTCTCAACACACTGTTAGTTGACATGCTCCCCTCTGATTATGGCACGCGTTAGCACAGCTATGCTGACAATGTGGCAGTTGCACTAGAACTAATAGAATCTCAGTGGCTCATATATAGCCTGGCACCAGACTGAATTGGGCTTTGTGAAATGAAAAGCAACGATTAACAGCCCTCTGCTCTCCTCTCCATTACCACCATCATCACCACACCTTTACACTCTTCATAGAACATCAGAGCCAATGCTCCAGTAGAGGAATGCAGCTTGTGGAAAAACTGAGTGATAAAGAGACCATTGTTACTGTGGTAGCGACTTGCATGAAATACTCTAATTTCAGGGAGTGTGCATCATCTTTGCTTGCGTGGTAATAATCCTACTTCACTGCCCACTGGCTGTTTATATCGGTGGGACCCACCGCTGTGCTGGGACTGAAACTCCCACCAGCAACAACGAGGCTAGGCTGTTTATTCTCCTCATTCACAGAGATGCTTTGAAGTTAATCAGTTTCGGTTACAAAAAAATACATGATTTATAATTCAGATGAATGACCTCAATGACTTATTATGAGTCATATTGAATCTATTTAACACAACTGAATCTGATTTTAGAGAGATTGCCTTGGCAATGCTGTATCCATCGCCACCCCCTCACTGACTTAAAGAGGTATATATAGAAGCGAGTTTTGTGTTTAAATGTAATGTTAAGTCAAATCTCCCATATTCCTCTCCTCCACAGTCTTCAAAACCAGAGGCCTTCCCCCAATCACACAGACTCCAGGCCCAACAGGCAACCAACCGGCCCTATTTACAGGTGAGCCTTTACTCACAGGTGACCCCTGACCTGCGGAGCATTTGAGCCCCTGCAGACCCACTCTTTCAATCCTGTATCTTTCTGTCTGTGCAATGCCCTCCCCTTTCACTTCACCAAAACTCATTACCCTAGCTAGGTCATGCTACTGGAGGGCACTGTGGTACACGGAATATATGGAGCAACTACATTGTAACCACTCCCAAGGGGTAAAATCATGGGCCTGCTCACTGTCAGACCTGGATGTGTTTAAGAACACAGAGTAGTAGTCTAATCGGCTTGAATCCAGTTGTGCATAAGCATGATACTGTATTTGCATCCATATGCTTGATTTGGCAGGTGCTTGGACCTATATTTAGCCTGTGTCTCTATGCGTCATGACCAAGTTGGCAGCTACTGCAGCAGCCTGTGCACATGCGATTAAATATCACCGCTATGTATAGATTGAGGTGCACTTTTTAACCTGTTGTTTTGGGCTGCTGTGCTTGCTGTAACCAAAGCAAAGGGATATATGGGATATATAACTACTGGTTCCAATTTACAATAACTGTCACTATTAACATCAATGTATTTACAGGCTGATACAGTCATTACCGTGTAGGAAGTCATTAAATATGTTACTGGCATGCATAGTTTTTATGATTTTCTGAATAAACTCATGATCCCTGCCCTTGTTGTAGTCTAGGTTAGAGGTCTCCTTTCCCCATCATTAGCTTGGCTATGCCTGCAAGGCAGCCAGTGACACATGTAAACCTGCTCCTACAGCAAGCAGGATGTCAGCTAGAGAAAGGCCTGCTCCAGTTCAGCTCCCCCACAGCAGCAGATAGTGCTGACGGGGTCTGTCAGGGCCCAGTCTCCAATGTTTTGTCCCCGACTCACTCTCACCCTGCTCAGTAATTCCACCTTCAACCCTGGGGGTCCTGGTTACCTGAGCCACCACATTTAGAATGGCCAGAGCAGATCTCTCCCTCTATCCCTCCCTTTATTTTTGCTCCAACTCCCTCTCCCTTCTCCAAACTTTGGCCATAGAGTATGTGATCACATAGTCTCTTCCCACAGCCGCTGTAATTCTGACACCACTTGGGTTAGAGCGCCATGAGTCTGGCAAGCAAGACTAGTTATGACGATACAATATGTTATTACACTTTTACTGTTTTCATCTGCATGTTTAAAAAACCCTTCCTTTATTTGAACCCTTTACTCTCTCCTGTAGAAGTTGAACTCGGAGGGGACCTTGCCCCATCTGGAGCCCCCAGTGATACAGGTGGTTGTCAGCAATGCCAAACTCCACCACCAGCAGTCCGATAGCATCCTGCCCCACATCGTCAACAAGGGGGTGCAGAACAGCTACCAGACACACCAGGTGAGGCTACATTTCACACTGTGCCATACTATACTGTTGGCCTCCAACAGTAGATCACTTGACTCCAGTTGTCAATTGTAAATGCACATGTAAATAATAAGTCCTTGATAGTTTATACATCTTCAGATGAACCCTCTGAGCCCCAGGAGGAACAGCTCATAACAACAGAGCAAATGGAATGGCATCAAACACATGGAAACCTTGTGTTTGATGCATTTGATACCATTCCACTGATTCCGCTCCATCCGTTACCACGAGCCCGTTCTCCCCAATTAAGGTGCCACCAGCCTCCTGTGCTCTGAGCTGTATTTGACATGTATCGCTCCCAGCAATGTAAAAGGAAGTGAGACCTGTTTCATCAGGGTTAGGCTAAGTGATAGTGCCAAAGTGTTGTGAGAACAGATCAGCTGACCTCTTCTGTCCTTTTGTGATTGGCAGGATGAGAGACCAAAGCCCTCCTCCCAGTTCCCCATGCGGTTTGGCTCCTCTGTGGAGAACCTGTCTGACTCTATCACCACCAAGGGCCTCAGCAACAAGCTGGAGGAGAATAAGCTTTATGAGGGACAGAGGCTGCCCATGTCTCCCACAGAGGCACTGAGGCACTTCCAGGGGCGTCTGACAGAGTTTGAGCAGGAGGAGATCATGGACTACTCAGAGATCTGGTTCCTGGGTCTGGAGACCAAGAAGATCGAGGGCTCTCACGGGATTCCTCAGAACGCGGGCTACGACGACGAGCACGGTAGCTACAACAAGGTAAAGTTTCATCAAGAATTTTAATATAAGTTTCTCATAAGCATGTGTTTATTTTCTATGATTGTGTTTTGCTTTTTGTGTATTGATGTGAATATTGATGTGTATATTGATGTGTACAGTATATTGATGTGTTTGATGTGTATTGATGTATATACAGGGCCCATATGTGAAAGAGACCTTTGTCTCAGCATGACTCCTTGTCAAAATAAAGGCAAAATAAAAAAAAATTATAAATATTATTGTGGTTCCTTTAGGTAAGAAGTAGGAGGGTTTTTGTTAATTTGCAAGACATTATGCTGTGAGCTCTCTCTCAACTTCAAGATAAACTTCTTTGAAATGATGTTCAGGCACAAGAACAGCAGTCCAATGCAGGTCAATGCACTGTGAGGATTGTTTAGACTCATGACCAGAACTAGTGTTTGGCACTGGAAGTAGTAGGGGAAATGTTCCTTATGTAGTCATTACAAAAAAAAACAGCATTAAAGGATGTCATTGTACTGTATCATGAACTACTAGTTAAGTACATACAATGAAGCTCTTGTATTTAAAAAATATTGTCCAACATAGCATACCATATTGTCCAACATACCATACCACACAGTACACAAACACATCCTATTGAAGGTTCTGTCTGTGCCGTATCCAGGTTCTACACGACCACATTGGCTTCCGCTTTGAGGTGTTGGAGGTAATTGGGAAAGGATCCTTTGGACAGGTCCTGAAATGTCTGGACCACAAGACCCAAGAACTGGTTGCCATCAAGGTCATTCGCAACAAGAAAAGGTAGAAACAAAACATTTTGCTTTTGAATGTGCATCCAGTGCTCAAAGACTCTGAAACTGACCTTAATGTGTGAGGTCATTAAACATGGACCTCTTCGTGACCTTTTCACGGGGAGGTCCTAAGGAGTCTCCTCTGTATTGCTTTACTAGTCCTCGCTCAGGTGATCCAAAGCTCTGTGTGTCAATGGAACTTCCCTTTCTCCTCTTTGACTTTGATTGATGCAGATGTCATCAGTGCTTACTGCCCTTCAATAATGCAGAAAACAAAATAGGCGCCTAACGTCTCAGGGCCGCCTTGGTCTCGCCACTGTGGCCTTGTCTTGAACAAAGCCCTCTCTCAAAAATCGTGTTTCTCTTGGGAGAGGAGAGGAGCTTTTCTCTTCTTTACAGCTGTCATCATTTCTCACATCAAAGGACATTAAAACTGCAATTGAAAAATATTAGCTAAAAGATTTTCCATGGTCACTGCAAAACTAAAGCTTGTCAGTCAAAATCTGTCACTGTGATTCATATTATCTATATTATTTTTGTTGGGCTTTCATACTGTTTTGAATTGTTAAATCCAGAATGGAGATATGACCTGACTAACTCTTATTGGACTTCAGGTTTCATCACCAGGCCTTAGTGGAACTAAAGATCCTGGATGCTGTGAGGAGGAAAGACAGGGAAAACTGCCACAATGTCATCCATATGAAGGAATACTTCTACTTCCGCAACCATCTCTGCATCTCCTTCGAGCTGCTAGGGTGTGTAGTGTGTGTATAACACTATTATAAGACAACTGGAATTAGGCTGTGATTAAAGCGATCACACACACCAGGACTGGGGTCAATTCAAATTGAAGGCAGTCAATTCAGAAAATAAACTTTACATTTTCTATTTTCAATGACTTATCAATAAACCGAGAAGTAGAAGATATTTATTTAAAATGTTTTCAGTTTTTGAATTTTAAATTAAAATCACTTTTTGAATTGACCCCAGCCCTGACACACACATACACATGTGCATATACAATCAAAAAGGTCCCGGTAGAAGATAAATTAAATCCTGAATAATGAATGTGTTACTCAAAGGTATTCAAGGTTGGGCACCTCTCCCGAGGCACAACAACAAGACTTAAGCCCTGAACTCCCCTATCACATACACAGCTCGCTTATCACTAGTCACTCCATGTGCTACACTACTTGAGCAAATTGAGCATCCCACCTAGAACAATCTGCCTCAAACAACCTAGCCTTAGGTTCCCTCGGAGACAAGATAGTCTTCTGGGTCATTCCATCACCAATTGAGTACCTTTTAAGTAGTGTAATTATTTAAAAATGATTAAAAAAATATTAAAACAAGAGTTCAGTTCACGTAACACGGTTGACCTTAAAATGAGAGAGGTTTTTATTTTACCGTAAAATGAATCACATTAAATAAATAATAATCTTCAGAAATTACTTTGTCAAAGCAACAAAATAACGAGGGCTTTACAATGATGGTGAAAACTTGTAGAAATGTTGGGGTTAAGTGGGTGGGTTAAAATCTTCCTAGGGGACACAGAGGGTACACAGAGGGACACAGAGGGTACACAGAGGGACACAGAGGGTACACAGAGGGACATGCAGAATTTTGGCACCTTAGCAAGCCTTTATTCATATAAAAAAAACTGATTTATTGAATTTTCCATGTGGTCTATATTTAAGGGCACTTCATTTAATATATCAGTCTTTTAAAATTCAACATTTGTGCACAATTTCAACCTAAAATATCAAAGGGACGTAAAAGGAACTAATTTAGTGGAACAACCCTTCTATACCAGTCTGGCTGACCTTTAGTAGATGTCGTAGACTGCCACCTTGCCCTGTCTAGCGTTACCGTCACCCAATCCCTTAGTTAATGCCTTGATTAGGGCCCTATCTCTATCCTCTGCCTGCTCGTGGTGTGAAGGCTCCGGTTACACTGACCAGAGAAGTTTGTGCTTCACATAAGTACTGAAAAATACCAGGAATATTTCTCTTCCTAAGTCTCTCTTCTTAATGTTAAGACATTCTAGAATGTTCAGTAATCTGATATAGCATGTTCACTTCCGTTTCTATATCTTATTACTAAACTGCAAGGTCCTGCTAGATTCGACAGAGCCATGGCATGAAAAAAACACTGTGTAGTGCTGCCCTCTAAAGGACTAATAAACTGTAACGTTTGAGGCCAAGTACTAGTGTGGGAAAAAGAGAAAGAAAAGAGACTAATGGCAGAAAGCTGTGTTTATCATTCTACCAGTTCTATAAATGATTGTGTCTTTGTGTCTTCTTATAGAGTCAACCTTTATGAGCTGATCAAGAAGAACAACTTCCAGGGCTTCAGTCTGGCCTTGATTCGTCGTTTCACCCACTCCCTGCTCAAGTGCCTGCAGATGCTGCATAAGGAGAAGATCATTCACTGTGACCTCAAACCGGTAAGGTTCCTCAGACATACTGTATCGGCTCTGCATAGAGTAATAACACAAATAATATTTGGCTGATAAGTCAGACATGCTAATGCACACAGTACCAGTGCTCTATAAAGAAAATGAATTGGGCTGCACTTTGATTGGTTACTTGGAAAATGAACATTGCTTCTCTTTTTCACAAAAGGAGAACATCCTTCTGTCTCAGAAAGGACAAGGAAATATCAAGGTGGTGGACTTTGGGTCCAGCTGTTATGAGCAGCAGAGAGGTGAGTGTCTCACCTGATTTAAATACCTGTTACACTTGGTATACGTGTGATATTTAAAGCTCCAAAGCCACCGCACTCATATACAGTAGCCAAATTTGAACATAAACACTGTTCTCTCCCTCTTTTTCTCCTTGCCTGCCATTGTAGTCTACACCTACATCCAGAGTCGTTTCTATCGCTCCCCAGAGGTGATCCTGGGCCACCCCTACAGCATGGCCATCGACATGTGGAGTCTGGGCTGCATCATGGCTGAGCTCTACACCGGCTTCCCGCTCTTCCCTGGGGAGAGCGAGGTGGAGCAGATCGCCTGCATCATGGAGGTACACAACCAACCACCTGCAGACATACAGTCTCAGACCTCAGCGCTAGCCAATTGGACTATCTGGTGTTGGATGTTTTTAGCAATCCATTTATCCATCAACATTCAAGGACATTCTGTTATTTTATTTCTTAGGTATTCGGAATGCCTCCCAATGATTTTGTGCAGACAGCATCCAGGAAAAGATTGTTTTTCGGTAAGAACTTTCTACGGTTTGTACAGTAAAAATGTGTTTCTTTAGCTCGGATATATAAGGCAGGCTGCGTTTAGATAGGCAGCCTAATTCTGATATTTTTTCCACTAATTGGTCTTTTGACAAATCACATCAGATCTTTTCAAATCTGATTGGTCAAAACCCCAATTAGTGAGGAAATAAAATCAGAATTGGGCTGCCTGTCTAAACGCAGCCGTATAGACATATACAATGCAAGCAATAAAACATTATGCCTAGGATTAATGTTTGAAGCATGAGGTTTGGTAAGTCTCTAACTGGCGTGTTTGATGACTTGTTGCAGACTCCAAAGGAAACCCCAGAAACATCACAAACAGCAAAGGGAAGAAGAGGCGACCCAATTCCAAAGACCTGGCCAGTGTGTTGAAAACCAATGATCCTCTGTTCCTGGACTTCCTTCGACGCTGTCTCATGTATGTCAACACCAACACACTAGAAATCTAGCATTCAGCACAAGCTTATTACGCTATGGTGACACCGTCATGGATAGCAGAGTTACTGTTGTCATGAGATTTCTGGTAGTTTGCTCCATCTTCTCCACCCATACTCACTGTGCATTCCTGTGCTATCTAGGTGGGATCCAACCAAGCGTATGACACCAGATGAGGCAATGCAGCATGAGTGGATCCAGGACGCCCGTCTCAACAAGCTCAGGCCCAAAACACGACCCATGATGAGGAAGCCCAGTGAAAGCATGAGCAGCACAGAAAACAACTACAAGGCCACTTACCGCAAAGTAGTCACTAACAGGACAGGTAAGACCAGGCCTCTCGCTTGCTTTTGTCTCTAAAATCAATCTTCACAATGTGTCAGATCAATTTATGGATTAAACCACATAATTTTGTATGTGTGAAACACCATGTCCTCCCATTTTACATTGCAGCTGAGAAGATCGGGTCCGATAGCAACAACAAGCTGAAGAGGGACCTCTCCGCCAAGGCAGGGGGCAAGATGGTGACCGCTGAGCGACTACGTCCCATTGGAGCGTCAGCAGAAGAGCAGTTGTGTGAGGGCGTGGCCAAGGTCAACAGGGACACCAATCATGAGGCGAGCGTGGAGAGGCCCGTGCACATCGTCATCAAGCCTCAGCTAGATGTGGGCACCGACGGAGAGTGCCAGGAGTCGTCCCAGTGTCTGCCCCCTATCATGTAGCAGCACAGGCAGGCAGCACTAGGCGTTATGGACTTAAACATCATCAAAGAGGCAAAGTGGCTAATGCATGCTGTGGTCATGTCTGGGGGATCTCCTGTTTTGTAACATTCCTGTGGTCTATGACACGCATTCAATACATTTAATAAAGTCGCCTTAGCTCAGCGTTTCCCAAACTCGGGACCCTAAGGGGAGCACGTTTTGGTTTTTGCCTTCATCACTACACAGCTGATTCAGATGATCAAAGCTTCATGATTAACTGATTAATTGACTCAGCTGTGTTGTGCTAGGGGAAAAAAACAAAAGTGCACATCTTGGGTTCCCGAGGACCAAGTTTGGGAAACTCTGCATTGTCTACTTGTCATGGAGGAGAGCAAATATTGATAGTTTGGCAAGCTACCAATCCTGACTGAAACATAGGTTATTGTTGATGTTCCATTTACTGTATAAAAGAGGCTCAGAGACAGGATCAGTTGAAGTTCCAAATGTGGAATACCCTGGCACGCACGACAGCCTTCCGCTTTTGTTATGTTCCCTCCTTTGTATCCCAGACTACAATCCTCAGTCCCACCTAATGTTACCTTTTGTACATTAACTCTAAATTATTATTTCTATTTTAGGTTAATCTTTTACTACTGTACTTTCTATGTAGATATTCCAAACCAAAGCCGCTCTGTTGTGCAATATTTTGCATGGCTTAAACAGCAACAAAAAAAACGTATCTTCCTTTAAATGGTTTTACATTCAACAAAATGGCTATTGGTTTCTGAATGAGCGTGTGCAATAAAGGCTGAGACATTTTTGTTCACTACTGATCTTTCAGCTCAGTTGTGCTCTGGAAGAAAAATGTGCTATTCAAACCTTTATGACCGGCATCTTTATTAGATTGAATAATAAGATTGGAATGATATTACATTATTATCATGGTTATTATGAGGATGATTCTGAGGATATACATTTATCTGGACATAGAGGGTATGTTTGTAATGGCTTGTTTTCCCTGTACATACCTGCTGTGATGGTTGATGTATGTAATGCAGAAGATAATGTATGGAGTATGTTACCGGTTATTGTCAAGTGTAGACAAGGTTTTACTTGTATTATCTATGTATGAAAAAAACATTTTGTACTCGATTATGTTTGTGTTCGGGAATTGCTTTTACTATTAGACAGAGACAATCCTTGTATTAATAGTTTGTGCCTTGCAGTATTAGAACCCTTGCACTTTACCTCTGTATTTATCTCGCCCACCAGCCGGCTGCTCTCTCTGTTGAGATGCCAGCAATTCGAGCCTGGGGACCAGGTTACCTCTGTATGTACCTGGGATAAAAGACTAAGATTCTCCATATAAAAGTAATCAGATGAGAATTATGTGATTATTGATATTGCTTGCCAGGAAATATTCAGCTAGGGAGTAGCATCATTTTGTGTTATCCCATGGCAGTTTCTATAAGTCAAAGTAATGGCAAAGAATATAGAACATATAACAAAATCATTGTATTGGTGACATAATATCTTTCTAGCTGTAAGGCCAGAGTACAGTGTTTTGTGAAATGTATGCTGTCTTTTCACTTGCATCTGATAAATGAACTAGCTGCACAAGCATACAGGGAGAGTCACCATAATCTGTCTGTATCTCAATAGTATATACAACTAAAAAAATTGACTGTGACACTTAGTCACACAAATAAAGATTGAAGAGTAACAGGATTGAACAAGAATATGAGTGGAAAGTGAGTAATTTCAATTTTTATCGTGAAATAAAATAGTTGCTTCAACTTGTATGCCTCAGTCTTTCATCTTAATTATTCACACACAAATAACAACCAAACTGCAGGTCTTGTATAATTTGAAGACTATGCCATGTAAACCCAGTCCATTACATATAATCATATGCTAGTTTACTTGCAGAGAAATAACAGCATAATTGCTTACCAAAGCGCCCGTGCCTCGTGCACGAGCGTTGCAAAATAAATGTACACATACACTGAACAAAAATATAAACATAACATGTAAAGTGTTGGTCCCATGTTTCATGAGCTGAAATAAAAGATCCCAGAAGTGTTCCATATGCATCAAAAGCTTATTTCTCTCAAATTTCGTGCATACATGTGTTTACATCCGTGTTAGTGAGCATTTATCCATTGAATCCATCCACCTGACAGGTGTGGCATATCAAGAAGCTGATCAAACAGCATGATCATTACACAGGTGCACCGTGTGATGGGGACAATACAAGGCCACTATAAAATGCCACAGCTGTCTTAAGTTTTGAGGGAGCATGCAATTGGCATGCTGACTGCAGGAATGTCCACCAGAACTGTTGAAAGGTAATTTTATGTTAATTTCTCTACCATACTTTTAGAGAATAAGGCAGTATGTCCAACCGGCCTCACAACCGCAGATCACATGTATGGGCGTCAACGTTGTGGGCGTCAACGTTGAGAACAGAGCGCCCCATGGTGGCGGTGGGGTTATGGTATGGGCAGGCATAAACTACGGACAACGAACACAATTGCATTTTATCGATGGTAATTTGAATGCATAGAAATACCGTGACGAGTACCTGAGGCCCATTGTGAGGCCATTTCTTTTAAGGTATCTGTGACCAACAGATGCATATCTGTATTCCCAGTCATGTGAAATCCATATATTAGGGCCTAATGAATTTATTTCAATTGACTGATTTCCTTATATAAACTGTAAATCAGAAAAATCTTTGAAATTGTTGCATTATGCATTTATATTTCTGTTCAGTATACATGTTCAATCATTTTGTCCACACTGCTCACGCACATCAACGAGCGTCTGCATAGCCAGGCACCAGAACTTGTTCTATTTTAGATGCTTGACGAGCTGCAAGTCCCACCTCTCCCATCTACTCATTGGTTATTTACGAGCATATACCCACGTGGGTGATTGAAAGATGAACAAGTTTTGACATTGAAAAAGCTTACAATACCATATGGAGGGAAGGGTTGTTGGTCAAGTTGAGTACATTAGTCATTGGGGGACGTCTGTATAACTGGATCATGGACTTCCTGTTCGATCGGATCATGCGGGTGAGGGTGGGGTCAGAATTGTCAATGTGGTTTGAAGTGGACAATGGTACACCTCAGGGAAGTGTGGTTAGTCCAGTGTTGTTCACCCTGATGATAGATTACATTTTTAAGAAGGTGGGACAGGGAGTGGGTGTGGTCTTGTATGCTGATGATGGGGCTGTGTGGAAGAGAGGTGCAAATGTGAAATATGTGATGAGGAAGATGCAAGAAGCTGTGGGAGTTGTGGAAGATTGGTCACGAACATGGGGGTTTAGGATGTCTGCGGCCAAGTCCTGCTTTATGGTGTTTTCTAGGAGGAAAGTTAAAGATGTTAGGCTGCAAATATACAGCCAGGATATAGGTAGGGTGTCTGAGTTTAAGTATTTCGGTATGTGGTTTGATAAGAGGCTTACGTGGAAGAGACATGTTGAGTATATTGAAATGAAGTGTAGGAAGGTGCCGAACCCCATGAGGGCAGTGGCAGGATATGATTGGAGGTCAGATAGTCAAACACTGTTGCGTATGTGGCATTGATCAAGTCATCTATGGATTATGGGTGCTTTGTATATTGATTGACAGCCAAAACGATACTACAGCGCCTGGTTAGGATACAGTCAAGGGCCCTGAGATTGTGTGTGGGTGCCTTCAGGACGGCACCTGCTGAGGCTTTGCAGGTGGATAGTGGGGAACTGCCACTGAGGATAAGGCCAGACAAACTTGCATTAGCGTACTGGGCGAGGTTGAAAGGGAGTTCAGAAGGACATCCTGCGGTTACGGGGAATGGGGAATGCTGGGAGCGAGGAGTGGGTAAGCAGAGGGCGTATGGGTGGACTATTGGGCAGAAAGTGGTAGAATATGGACTGGGGAAAGAGAGAGAGAGATAGGGCTGGCAATTGCATTAGGGAACGCTCTTCCGTGCCTGTTTCCGAAACCAAGTGTAGATGTAGATATGATTGAGGGTAGGAGAGAATGAGGTGAGGAGGTGAGACGGGGTGTAGAGAGATACAGTTGATGTCGGAAGTTTACATACACCTTAGCCAAATACATTTAAACTCAGTTTTTCACAATTCCTGACATTTAATTCTCATAAAAAAAAACCTTTCTTAGGTCAATTGGGATCACCGCTTTATTTTAAGAATGTGAATTGTCAGAATAGAAGTAGAGAGACTGATTTATTTCAGCTTTTATTTCTTTCATCACATTCCCAGTGGGTCAGAGGTTTACATACACTCAATTAGTATTTGGTAGCATTGCCTTTAAATTGTTTAACTTGGGTCAAACGTTTCCACAAGCTTCCCACAATATGTAGGGTGAATTTTGGCCCATTCCTCCTGACAGAGCTGGTGTAACTGAGTCAGGTTTGTATGCTTCCTTGCTCCCACACGCTTTTTCAGTTCTGCCCACAAATCTTCTATAGGATTGAGGTCAGGGCTTTGTGATGGCCACTCCAATACCTTGACTTTGTTGTCCTTAAGCCATTTTGCCACAACTTTGGAAGTATGCTTGGGGTCATTGTCCATTTGAAAGACACATTTGCGACCAAGCTTTAACTTCCTGACTGATGTCTTGAGATGTTGCTTCAGTATATCCACATAATTTTCCTGCCTCATGATGCCATCTATTTTGTGAAGTGCACCAGTCCCTCCAGCAGCAAAGCACCCCCACAACATGATGCTTCCACCCCCGTGCTTCACAGTTGGGATGGTGTTCTTCGGCTTGCAAGAACGCGTCTCCTTCCTGAGCGGTATGACATCTGCGTGGTCCCATGGTGTTTACACTTGCGTACTATTGTTTGTACCGATGAACATGGTACCTTCAGGCGTTTGGAAATTGCTCCCAAGGATGAACCAGACTTGTGGAGGTCTACAATTCTTTTTCTGAGGTCTTGGCTGATTCATTTTGATTTTCCCATGATGTCAAGCAAAGAGGCACTGAGTTTGAAGGTAGGCCTTGAAATACATCCACAGGTACACCTCCAATTGACTCAAAGAATGTAAATTAGCCTAACAGAAGCTTCTAAAGCCATGACATCATTTTCTGGAATTTTCCAAGCTGTTTAAATGCACAGTCAACTTAGTGTATGTAAACTTCTGACCCACTGGAGTTGTGATACAGTGAATTATAAGTGAAATAATCTGTCCGTAAACAATTGTTGGAAAAATTACTTGTGTCATGCACAAAGTAGATGTCCTAAACTTCAACTGTATTTAAACTAAAACAACAATTGTGGGTAAGCTCATGACATCATTTTATTACAGCTTCACAAGTTCACACTACAGTGGTTCCTTTAAACATTGACGGCTTTTAATAAGGGTAAGGCGACCAGAAACATGACTGAATACAAACAGTGTAACTATTCCCTCCGCAAGGCAATCAAACAAGCTAAGCGTCAGTATAGAGACAAAGTAGAGTCGCAATTCAACGGCTCAGACACGAGAGGTATGTGGCAGGGTCTACAGTCAATCACGGACCACAAAAGGAAAACCAGCCCCGTCGTGCACACAGTAGATGTCCTAACCGACTTGCCAAAACTATAGTCTGTTAACAAGAAATGTGTGGAGTGGTTGAAAAACTAGTTTTAATGACTCCAACCTAAGTGTATGTAAACTTCAGACTTCAACTGTATATAGATAATCGGTTTAATTAGTTTTTAAGGATATATACAGATGGTTGAAAGGATCCGGTCAGTCGTAGGGTGGGGGCAGGGGTGTATATCCCAACAAGGCGAGAATAATCAAAGAAAACTAAAAACTATCTAGGTTTCCCCTTTTATCTATGGATTAGTTGTCGGAGTAGAGAACACACAATTTTGTTTTCAAAATGGGTCAAAATCCTTCAAAAATCCAGCAAAAAAAAAAGACCATATCCATTTCAGGTAAAATAACCCAATGTTTATCTCCCAGGACAAATTAGCTAACAGCAGCATGCTAGCTAAATGTCCATGAAAGTTTCATATGTGTTTTGACCTCCCCAAATTAATATAGTGTACTCCCAGTTGGTTTTGGTATTTTAACCTGGGTGTCATGAAGGTGTCTGAATCAGCATGTGCACGATGGCGCACGTGCGGAGCCGGTATGACGAGATGGCTTGTTGGACTGGTACGCGTTTTAATAAGGCGAAAAGCCTCTGATTTTACAGTGAGTCCGCCATTGTTCTGGGTAGCCTGGTTATGCTTTTCTATATTTGAGACCAGTGTATTGCATTTAATTTCGTCTTTGACTTAATAAGTTATATATTTGAGTAGTAAACAGGGAAACAACAACGATCCCAGACAGTTCGCAATAGAACATGCCAGAGGGGGCATCGCTTACTAGGCTACCTAAATTATTGGGACCATCTTGGTTAGACAAGTCTTTGGAATACATTCAGCTCGTTGACAAAATAGACCATGGAACGCCTTTTCACACGAAGGACCGCGGTGGGTCTGTGTAAATGATGCAATTATATTGGAGACCGGTTTGTAGCAGTGAATGTCATCTATTAATTTCCTTCTATAGTATTTCTAAGTAGAAACCATATCAGCCAGGGAAACTAATCAAATCAAATTTGAATAGATGGGCCTGGCTGGCATAAAAAAATACATTAAGGAGAAAGGATCCAAAGACGGAGGCGGATTATCTTTCTGCACATCTCTTTATTTACAATACTGGCTGCCATGGTTACTACAAATGCAGGACATTTAATATTACCGGAAAAGTAACAAAAGTAGGCCTACAGTATCACGGAGAGGTGAAAGAGATTATCCATCATCCACAGCAACACTTGACTCTCTACCCCCAGTGTATGTTGTGTACTATGGTCTTAGCCATGCTCTCACTAACCGTCATATTTTCTCTGTCTCCCCTTTCCCGGAGGGCCTGAGGATCTTGGACCGCGACTGAGGACACCCTGGCCTGACACCCGCACGGCCCAATCCCCCCCCCCTACCAGCCTGTTGTTGCCTCCACTGGTTCTTTCTTCCCCTCTAGTCGCTGACCCACTCCCCACACACCCAAGAAACTTGTATTTCATTACTTACAGTGCATTCTGAAAGTATTCAGACCCCTTGACTTTTTCCACATTTTGTTATGTTATAGCCTTGTTCTAAAATATATATTTTTTTTTTTCCCTCATCAATCTAAACACTAAACTCCATAATGACAAAGTGAAGACAGGATTGTGTCGAGGCACAGATCTGGGGAAGGGTACCAGAAATGTCTGCAGCGTTTTTAGGTCCCAAAGAACACAGTGGCCTCCATAATTCTTAAATGGAAGAAGTTTGGAACCACCTCTTCCTTTAAACATGTCAACATACACAAGGCTGCGGGGCCAGACGGATTACCAGGACGTGTGCTCCGGGCATGTGCTGACCAACTGGCAGGTGTCTTCACTGACATTTTCAACATGTCCCTGATTGAGTCTGTAATACCAACATGCTTAAGCAGACCACCATAGTCCCTGTGCCCAAGAACACAAAGGCAACCTGCCTAAACGACTACAGACCCGTAGCACTCACAACCGTAGCCATGAAGTGCTTTTGAAAGGTTGGTAATGGCTCACATCAACAACATTATCCCAGAAACCCTAGAGCCCCTCCAATTTGCATACCGCCCAAACAGATCAACAGATGATGGAGCTCCCCAAGGGTGCGTGCTCAGTCCCCTCTTGTACTCCCTGTTCACCCACGACTGCATGGCCAGGCACAACTCCAACACCATCATTAAGTTTGCAGACGACACAACAGTGGTAGGCCTGATCACCGACAACGACGAGACAGCCTACAGGGAGGAGGTCAGAGACCTGGCCGTGTGGTGCCAGGACAACAACCTCTCCCTCAACGCACACCCCCATTCTCGTCGACGGGGCTGTAGTGGAGCAGGTTGAGAGCTTCAAGTTCCTTGGTGTTCACAACAACAACAAGCTAGAATGGTCCAAACACACCAAGACAGTCGTGAAGAGGGCACGACAAAGCCTATTCCACCTCAGGAGACTAAAAAGATTTGGCATGGGTCCTGAGATCCTCAAAAGGTTCTACAGCTGCAACATCGAGAGCATCCTGACTGGTTGCATCACTGCCTGGTACGGCAATTGCTCCGCCTCTGACTGCAAGGCACTACAGAGGGTAGTGCGTACGGCCCAGTACATCACTGGGGCTAAGCTGCCTGCCATCCAGGACCTCTACACCAGGCGGTGTCAGAGGAAGGCCCTAAAAATTGTCAAAGACCCCAGCCACCCCAGTCATAGACTGTTCTCTCTACTACCGCACGGCAAGCGGTACCGGAGTGCCAAGTCTAGGACAAAAAGGCTTCTCAACAGTTTTTACCCCCAAGCCATAAGACTCCTGAACAGGTAATCAAATGGCTATCCAGACTTTTTGCATTGTGCCCCCCGCCCGACCGCTGCTACTTTCTGTTTATCATATATGCATAGTCACTTTAACTATACTTTCATGTACATACTACCTCAATTGGACTGACCAACCAGTGCTCCCGCACATTGGCTAACTGGGCTATCTATCTGCATTGTGTCCCACCACCCGCCAATTGTCAGAGACTCCAGTCAGCCAAGTTATAGACTGTTTCTCTGCTACCGCACGGTAACAAGTACAAGAGCGCCAAGTCTAGGACCAAAAGGCTCCTTAACAGTTTCTACCCCCAAGCCATAAGACTGCTGAACAATGAATCAGACAGAGAGAGTTCAGTGTGTCAAATCGGAGGGCCTGTTGTCCGGGACCTCTCTCTCTCTCGCAGTCTCTATGGGGGTACCACAGGGTTCAATTCTCGGGCTGACTCTTTTCTCTGTATATATCAACGATGTCGCTCTTGCTGCAGGTGATTCCCTGATCCACCTCTACGCAGACGACACAATTCTGTATACATCTGGCCCTTCTTTGGACACTGTGTTATCAAGCCTCCAAACAATCTTCAATGCTATACAACACTCCTTCCGTGGCCTCCAACTGCTCTTAAACGCTAGTAAAACCAAATGCATGCTTTTCAACCGTTCGCTGCCCGCACCCGCCCGCCCGACTAGCATCACTACTCTGGACGGTTCTGACTTAGAATATGTGGACAACTACAAATACCTAGGTGTCTGGCTAGACTGTAAACTCTCCTTCCAGACTCATATTAAACATCGCCAATTCAAAATTAAATCTAGAATCGGCTTCCTATTTCGCAACAAAGCCTCCTTCACTCATGCCGCCAAACATACCCTCGTAAAACTGACTATCCTACCGATCCTCGACTTCGGCGATGTCATTTACAAAATAGCCTCCAATACTCTACTCAGCAAACTGGATGCAGTCTATCACAGTGCCATCCGTTTTATCACCAAAGCCCCATATACCACCCACCACTGCGACCTGTATGCTCTAGTCGGCTGGCCCTCGCTACATATTCGTCACCAGACCCACTGGCTCCAGGTCATCTATAAATCTATGCTAGGTAAAGCTCCGCCTTATCTCAGCTCACTGGTCACGATAACAACACCCACCCGTAGCACGCGCTCCAGCAGGTATATCTCACTGGTCATCCCCAAAGCCAACACCTCCTTTGGCTGCCTTTCCTTCCAGTTCTCTGCTGCCAATGACTGGAACGAATTGCAAAAATCGCTGAAGCTGGAGACTTATATTTCCCTCACTAACTTTAAACATCAGCTGTCTGAGCAGCTAACCGATCGCTGCAGCTGTACTTAGCCCATCTGTAAATAGCCCATCCAATCTACCTACCTCATCCCCATATTGTTTTTATTTACTTTTCTGCTTATTTGCACACCAGTATTTCTACTTGCACATCATCATCTGCACATCTATCACTCCAGTGTTAATTTGCTAAATTGTAATTACTTCGCTACTATGGCCTATTTATTGCCTTACCTCCTCACGCCATTTGCACACACTGTATATAGACTTTCTTTTTTTATATTGTGTTATTAACTGTACGCTTGTTTATTCCATGTGTAACTCTGTGTTGTTGTTTGTGTCGCACTGCTTTGCTTTATCTTGGCCAGGTCGCCGTTGTAAATGAGAACTTGTTCTCAAATAGCCTACCTGGTTAAATAAAGGTGAAATATTTTTTTTTTTTATAAAATGTCCACCTGGACTATTTACATTGACACCCCATTAGCTTTTACACTGCTGCTACTCACTGTTTATTATCTATGCATAATCACTTCACCCCTACCTACAGGTACAAATTACTTCTAACCTGTACCCCTGCACACTGACTTGGTACCAGTACCCCCTGTATATAGCCTCGTTATTATTATGTTATTGTGTTACTTTTTATTATTTTTTACTTTAGTTTATTTGGTAAATATTTTCTTCTTGAACTGCACTGTTGGTTAAGGGCTTGTAAGTAAGCATTTCACGGTAAAGTCTACACTTGTATTCCGCGCATGTGACAAATAAAGTTTGATTTGATTTAAAGTATTTTTTATTTAAATACTTTACACTACTGCTACATGGAACTCTATTCAACATCAAGTAAGTCATGCAAGCAGTAAGTCAGATAAAAATACACCTTATGGAACAGCGGTGTATGTGTGTGAAACACAGACGCACGCGATAACATACATGGATTTTGTGTTGTAGATTAGTGGCCTGAGCACACACACTTAAAGGAAAATTCCACCCCAAAACTAGATTTTGGTGTTTGTTTTATTAGTCTATTGATGACATAGTCCCAGAATGTTTTGATTGTTAGCCATCAAGTTATGTAACTTTCAAAATACAGAAATATGAAATGTAACGTTTTAATTGTTGGCAGAAGCTAATGAGGATTCATAATAAATACAACAGGCACTGCGTCCCAAAGGGCACACTATTCCCTATAACTTTTCCCTCTATAATGCACGACTTTTGACATGAGCCCTGGTCAGCTGGAAAGATGGCTTTTCATAAAGACGGCATGGTAAGTAATGGAATGCAAGTTTCTGTCTGTGTGGGGTCATTGACTTGAGGGGGAGAAAGAACCAACGGAGGAAACAACAGGTTAGTAGCGGTCCAAGAGCCTCAGGCCACACCTGTTTGACCTCCCTGTGATACTGTAGGCCTTCTTATGTTACTTTGCTGAATCAATTCAGATATCATTAAATGTCCTGTTTATTATATTTTTTAATTAAGAAACACCATTTATTTCAATCTCTAGTATTATAAATCGTTTTGTTCTGGTCACAAAATAATCCAGATAAATTCGGTAAACAGCGCCACACTTAGGCAGAAAACGTAATGTTCTATTCTCAGCCAGGCCCATCGTTTCAATGAAAACACAATTAAATTATATCTCTATTTGAGCAAAATAAGTAGTTTTGTCGTGATCACAGGAAAATTCCAATAATTCCGGTAAAGAGCCGCACAGTCTGACAGGCAAATCTGAATGTTATATCATAAAGTGAGAACAATTAGTTTCCTTGGCTCATATGGCTTCTGCTTAGAAATACTATATGAGTAAATTAATAGATGACATTCACTGCTATAAAACTGTCTCCATTATAATCGCATAATTTACACAGACCCACCGCGGAAAAGGCGTTCCATGGTCTGTTTTGTCAACAAGCTCAATCTATTCCAAAGACTTGTGGTAACCAAGTGATCCCAATCATTTAGGTAGCTTAGCAAGCGATGCCCCCTCTGGTATGTTCTATTGTGAACTGTCTGGGACGCGTTGTTGTTTCACTGTTTAATACTCAACATATAAAGACGAATTGAACTGCAACACACTGGTCTCAAATATATTAGCAAAACTAGGCTACACAGAACAATGGCGGACCCACTTTAAAATGAGAGGCTTTTCATCATATCAAAACGTGTACCAGTCCTTAGACTTAGATTTGTGTGTATTTGGTATTTGTTGTGGAATTTTTAGATAACACTTGTTAGATATTGCTGCACTGTCGGAACTAGAAGCACAAGCATTTCGCTACACCCGCAATGAAATCTGCTAAGCACGTATATGTGACCAATACAATTTGATTTGAACATGCCTAGCTCTGCCCACTGTGGTTTACGGAGCGCTCTCTGAAATAAGCGCTCGTATCGATTCCACTGGATAAAATTATATCATCATCACACCGGTTTGGTCACCATAATAACAGAAGTACACTGCACTGCAAGAGCAAAAATATATTATATCAGTAAGAATGCCTGATGATCAATTTTTTTTATTGAATTAATTAATATAACACCCTATTTGACGACAGGCTAAATTCCATAGCATTAGGAATTGGGAATACTAGTAATTTAATAGGATCACTATGATAATTTCCATCTTCAGCCCCTGGCTGGCTGGTAACGTTTCAAAACAGTGATTACATTATAGCAAATTACCGACAGTTACATTGTCAACACGTTCATTATACAATGCTCAAACAAACATAAAAACAAGGTACCTATACAAACAAGATACATACCTGCATGCAGAAATCTATTAACTCCACGCAAAACGCAGATTGGATTTTTTCGGTTGATTTGCTTTTGACCGGTCTGTCATACCGTAGCAAGAATCATGGCGGCTGCTGTGCTCGTTAGCCGTCCTGCGAGTGTCCTTCCCAGGTTTTCTAGTGAGTAACACCAAAACATACCATTTTTGATTTTAGAAATGCACTGATAGCTGCACTGTTGCGAGAAAGTGTGAAGAATAAGGTTTAGCCTGAACACAATTGTTTTTAAGCGACATTGCAACCGTCTGTGACCCTGGTTGTGCTATGACCTAGCGAGCTAGCTAGGTAACTAACAGGAGCCGGTTAGCTAGCTAAGTCTTGCCGACGAATACGACTAACTAGGTAGCGATCTGGTTTCTAGCACCATGTCATATGCAAACCAGTAAAAAGCTATGCTCCTGACAGTCCTGTATATCCATTTCGTCAGTCATGACCAATTTATAAAGTTATTTGCATCACTTTCACTGGATTAACACCACGGCCAAACAGTTAGCTAGTTATCTCTCCCAATTTCCCCATTTAGTTAGCCAGCTAGCTAACGTTACCTAGTTAGTTCGTCTAGACAGA
This sequence comes from Brachymystax lenok tsinlingensis, assembly GCA_030435695.1. NCBI lineage: Eukaryota > Metazoa > Chordata > Actinopteri > Salmoniformes > Salmonidae > Brachymystax > Brachymystax lenok. The sequence goes on along the minus strand of CM059793.1, from coordinate 41,026,330 downwards.
CCGTGGTTGTCAATATGCATGCCAGGTTATGTCTGCTGTTTACTGTGGTACCTAGTTAGTGGACTTTCGTTGTATCCCAGTGACCAATACTAAGGTTAGTTAAAAGTAGCTTTGGGACACAACATCGGGAGTCTGTGTATTGGTTGGGCTCCCTGAGTTGTGTATTATATTCCTGTTGAGTTAGACAGCAGGCTGCCATTAAACCATGCACTTCACGCAAGACTTCATACCACGAAATATACCACTGTCTACACAGCAGGAATAGGGTGCATTTTGGACAAAAGTTGGATTCAGACTTTTATTTGATAGCGAGGGTCACATTTCACTTTACGTCTGGTAAGTAGAGTTCCTAGAGATTATACATATGCTTTTGTTGACAGGAACGTTTTTTTGGGTGTAGCTGGCTATATTCTGGTAGGGTTGTTTTCTGTCGCCACCCACCAGAAGGATTCACAACTCAGGGAGTCCAACAAATACAGACTCCTGATGTTGTGTCCCAAATGTAAAAAGATCTGTTTGTGGCCTTCCGAGAAGCCAGGCGGTCTAAGGCACTACATCGCAGTGCTTGAGGCTACAGACCCTGGTACAATCCCAGGGTGTGTCACAGCCCAGCATCGTCCAGGTTAGGGGAGGGTTTGGCCGGCCGGGATTTCCTTGTCCCATCGCGCTCTAGTGACTCCTTATGGCGGGCCGGGCACCTGCAAGCTGACGTCGGTTGCCAGCTGGACGGTGTTTCCTCTGACACATCGGTGCGGCTAGCTTCTGGGTTAAGCGAGCAGTGTGTCAAGAAGCAGCGCGGCTTGGCAGGGTCGTGTTTCGGAGGACGCATGGCTCTCGACCTTCGCCTCTTCCGAGTCCGTAGAGGAGTTGCAGCGATGGGACAAGACTGTAACTACCAATTGGATATCATGAAAATGGGGGAGGAAGATCTGTTTGTGATGTCATGCAACATCGCTAACTAGGCCTATGTTTTTGGTTGGTTGACAATTTCTGATTTAGGCAATTTGACTACAGCATCCTCTGCACTGCTCCCCCTGCAGGTTCCTGCTCCCCTGTGGTGCTGTCAGCCATCCCTGTGACAGTCCAGCAGAGGAAGGTCCACCATGCTGTCATCCCCAGGGGGAAAGGGGGGCGCTCCTCCTCCAGTGGGGTTGCAGCCACAGTCTTCGGAGCCACCGGCTTCCTGGGCAGATATGTTGTCAACCGCCTGGGTAAGTTTCACCATCATCTGTCCCAAAGGCTTCACATAACCTTTCAAATGACATAGCAGCTCCTTGGTCTTCTTTTACTTATGTCTTGTGTTTCTATGTGATTGTGAGGGATGCGTTCATTTGTTTGGTCATGTGCTAATCCTTTTTGGATACACTGTAGTGACTGCATACAAGGGTTTCCTATGGGGCAGTTATGTGTTTGTTGACCTTTCTGGTGGTTTTGCAGGTCGTATGGGTTCTCAGATTGTGATTCCTCACCGGTGTGACCAGTATGACCTCATGTACCTCAGGCCCATGGGGGATCTCGGCCAGATCATCTTTATGGTGAGAGATACTATTTATCAGATGTGACGTCTCAAACCATTTCACTTTGAAGTCCCTTCATCTCGCCATCTGTTAGCTAAGTGTTGTTTTTTTCTCATGCCAAGTTATGTCACGCCTCATATTTTCCCCTCCATCTTGCTTTATTTCAGGAGTGGGATGCCAGGAACAAGGATTCTATCAGAGAAGCGTTGGCGCACTCCAATGTGGTTATCAACTTGGTGGGACGAGAGTGGGAGACGAGGTATGGCCCAACTGACTAAACACAGAACATATTTTAGAGAAATACATTGTTCCTAAAAAGAACCCACTGGTGGTTAACATTCACATAAAGAGTTGCTCCATCCCTCCATCACTATATGAATCTCCATACTTTTAACTACACCAGTGAGGCTTGACTTACTCCTTAGTGGAGCAATGGAGCTCAGTAGTGCTTCCACCATTAGGTACACTTATTTTACAGCTTTCTGGAAAATGTTTGATGTACTTGGCTGCACTCAGTGTCTGTTCTTCCTCTTTCTGTGTATAAAGGAACTGTCCCTTTGAGGACACCTACGTGAGCATCCCTCAGCAGATTGCCAAGGCCACCAGGGAGGCAGGCATCACAAAGCTGATCCACGTATCTCACCTCAACGCTGACATCCGCAGCCCTTCCAAATACCTTAGGAACAAGGTACTGGCCAATGCAGGGCACAGTTGAACTCTTTCAGTGTCACTTGAACATATTTCATTTTATGTTCAAAAATATATTTATTTGCCTGATATTCTGTAACAATTATGAAAATTCAGATGGGTGAAAATCGGCAACGCTTGACATTTGGTTTAATATGTCATGATGAAGTCATGATGTGTAATGTGTGTGATGTTACCTTGCAGGCAGTAGGTGAGACAGCTGTGAGAGACGAATTCCCTGATGCCATCATCATGAAGCCCGCTGAGATGTTTGGAAGGGAGGACAGATTCTTCAACCATTTTGCCAGTGAGTTATCAGAGCATAGAGTTAATTTCAGTGTAAAAACAGTTAAAAAGTTAAATTATCTTTTATTTGTGACTTGTCAGAATGCTAAGCAGACGGTGTCAATATTTGTGGGATCATGATAGCATAATTACACAGCCTTCGTTGACTGTATAGGACTGACAACTGTGGAGGGAGCTGCTTGTTGCATGGTTGAACACTGCCACATTTGCAGTGTGGCAAAAATAAGCCAAAATAAAGATTTGTTTAAGGTGATCTAACAGCTCCAATTGGAGCTGTTAGATCATGCAATGCAATGCTATTATTGTTTAAAACAGGATGAGTTCTCAGTCATTGTTTTGAATTTGTCCCCACCCCCGTTGCACAGACATGCGTTGGTTTGGGAGTGCTGTGCCTCTCGTCTCCATGGGAAAGAAGACCGTGAAGCAGCCTGTTCATGTGAGTGTGTCTGTCCTCATGATGTCAGCCCTGTGTACTCGTGCTGCTTCTATGAGCCCAGTTACTCAACAGACTCACTCTGCTTCTGCTCTTCTCAGGTGGTGGATGTGGCAAAGGCTATCATCAACGCCATCAAAGACCCTGATGCTAATGGCAAGACATATGCACTAGTCGGGTAAGGACTTGATATGGGCTTGACTGTTGTCTGTTTTGTTAGGGATGTGCCAATTGCTTAATCAGTTCAGGAAATGAAGTAACATTCAATCCATTGACTAGAAATATATAAGGTAAAGGTTCATATAAGGTAAACCTAGTAGTATGTCATGAAAACGATTGTTCATCTCATTGATGAGTTGCTCTTTGTGTGCCATTGGTTTGTATCTTGTTCTCATCCAGGGTATGGGACTTTTCTTGAATCTAAAATAAAATGGATTGTGCAATGGCAATTTCATTCTCACATTATTTTAAAAGGTCATTAGCAACCAACCTGTTTGTCAGCCGTTTGGTTAGATTTGCTTTGTTTTTCTATCACACAGACCTAACCGTTATCTCCTTCATGATCTGGTGGAGTATGTATATGCTGTGGCACACAGGCCCTTTGTGCCCTACCCACTCCCACGCCCTCTCTATCAGTGAGTATGCACCCACTGCTGGTTCTGCATGGTAACCTCAATTAGTCTCAGAAGAAAATGTACTGTTGTGTGCCAAGCTGTTAGTTAGTTGTTTAGTTGAGGTGGCAATGAACAAGGAAGTTTGGTTGGTTTGTTTAAATGCAATCCTTTCAGATACTTTGATAAAAATGTCTTACCTTTGTCTCTGGTTTCAGTCTTGTTGCAAGTTTCTTTGCAATGAACCCATTCGAGCCTTGGACAACTCCTGACAAAGTAGATCGGGTAAGAAAAAGCAACATAAACAGCCTTGTAAAGCTTATTTTATTTTACACTAATGTATTATGATGGATTTGTTGGATGATATGGATTTGTGTGATGACATGAATATGTTTGTTCTAGTTCCACACCACAGATATGAAGTATCCAGGGCTTCCTGGCTTGGAGGACCTGGGCATCGTCCCTGCCTCCGTAGAGCAGAAGGCCATTGAGGTCCTGCGTCGCCACCGCCGCTTCCGCTTCCTGGAGGCTGAGCTGGCCGATACCAAGCCGGCCAAGACAGTTAACTATTGAGTAGCTTGTCTATCAGCCCAGCACCACCACTATAGCCACAGGCTGATCCTCCTATACAACAGTGCTGTCTTCTTTTACAAATATTCTGTACATAAATAAATAAGATGATAGTCTAAAAATATTTTGTTGTTATGACTGTTTTTAGTCATGAAAATGACTTTCATTGTGTAGCAAAAAACACTGTCACCCCACTTTAGCTGAGAGGGAAGCCAATATGTATCCCATGTACAGTATATTGCATTGGGGGCTATGGAGGGAGTGGAGAACGAAGTGCTGCTGGATATGTAAGACACTCCCCTTCCAAAACTAACTGTATTTGGTTAGTAGAGACCCTGAGTATTTCTCACCCCCATTTTAGCTGAGACAGAAAAGTTCTCTTCAAGCCAATACGTATCCCATGTACAGTCTATTACAATAATCAAGTAAACAAAATGGTCACATGCGTCAAATAGAACAGGTGTAGACTTAACTGTGAAATGCTTGCGAGCCCTTTCCCAAAACTGCAGAGTTAAAAAGTAAGAAAAATTTGCTAAATAGAAAAGGAAATACTAAGACAAAACGAGGCTATATGCAAGGAGTACTGTGCCGAGTCAATGTGCAGGGGTACGAGGTAATACAGTATGTACATGTAGGTAGGGGTAACCGTGACAAGGTAATCAGGATTTATAAACAGTAGCAGCAGTGTGTGTGTATTGGAGTGTCTGTGTAGTATGTGTGTGTGTGTAGAGTGCAGTGAGAGTGCATAGAGCCAGTTCCCAAGAAATATTGCATTGGGGGCAGAGTGAAAAGCCAGCAGCAGGCTGGCCCCTCAAACTAAACATATTTTCTTAGTAGAGACCCTACTGAGTATTTTCAACCCCACTTTAGCTGAGACAGACTCTCTACAGCCCAAATTTCTCAACTTACCATCATCAACATTGTATTTTTTCATTATTCTTTTTAAAACCATTTTTTTTTTTCACAAATTACTTATTGCTTTTTCCTGTTGGCACAATAAAACGGCCATTGATTACAATTCAATATCTTTTGAACGAGTTATCCACATTGCAAAGGTTTCTTCATTACCATCCCTTCAAAGGGAAGCCCAGCCGAGAGCTGCCCAGAGACACAAGCCTACCAGACAAGCCAAATTACTTCTATGCTCGCTTCAAGGCAAGTAACACTGAAACATGCATGAGAGCATCAGCTGTTCCGGACGACTGTGTGATCATACTCTCCACAGCCGATGCGAGTAAGACCTTTAAACAGGTCAACATTCTCAAGGCCGCAGGGCCAGACGGATTACCAGGACGTGTACTCCGAGCATACGCTGACCAACTGGCAAGGGACTTCACTGACATAATACAGTATGGGAGGACACTTTTATATCTGGCAAAAACACAAAGGCCTATGGTGTTTCAATTCGATGTGATGATAGGCCTATAATAGAGCTCTATAAGCTTCTATTCATGAGATTCAATGGAATTCTGTTTAGTAGCTAGTGTCGTAGGCTATGTCTGTAGAAAGCATGCCCTCTAGCTGCAGGTGTGGTGTGTAATGACAAGACCGCCTGTCTACTTAAACAACGCCAACTCAAGGATGAACGTCTGCTGCAGGGAGCCATAGAGGACTTCCGGCTGAACTTCCAGCCGCGGTGGAGCCGACGAGAGTATTCCCGGACAAAGTTAAGAATCAGGACGGGATCCAGATGCTGCCGGGGCTTGTGGGTGAGGACCCAGACAGCCAGTGGAGGCTGAAGAAGCAGCAGGAGTAACTCAGAGAGTGGTCTGTCCAACAGCAACATGAGCTGGCCACAGCACGACACCAGCAGAGACTGGAAGGTAAGAAACAACCAAACACAAACTGGCCTGTCGCTAGACTCTCATACATTCACACTGCCTCATCTCAAACACTTTCTGCCTCACCATTGCAGAGCAGCAGTATGACCAGGACAGAGTGGACCTGGACATCAAAGCTCTCCTGCTCCAGAAGATTGAGGAGGAGAGGAGGAGAGCCGCAGCCCTGGCTACAAAGGATTTCAATCTGGCAACGGTGAGTCATTATACTTTACCTGATGCTTAACCAGGTGTGGTTGTCAAACTGGCAAAGGTGCGTGATTAGGATTGGTAGTACAGTAGCCTTCTCTAACCAGGTGTGGCGGTCATTCCTGTTTTTTGTATGTAGTGGAACAGGACATCCTTCTGTCAAAATGTGTTTACTGTGGGACATTGTCTCTGTTTGTAGGCAGCAGAGAATGCAGAGAAGCGGTGGAAAAAGTGGAAGCAGGTGGAGGACAACAGGACAGATATCCTAAACCAGCTGCAGGGGGAGCTGCTGAGTAAGAGCCAGGAGCAGGGCATCACTGTGCTGGGTCTACCCCACCTCAGGCCTGACAGGTGCAAGGGCCTCACAAACAAGCAGCTGCAGCACATCATCGACTGCCATCAGCAACAGATAGAGGAGAAGAGGGTACATCTGCCACATCTATCTGTCTGTCTCTTTTGCCTGTTTTAGGAGGTCTGCGTTGAGCGGTCAGAGATATTTTCATTTCACAATTAAACACTTCTAAAATAGGAAATGGGGTGGATAGCAACAACCATGAATGCAGACGAGGTTTTGGGTCAACTCCAGTTCAAATCAGGAATGAAAATGAAATCCCAATCCCATTTTTTTCTCATCGAGAAGCATCGAATGGAATAAAACTCTCTTCATGTTTGGTTGTGCAGGCTGAGCAGCAGCAGGAGGAGCTCCACCAGGACCGGTTATGTGTGGCCTCAGCTCGCACCGCCCTACTACTGGAGAGACGGCAGGTCCGCATCAACAAGCAGCTCCGTCGCACCCTGGATAAAACCAACGCACAGCTGTCTGAGGCCCACCATGAACAGTTAGAAGCTTTCCATATGATTAGGTTTAGACACATGGACACACCTGTACACCTTTTGATTTGTTTGTTGTTTTCAGTCCATTAATGTACAGTATCATTCACATGCTTGATGTCAGTCATTTTATTTTGAATTGTGAATTAAATTGGGCAGAAGAAACTGTCACCAACAGGATTAGCACAGTTAATGGACAGAACAAATCATCAACTGCCCATCAATAGATGACATACAATATCAAATGCCTAAAGTTTTGTTCTTGATATCAGTTATAGACAAATGCATTTTTCTTCTCTTTCCAGGAAAAAGTACTTGGATAATGTGTACACTAACATCCCAGATGACAGTTACTTCTCCCAGTTCAACACCAGCAGTCGATAAAGGTTTACAGGGCCTAACTGTGTCGTGCACTATTGGAGAGATACATTTATTGTCTATGGAAATAAATTGAATGGGCATTATAAATGATTTGTAACGCAGCAAAAAAATTATAATAGTAATAATCTTTGATGTTTCCCTTCCATTTACTCAAAAGTTTTCCCTATTTACCAAATACAATTAAAAATCTTCATAGAGAATTGTGTGTCCATGCTTAAGGCTGCCTACTGTTCTACATTAATTTGTCATAACGTGTATGTGCCTAATCAGAATGCTAAAGTGTGTACCTTGTTAAAATAGGTATAAATCAGTCTAAATCTGAAAAAGAAAAAAAATGACCATGTCCTCCATTAAATCCCATAACAAAATCATGTTTGCTTTCTTAAATACATTATCGGCTGCCAACACAATTAAATAAATCAAAGACTAGCTGGTCAGTTTATACAGTGTAAGCATTTTCACACAGTGCACCTTATGCCACTATTACCATAAAGAACCTCCCTGAATTTGCAATTAAAATGCAAATACAATCCTCCGCAACTGAAAAAGAATTGTCAAATGCCTTTGTATGAAAACAAACAGCGTCCTTTCATGACTATTTGACTAGTGAATTCAACTCCTGTCAACTCCTGTCAGGGGCCTCCATTTTGTGGGAACTGACAGAAGTGTGGTCTGCTGATTGTTTTTTTTTTTACAGGAGTGTTATACAAACCAAATCCACTGGAGGGCGATATGAGCTCGTTCACTTTTTCTTCTCAAACTATTTGCAAAACCGTCTGGAGCTCCGTGTTCATATAAAATTATGTTTAAATAACAACTGCATCCTTTCCCTTGCCCTAATTCTGTTTCCATTTGTCATTTGGGAACACCATGCCAAATATCCTTCCCTTCGTATGGTAACACTTATGGGGCACAAGCAACAGGCTCAAGGTCTGAGGTGATGCCACTGTCACAGTCAGCGTCCAAATGACCACTCCTTTGACCCAGGCCTCTCCCCAAGCAGGTCTCTATCGTGAGTTCTCTGAGACAAACGTGTCCCATTTTCTCTGCCACAAGGTCAAGGCTTTCTCCTTCAGCTGTGGAGACAGAGAGCTATACCTGGAACATAGAAATAGAAAACATTTAAAGTCAGAATTCTTACTCTATCATACCATGGAATAAACAGTTGCAGGTAACTAAGCTAGTCCAGGATATTCCATCAATCTTGTGCGATGCTTGGCCTCACCTGATGGAGTTCATAGCCAGTTCCTTGAGAGTTTCTATGTGAGAGTTTGGGAAACTCCGCGGGCCTTCCAACACCTTTAACATCACCCCTCTCTTCCTAGAGAGCTCCTTGGCCACTGGGTGGCGCAGCAGGGAAAAGCCGTGGCCGAGGCGAGACGCGTTGAACAGTAGAACATCCAGCAGGTTTCCATCCATATCAGTGCCGTCTTCATTTGCGAATGACAGTGAGGTCAATCAATGCCATCAATGTAGATGATAGTAATCACTTATCTGTGCTGTACAAACTTCATTCCCAACACAAAATACTACAAGGGATCTATTGGCTTATACTGTAACAGACTTATTACATGAGTTTAGACTAAATATGAACACTTCAGATGAGGTGTAAGGGTTCATGTGCTCACCGGTTTCTCCTGCATGGAAGAAGGGATGGTTGACTCTTCTCTCACCTGGCAGAGACGAAGCCTCCTTGAAGTACCAGAGGGGTCTTCCACCTAATAGCAGAAGAAAACATCAGACACGTCAACAACACCCTACACAACCTATACCTATTTAGTAATAAACCTAGTAATGAAAGTAATTAATACATGAAGTCCATATAAATCATAATTTGTTCCCTAAAAGAGATTAGACAATTTTGAGGAGTCTTGTGACTAAGGATGTACCTACCAAGTCAAATCCAGCCACAATCTCTGGAAAGGCGTTCTGTAGGTTCATTGGCTCCTCCACTGTGTTCAATGGTATGGCCGTATTCAGCCCCCTGAGACAAGTACATTCCATCTCAACATTAAAGTGGCATGTGATTTGTTCTTCCCATTCTTCCTTTTATTCTGTATATTTTTTCATAAACTAATCCATGTACAACAGGGCCCATGATTCTAATTCCATTTTTACAATGATCATGTACATCTCCTGCATAGTCACCTGTGCACAGTGAAGAGGACCTAGCACCCAGGAAGTCTGGGTGTTCTGACACAAACTGCCTGGTCTCGCTCTGATAGGTCTTGAGGCCACATGCACTGTCATGTGTGCTCCCATCCAGCTCGTATGTCTGTGCATCAGTAATAAACATGTAAGAATTACACAGTGTATTTTATGTGACACTTTGGTTACAACTTGAAAATGATTGGTCAACTCAATCTATTCTGTGTTTGGAATGATCCTAACAACTTAATCAGTCACAACTAAAGTCATATAACACGGCTCGAACAATATACATGCATCTGTGTGTGTATTGTTTACATCTGGAAGCAATGACCTCAGCTCAGGCCCTAATAGTAAGTCCTTGAATACAGTAGCATAGGTGACTAGTCCCCAAGACATAATGAAGGCCTGCTCAAACATCTTCCAAATGACGTCTTGGCTGGGGTATGCAGTCTCTGGATCTTCATTGGAGGACCAGATTAAGAGTGCATGAAATAGGAAATATATGGGTCAAATACATAATCAATTGTGTATGTATTCCCCCAAGGAGATGCTTGTGTGACATGGTATGACCATGACATATAAAGTATGTGGACACCTGCTCGTCGAACATCTCATTCCAAAATCATTGGCATATATATTGGTATTAGATATATATATTAGAGTTGGTCCCCCTTTTGCTACAATAACAGCCTCCATTCTTCTGGGAAGGCTTTCCACTAGATGTTGGAACATTGCTGCGGGGACTTGCTTCCATTCAGGCACAAGAGCATTAGTGAGGTCGGGCACTGATGTTGGGCGATTAGGCCTGGGCTCGCAGTCTGCGTTCCAATTCATCCCAAAGCTGTTTGATTGGGGTTGACGTCAGGGCTCTGTCCAGGCCAGTCAAGTTCTTCCACACCGATCTCGACAAACCATTTCTGTATGGACCTCGCTTTGTGCACGGGAGCATTGTCATGCTGAAACAGGAAAGGGCCTTCCCGAAACTGTTGCCACAAAGTTAGAAGCACAGAATTGTCTAGAATGTCATTGTATCCCTTCACTGGAACTAAGAGGCCAAGGCTAAACCATGAAAAACAGCCCCAGAACGTTATTCGCCCTCCACAAAACTTTACAGTTAGCACAATACATTCGGGCAGGTAGCGTTCTCCTGGCATCCCTCAAACCCAGATTAGTCCGTCGGACTGCCAGATGGTGAAGTGTGATTTATCATTCCAGAGAACGCGTTTCCACTATTAGGAGTTCAATGGTGGCAAGCTTTACACCACTCCATCCGATGCTTGGCATTGCGCATGGTGATCTTAGGCTTGTGTGCGGCTTCTCGACCATGGAAACCCATTTCATGAAGCTTTGGACAAACAGTTCTTGTGCTGACATTGTTTCCAGAGGCAGTTTGGAACTCGGTAGTGAGTGATGCAACCGAGGACAGACAATTTTTTACACGCTGCACGCTTCAGCACTAGGCTGTCCCGTTCTGTGAGCTTGTGTGGCCTACCACTTCACGGCTGAGCCGTTGTTACTCATAGACGTTTCCACTTCACAATAACAGCACTTACAGTTGACCGGGGGCAGATCTAGAAATTTGACGAACTGACTTGTTGGAAAGGTGGCAGCCTATGACGGTGCCACGTTGAAAGTCACTGAAATCTTGAGTAAGGCCATTCTACAGCCAATGTTTGTCTATGGAGATTGCATTGCTGTGTGCTCGATTTTACACATCTGTCAGCAATGGGTGTGGCTGAAATCGCCAGATCCACTAATTTTAAGGGGTACTTTTGTATATATAGCGTATGTAATGGCATTTAATGACCTATACACTGAGTGTACAAAACATTCACATTGAGTTGCACACCCTTTTGCCCTCAGAACAGCCTCAATTCGTTGGGGCATGGACTCTACAAGGTGTTGAAAGCGTTCCACAGGGATGCTGGCCCATGTTGACTCCAAAGCTTCCCACAAATTGGCTGGATGTCCTTTGGCTGGTGGACCATTCTTGACACACACGGGAAACTGATGAGCGTGAAAAACCCAGCAGCTTAGCCATAGCCATGGGAAGTAAGGGTGCTAAGGGTGCTGTAGCACCCCCAAAAAATCTAGTCCTTACTAGTCCTGTATTGGTTGACTAATATAGCTGTCTGTAGTGCAGATAATTCAGCACAGCCAGCTATGAGCGTTGTAGTTCTTGACACACTCAAACCAGTGTGTCTGGCACCTACTACCATACCCCATTCAAAGGCACTTAAATGTTTTGTCTTGCCCATTCACCCACTGAATGGCACACATACAGGTGTCACTACTGGTGTCACTACAGACCCTGGTTTGATCCCGGGCTGTATCACAACCGGCTGTGATCGGGAGTCCCATAGGGAAGCGCACAATTGGCCCAGCGTCTTCCTGGGTTAGGGGAGAGTTTGGCCGGGGTAGGCCGTCATTGTAAAAAAAGAATTTGTTCTTAACTGGCTTGCCTAGCTAAATATCAACTACAAACATGGTCTCTTTTTTGCTTTCTTGAGCATGGCAGCTCCAAAATATAGGTGTTTTAACCTACCTCAGTGCTTTCTGTGGTGGTGGGGCAGCCAGCGGCAAATACGGAGCATAGGGGTTGGTAATGTTCTCTAGTTGCGCCGTGATTGGCTCAGTGTTCTGTCACTCTTTGGGACATTACGTCACCGCAAATTCTACAGGGAGAGCTTGAAAATTAAAGACCCTTGGGTGCTGCCATAGAGTTAAATTAGAAGTGTCCATCCAAGAAGGCTCAAGGTCATTGGCCACAAATTACATCAAATCACATTCTATCTACCGTAGCTTTGATTGGAGTGATCATGTCAACATCATACTTTCAAAATCATAGCTAGCAAGCTAGACAGGCAGTCATCATCATGAATCACATTGATAATCTACTGGCAAATCCTTTTTCAATCCTTGTCATATGAAGAGAAATTATAGATAAAATGTCGGCCGTTGGACATAAACATTACACAACAAGTTGGAAATCCCAAATTCAATAATGAGTGGTTTGGAAGGAATCAGTGGCGAACTGCAGGCATTGCAAAGCTATCACTAGCCTGCTATTCAGTGGAGTGCATGTGTGGTCCAAGTCTGGGTTTAAGAGTCTCTATTCCAAGCTTAAAAGGACAAACATTCATGCTGTCAATCCAGCACGACTTCTGCGGCGTTCAAAACAACTGAAAACTCGGAACTGGGAAATTTCAGACTTCAGTGAGTTAAAGACAACTGTGAACTCGATAAAAAACTAGCTCCGACTGGGAAAATACATTTTGAACAGTCAACCAACTCGGAATTCCAAGTCAGGAACTCAGGCCTCTTTCTAGAGCTCCGACCTGAAGATCACTGAGGTCATGATTCAACCTTGTTTTTCCAGAGTTCACAGTTGTCTTGAATGCACCATAAAACCAGAGAATGCCAGACTTTGATGACAAAGTTCGATGACAAAATGTGCCCACAAGGACCAAGGTGTGTCCAAAAAGGTATTGTGTGCTTCTGCATAAATGATGTAATATGCCAGGGAGATATGTACACTGTAGCTAAAAAATACTAAGTGTAATGTTGTGTAGTAGGCTGTTAGTAGCCCATGTGCCTCACCCTAAAATATGGTCCCTTTCCCTTTCACAACTTACCCTACTATTCTGATTTGGTAGTGCACATGTAGCCTATAGCCTGTTTTAGAGACATTTATTTAATAATATAATTATCTAGCTGTGTTTTTTATAAAGGCAGTAAATGAGGCTGAATTAACTGTTTTGCTACCAGACAAGGCTCCGCTGATAGCCAGGTGGAGCAATGGTAAGGATTCACTCCATGGTGCTGAAAAGAAAGCTCTGCTGTTGGGACAGCTTTATGTAGGCCCTAATGTTGGCTTTCTCTGCCCTTAACCTTGTTCTGAACACCTCCAAAACAAAGGTCATGCGGTTTGGTAAGAAGGATGCCCCTCTTCCCACAGGTGTGATTACTACCTCTGAGGGTTTAGAGCTTGAGGTAGTCACCTCATACAAGTACTTGGGAGTATGGCTAGATGGTACACTGTCCTTCTCTCAGCACATATCAAAGCTGCAGGCTAAAGTTAAATCTAGACTTGGTTTCCTCTATCGTAATCGCTCCTCTTTCACCCCAGCTGCCAAACTAACCCTGATTCAGATGACCATCCTACCCATGCTAGATTACGGAGACGTAATTTATAGATCGGCAGGTAAGGGTGCTCTCGAACGACTAGGTGTTCTTTACCATTCGGCCATCAGATTTGCCACCACTGCTCCTTATAGGACACATCACTGCACTCTATACTCCTCTGTAAACTGGTCATTTCTGTATACCCGTCGCAAGACCCACTGGTTGATGCTTATTTATAAAACTCTCTTAGGCCTCACTCCCCCCTATCTGAGATATCTACTGCATCCCTCATCCTCCACATACAACACCCGTTCTTCCAGTCACATTCTGTTAAAGGTCCCCAAAGCACACACATCTCTGGGTTGCTCCGCTGCAGCTAATGACTGGAACGAGCTGCAACAAACACTCAAACTGGACAGTTTATCTCAATCTCTTGATTCAAAGACTCACTCATGGACACATTGTGGCTGCTTTGTGTCATGTATCGTTGTCTCTACCTTCTTGCCCTTTGTGCTGTTGTCTGTGCCAAATAATCTTTGCACCATGTTTTGTGCTACTACTATGTTGTGCTGCTGCCATGTTGTGTTGCTACCATATTGTTGTCATGTTGTGTTGCTACCATGCTGTGTTGTCATGTGTTGCTGCCATGCTATGTTGTTGTCTTAGATCTCTCTTTATGCAGTGTTGTGGTGTCTCTCTTTTTATTTAATTTATTTGTATTTTTAATCCCAGCCCCCGTCCCCGCAGGAGGCCTTTTGGTAGGCCGTCATTGTAAATAGGAATTTGTTCTTAACTGACTTGCCTAGTTAAATAAAGGTGAATTAAAATTTAAAAAATAGTTTGTGGGCACTGTTTGTCACTGTTATAGTGAAATGAATGTATTGTTTAGTGTTGTGTAGTGGCTTTGCTGGCATTCATTTACTCAAGTGTTTCCATTATTTTGTGTTCCATATTGCTTACACCTATCCACTCAGATCCTCAGAGCTTGTCCACTGGGCACACACTAGTTGAATCAACATTGTTTTCACATAATTGTAACGAAATTACATTGAACCAACATAGAATAGACATTGAATTGATGTCTGTGCCCAGTGGATGTTGTTTAGTGTAGGCTTACTGCTTTGCAGAACATTCAGAACACCCACATCCTCATTATTCCTTTCTTATGCTTGCTTACTCAGAACATTTAGTTTATCTTGAAACAAACAAAAGGTCTCAACCAATAACTTACTGAGGTCTATTTCCCATTTCCCATCAAAGCTTCCTATGAATAGGATTTAATATTTATATTTAGAGGAGAGGGTCTGCAGGACCTCAGAGGCTACTAAGGCTGCATTTACATCTGAATTTGATACATACATGCTCAATTAATTAATTTAATATAGTTTTAAGCGTAATTGTAGCAAATTTCAGGCATTGTCTGTCAGTAGCCTAAAGCGTTCTGGTGATGGATGTGGTCAAAGACCGTAGCACCATCACCAGCTGTTGGTAGTCAACAAACCGCTTTGTGATTCACAGACCTTGTGTTGTTGACTTGTGAATACGGTTTATGGCTTATGCCTAATTTGTTTAAGGTCATGATCAGTGTGTTAAACCAAAATATACATTTTATAAATTGGTCATTCCACCAAGCTGGTACGTTTTGGACTTTGACATTTGTAAACTCAGCAACAAAAGAAACATCCTCTCACTGTCAACTGCGTTTATTTTCAGCAAACTTAAAATGTGTAAATATTTGTATGAACATAACAACATTCAACAACTGAGACATAAACTGAACAAGTCCCACAGACATGTGACTAACAGAAATTGAATAATGTGTCCCTGAACAAAGGGGGTCAAAGTAACAGTCAGTATCTGGTGTGGCCACCAGCTGCATTATGTACTGCAGTGCATCTCCTCCTCATGGACTGCACCAGATTTGCCAGTTCTTGTTGTGAGATGTTACCCCAATCTTCCACAAAGGCATCTGCAAGTTCCCTGACATTTCTGGGGGGAATGGCCCTAGCCTTCACCCTCCGATCCAACAGGTCCCAGACGTGCTCAATGGGATTGAGAAACGTGCTCTTCGCTGGCCGTGGCAGAACACTGACATTCCTGTCTTGCAGGAAATCATGCACAGAACGAGCAGTATGGCTGGTGGCATTGTCATATTGGAGGGTCATGTCAGGATGAGCCTGCAGGAAGGGTACCACATGAGGGAGGAGAATGTCATCGCTGTAACACACAGCGTTAAGATTGCCTGCAATGCCACCCGTGAAGCACAGGGTGGCAGCATCATGTTGTGGGGGTGCTTTCCTGCAGGAGGGACTGGTGCACTTCACAAAATAGATGGCACCATGAGGCAGGAAAATTATGTGGATATATTGAAGCAACATCTCAAGACATCAGTCAGGAAGTTAAAGCTTGGTCGCAAATGGTTCTTCCAAATGGACAATGACCCCAAGCATACTTCCAAAGTTGTGACAAAATGGCTTAAGGACAACAAAGTCAAGGTATGGGAGTGGCCATCACAAAGTCCTGACCTCAATCCTATAGAAGATTTGTGGGCAGAACTTAAAAACCGTGTGCGAGCAAGGAGGCATGGAGGAATGGGTCAAAATTCACCCAACTTATTGTGGGAAGCTTGTGGAAGGCTACCCGAAACATTTGACCCAAGTTAAACAATTTAAAGGCAATGCTACCAAATACTAATTGAGTGTATGTAAACTTCTGACCCACTGGGTCAGAAATTCCCTTAGGTCCCTGTCTTAGGTCAGTTAGGATCACCACTTTATTTTAAGAATGTGAAATGTCAGAATAATAGTAGATAATTATTTATTTCAGCTTTTATTTATTTCACGCCATGAAAGAAATAAAAGCTGAAATAAATAATTCTCTACTATTATTCTGACATTTCACATTCTTAAAATAAAGTGGTGATCCTAACTGACCTAAGACAGGGAATTGTTACTAGGATTAAATGTCAGGAATTGTACAAATCTGACTACAGTATATATTCTTAACAGTCGACTTTGGGCACAAAAATGGTCCAACGCTGCCTCTTTCTCAATTTTCAGAAATGGTTTGTCCCTTTGGTGGTTCATCAATGTGTCATTCTTGTCATGCATGCTGCAACCAAAATAGTTTGTTTGTTAGCTAAGCTAACCACTGTAGCTAGCCAGTAACTCCTCCATTATGTGTTAACGTCATTTCACAGGATTTGTTTTTGGATGGAAGTTGTAGAGATCGGTAAGAAATGGTACTTCAGTAGCCAAATATCGTATTCAACATTTAAAATAATGATTTATTCATTGGTTAAGCATTAAAAACCTGGTATGATCAGTTATAGCTTAAAGCTGTTATTTTGGCATTTTGGCCCAAAGTTGACCTTTAACATGGACAACATTCATTACAGCCAACATATGCATGTATAAGAATGAAGATGAACAATAATAATGAATTTGAACCTGTCACAGTCTCACAACCCTGTTATTGATCAAACAAGTAACAGGGTTGAGAGTGATGGGGTTGAGTTTTTTGCCTTAAAATGGCCACTGCTCCTCGTGTGGTGAAGAACAGGACCACATAGCATGCATGAAATTAAGAAATTGCATATATTTTTGAGATAAAAAATAGTTTTGATAAGTTTTCTCTCTTTATTTCATGAAACAGAGTTGAGTTGTTGAGCTTGACCACCCCATGCTTCAGCCGGTCGCCTAAAATGTTGTTCAGTTTAAAGTTTAGGGCTACGACTGCAATGAGACCAGGCTGGGCTACGCGATGGTTTGACACGTTGGCGATTTCAATGTAACTACCAACGTAACAATGATGTATATAACAACAATTCAAAAGTGTAACGAAGTAACAGAGATCACGTTCACACTGAACAGATACAGGATACATACAGTATATCACAAAAGTGAGTACACACCTCACATTTTTGTAAATATTTGAGTATATCTTTTCATGTGACGACACTTTGCTACAATGTAAAGTAGTGAGTGTACAGCTTGTATAACAGTGTAAATTTGCTGTCCCCTCAAAATAACTCAACACACAGCCATTAATGTCTAAACCGCTGGCAACAAAAGTGAGTATAAAGTGAGTATATTGGGCCCAATTAGCCATTTTCCCTTCCCGGTGTCATGTGACTCGTTAGTGTTACAAGGTCTCAGGTGTGAATGGGGAGCAGGTGTGTTAAATTTGGTGTCATCGCTCTCACACTTCCTCATACTGACTGGTCACTGGAAGTTCAACATGGCACCTCATGGCAAACTCTCTGAGGATCTGAAAAAAAGAATTGTTGCTCTACATAAAGATGGCCTGGGCTATAAGAAGATTGCCAAGACCCTGAAACTGAGCTGCAGCACGGTGGCCAAGACCATACAGCGGTTTAACTGGACAGGTTCCACTCAGAACAGGCCTCGCCATGGTCGACCAAAGAAGTTGAGTGCACGTGCTCAGCGTCATATCCAGAGGTTGTCTTTGGGAAATAGACGTATGAGTGCTGCCAGCATTGCTGCAGAGGTTGAAGGGGTGGGGGGTCAGCCTATCAGTGCTCAGACCATACGCCGTACACTGCATCAAATTGGTCTGCATGGCTGTCGTCCCAGAAGGAAGCCTCTTCTAAAGATGATGCACAAGAAAGCCCGCAAACAGTTTGCTGAAGACAAGCAGACTAAGGACATGGATTACTGGAACCATGTCCTGTGGTCTGATGAGACCAAGATAAACTTATTTGGTTCAGATGGTGTCAAGCGTGTGTGGCGGCAACCAGGTGAGGAGTACAAAGACAAGTGTGTCTTGCCTACAGTCAAGCATGGTGGTGGGAGTGTCATGGTCTGGGGCTGCATGAGTGCTGCCGGCACTGGGGAGCTACAGTTCATTGAGGGAACCATGAATGCCAACATGTACTGTGACATACTGAAGCAGAGCATGATCCCTCCCTTCGGAGACTGGGCCGCAGGGCAGTATTCCAACATGATAACGACCCCAAACACACCTCCAAGACGACCACTGCCTTGCTAAAGAAGCTGAGGGTAAAGGTGATGGACTGGCCAAGCATGTCTCCAGACCTAAACCCTATTGAGCATCTGTGGGGCATCCTCAAACGGAAGCTAGAGGAGTGCAAGGTCTCTAACATCCACCAGCTCCGTGATGTTGTCATGGAGGAGTGGAAGAGGACACCAGTGGCAACCTGTGAAGCTCTGGTGAACTCCATGCCCAAGAGGGTTAAGGCAGTCCTGGAAAATGATGGTGGCCATTCAAAATATTGACACTTTGGGCCCAATTTGGACATTTTCACTTAGGGGTGTACTCACTTTTGTTGCCAGCGGTTTAGACATTAATGGCTGTGTGTTGAGTTATTTTGAGGGGACAGCAAATTTACACTGTTATACAAGCTGTACACTCACTACTTTACATTGTAGCAAAGTGTCATTTCTTCAGTGTTGTCACATGAAAAGATATACTCATATTTACAAAAATGTGAGGGTTGTACTCACTTTTGTGATATACTGTATAACACATTGTTGAACATCGCCTCAGTGCCTTAACTCTTATTAGACAATGTTTCTCACCACTTATTAACAAACCTGTCCGTGAAAGTGAAGTGATGAATTGGTGCTCCTATATTGCTCTATAATAACAACTAGCTGTTTTCGGGTTCTGTAGCCTACAAGTGTACCACTACCTCCTACCCACTTCCCAAAACAGCGGGTCACCCGGTCTCACTAGTTGAGGGGGTTGATTCACATGTCAAGTGGATGAAGCTGATGAGAGAAGACAACGTGCAGTGCCACAATAGATTAATGCATTGTGTCGCAGAGGTCCTCTTGTTTTGTCTGTTTGCATTTCAATAGATGCCATTTTTTCAGTTATTTTAACGGACTGTGAGTGATACAATGAATCAGAAATGTGAACCTAATTAACCTTCATTTAAAAGGTTGTTATTTAGTGTAGGAACATGTATTTATATGGTTATACTGAAAAAAATAACTGCATTTTAGCAAACTGAAAAACTTGTGACACCTTCACCTTCACAAACCTGATTGACTTAATAAAGCGAGAGAAATCATTAGAAAAAGGTCAGATAGAGCACCACAAACAGACATGCCAAAACAATAGGCCATCCTGACACTTTTGGAACCAAGACCTTCATGTCACTCACAAACTACACACTGTAACTTCTATTGTGTGTTGTTACTTATGCTACCAGGGGTAAAATTGGGCTGGGGTCAGAGATCCTGCAGCTATGCTCCAAATGAGCAGCCTGGCCTCATAGACTAGACATAACATAGTAAACGTAAATATATGTTACCATACCAAATGTACCATACGACAGGTCACTTAAGGCAGAAAAACGAAAGAACGGTGGTTGGTTGGGGTGTTGCATTACAGACATTAGCATTTTATCTAATTAACAACTTTCCAACTACTTACTACTTTTTAGCTACTTTGCATGTTAGCTAACCCTTCCCTTAAACCTAACCCATCCTGTAACCCTTACTTTAACCTCTAACCTAGCTAACGTTAGCCACAACAAATTGGAATGTATAACATAACACGTCTTGGAAATGTGACATATTGTATATTTTGCAAATTCGTAACATATCATACGAATTGTTATTCATAAAATATAATACAAAATGGATGATGGACATCCGCAAATTAATACATACCATATTAAACATAACACATCATACTAAATGGAGTGTCTCAGATTTACGTACAGAATAATACGAAATGCTCTGAGACCAGCAGCCAGCAAGAGCCAGGTGCAGAGTCCGGTACCTTTGGTTGAAATGAAAATTGTTGTGCACATTTAATTTTCCTCAGCCAACAACACAAGTAACCAACAGCAAAATCAGAATGGTTTACCTATTCAAATGGTCAGCTTGTCGAACTCTATTCAAGAAATATTCCCCCAGAGGTGCTTTCAAATTTGCAAGTGCCAGAGGGAGAAACATCCATGCCCAGCAACTGCACATTTCTTAACACAGTTGCAAGAAAACACACCTTTGAAAGCAGTTGATGGCCACTTAAAATAGCAGGATCACTGCTTTCTATTAGCCTACTAAATGTATTTCTGTGCACCATTTTACAATATTCAGTTGGTCATAGTCGCTCAACTAGGCTGCTTTATGTTGGTGTACCAAGCAGGTATAGTGACCATGAACAACACGAGAAACATGTATTTATTTTATTTCATTATGTTTGGCAGTGACTGGCTGTCTCCTGAGACTCTTTGCAAAGGACCGGACTACAGAAATCCGGGAGATGGTGAAGAGCCTGCTGGAGTTCCGTGCGGCCACTACCTCCACTGGCAACCAGGACACCGGTGCAGCCTTCAAGAAAAGCTCAACCCAGAGACCCTTCTGAAGATTGAGACCCCGGGCGCACGGTCAAATGGCATGCCGGTGAAGAAACCAGAGATCTATTAGCAGATGACACACCTAGGCGACCACTGGCAGCCCACCTATTGCTGCGGCTAACCTGCTATGCTGCTCAGCTCGTGTACTACAGCACCTGGATGAGCTACCCTCAGTACAGGTATGTATAGGTATACTGGAGAGGAGATTGAGGACCCTCAATGAATACTTCACCATCAAGTACTTCATCATGGCAAATATCCATCAAGGCACGAGCCTGGTCCTACATGGAGAAAAAATAAATAAAGCTCTGAACAAAAATAAAAGTGAAAAATATTCTGTATTTATCTTTGACAGTTTTTGACAGAGGTTGCAGGTCCATAAATGCCCTTGCACATATGGATCCAGTTATTGTACCTGAATACAACGCTGGAATTCTGACCATGGCTAAGAGTACCCCATTTTATTATTTAATTTAACATTGATTATAAAGTGTACTAAAACGGAGGAGGACACTGACAAATACCTCAAGACAAACATCAATGCAAAAGCCTGGTCTTAGTTTTTTTCCAATTCCATTTTTCGAATTCAAGGCATAAACAGTCTTACATTATCAAGTCAGAAGCCTTATACCTACTTATCAGCCATACCAGTAGGCCTATCCAATAGGCTACTCCTTTACAAGAAACGGTTCTTTGATAGGCCTAAGCATATTTCAGTAACATCACCCAAGCCTCAGCTCTCCCTCCCCTACAAAAGAAAATGAACAAGCAACATACTTCAATTCAGGAAAAGTTATTTATTCTAAGAAATGTGCAGTATAGAAAATACTTCAGTCCATTTCCAAAATAATCTATGTCAGTCAGATGAAACATACAGGGTCTTTTTGGATGCTGCCATGCTACAGAGGTAAATGTCAACTGCTTAAAAACAAAAAACAACCAAAGATCACATTTATATTTCTTTAAAATAGTCCAAAAATGTACAACATTTAAGAGCAAATAAATATGATTCACATTTAATTAAATCTAGATCTTTTACTAGTGCAGACAAACTGGATGACAGCAGAGTAGAAGTGAAGTGAGTGGCATACAGACTTCCATGTCTCGTGCAGACTACACATCAGCGACAACAAAGCTGCATAACAGTATGATAACCTCACAGACCATTTACAACTACACTGTCCTTCATACATGGACAGCGCAAATGATCACACTACTTCCGAGAAGACCTCATCTAGTACTAAAAATCCTTAGCAAGTAAAACAATACATCCTTATACAGCAGGGTTCCCCAACTGGCGGCCCGCGGGTGGTTTTATTTGGCCCCCCAAGTTTTCTGAGAAAACTTAAGAATTCCCACGCATAATAGAGAGATACATGTGATCATATACAAATGTAAGCAAGGTTTCAAATGTTTTAGTGAAATATATATTTTGGGGGGATTCTTGTGGTCAAATTGCAGTTTACAAATGATTTGTAATTATGTTCCGGCCCCGCGACCATTCGCTCAAGAAATAAAATTGGCCTGCAGCTGAATCTAGTGGATGATCCCTGTTATACAGTATCCTGGGACAAATCAATATCTCACAGCTTCTAGTATTTTCCTATATTCATCTCTCCTTGAGCACATTTCCTTTTAATGCCATAGGTGTCTATAATTGAGGGCACTACACTGCCATCTCTATGCTGCCTAACACAGATCCAGTAGAACCACAGGGCTCAGGTTGTCTATACTCACATCACTCTGTGACAGGAAGGCATGCAATCTATACAGCTGATGAGACAAGATCATATTTAAAGAACCCTTTTCTAGACGACCCCAGACATATGCCCATTAACGCCCCCCCCGGCGGTGACACAAATAACCTTACAATAAAATGTTCCATGGACGGGTCCGCTACACTTTTGATCAGGACAGTACCATGACTTGGCACTGGGAAAATTATACATAGTCATGACAATAGTAGTGTTAGGCCATTTGTGTGCTGGGGACGGACTCTGGTGAGTGGATGCCAGTGGACTGGCTATGAGGTAGATTCATTTGTTGCCATCACTATACCTGTGGGACTCACAGGCGCAACATGGATATGATAAGATGGGGAAGACTTCAATCTACACAGATCAATTGTTCAAAGACAAAATAACTCGCCGGTGTACAGTACCAGTCAAAAGTTTGGACATAGCTACTCATTCAAGCGTTTTTCTTTATTATTTTCTACATTGTAGAATAATAGTGAAGATGTCAAAACTATGAAATAACATATGGAATCATGTAGTAAACAAAAAAAGTGTTAAACAAATCAAAATATATGGTATACATTTATTTTATTATTATTTAACTAGGTAAGTCTGGTAAGAACAAATTCTTATTTACAATGACTGCCTACCCCAGCCAAACCCGGACGACGCTGGGCCAATTGTGCGCCGCCCTATGGGACTCCCAATCATGGCCGGATGTGATACAGCCTGGATTTTTTTAGATTCTTCAAAGTAGCCATCCTTTGCCTTGATGACAGCTTTGCATACTCTTGGCATTCTCTCAACCAGCTTCATGAGGTAGTCACCTAGAATGCATTTCAATTAACAAGTGTGCCTTGTTAAAAGTTCATTTGCAGAATTTCTTTCCTTCTTAATGAATTTGAGACAATCAGTTGTGTTGTGACAAGGTAGGGGTGGAATACAGAAGACAGCCCTATTTGGTAAAAAAGACCAAGTTCATATTATGACAAGAACAGCTCAAATAAGAAAAGAGAAACAGTCCATCATTACTGTAAGACAGGAAGGTCAGTCAATGCAGAAAATTAAGTTAAGTTACATCAAGTGCATTTGCAAATACCATCAAGTGCTATGATGAAACTGGATCTCATAAGGACCGCCACAGGAAAGGAAGACCCCGAGTTACCTCTGCTGCAGAGGATTAGTTCATTAGAGTTAACTGCACCTCAGATTGCAGCCCAAATAAATGCTTCAGAGTTCAAGTAACAGACATCAACTGTTCAGACGAGACCGTGTGAATCAGGCCTTCATGGTCAAATTGCTGCAAAGAAACCACTACTAAAGGACACCAATAAAAATATTTATTGGGCCAAGGAACACGAGCAATGGCATTAGAATGGTGGAAATCTGTCCTTTGGTCTGACGAGTCCAAATTTGATATTTTTGGTTTCAACCGAGGTGTCTTTGTGAGACACGGAGTAGGTGAACGGATGATCTTGTCTAGTTCCCACCGTGAAGCATGGAGGAGGAGGTGTGGCGGTGGGGGTGCTTTGCTGGTGACACTGTCAGTAATTTATTTAGAATTCAAGGCACTCTTAACCAGCATGGCTACCACAGCATCCTGCAGCGACACACCATGCCATCTGGTTGGCTCTTAGTGGGACTATCATTTGTTTTTCAATAGGACAATGACCCACACACCTCCAGGCTGTGTAAGGGCTATTTGACCAAGAAGGAGAGTGATGGAGTGCTGCATCAGATGACCTGACCTCCACAATCACCCGACCTCAACCCAATTGAGATGGTTTGTGATGAGCTGGACTGCAGAGTGAAGGAAAATCAGGCAACAAGTGCTCAGCATATGTGGGAACTCCTTCAAGACTGATGGAAAAGCATTCCAGGTGAAGCTGGTTGAGAGAATGCCAAGATTGTGCAAAGCTGTCAAGGCAAACGGTGGTTTACTTTAAAGAATCTCAAATATATTTTGATTTAACACTGTTGGTTACTACATGATTCCATATGTGTTATTTCATAGTTGTCTTCACTATTATTCTACAATGTAGAAAATAGTAAAAATAAAGAAAAACTCTTGAATGAGTAGGTGTCCAAACTTTTGACTGGTACTGTATAGTGGCAATGACAAGAGCAACAATATTAAACAAAAAACAAAACTGGAATGTCAAAAAACTCAACTATTCCAATCAGTACAAAACGGAATAGACATTTTATTTAACCCCAAACACATATAAAACAAGTTGGCAGTGAGCAAGACCCCCACTGTCACAAGAGGACCGAAAATTACACAGAATCTTGCAAAAACCATATTGGTTTATCAGTTTCTTCATTTGTCACAATTCCAGTAATATTTTCTTGTCCTTCAAATAATTCATTAAAATACCCGTATAAAACTGTACACCCTGAGGACATAAAGGTTCATTGAATTGGGGAGAAATAATTATGCATGGGTGCAATTGTGGATACAATCTTTACCGTTACCAATAGAATCATAAAACTCACCATAAAAAGGAGGTACAGTGGGACTACCATTTTAGGTGTTATTTTTCACCAAATGTATGGAATGCAATACATGGTACAGGTTAAAAGAAATGGGCTGTAAAGATGACAACATTAACATTAAAAAAAAGACCTTAGCATACATCAATTGTTGATTCTAACTCATGTTCACTTAGTGCGTATACCAACCAGCAGGACACATGGAAGTGTGGAGAACCATCCAACAGAATTCCATAGTTTGAGACAAGAGGTCAACTACAGTGAAGAGTTATACTTAATATATATGGTAACAAGCACCAACGTAAAAATTCCAAGGCCACTCCAGTATGTGTAGACTATCCCTAGTGCATAGCAGAGAAGGCTCTCTGCAGGTCTATATCTATCATTCACACATACATTCAACAAAAAGGAAACGGCAAGGCCTGTCTGTCGACAGAGTTCTGATGACGGCTTCTCTACAGTCTTAAAGTTCCTCCTTT
Organism: Brachymystax lenok tsinlingensis; assembly: GCA_030435695.1. Lineage (NCBI taxonomy): Eukaryota > Metazoa > Chordata > Actinopteri > Salmoniformes > Salmonidae > Brachymystax > Brachymystax lenok. The sequence goes on along the minus strand of CM059793.1, from coordinate 41,000,629 downwards.
TCTACACCTGAGTTTAAAAACGTTTTGGGGAAAGAAAAAAACAAAGAAACAATAACACTAGCGCTCTCTTCTCATCACCGGATCCATTTTTCTCTTCTGCAGAGGTTCTGATAGGACTGAAGGGGCTGGAGGTCCATAGGAGAGCTATAGGTCAGGGGAAGAGCCTTCCTCCAGACAAAACCCATTGACCAGTAGCTGTGTCCAACCAGTGTGAGGCTGCAGACAAGAGGAGCAGGATCTCCAGATGTTCTTGCAGGAAGGGACCAGCTGTACACACAGTCTGAACTGGAAGTCCACTGGCAGACAGAGCCATGTCTCCACAGAGGCAGTCTCAGTGAGGGTTCCACATGAAGCAGACAGACATCCCCGAGGGGCAAAGAACTCATTCCCTAAAGAGATTCTCAAATAAATACGTTGCCCTTGTCTGCACACACTGCATATCTTCAGTCTGATTCAGTGAGAGCAGTACTTACTGGTGCCCCGTGACACAGGACAAGACAACAGACAAGACTCCATTTTGAGCCTCTCCACAGCAGAAAACATCATGGTTCCAACAGCACAGTCACATTTAAAGGCTTACGACAGGAGACACACAGGCAACCACACAGGTTATTGTCATGAATGGATGATATGCAGGCACTGCTTTGTGTACAGGTTTTTGTTGCTTTTGTCCTTTACCTGGATTGTGGGGAAAAGGAATGAAAAACTGAGATTAATCATTGAAACATGACTGGGATTCTGAAATATTGATTGGCGATAGCCTTTCACCCTCCTCCACCATTGAATAATCACTCACCCTGCGCCCACAGAGTTGCTCAAACTCCCTGTTTACTGCTGGGACCACTGGGAGACATCTGCTGCCTACAACATTACATAAGATATCAGTAACCTCCTCTTCCTAGTCATAAAAGCAAAATAACATAAATTAACAGTTAGAATCTCCAGTGTAGCCCATTCTTACCCTGGGTGAAGGAAGTGTTCGGGCGCCAGGACTCTCTGCTGGACCATCATGCCCTGGAAGTGGCCTCCAGCCTGGGGATGTCTGTACATGGCCATGCGGGTCTGCCCTGGGGGAAAGGGCAGGTGCTGGGGCCGCTGCAGGGCTTCCATGAGGTGGGGGTGGGGTCTCTGGGGGGCATAGTGTCCACTGGGGTAACCTGGCTGGTTGGGGAATGGAGCATGAGACATCATGTGGGGAGGCGGGGCCCCGCCCTGCTGCATCCCAGTATGCACTGCTCGGGAATCGTACAGGAAGTTGGCCACGTGAGGTGGGGGCTGGGCACTCCGGCGGCGTGCGGCTGCGTTGTGGCTGTCCAGGTCCAGGATCTCTTTGGGGCTCTCTGGCCGCTCTGAGCTCTCCTCTACCCGAGCAGACTGATGCATCACAGGGCTGCCAGCCTCCCTACTCTCTTTCTCCACAGATCCTCCACGGGGGCCCTCGGGCAGGGGATTGGGGGACATCAGGCTGCCCCCGGAGCCCTCAGAGCCCAGGGGGGAGCTCATGCTGCTGCCCTCCTTCAGGCGCCCATTGACATTGGCACTAGCTGCAGGCAGGTAGGTGTTGGAGAGCATGGGGTGGCGAGGCTGGTACTGCTGCTGCCTGTGCCACTCCTCGGAGGGGTAGCCCCCCCGGCTGTTGCCCTGTGGCTGGGAGTAGAAGTGTTGCTGCTGGTACTGGGGGTACATGTTAGGGTGGCCCTGGGGATGCTGCTGCTGGGCCATGTTGTATGGATAGGCAGCTCCTTGCTGGTGGTAGGTGGGGTAGCCGGCAGGGTTATGGTGGGGGTTCATGGTCGGGAGAACAGGTTGGTTCGGGTAAGGCTGTTGATGTGAAGGGGGCATGGGTTTGCCCATAGGTTGACCATAGTGCGGATGTGTTGGGCTGCCCATGCCATATTGACCCATGGCTCCATTCTCCTGGCCCTGGGAGTGGGGAGGCATGGCTGGGTTGTGACCAGGTGCCGGTCCCCTTGGCCCCTGGTTACCAGGCTGCGTCTGTTGTGCCTTGGGACTGAACGACTGTTGTTTATAGATGCCATTGGGAGGTCCAGACTTCATCATGCTGGAGTTACCAGAGCTGCCTCCAGAGTCCTTCCTGCTAGCGGGCTTGCTTGGCCTCTGGTCGCCCTGGTCGGCTGGGCTGGGCTGGGGAGGCAAATGGGACACAGGGTGGCTGGGGGGCAGGGAGGAGAGAGGTGCTGGCTGGGGTGGACCAGGGCCAGGCTGGGCCCCCTTGGGGGCGCTCTGTTGCATTCCATGCGTGGAGATTGGTTGAGGGGCATTCTGAGCCACATGTGGAGGTGTGTTCTGAGAGTTTTGTCGGTGGGGGTTTTGGGATCCTTGCTGTGGGGCATTCCGAGTGATATGTAGAGGGATGTTTTGTTGCTGTGTATTCTGGGTATTGTGTTGATGGGTGTTCTGAAGATGAGGGGCCTTCTCTAGGATTTGCAGGGGGGGGCTATGGGTAATATGCTGTGGAGCATTCTGGGAGTGAGGAGAGTTCTGGGAGTGAGGTGCATTGTGGGGGTGAGGGGTCTGGGGGCCATTTTGGGGGTGCGGAGGATGAACAATAGAAGGGTTGTTCTGATGAGGGGGAGTTTCGCTGACAGATTGTCCTCTGCTCTCCCCCTCTTGGTTGCCGTTTGTCTCTGAGCTCTGTGGGAGTCCCAGCCCAGACACAGCCTGCTCCCCTGTCCCGCTAACCCTCTCCTGTGATCTGCCCCAGTTTGAAGCAGAGGGGCTCTGCATGCCCCGAGTGGGGCGACTGGGAGGCTGTGTGGTACTGGGGAACGAGGGGCGTTCCTGTTTTGATGGGACGGGGGTTACCCGAGCTCCTGCATGGTTGTTGTTGGATGTTTTGGTATCTGACGTGGACCCTGTCAAGACAGATCATTTAGTGAGTGGAAGGTTGTTACAGTGAAAACAAAGAATTGATTTGTAGAACAGCATCTGAGTGAATGCCTCTAAAGGCTGAGAACGTGTCCTATTATCCTACATTTCCTTGCACAGACTCAAAATGGTCACATTAATTGGTACACAAAAATTAAACGATCTTTGATTACATTTGTACGTGAAAAATGTTTGGTTCATCCTTCCATATCAAAACATGAGTCACTAGAGGGCGATGAGCCAAATAAAGCCAATAGTTTGTTGTTTTGCCACCAAACCTCCCTTGCACTGCACTGTTTTATAACAGCAAGCAAAGTATTCTGTAAGCAAAGTATTCCCAAAGTTCGCTTCTGGAGCCTGTATCAGCTGCGTGCGCAAGCAGCCTGGCCAGCTTACTACTGCCCCCTTGAAGATGAAAAACAAATTACTAGACAGACTATCCTCTTAATCCGTATATGACATGAGACATTTGACAAAGATACTCGAATTTAACTGTTTTTCATGTTCTAGTATTAAGAAAGTGCCGAAGTTTTATGCCCAGGTCATTCACGAGTCACCTCTTTGCCTGGCAGGGTTGCCATGTCCGCGGTTTTCCGGCTAAATTGGGATACTTTGAAAACTGTTGTGGGTGAAAATGTATTGGTCGCGCGAGTTGCAGGTTTTTGGGCTACTTCTAAATTGCACCGTGGCCGCCATGGCATTTAAAATATATATATATATATATATATATATATATAATAATTTCACTTTGACCTGCTGCTGCTGACTGTCAGGCAGGCTGTTGCGGAGTGTTGTGGGGAGGGAGGGGGAGGGCAGTGTGTGTGTGCACAGTCATTCGTGTTGAAAGAGCACTGCAACAGGCAGCCGAGTCATGTGAGTGAGAGGAGAGCAGCACACCACACAGTTTCTAAACCCAGAAGCCCAACATTGTGAGACGTCTGGGAAAGCTTGTGAAACAGACCAAGCCGGGGGTTAGGTGTTTGAGAAGTCAATGAGAAAAGGGAAGAATTCTTCCTTAGTTGTTAATTTTCTCAAAATCTAAAAGGCACAACCTAAACTCAAGCCAATGTCTTCTATAGTTTAACATGTAATTAATCCAACCTCAAGAAAGTGATGAACTAACATGTTTTCATTTCATTTCACTTCAAAAACAACTTTATATCGAAAGAGTGCCTTTGATTTGATGGCCTGCAAATGCACAGTTCAGCAAGAAACGACTGTTAGACCAGATGACGTGTTTCTATGCACGAGCTTAGCTAGCTAATGTCGCCATGACATTGCCTACAAGCAATGTTCCCTCCAATGTTTTGGGGCAATGAGAAAATTTCAGGTCTGCTGAGTGCAAACTTTAATTCTGTGCAACTTCCATCGCGCGTTTAATATGAACACGGAGGCCAGGTCGAACACACTTAAAGTTAGTTTTAACAGCGGCCAAGTAGGCTGTGTCTATTTGATCATAATGTAGGCCTAAAAGAGTGGCCTACCATAAAAAACAATGGAGAAAATGTATCCCATAATATTTTAACATGGAAATAGCTGTTCTATCATTTAGCCTACAGTAGCAGCCAATGCGTGGTGTTCAATGTAGGCATACATTCCATGAGACGTTTGAAAAAAACATGCAGGGCTTGACATTAACCTGTTAATCCACTTGTCCTTCAGACAAGGAAGTGGCTGAAAATGTGTTTGATGCAAGAAACCACTTCACAAAATAAAATCTCTTTATATTCCCACACCATTATTACAGAGAATCAGACAAATTATGCTACGCTCTGACTATTGGCTACTTAGCTTATTCAAGACCATCTCCAAATACAACACTGCCCCTTTAAGACATAAAAAAAGCTCTTTACCCGACTTGCTAGAAATGTACACTTGTGCTCTTGTAGGAAGTAACCACTCCCCCATTGTTGACTAGAAATGTGAAAAGTGTGCAAAGCTGTCAAGGCAAAGGGTTGCTACTTTGAAGAAACTAAAATATATTTGGATTTGTTTAACGTTTTTTGGTTATTACATGATTCCATATGTTTGTCATAGATGAGGTCTTCACTATTATTCGACAATGTAGAAAATAGTAAAAATAAAGAAAAACCCTTGAATGAATATGTGTGACTGGTACTTTTGACTGGTACTCTCTGTGTGTGTGTGTGTGTGTTTGATACCTACATATATTATTTATTTATACGTCATGTCAATTGGGACGGTTCAAATTGCACTTCGGGACGATTCTGGGATGGTGATGGAAAAAGGTTAGTCTTGAGCCCTGTACGTAGCACGCTAGCTAGCCAACACTGTCCAGAAAGTTGAAGTCCATGGAGAGAGAGAGAGAGAGCGGCAAGCAGCAGTACAGAGAGAAACCAATGAACTCCATTGCTGACTATCAAATAATAAGAGTAGTGATTGATTAGTAGAATAAAACTCTTGATGTACTGGACTCCTGACAGATCTCCTCGCTTTCCGTTCCATCTTTCTCCAAAGAGATGGAGCCACACATTAATTGACTTGTATACTCCAGTTGAAAATGATATTATTTTACAACAAAGTGACTTGTAATAACACTTTTTCACAATGTTTAACATTGTGTTACCACCATTAGCAGTGAAGATGACACCAGAGAACAAGCCTGACGATTTACGAATTCCTAACCAATTTTCTTTGCGCCGTTTGTTACTTATTTTGTACATACAGTTGAAGTCGGAAGTTCACATACACCTTAGCCAAATACATTTAAACTCAGTTCATGACATTTAATCATAGTAAAGATTCCCTGTCTTAGGTCAGTTAGGATCACCACTTTATTTTAAGAATGTCAGAATAATAGTAGAGAGAATTATTTCTTTCTTTCATCACATTCCCAGTGGGTCAGAAGTTTACATACACTCCATTAGTATTTGGTAGCACTGCCTTTAAACTGCCTTTAAATTGCCTCATGGTGCCATATATATTTTGTGAAGTGCACCAGTCCCTCCTGCAGCAAAGCACCCCCACAACATGATGCTGCCACCTTTGTGCTTCACGGAATATAGATACTTTTGTACCGGTTCCCTCCAACATCATCACACGGTCCTATGCTGCTGTTCTGGGATTGATTTGCACTTTTCGCACCAAAGTACGTTCATCTCTAGGAGACAGAACGCGTCTCCTTCCTGAGCGGTATGACGGCTGCGTGGTCCCATGGTGTTTATACTTGCGTACTATTGTTTGTACAGATTAACGTGGTACCTTCAGGGGTTTGGAAATTGCATCCACAGGTACACCTCCAATTGACTCAAATTATGTCAATTAGCCTATCAGAAGCTTCTAAAGCCATGCCATCATTTTCTGGAATTTGCTGTTTAAAGTGAAATAATCTGTCTGTAAACAATTGTTGGAAAAATTACTTGTGTCATGCACAAAGTAGATGTCCTAACCGACTTGCCAAAACTATAATTTGTTAACTTCTTAGGGCTAGGGGGCAGAATTTTGAAGAATCGATGACCTACGTGGAAGATTAAACTACCAACGGGACATTCAAAACTAATATCTTATGCTTCACAGAGACGTGGCTGAATTGGCAGGACAGAACAGCAGCTTCTGGTAAGACAAGGGGTGGCGAACTATGTATTTTTGTAAATAACAGCTGGTACACGATATCTAAGAAAGTCTCAAGGTTTTGCTCGCCTGAGGTAGAGTATCTCATGATAAGCTATAGACCACACTATCTACCTAGAGAGTTTCTGTATTCATAGCTGTCTACATACCACCACAGACTAAGACTGGCACCAAGACCGCACTGAATGAGCTGTATTCCACCATAAGCTAACAGGAAAACGCTCACCCAGAGGCGGCTCTACTAGTAGGGAAACTTGCATACTGCCCTAACAGATCCACAAGTGTTGCAATCTCAATTGCACTCCACACTGACCTTTTCCACCAGGACAAAAGGAACACCGACGTAAGAATGCTATTCATTGACTACAGCGCAGCATCCAACACCATAGTTCCCCCAAAGCTCATAAACAAGCTAAGGACCCTGGGACTAAACACCTCCCTCGGCAACTGGATCCTGGACTCCCTGACGGGCCACCCCAGGTGGTAAGGGTCGGTAACAACACATCTGCCACGCTGATACTCAACACAGGGACCCCTCAGGGGTGTGTGCTCAGTCCCCTCCTGTACTCCCTGTTCACTCATGACCGCACGGCCAAGCACGACTCCAACACCATCATTAAGTTTGCCGATGACAACAGCGGTAGGCCTGATCACGGACAACGACGAGACAGCCTAAGGAGGAGGTCAGAGACCTGGCGGTGTGGTGCCAGGACAACCATCTCTCCCTCAATGTGATCAAGACATTGTGGACTACAGGAAAAAGAGGACCGAACACGCCCCCATTCTCATCGACGGGGCTGTAGTGGAGCAGGTTGAGAGCTTCAAGTTCCTTGGTGCCACGTCACCAACAAACTATCATGGTCCAAGCACACCAAGACAGTCATGAAGACGGCACGACAACACCTATTCCCCCCTCAGGAGACTGAAAAGATTTGGGTCCTCAGATCATCAAAAGGTTCTACAGCTGCACCATCGAGAGCATCCTGACTGGTTGCATCACTGCCTGGTATGGCAACTGATAGGCCTCCGACCGCAAGGCACTACAGAGGGTAGTGTGTACGGCCCAGTACATCACTGGGGCCAAGCTTCCTGCCATCCAAGACCTCTATACCAGGCAGTGTCAGAGGAAGGCCCTACAAATTGTCAAAGAATCCAGCCACCCTAGTCATAGACTGTTCTCTCTGCTACCGCACGGCAAGCGGTACCGGAGCGCCAAGTCTAGGTCCAAGAGGCTTCTAAAGAGTTTCTACCCCAAAACCATAAGACTCTTGAACATCATCTAATCAAATTGCCACCCAGACTATTTGCATTGCCCCCCCTTCTTATTTTACACCACTGCTACTCTCTGTTATCATCTATGCATAGTCACTTTAAATAACTCTACCTACAAGTACATATATTACCTCAACTAACCGGTACCCCCCCCCTGTATATAGTCTCGCTATTGTTATTTTACTGCCACTCTTTAATTACTTGTTACTTTTATTTCTTATTCCTAATATTTTTTTAACTACATTGTTGGTTAATGGCTCGTAAGTAAGCATTTCATTAAGGTCTACACCTGTTGTTTTTGGCACGTGACTAATAAAATTTGATTTCACAATGTTTCCTGAAGAAACAAAAACAACATGTCTTAACCATTCACTATGATCACTTCTATAGTTCAGATTAAATAATTTGGTGTGATGAACCAATAAAAAGGGAGTAATGCAGAGAACAAGGTAAAGCAATTTTACCAGTTTAATTTAGATTATCCAATAGGGGTCTTCATAATGACAAATGTGGCAACCCCGTTCTTGTTGCGGCAAAACATTTTAGGAATATTTTTCAGGCCTTGTGGGCGGGTTTTGAGTGGTAATCGTCTGGAAATTCTAGCTATACCTGGTAACCCTGCGGCCTGGCAACCTCTCTCCAATCTGGCTGCAACACGTCATTGAGTTTGTTTACATGGACACTGATTGATGGAAATAAGGCGCACACCATGGCTACTCTCCTGGTGGTACAACCTCCTGGTAGAAAAAGGAGCAACGTTTGGAGACACTTCACGTATGTTGATTCAAACAATACCGAATGCAACGTTTCCACGAGAGAAAAATACTACCAACCTCAAGAGATATCTGAAAGCGCATCATTCCAATATATAAACTCAGCAAAAAAAGAAACGTCCTCACTGTCAACTGCGTTTATTTTCAGCAAACTTAACATGTGTAAATATTTGAATGAACATATCAAGAGTCAGACAAACTGAACAAGTTCCACAGACATGTGACTAACAGAAATTGAATAATGTGAACAAAGAGGGGGAGTCAAAAGCTGCATTAAGTACTGCAGTGCATCTCCTCCTTATGGACTGCACCAGATTTGCCAGGTCTTGCTGTGAGATGTTACCCCACTCTTCCACCAAGGCACCTGCAAGTTCCCGGACATTTCTGGGGGAATGGCCCTAGCCCTCACCCTCCAATCCAACAGGTCCTAGACATGCTCAATGGGATTGAGATCCGGGCTCTTCGCTGGCTATGACATTTCTGTCTTGCAAGAAATCACGCACAGAACGAGCAGTATGGCTGGTGGCATTGTCATGCTGGAGGGTCATGTCAGGATGAGCCTGCAGGAAGGGTACCGCATGAGGGAGGAGAATGTCTTCCCTGTAACACACAGCGTTGAGATTGCCTGCAATGACAACAAGCTCAGTCCGATGATGCTGTGACACACCGCCCCAGACCATGACGGACCCTCCCCCTCCAAATCAATCCCACTCCAGAGTACAGGCCTCGGTGTAACGCTCATTCCTTCGACGATAAACGCAAATCCGACCATCACCCCTGGTGAGACAAAACCGCAACTCATCAGTGAAGAGCACTTTTTGCCAGTCCTGTCTGGTCCAGCAACAGTGGGCTTGTAGGCCTTACAACAGGCCTACAAGCCCTCAGTCCAGCCTCTCTCAGCCTATTGCGGACAGTCTGAGCACTGATGGAGGGATTGTGCTTTCCTGGTGTAACTCGGGCAGTTGTTGCCATCCTGTACCTGTCCCGCAGGTGTGATGTTCGGATGTACTGATCCTGTGCAGGTGTTACACGTGGTCTGCCACTGCGAGGACGATCAGCTGTCCATCCTGTCTCCCTGTAGCGCTGTCTTAGGCGTCTCACAGTACAGACATTGCAATTTATTGCCCTGGCCACATCTGCAGTCCTCATGCCTCCTTGCAGCATGCCTAAGGCACGTTCACACAGATGACCCTGGGCATCTTTCTTTTGGTGTTTTTCAGAGTCAGTAGAAAGGCCTCTTTAGGGTCCTAAGCTTCATAACTGTGACCTTAATTGCCTACCGTCTGTAAGCTGTTAGCGTCTTAACGACCGTTCCACAGGTGCATGTTAATTAATTGTTTATGGTTCTTTGAACAAGCATGGGAAACTGTGTTTAAACCCTTTACAATGAAGATCTGTGAAGTTATTTGGATTTTTACTAATTATCTTTGAAAGACAGGGTCCTGAAAAGGGGACACTTCTTTTTTTGCTGAGTTTATATATACACACAAAAAGGTAATAACAGATTGATCATGCTAGCTAGTTAGTTGCAACCTATCAGACAGAACTTTGATTAGGCTTACAATATGTGAAGGGGCAGGGCTCCAGACTGCTACCATTTAGTCGCCTTTTGCGACCCTTTGACTTGGCTGTGCGAGTTACATTTTTAATTGGTTGCATCAGTGCGAGCTGAACATTCATTAGGTCTACATGATCACCTCACTCCAAAGTTGTAAAACGTCCTAATGTTTGGCTGTTAAAACAGTAAAGTGCATTATCCTCATGATTCCTGTATGAAAGTGTCTTCCCAGCCCCTAGGCCTGTTTCGTTGGGGCCTGCTGCTGTGATGAGCGAGCCATTTGATTTGCTCTTAGGGAATGGGAAATACATAGCTTTGGAAGCAACTACTGTTGTTCTCAGATTTCTGTAGGTATGATTTGTATTTGTCATCTCTTAATATTGAGCTCAATATCAACTATTTTACAACCAAGATATCTGATATGTCTTTAAGATATGAACCGCAAACTGCGCAATAGCCATTGCGCGTGCATAGGGTAGAAAGCTACAACTGCAACGTTTTTTTAGGACATTAAATGTACTGTTAGATTAACTTCTTAGGGAGCGGTGGGGCGCTAGCGTGCATCAACATGCATCAACATACAAGTGTTGCATAGTCATCAAAAGCTCTGCTTCTTGGCAATATTACAGCGTTGTCAGATTTCAAAAAGGATTTACGGCGAAAGCACCACATTTGATTGATAGCACCTCACATATTCCCATTACCATAAATTCATAAGCCATCACGGTTCACACATTTCACAGCAAAAACAAATCAATTACCTTTTGAAGAACTTCTGCTGAGGGCTTCCCAAGTGTCCAACAAAGACAATCCATGGTTCTTTTGTTAGGAAAAAGTAATGTATTATATCCATAAATCTCTGTTTGGTTGGCGCGTTATAATGAGAAAATACAGCCTCCACTCGTCCATTGAAACGTGAAGAGAACTCGTTCAACTTATACCTATAAACTTGTCCAAGAACAATCAAACATAATTGATAATGTATCCTTAGGAACACTTTTATGTATAAATAGTATAATATTTCAACCGGAATATAAACTGGGCGATTAGAAAGGAAAAAACCACAGAGCGCGCCAGCCGGGAACGCACCTTTTCCTCTATTGACATTCTGTGTGACCACTTCCTAATTCTTCTTCTTCTGCCATATAAAGCATCTAAACAGAATCAAAACACTTTCTCGAGACTGTTGACATCCAGAGGAAGCAATAGGTACTGCATTCATATGCCCTTATATGGGCATTTTCATACGGGAGGGGTTCCAAATGAGGCAATGTGTCAAAATCACTTTTTTCAAGACAGAAATTCCTCCGATTTTCTCCTGCCATATCCGTTCTGTTATACTCACAGACAAAATGTTAACACTTTTAGAAAATTCAGAGTGTTTCCTATCCAATGGTACTAAATATGTGCATATCCTATTTTCTGGGCCTGAATGGGAGGCATTTTACTTTGGGCACGCCAGGCACTCCAAAACGGTCACTTCGTGCGCTGCTCCCAAAGAAGTTAATACAGGACTACTAGCAATGGGTATTATACTTAGTTTTAGCGATCTAGCTATTATTATTATTAGACCCTGCTGGTCATCTACAAACGTTTGAACATCTTGGCCATGTGTACTGTTATAATCTCAACCCGGCACAGACAGAAGAGGACTGGCCACCCCTTCCTCTCTAGGTTTCTTGCTAGGTTCCTGCTTTTCTAGGGAGTTTTTCCTAGCCACCGTGCTTCTACATCTGCATTGCTTGCTGTTTGGGGTTTTAGGCTGGAACCTAGCACTAATAGCACTTTGTGACATCGACTGATGTAAAAAAGGGCTTTATGAAAACATTTGATTGATTGATTCTTTACACTATCCTTGCTTGTTTTGTCACAAACTGAATTTAGGCGAACTATTCACATTTTTGCAACCAGCAAACAGAGGAGCCATATCTGCATAGTGCATCTTTAACACTACTTTAGTATAAATGACTAAACTAAATCTAAAAAAAAAGCTAAAATTAACACTTCTGCAGTGTGATGACATGTCATCTCTCAAAGCAAGTCACGAGACACTCCATTAAACTAGTCAATACTCACTTACTGTGAAAAATAATTATTATCGCATTGCACATAGTTGAGGGGATTGCTTATGAAATTTAGACTGAATTACAGAAAAGTCCTGAACTAAAATGTTAAAAGTTAAATTTTCATAAAGCTTAGTGAGGTAGAGCTCTAAAGCAGAGAAGGTTTTTCATACCTTTGGGCTTCATTTCTGCGTGATGGGCAGGCTGGCTGTCCGGGCCATTGTCTCTGGCAGGACGCAGCAGCTGAATTTCAGGGGGAGGGTGGTACTGCGAGGGGTGAGTTGGGGCGCTGCCAACACCCTGTGGGGACTGCTGCTGAAAGTTGCCCATGTCCTGGTGAGAGGAGCCAGCAGGGAGTCTGGTGGAGGAGGCAGACAGCTGCTGCAGGGCAATCATCTCTGGGCTCTCCAGCATGGAGGCCAGACACTGCCTGGAGTCCTGATGAGGCATGGGGGTCCGCAGGGCCATGGGCCCCGGGGGAGCTGGTGATGCCAGTGGACATCCTGTACTGGCCATTGGGGTGAGGGGGGTACCCTCCAGGGCCCCCAGGCTGCTCTGGCCAGGGTTTGGGGCCCATGGGACGTGGACCCCCGTGGTTATAAGGGTGCTGCTGGTTGTTAGCCATATTTTGCACATGTTTCCCAGGTCCGCTGGGCCTCTCCTGGCCTTGGTGGTTCATCCCTGACCACATGTTAAGAGGCATGCCCATGCCTGGATGGAAGGCTGGGTAGTTGTGTCGTGGTGGGACGTCAGGCCCGGGGTAGCAGTTCCCTCCTGGGTGTAGGGGGTGGCCATTGGTGCGTTGGCGGGACAAGTACATGCTGCTGTCAGGCATGGGGGTGCAGAGGCCCCCAGACTGGAGGGCCATGGGACGGGGGCCCAGTGAGGGGCCATTGGTGGGACCCATATAGGGGGTGCTGCTGCCGGTGGTGCTGTGGCTGAAGAGGCCGGCCATCAGGCCCCATTTGGTATCTAGGGCCAACGTGGTGTCCATCCCCCATGTGTGGCTGGAATACAACATCTATTAGTATGTGCATAGCAGCAAATATAAAAATCAACCAACTCCAACAGATCGGAAACACACAAAACATTGTTCAGTCGGAGCACATTGTGTGAGTATAGCAGATACTGGATAGCTCCGAATTAAATATGTGAAACCTCCTTCGATTTTCTTAGTTGATCTCACCTGCATGTTGTAATGTTGAGGCATGTGGTGAGCATTGGGATCCCCAGGCCGGGGCATGTGTCCCTGTCCAAGGTAGGCGTAGCCGGGGTCCATGGCCATTCTCTGGCCATACATGTGTGGACCGTGGGGATTAGGGGGGGGCGCCGGAGCTGCTGCAGAATGGATGACAGTTCAACATCTCATGTCTAAAATGTAATGCATTCATTTGTCTTCATCTAGAACTACCTTTTAACTCCTCTGTAAAAGGGGTGAAAAACCCTTGAAGCTTTCTCCTCATTCATTACCAACTCCCACTAAAGCAGTAAAATATACTTTCTCCTATGTGAAATATTGTTTTTGACATGCATGTCCAGCTACCTGCTGTGCTGGGTGGTAAAGGTTCCCAGGATGGGGTTGTCCATGAGGCATGCCATGGGGGTGTGGGGGTCCATTGGCCCAATGGGGGGGAGGGGGTGGCTGTGCTGGCTTATTTCCCTCCTCCTCCATGGGGGTGCTGCCCTTGCCCCCTGGATGTGTCCGTTTGCGTGAGGCCTGCTCGGTGGCTCGGATCAAGCTCCCCTGGCCCTGCCTGTTTGTTGCCTTTGCTTCGCCTTTTCTCCTTGCGGTCTCTCTCACGGTCCTCACCGCTCACGTGGAACTCCTCGTCCGTGTCGCCGTCCTCCGACGGGAAGTGCTTGAGTAGCGCCCGGCTGAAACAACGCTCCAGGGCTTCTGCCATGATGCTGTACTCTGAAGAAAAACACAGGCACCATCAAGTATTACCTGCATGCCATGCACACAGACATGCACTCGTCTGTTGTGGGGCCAGGTGATGTTGATCCCAGTGTTGGCCGGCAGGTTGACCTGTTCAAAAGGCCCTTGGTGTGGTTGACCCCTAGCCCCCCGTGCCTCTCCCTTGGGAGAGCATTCAGACCGATGGATGGCTCCAGACAGGGCGCTTAACTAGGGGCTAGAATGTCTCTCTGGCAAGCAGGCAGGACGCTGCAGGGCCTGGTGCACAGCTCAATCACTCCCCATTCATCACTGTCACACAGAGCCACATTAGAGCTCTCCCCCCAACACAGCCATTCTCTCCTCCTCTCCACCACGTGCACTTAGTCAAATTGATCTTGATCCCGATCAATCTCATATTCATAAATCAAGTCTAAAGTCAACCCAAAAACAATTTGCACATGCTAGAGGCATTTTTGGGACATTATAAATTTGACAAAAAATAATGAGGTTTTAGATCAAAATGAAGAGGTGTGTATATTTACCACTGTCTTCCCCATTGTACTCAATGCAGTTTTCAAACATGAGCTTCACGTCAGAAACAAACTCCTCCTTGGCAATATACTCCCCTTCATTCAGCTTAGTCTCGATGGTGGACAGGTCCATCGGAGTCTGAGGAAATATCAGGGCAAACATAAATGACTACCTGTGGAATGGACGACCTCAAACTACAAAAACTCATAACTGATGCATCTAACCCGTTATTTGACAGTTTGGAACCTTCCTTTTCACTGTGAGCTCACCTGAATGACCGCATTATAGTTGGGGGCATAGGATTCATCCACAGGCTCCAAGAAGGGCCAGGCATCTTTGTGGGCTCTCAGGGCCTCCAACACTGTGGGGAGAGCAAAAAGAGAGGAGGACCAAGGCAATTGGAGTCAGAACAGAGGAAATCTCCTGGCTTGCTGTCCAGAAAAATGTGCAGGTCAATATGATTTAACACATGCAGACATTATACAGTGATGATTGCATAGATGACAGGGCATACACATTACCTTTGTACAACGCCGTATAATCATCATCAATTTCATAGCTGCAATAAAAGATTAAGAAAAATGTTCAAAACAAATCCACTCATTTATTCTAATAAACTGGGTCACTGTACGGGCAACCAATTGCCATCTCCTGCTTTCATGTAGAAATTATATCCCTGTTCAATAAGCATTGTTTCCTTTGGAGTGCTGGCTGGAGATTTTAATTGTACCCTCAACTCTGGACAAATCATCTCAAGTCCCCACCGCAAACCCTAGATCGGCAAAGATATTTAACTCTTACTAAAGAGATGGGACTGATAGATATCTGGAGAGCGACTAATAGCTATTCTATGGATTATACATACTACTCCAATGTCCATAACACCTACTCTCGTATAGACTACATTTTTATCCCAAAGATTTTCATAAATTCTGCCACTTGTCCAAATCGGACTCATAGCGCTTTCAGATCACGCCTTTGTCCGCCTCCGCTTTGACCTCTGTAAAAAAAACATCCCGAGGTCAAAAGAGCTGGAAATTCAACACCTCCATGTTATCAAACAAGGCATTCCATACATTTGGTCACTACATGGCTAGACAACTACACACAAAACAACAGAGACTCTCCTGGCCACAATGTGGGACTCTCTGCCAAAGCCACACTAAGAGGTCATCTAATTCCATATGCTTCCGCTAACAAATAAGCAACGGAAACACACAGGTTAGATGTTGAGAGGGAGCTTTAACACCGCGAAAAAATACATAAAAAAATCTCCAGACAGCACCTCCTGGAGTCAACTTAAAGCAGCCAAAGCCAAACTAAACTTTACAAAATAAAAGTGATATTTACTAAACAAACACCATGAGTATAGCAATAAGCCTAGCAGATTGATTGCATACCAACTGAAAAAAGAGCAGTCAGAGTGTACAAACATGGCCATCTGAACAGCAGATGACGACGTCACATATGATCCAAATAAGATAAATGTAACTTTTACTGCAAATAATATACTTCAGAGAAAACATACAGATGCAGAACTCTATTCCTTCCTAGAGGGAATCTCGCTACCAAAACGATCAGAGACCGACCAAAAAGATCAACTCCCCCTTCATTCCCGAGGAGGTCCTACAGGCAATTATCTCGATGCCACCTAACAAGTTCCTAGGCCCAGATGGATTTCCCAGAGAGTTCTACAAAGATGTGTGGCCCCAGCTTACCCCTATTTTCATGCCAACGCTGGATGCTTTTTGCAAAAACTGAGCTCTCCCAGACTATGTACACAGCCCGTATTACAGTGTTGCTCAAAAAAGACAAGGACCCTCTATCCTGATCGTGCTTCCGGACCATAAGCTTGATGGATTTTGACTACAAAATAATTACCAAATTGCTGGCCAAAAGACTAAACTACTCTTCTTCCCAAAATAATAAAAGCGGACTGGATTTATTAGAGACACGTAATCTTCTGTTAACATTCGCCGTCTTTTTGATATTATAGATAAAGTAAACGCACAGAAGAACCCTGTCCTGCTGGCTTCACTGGATGCTGAGAAAGTGTTTGACAGGATGGAGTGGAGCTTCTGTTCTCAGTCTTAGAAAAGTTCAATATGGACCGAAACATTATTAACTTCTTGGGGATGGGCACACGAGGTGACCGTTTTGGAGAGCCTGGCGTGCCCAAAGTAAAATGCATCCCATTCAGGCCTAAAAAATAGGATATGCACATATTTGGTACCATTGGATAGGAAACACTCTGAATTTTCTAAAACTGTTAACCATTTGTCTGTGAGTAAAACAGAACGGATATGGCAGGCGAAACCCGAGGAATTTCTGTCCTCAGAAATTGAGTGCCTCATTTGGAACCCTTCACCTTATGAAAATGCTCATATAAGGGCATATGAATGCAGTACCCATCGCTTCCTCTGGATGTCAACAGTCTCGAGACAGTGTTCATTTTCGTTTTGGATGCATTAGATCAGAGAATAAGAGGAAACCAGGAAGTGTCTCATTAATGTCAACAGTAGGCAGCGCGCGCGCCCGACAAAGCGCGCTGTGTGTTTTTTACCGTCTTTATCGATCAGTTTATATTCCGGTTGACTTATAATAGTAAATATACGTAAAAGTGTTCCTAAGGATACATTTAAAACTATGTCTGATTGTTCTTGGACAAGTTTATAGGTATAAGATGAACGAGTTCTTGTCACGTTTCAAAGGAGTAGAGGAAGCTGTCGTTTCTGATTATAACGCGCAAACCAAATGGAGGATTTATGGATAAAATACATTACTTTTTCTAACAAAAGAACCATGGATTGTCTTCATTGGACACTTAGGATGACCTCAGCAGAAGTTCTTCAACAGGTAATTGATTTGTTTTCGCTGTGAAATGTGTTATGTGTGTGCCGTGATGGCTAATGGATTCATGGCTATGGGAAAAATATGTGAGGTGCTACCCTCAAACAATCAAATGTGCTGCTTTCGCCGTAAAGCCTTTTTGAAATCTGACAACGCTGTGATATTGCCAAGAAACAGAGCTTTTGATGAGTATGGAACACTTGTATATTGGTAGATGTTTAATAATTCAACTTTTGGATTTTGAATTGGGCGCCTTGCATTTCACCTGGTAGTGTCGGGATTGGGGCGCTAGCGCACCAGCAATCCCCAAGAAGTTAAATGGATTAAGTCCCTATTCTCTCATCCAAATGCCATTTTGTCTACTAACGGTTTGAACTCTGACAGATTCCCTTTGGGATGTGGCACAAGACAAGGATGCTCGCTGACCCTCCTGCTCTACTTGTTGGGGGCGGAGTTGATAAGGAGCAATCCAAGTATTATGGGGGTTTCTGCAGGCGGCCTTCAGCACAAGATTCCGCTCTACGCGGATGTCGTCTTGCTCTACATATCCAACCCTGAGAAATCCCTCCCATTTTAGACAATTGCTCAGTATAGCAAGTTCAGGATATAAGATACATTTGAACAAGTCCATTGTTTTCGCCCTCATTCTTACACTCACCAGCTCTATGAAGACACTGTCCATTCCAATGTAAGACACAGGGGTTTCAATACCTTGGAATATTTATAATGCCAGATCTGATCTCCAACTCCTGGATAGAATCAAGAATGATCTCCAAATCTGGATCTCCCTTCCAATTACCTTAGTCGGAAGATTCCATGTTAACCTTATGAACATCCTCCGTAGATTGAACTATTTATTTCAGATGCTCAGTTTCTTCTTTTCTTTTTTTTTAAAACAACCAACCAAAGCATCACCAAATATATATGGGGCAAAAAAAACCTAGGATCAAGTTCCCCACTCTATAAAAACCTGAATCTAAGGGTGGTCTTCACCTTCAATTGTACTACTGGTCTGCCGTAATACTCAACATCCTAACATGGATCACAAACAGACAAGACTCAACGTGGATTCAGATAGAGGCCCAATCCTGTGGTTCATTGACCCTAAGCTCAATTATATTCATTAATAATTTTAGTGAAGTGGGCAACATACCCAAAACCCTTGTGATTTATACCACCCTACTAGCATGGAATGACTAAGAAATACCTAGGCATTTACTCCCAGATATGCGCTCACTCGCGGATAGTGTACAATCCAGACTTGCCAAAAGCCCAGAGTGATGCCAACTTTCATCTTTGGCATCTTCTAGGGATCAGGACCTTTTCCGACCCGTTTCATCAGAACCCAACTACTCTGAAATCTTTTAAGAGCTACGCAGTGAATTTAATGTGCCAATATCCATTTTTGTATTGTTGATATCTTCAAATTAGACACGTCATTTTATTTTACCCCAGCGAGACTCCTTAGAAAAATCTATACATACTGCTGCACAGAAAACAGATGGACACAGGGTCATATCAAACTGTACATCTTCTTAATGCCCAGCAGGACTTTGTTCTTGATCCAGACAGGGCGAAATGTTTATGACTATCACATACTTTGCTAAAAAAAAAAAAAAAAACACGTCTTCTCCTACGGTGGGCTTCTAATTCTTCTCCTACGTTTAAAATGTGAATTGGCCAGATTGTTGACGTTCTTCCGATTGAAAAGCTCAATTATGACCTCCGCAAGAGTCAGCCCAAGTTTTATAGACTCTGAACTATATTTCAAATTGGACAGAGTGAATTGGGTGTTTAAGGAAATGTGTGTGTGTGTATATACCCATGTTGTGTAAGTGCTGTAAAACAAATGATTTGCTCGTTGTCTCAGCTAAAGCTGAAATAGCTAACATGTATTTTATTATATTACTTATGTCTGCCACATCTGTGAATGTGGAATGTGTTTTGTTTGTTGATTGGAAAAACAAGAACATTTAAGAAAAACTTTTTTTTAAATTCACGGTCCATAAATTATCAGTACTCTAGTGTCGAGTAGTAGTGTGTGGCTCTTACAACTCTTTTGTCCTGTGGGAGCGTCGGATGGGTGAGTGCGGCTCCAGGTGCAGCAGTTCGGGGGGTAGGTCCTTCCCCTGGGATATCAACCAGGCCTTCTCCTCACGCAGTTTCCGCCGCCGCGCTCGCTCTGAGAGCAACAGCAGAACACAGGAACCACAATTAATTACACACAACAGGGATTTTACTTTATTACAGTTTCAAGGGCACCTGTTGGCCATCCGGCCACCTTCTGGTGCGCAGAGTCAATAAAAACCAATAAGAACATCATGAGAGACTGAAGGAGTTCAGAGAAGATGAGTGATTCATTGACCATCCGTTAGCAGGCTTAGCTGATAAAGAAAATGTGAGAACAGAAAGGAATGCTTTATCTCTCAACATGAAAGGCTGCGGGCTGCTGCCCGCCTGCTGTGCAGAATAAAATATGTTGGAGGGTGGAAGGGTGGATTCCAACTGCTCTGATCCACCAGAGACCAGGCAGCCCAGCCCGGTCCCGCTGATCATCTATAATACATTAATGAGGGTCCTTCACCAGTTAATTAACCCTTGACAGGTGACATCAGGACTCCTGTGATTCAAAGGGCTATATATTCCCACTCACTCAGGGCCCAATATGTGTAATATATAGCAATATATAATTCACAACCAGGGCAATAGATCATTCAACGGTACAGGCAATACAAATGCAGAGGTGTGTGCAGGGTGCGGGTTTGGCCGTCTTTCAGAATCCACCCCGAGCCCCACCCCGCCCCCCTAACCCAACTCCACTACTCACCCTCCACAGCTTGGAGTCTCTCCCAGCTCCTCTCTCTGGCGCTCCTCCTGCAGCATCTCCTCCTCCTCTCGTCTCTGCTCCATCAGCAGGGCCTGCCTGTCCATGTCCTCATCCCTCTGTTTCTGCTGCTCCCTGTTGGCTATGGCCTGCAGCGTGTCCTGGACACAAACAGGAAACCATCAGTCCACTGGGTCTCACAGGAGACGGGACATAGACTAAGAACGATAAATTATACACACGCACAGCTGGTCTCACCTCCTCTTCTTGGCTCATGCGTTTCTCAGAGAGGCGGTAAGAGCTGCGTACTGGGGTGGGGTCCAGCAGCCTCTGCTTCTGCTCATTCTCCTGCAGAGGCAAAATAACCAAGATTAAAACACAAATAAGTGGTTTCGTTATTCACACAATTTTTTTAAATAATAATAAAAATTAGTCGCTTTGATCAAGTAACCCATCCACGGGAGCTAATACCCAAGCAGGCCCCGGGGAATCCTCTGTGGTCTTCCAGCAGAGCTGTGAGGAGAGAAGGGCTGCTCCAGGCTCTGCTCCTCCCCGACTAGCCCCCTTTAAATCCCACCCACCCTGCTACCCCTCTCCCAGTGGGTCACTGACTAACCAAACAAATCAAACCCCTCCATGCTCCCTGTGACAATAATCACATGTAACAATTTCCACTAAAAGCTGGGGGAGCGGGCGTGGGCAGTAACATGTGTGTGTGCTTGTATTTGCAAACTGACCACAGCATTGCCACTTGATGAGATCGCCTATAACGTAGCAATTAGTAAGAAAGTGAAATACTTAATATGAGCGTCAGAATTGGTTGCAGAATACAAACTTTTACACAGACTACAACATGGAAGAAAAAAACAACAGAAGGAAGCTGCAGTCAGAGCAGAACCTTCTGGGCCAGGCAGCATCTTTATCTATGTCAGGGAATGCAGTCCAAAAGGTATGGTTGTTTCCAGGAGCATGGGGTAATGGAGTCCGGTACGTTAGAAGTTATGGGAAACAAGACGGACGCCTTCCTCCTGGGCTGCACCACCTCCTGTGCCTTTTGTTTCTGTGGTGTTATTTGTTATGTTTTATATTCTTTATTGAGGAAAAATGTAGTTACTACAATTGTGATGTGGTTCTGTCACCTTGTTATCTTAAGATGAATGCACTAAAACTAAGTCACGCTGGAGAAAAAAAAAAATAAGTTTGCTAAATGACTCAAATGTAAATGCTTCCTGTCAGGATGAGCCCCGTGAACACCACGAGGCCCTTTCCCCCTCTGTAGAGTTTTGCCTGCCAGCAGCATGGGGACATGTTAGATAGCTGCCTTGCTCTACCTCTGCTGGGCCAGTGGTGGCCACCACCACCAGAGGGGCTGTCAAAGTGCTGAATATGCTACAGCTCCCATCCCCCAGTCTTATCTCTCTGCACCGGCATGTCCCGGGGCTCCTCTGCCCTGTGCATTACCCACAGCACTTAATCCCACACAGGAGATGGACTGCCTCTGGTGTCGCCACTTAAGAAGTCCACAATCCTGCATCGCAGCAGGTCGTCAATCAAGTGGCTCCATCCTGCCTCAAGGTGAGTGCCTGCCTCCCGTCAGCGGCCCACAAAATGGCTGTGACAGCCAGGGCTGTGGACGGGAGCTAGAGGACCACAGCTGTGTGCGCACAGACACAAACGCTGAGAATGCACACACACACACACACACACCCCAGATGCCTGCTCTGTACTGCCAGAGCCTGCATCTGGTGGGAATGTTCAGCAGCTTGAGAACTGTGAATATGTCCAGATAGATAACAGCCAGGCAGGCATGCTGGCCATGAAGGACAGATCATCATCAGATGACCATTAGAGAATGACCCCATGCCGACAGAATGGCCAAAGGACTTTTGACCGTCAGAGTCCACAAGGACAGTCAGGCTGTTTTGGATTTCTAAAGCTTCTATCGGTTCCCGATCACAGGGATGGCTAACGCGAGAGGTCCCGTTGATCACTACAGAATTACGTAAATCTGCATTCAGTTTGTGTTCATTCATTAATAATAAGGCTTGTGTCGACGTGCCTGGACATGCACTTAATAAGCAAGCTAGCTAGCTAAGCAGATAGCTATGTGACCTGTTGGCAAAGATATCAATAACTAACCCTTTCATCTGTGGTGTTAGCTCGGTAGCTAAACTTGGTGCTAAGATATCAGATAAGAGCTAATGGCCAACGTAGCTAGCTAACGTTAGCTGGTTATCATTTTGAATATGCACCATTTTCAGCAACAAGCCATCTGCTGATCTGACCAGCCACAATCGTATCTGTAAAATGACAATTGACAGTTGGATTAGATGATTGTCATAATAGGGAAAGAATTAAGTGTTTTAAAATGCCATATTAAAAGGTTGGCAATAGGTTTAGCTCCCTAAGAGTCTTTCTTCATGTTATGGACCAAGAAAGCAGTAGGTCAGCGTGCGTGTGTGTTTTCACTTCTCAAACTATGGGCAGATGAGTCATTCAGACAAAACGCGCATCGCTTCATATATTTTTTCTACCCTTGCTCTGCTTGTTAGATACTATGCACATTCATGGCTTTGTAGAAAATGTAATCGCCATTGAGCTAGTTCTTTCTCATAGTAGCAATAAATGATGAGCGATGGCGAGAGATGTGAAAAAGAGCGGCGTTACAACCTCGCTCTATCCAATTGTAGCAGTAGGATCGAGATACAACCCGCCCATTTCTTGACAGATGGCTCGTTCAGCTAATTGCGCCCCATCACGAAAATGACTAAAAACACTAGTTTCATAAGCATCCGTGACCACAAATCATTATGTTGGATTTGCATGGATGTTATTTTATATTCTCAAACTAACAGTCGTGCTTATATGATGCCCTTCCATACAGGCATGACATGCTGGAGTGATGAGTCTATGCAAATGTTGTTGATCAGTAGGATAATAAGTCCCAAATGAAAGACAAACAGATTGTCACCTGTACTACCGTAGACTCCACTGATCAGCCAAAACAAGATCAATAACTCAATGCACACACTCCTATTGAATATGCATTCACCTATATTGCGAGTAAGCCTATGCATCTTAAATTTACCCAGTTTATTAAGAGATTTACCATTCAAATACAAGTATTACCATTATGTTATGTAGTTTGGTAAAAACAAAGTCAAATGTATTGTTTTTTAAATGCATGCATTAATGACATTTTTTATGTAATGATATCGACCTAAAATATCGTCCACCGGCTTCCTTGGTATCAGCCCTAAAAAAATATAATCCATATTGGTCATTCTCTACTGTCTAGCTATGTATACTCAAAGATGAATGAGTATGCAATGTATTAAAAGGGCAGAGATTGAACAGTTAAAACACGGTGTCAACAGTCTCCGAGGCCACTCATTCCGCAGAAAAACCACCATGTGACAAATGAGCACTCCCAGCCCCGACTGTCACTCCAGCAGCAGCTGCACACAGGGCCACAGATAAGAGAAGGAGACTGGACATTCCGGCTTTGGGCCCGGGGCTCAGACGGGTTTAGAAGCTGGTGTTCTGGGCAAGCAGAGACCAGTCTGCCTCCACACACCTGCAGCCGCACTACACAGCCAGCCTCCCTCCCAGCCTCCATTTCCCAATTCCTCCTGGAGGCAGCCATTTGAGACGCTATGCCGTTACAGCGCACATCAGCTGACTGAGTCAGTGTCTGAATGAAGATTGATGGGTTGAGAGGGAGGGGGAAGGGGAGGGAGGAGACTAAGAGAACTGTCTGACCTTGTGCTCGATCATGCTGCTGATCTCAGGGAGGAAGTTCTGGCTGATGATGCGGTAGAGGTGGCGGTCCTGGGGGGACGTTTTGTCTTTGATGCTCTCGGCCAGACTGGCCCACTGCTCCTCCGTGTCACACACCAAGGACCAGGCACCGCGCTCCCGGTCTGGACGGACGGACAGACAACATCATGGCCAATATACTCCGGACTCTGACATTGCTCATTCTGATATTGCTCATTCTGAGGGGGAGGGGATTTTGTGTGTATTGTCATTGTATTACTAGATATGACTGCACTGTTGGAGCTAGAAAAATAACAGTTCGGCTCACCTGTGATAACATATGCAAATGACCAATAAACTTTGATGGGATAAAAACCATTTTTCTTTTAACAAGTCTCAATCGTCAGCATCAATATCAGAAGTTGGAGTCGATCTAAATCGATGTTTCTGATAGCTCTGCCTTTTTGCTCACCTGTGCATGGGTGTGGACCTTCCAGTCCATTCTCCTTCTTTACTTCGCTCTCCACCTCACTGAAAAAACAACAGGACAGCCCATTCAGTATTTACCATTCATTCCAAAGCATTGCATGAACAAGGTCTGGGGAATAAAAGTGGTGAACACATGTACAGTCGGAAAAAACTCATTTTTCAACCACTCCCCAAATTTCTTGTTAACAAACTATAGTTTTGACAAGGCGGTTAGGACATCTACTTTGTGCATTACACAAGTAATTTTCCCAACAACTGTTTACAGACAGATTATTTCACTTAAAATTCACTGTATCACAATTCCAGTGGGTCAGAAGTTTACGTACACTAAGTTGACCGTGCCTTTAAACAGCTTGGAAAATTCCAGAAAATGATGTCATTGCTTTAGAAGCTTCTGATAGGCTAATTGACATCATTTGAGTCAATTGGAGGTGTACCTGTGGATGTATTTCAAGGCCTACCTTCAAACTCAGTGCCTCTTTGCTTGACATCATGGGAAAATCAAAATAAATCAGCCAAGACCTCAGAAAAAGAATTGTAGACCTCCACAAGTCTGGTTCATCCTTGGGAGCAATTTCCAAACGCCTGAAGGTACCATGTTCATCTGTACAAACAGTAGTATGCAAGTATAAACACCATCGGACCACGCAGCCATCATACCGCTCAGGAAGGAGACACGTTCTTTCATCTAGAGATGAATGTACTTTGGTGCGAAAAGTGCAAATCAATCACAGAACAGCAGCAAAGGACCTTGTGAAGATGCTGGAGGAAACAGGTACAAAAGTATCTATATGGCTACAAAGATCATACTTTTTGGAGAAATGTCCTCTGGTCTGATGAAACAAAAATAGAACTGTTTGGCCATAATGAACATCGTTATGTTTGGAGGAAAACGGGGGAGGCTTGCAAGCCGGAGAACACCATCCCAACTGTGAAGCACGGGGGTGGCAGCATCATGTTGTGGGGGTGCTTTGCTGCAGGAGGGACTGGTGTGCTTCACAAAATAGATGGCATCATGAGGCAGGAAAATGATGTGGATATATTGAAGCAACATCTCAAGACATCAGTCAGGAAGTTAAAGCTTGGTCGCAAATGAGTCTTCCAAATGGACAATGACCATTTGGAGTGGCCATCACAAAGCCTTAACCTTAATTCCTATAGAACATTTGTGGGCAGAACTGAAAAGGTGTGTGTGAGCAAGGAGGCCTACAAACCTGACTCCAGCCCTGTCAGGAGGAATTGGCCAAAATTCACCAAACGTATTGTGGGAAGCTTGTGGAAGGCTACCCAAAACTTTGACTCAAGTTAAACAATTCAAAGGCAATCCTACCAAATTCTAATTGAGTGTATGTAAACTTCTGACCCACTGGGAATGTGATGAAAGAAAAGCTGAAATAAATCACTCTACTATTATTCTGACATTTCCCATTCTTAAAAGTTTTACTAGGATTAAATGTGAAAAACTGAGTTGAAATGTATTTGGCTAAGGTGTATGTAAACGAGACCACGAAGGACAGAGTTTGCTGCTGGTCTCACCTTAGCTGGATCTCCTCCACTTTCTTCTTTGGTGGCCTTCCCCTTTTCCTCTTCTCTGTTGGTTTGATCTCAGGGGCTTCACTACAGGGACAACAGAGTGAAAAACAAATATCCACCCACACTTTAAATTACACAGGCCTTTTACCAGGGTAGCTATTACTGGAGTGACCCATATGATTAACCTTTAACAGGCTAGTAGGTACATAGTAATTACTAATGTTGGTGCTCACTTTGTCCTTCGTTAGAAAACAGAATTAGCAGTAGGAAGTGCTACTGTTTACATATCTCACAGCCTTACAGAAACCATTGAGCATATATACACAGTAACACATAATAAAGTATCAGAGAATCGATACAAAAATGACTGGTTATATACCAGCACAGCGTTCACATTCTGTGACCTCTATCTGTGAATTATAGGCAAGCAAAACCATCCAACGTCCACAGCCGATACCCTATGGTGCAACCCACTTACCCGAGCAGCTCTGCTTTCCTCTTGACCGGTTCCTCTTTGTACATGCGGGTACCATAGAAGTACCAGTAGAGGGCACCGCTCCCATCTTGCCCCAGCGGCTCCACGCGCAGGCTGTCCGCATCCAGGCCCTGGGATCAAACATTGCATGGATTAATAATGCATATTACAGTTACACTTAATTCACTACATCAGGTTAGACAGCACTTTTTAAGTCAGTCACCATCAACAGCGTCCCAATCAAAATCATAACTACAGGTACCAAAAGATGAGTGTTTCCCCAGTTTTGACCGTTTACCCATGCTAAGTCTGAAACGGTCATAATAACAGGAGTTTAAAACAGGTGCAGGCTCGCGGTACAAGGTGTGTGTGTGTGTAACACCTTGAGCAGGTCGAAGACGTCTGCGGCGTCCAGGCGGTAGTCACACAGCCTGTGCAGCAGCTCCACCTGTGTGCGCGAGGTCAGCTCCTCAAAGGGCCCCTGGCGCAGGGGGTTGGGCTTCCCCTCCTCCAGCTCCCAGCGGTAGTTGATGATGTCGTCCAGATAACTGCTGAATGCCTGGGGACTAAGGGGGGCCGGGAGTGATTAGTCCCATATGCTAGTATGACAATACAGTAGTGAGGATGGGTGGGTAATATAACAAAATCAGAGAGATCTACTGCAGTGAATTTGGTTGGTGCGGACTAGTCAAGGGTTCCCATACAAAATGTGAGAATTTAGGCCTAGTTAATTGTTTCTAACCCATTCATGTCACATACTCATTCATCTCTTCAACTAGAAGTCATTCATTCTCAAACGCCTACTGTGTCAAAAGGTCAAAAGGAACATGTGCTTCGTATTGATACCAATCAACACAACAAAAGAAAAAGCTGATTGGGAGATAGGGCGATTGCTGTTATTTTTGTCGAGCTACTATAGACCTTTAAAGAGTCCTTGGGATCCGACAATATGGCGCACCGCTATTCATTCACTTGCAAATGCTTGTCCTTAAAGTGTGCTTTGTGATAGAGACAGTCATGAAATAATTCAAGCTGCCATACCGAAGTGGTTCTGGAGAGAAAAGGAAGGGGAAAAAAAGACAGCAATTTTTTTGCACTTGATTGGGTTAGTTGCATTGTTCTTTTGGATGCTGCTAAATAAATGTTGGTTGCGGGAGTAATTTCTTTGCACTTCATTGGGTTGGTTCATTCTTTTGGATGCTGGTAAATAAATGTTGGTTCCGGATCAGATCTGTCTGATTAATCTGGAACCCTTCAGTTCCTGCTCAGACGCACAGAAACAAGGGCTCAGGGCAGGGGTGCGTGCCGATGCAACAACAGAAAAGAAAGGAGGAGAAAAACTGGAGGAAAAAAATGGCTTATCTTGAAAGAGCAGTTTGCACTTTCACACAGCTGCAGGCCCCCCACTATCCAATCTCTCCCTTTCTCCTCTTCTGCTAACACCCCCGGCCCCCTCCCCAGCTCCGCCGGAGCGTTTAACGCGTGCGGATGAAAAGGGCAGCTCTTTCAAAGGCCAGAGCCGAGCATCCACCCCCGGGATGCCAGCGGCTGTCCTGTCCAATAAGGCAGGTTGTCCTGTTACCACATGCCTGGGTGTGGAAACTGTATCAGCCTTAACCTCCCTCATCCCTCCCTACCTACCTACTGAGTCACAGGCTGATCGGTGCCTACCCCAGTGGTGCTGATGGAGCAAGAGCAGGAGAGGAGGAGGTAGCCGTGGTGGGTGGTGGCCCCTTCAGGGCTGTAACATTAATTTCACTTTCCTGTGCTCTTCCCACTCCCTCTCGCTCACATTTAGTCATCAAGGAACCACCCCCCCCCTCCCAGGGAAAAAAATCTGCCTAACCCCAGTTTCCTTTGTGAGAAGCCTCACTCAGTTGCAAAGGCTGATTTCAACACAAGCTGTGCACACTGATGTGCTCACTACTAAACAGGGTTTGTGACTCAAACTTCCCGTGTTTCAGGCCCATACGGCCCCTGGATGTTGTCACCAAGGCCGGTCTATTACAATGAAGGAAAAGAGATGTGCTGCTGTGTGCTGGCGAGCTAAGAGGCCTAGTTCTGAGGCTCTCTCTAGAAAGAAAAAGTATGAATATTGAACTCCCATATAAATAAAGGATGTGGGAAAGCCAGGGGGGGCACTACTTACGTGATGTCTGTGCGCTGGTAGCATCCTTGCAGCAGTGAGACGAGGAGGTCAGCCAGAAAGTCTGTGTCCTGCTTCTGTAGCGCCTCTTCCAGCTCCTACCACACAGAGAGAGACACAGCCAGGAGGTCAACCTTTGAGTTATATGGAGATCCACTTTTTAAAAAGGCACACAAAAATCTGTTTTAAAGTCAGCATATAACATTTAATGGTTAGTGTCACAGGTCAGTGCAGTAAACATTTTCTAAAGCGTTAAGATTCCAGAGTGATACGGATGCCCTGGAGTAAAACCGTAGGTGGTGATGGGAATTTAGAGCTTCCAAGTCATAGTTTGACATTTTTAAAGAAACAGGAGCTCTCGTAGCAAAACTTGGTTGAAGTGTGGATATTGGAATTAGGAACTTATATTGTGAGAGCCATAGGGAACCAGAATACCAGGAAATATTTGAACCCTTTTGAGTCTAACACTCTGGATCATGACAACCAACCATACAGAACGTGTGTACGAGATAGGTCCCCTACACACAGTCTGTTTGAGTTGCTGTGGGAGGGGGGACTAGTTTACATGTTCTCAGAGGAGTCCTTTCTGCCAGCGGTTGGAGCCGAGGTTCAAGTTCAACCCTGACCCCTTTCCTGCCTGGCATTGTGTGGCCGCTGTTTAGGGTTTATGAAGCGGCAGTAACCGGGAGAGCAAACTCTAAAGGCCCTCAAACAGCCAAGGAGAGACGGCAGCAGGAGACTAAGGCCACCGCACAGACACCACCCCCCCCTCCGCTGACCAACCGGGCCACAGCACCCCACACCATTACCCAGCATGCTTTGCTCTCTCCCCAGGATACCCAAAGGCCCTCGGCTACAGAGCAGAGGCGGGAGAGAGACAAGGGAGGCTGAGAGGGCAAAAAATGCTAATGAAAAGTGCTCCATCAACCAACTGTCCATTTCACTTAACCCCCCTTCCCCGTTTCCCAGGATGCAAAGCGACCCTTCAGCATTGGCCCTTCCTCTTTAAAAAGGAATCTGCCTGCAGCTGACCGGCCCTCGGTCTCTATCTAAAGAACTCACTTCCAAATTCTCTGCATAAAACACATCACCCCTCCACCTCCCCAAAGAAAAAGCATGTTGACAGTCCAGAATAAACTCAAGGGCAAGGAGGCCCATTTCATTGTGCAGCCTGCAGATTGCTGCCCCTCTCGAGAAACGGTGAGTGCCGGGTCACTGGGGGTCAGCCTCCACACCTCCCGGCTGTGGAGAGGCACGGAAGACAGGAGCCAACAGTCAGCAGGATGAAAAATGGAGGGAGGGAAGGGTTGAAAAACAGGATAAGATGGATGTTTCTGCTTTGGGGTAAAAACTCCTCAGACAGCTACTCAGGACTGGTGCTGCAACAGAAACATGCCAGAGGAGCTATTATCTATTATCTCCAAGTCCTATTATTCAAAACAGAGTTCATTAAGCTCCTTGAGCACATTTTAATGGCAAAAAAAAAGCTATTGATCAATCTGCTCACAGTGGCAAATTAGAAAGATTCTAATGGATCTACAGAATAATTCAATATGAAGAGCCTGGGAGGGGGGAAGCTCAAACCCCTGGGAGGGCCTGGAACTAGTGTGACAGAATCTACAATAACATGGTTAGCTCCTGGGAGTAGGGCTGTGGGGGTCATTCAATTTTGTCAGCCGGTTATTGTTAAGCAAATATTTGCACGTCTCAGGGTAATTGACTGTTAATTAACATAAACATGTTTATCTTCTCCTGGCTTCCACGCATAGCCTACAAGCCACTGATGCAGACCTTTGGATTTAGACTTAAAAAAAAATGTAGATTTCCATTCAATATAGCCTATTCCATCACAATAAATCCATGATTTATTTTTTACAGGTCTAAAGAAACATGATATGAAAAAAATGTAGCCTATTTCAGAAGAACAGAATAGCACACAGTCGTCCTTATGTTAGGCCCCGATATGGCTATGCCTTATGGCTACACTGGTTAATTTAGCAGACAAGATTTGCTTAGTATTCAATGTCATTTTTATTATGAAGAATAAAACTGAACATAGCTGAATAAAATAGAAAGGATATCTTCTCCAACGATTTCCAAGAAAGTGCGCACATGCGGCTACTCTGTTGAGCGGTTAACAAAGAAACAGGTCCTATATTATTTATGCAACTGTAGTTGTGATACAAATGTTTGGCTATAGGTTTAGATCTTTAATACATTCTAAGGCTGCATGTTGCGAATAATGATAATTTGAAAATAATGTTTGTTGTGCAGGCTGTACACACTTCATCAGTCTCTCATTCACAATTTGACAAGCACTTGATAATATTCTCACCAGGCCTTGAATTTCCCAGCGGCATTCCCTTGTGTGGCCGTAACACCCCCTTAAAAAAACTTTTGCGGGTAAAGGGGCTAAATATAACAATTATAATTAACTTCTCCCTGCTGCTGTGTGCAGAAGCACCTCTCACTCACATGGCTCTCTCGGATATCTCAATTCTTGTTAGCTATTGCACAGTCACGTGATCGAGTCCTTCTCACAGGCATCTCAACTAAGTAGCAGGCTACAAGTGAAGATCGACACGTCGGGGATGCAATTGTGTGCATCCTTCTTATCAACTTTCAAGGAGCATATTGAAGACGTTAGAACTGTCCACATTTAGCCTACTTTTCATCAGATAACAAGATGAGTAGGCCTAACGAACAGCAAAAGCACTAGCCTGTCAATCTACATCCCATAGTGCAAAAGTTGACCTATTCTGTGAGAAATATAGCAGGCCTAGCCTTTAGAAAGGTGATGGGATCCTCCTCTTTTTAATAGAGGCCATCAAAACGGTTCTCACGCAAAATGCAAGGCCAATAAAGTTGCGCAACATGAGCTCATGAAGTGTTGATTTGATTTTCTAAAACATTTGCATTGATGTTAGAGTGATTAGAGGGACAAGAGTGCTGACTACCAGGCAGTTAGCAAGTTTGGTCATTAGTAGCTGACCATCGGCAGCATCACAGCTTGGAGGCCTAGTTATCGTGACTAAACGGTCACCTTGAATTGGACTGCAGTCATGACTCGTGACCGCCGGGGCGGCGGTAATACGGTCACTGTAAAAGCCTTAACTGATAGTGGGGCTGTGTGTACATGTGTGCAGTTGCGATGCGCACATGTGCATCAACCGCCTAATCAAAAAGGCACTTCTCTAGCAGTGCCATTTCTGTCATAGAACAAGGGGCTCTTTCAACAGCTACGCTCACAGTGTTATGATAGCACATGTACAGCATGTGTCCATGTGCAATAACAAAACCTTCTGTGTGTAGCCTTGGGAAAGAGAGAGAGTGTATAAGTGTATAAGTGTGTGTGCGCGCGCACAGGCTTGTGAACACAAGTCTGTGTCCATGTCTCAGGAGACCAGGAAGTGCCAGGGAGAGTGACATGATTTCAGTGTCCTCCTGTCGACAAGAAGGGAGGAGACCAGAACCAACAGTCCTCCATGATGACCCCTACAGTAAGTCTGTAGGGTCTTCCCCCATTTCAGTATGTAGGGGTTATCATGGAGGACTCTTGGTTCTGATCTGGTCTCCCCCTTCCTGTCGACAGGAGGACATTGAGATCCTGTGTCACGCTTCCTGGCACTTCCTGGTCCCCTGACAGCCAGCCCCTGGGCCGGAGAGGGCCCATCAATCAGGGGCAGACTGCACTTTGATCACACTTCAAACCTGGGGCCGGCTGGGAGAGCCGGGGCCCAGTCCAGTGAAGCAGCCCTGGATTAACACCACCCCACTCCACCTTTGAAGTGCCACTCGGCAGCTCAGATGGCAAAGGAAGGGGAATTAATGTAGTGTGTGCCCAGCATGGCGGAGATCCCTCTGTGGGCTCACCGTAAAAATAAAAAATAAACACACACGGCTTGATTAAGGGCCGTGAGGGACACTCGCTGCAGCGCTCATTCAAGGAGCTCACACGGATCCCCACAAACACAAAGTGAGGACACGCCTTGCTCCTCGAAGCACGCGTGCACAAATGCACACGCACATCCCGATGATCTGTGCATGGTACAGATAGACCATGGATAAGACAAAGATATGCCCGTCTCCACCTTTGTCCAAATCACAGAGGGTTGACAGACTTATCACGAGGCACTAGACAGCAAGCTGGTAAACACTCAAGTGAGTCAAATCCTTGAAGGATGCTTGGAGGGTGAGTCAATGCTAAGTCAAAGGTGTGTTACATCCTCTAAAGCACTCAACCCCCCTCAGGCCTGTCAGTGGCTCTGCTGTAGCTTGCTAAACTGAGGGTAGGGTAGTGTAGCTGGCCAGGCTCACTGTAAGAGCAGGA
Source organism: Brachymystax lenok tsinlingensis (assembly GCA_030435695.1). Classification (NCBI taxonomy): domain Eukaryota; kingdom Metazoa; phylum Chordata; class Actinopteri; order Salmoniformes; family Salmonidae; genus Brachymystax; species Brachymystax lenok. The sequence goes on along the minus strand of CM059793.1, from coordinate 40,967,646 downwards.
GTGCAAATGAGAGTGAGGAGTAATGTGTGGGCGCGTGTCAGGGTTTCCGTTAAGTAAATGTGGCTCTGGACATTTGATAGGGAGCATTTTAAAATGTACCGTACATATAGGCCTACAGATTGGGTGCGTAACCTGATTATGGCGTCCACCCACGGCGTAAGTCATCTTAACAGAACATGCCACTAACCGAATTCCGATACGCACCTTGATTTTAGAATAATTGTCCAAAAGTTCTTGCTCAGCCTACCAACAGCAAAATCACTAGCCTATGTCAATCTACTATCTCCTATAGAAAAGTTGACCTATTCTATTGGTCAGCTTGTTGTTCTGTGCAGAAAATAAAATAGCTTATTCCAAACAAACTCTGGGACAGTTGTGGAATGACAGATACCAAACGTTTACAGTCGTGGCCAAAAGTTGAGAAAGACATTAATTTTCAGTCTGCTGCCTCAGTTTGTATGATGGCAATTTGCATATACTCCAGAATGTCATGAAAAGTGATCAGATGAATTGCAAAGTCCTTCTATGCCATGCAAATGAACTGAATCCCCAAAAAAGATTCACTGCATTTCAGCCCTGCCACAAAAGGAGCAGCTGACATGTCAGTGATTCCCTCGTTAACACAGCTGTGAGTGTTAACAAGGACAAGGCTGGAGATCACTGTCATGCTGATTGAGGTCGAATAACAGACTGGAAGCTTCAAAAAGGAGGGTGGTGCTTGGAATCATTGTTCTTCCTCTGTCAACCATGGTTTCCTGCAAGGAAACACGTGCAAAGCAATGATGATGGCACAAAAAGGGCTTCACAGGCAAGGATATTGCTGCCAGTAAGATTGCACCTAAATCAACCATTTATCGGATCATCAAGAACTTCCAGGAGAGCGGTTCAATTGTTGTGAAGAAGGCTTAAGGGCGCCCAAGAAAGTACAGCAAGCACCAGGACCGTCTCCTAAAGTTGATTCAGCTGCAGGATCGGTGCACCACCAGTACAGAGCTTGCTCAGGAATAGCAGCAGGCAGGTGTGAGTGCATCTGCACGCAGAGTGAGGGGAATACTTTTAGAGGATGGCCTGGTGTCAAGAAGGGCAGCAAAGAAGCCACTTCTCTTCAGGAAAAACATCAGGGACAGACTGATATTCTGCAAAAGGTACAGGGATTGGACTGCTGAGGACTGGGGTAAAGTCATTTTCTCTGATGAATCCCCTTTCCGATTGTTTGGGGCATCCGGAAAAAAGCTTGTCCGGAGAAGACAAGGTGAGCGCTACCATCAGTCCTGTGTCATGCCAACAGTCAAGCATCCTGAGACCATTCATGTGTGGGGTTGTTTCTTAACCAAGGGAGTGGGCTCACTCACAATTTTGCCTAAGAACACAGCCATGAATAAAGAATGGTACCAACACATCCTCCGAGAGCAACCTCTCCCAACCATCTAGGAACAGTTTGGTGACTAACAATACCTTTTCCAGCATGAGGGAGCACCTTGCCATGAGGCAAAAGTGATAACTAAGTGGCTTGGGGGACAAAACATTGATATTTTGGGTCCATGGCCAGGAAACTCTCCAGACCTTAATCCCATTGAGAACTTGTGGTCAATCCTCAAGAGGAAGGTGGACAAACAAAACCCCACAAATTCTGAAATATTCTAAGCATTGTTTATGCAAGAATGGGCTGCCATCAGTCAGGATGTGGCCCAGAAGTTAATTGACAGCATGCCAGGGTGGATTGCAGAGGTATTGAAAAAGAAGGGTCAACAATTCATCAACTTTATGTAATTGTCAATAAAAGCCTTTGACACTTATGAAATGCTTGTAATTATACTTCAGTGTTCCATAGTAAGATCTGACAAAAATATCTAAAGACACTGAAGTAGCAAACTTTGTGGAAATTAATATTTGTATCATTCTCAAAACGTATGGCCACGACTGTACATCCAGTACATCAAAATAACTTTAAAAAAAGCATTGAGGCTGATGCAACAGATCAGAACCTTAAAAACAGTGGTCACCAACCGGTCGATCACGATCTACCTTCAAGGCATTCCTAATCGATCACCAAACATTTCTGCCAATGATAAAGGCTTGCGCTCCATAGAATGTGTTGCACTGTTGGCGGTAGGTGTACTGGATTCAGAAGCCATGCGCACCAGGTAGGCGATGTGTTCCCATTGTGAACCATTACATTTGTCTGAAAAGAAACCCTGCCTACCCGGAGATGTGGCAAAATCGAGTTGCGCTGGCCAAATCGGATAGCTCAAATCCCAGTGCCTACAGATTCCATGACCTAGCCACAGCAAAGTTTGATAGTCTACTTGAGATTTCATAACTTTTAAAACCATGACCAGAGATAGACTGTCAAAGAATACAGCAAAGAGCTGCTGTTTTTATGAGTGAGTTCATATTTTTGATCTCTCCTTCCCTCCGCTGAGACTAGTGCCTGGGATGTTTTTCTTTTTTGAATGGTCAAACTTTCTAGAGCTCCGACCTTCCGACCTAAAGATCACTGACGGCATGATTTGACCTAAAAGTGATCTTGACTCAGAAAAAGTGAATCTGGCTAAAAATGTTAATTTTTTTTAATCATGTTTCACTTTATAGCTATACAGCAACGAGCACACGGCTACGTGTGAATGTTCATTCCATAATGCAATTAGCGGGAAAACACTAGGCTTGGGCGGATTGTCATTACCGACCTTGTGCCATATTTGGTAATACCAGCACTGCACATAAGGGGTGCTATTGTAATCCGAAGGTTAACAATGCTTAAGAGTACATGTAAAATCAAAAAGAGAATGATAACTAAATGCTAATGAGCACATTGGGAACTAGTATTTTCAGGGTAGACATCCCAGCTCATAAAGTTATACAAGTAACTCAAATGCTGCAAGCACAAAACAAACAGACAGTAAGCCTCTTGATCCAGAGCATTTAGCACATTCTAGACCGTTAACTTAATAGTTATAGGATATCTAGCTGACAAACATGAAGTTGTAAATTCCATACTGCAACTACACTGAAAAAAAACTATTTAAAATATTTTACAATTCATAAGGAAATCAGTCAATTAAAATAAATTTATTAGGCCCTGATCTATGGATTTCACATGACTGGGCACACAGATATGCATGTTGGTCACAGATAAAAAAAAAAAAGTTAAGTAGGGGCGTGGATCAGAAAACCAGTCAGTATCTGGTGTGACCACCCTTTTCCTCATGCAGCACAACATCTCTGTCGCATAAAGTTAATCAGGCTGTTGACTGTGGCCTGTGGAATGTTGTCCCAGTCCTCTTCAATGGTTGTGCAAAGTTGCTGAATATTGTCAGGAACTGGAACACTGTCGTACACGTCGATCCAGAGCATCACAAACAAACTCAAATGAGTGACATGTCTGGTGAGTATGCAGGCCATAGAAGAACTGACATTTTCAGCTTCCAGGAATTGTGTACAGATCATTGTGACATGGTGACATTCATTTTCATTCTGAAACATTAGGTGATGGTGGAAGACGAATGGCACGACAATGGGCCTCAGGATCGTCACAGTATCTCTGTGCAAATTACCATCGATAAAACAATTGTGTTCGTTGTCTGTAGCTTATCCCTGCCCTTACCATACCCCCACCATGGGGCACTCTATTCACAACATTGACATCAGCAAACCCACCCACACAACGTAATCTGATCGTTACAGTTGAAACTGGGATTCATCCGTGAAGAGCAAACTTCTCCAGTGTGCTAGTGCCCATCGAAGGTGAGCATTTGTCCACTGATGTCGGTTACAATGCCGAACTGCAGTCAGGGCAAGACCAGGGTGAGGACAAAGAGCATGCAGAGCTTCCTTGAGACAGTTTATGGGTGTGCAAACCCACAGTTTCATCAGCTGTCTGGGTGGCTGGTCTCAGACAATACCGCAGGTGAAGAAGCCCGATGTGGAGGTCCTGCACTGGTGGTTACATGTGGTCTGCGGTTGTGAGGCCGGTTTGACGTACTGCCAAATTTACTAAAAACAACATTGGAGGCAGCTTATGGCAGCTTCTGACACAAAAGCTCTGGTGGACATTCCTGCAGTCAACATGCCATTTGCACACTTCCTCAAAATTTGACATTTGTGGCATTGTGTTCTGTGACATTTTAGAGTAGCCTTTCATTGTCCCCAGCACAAGGTAAACCTGTCAAATCGGTCACATACACATACTTAGTAGATTATATTGCGGGTGTAGCAAAATGCTTGTGTTCCTAGCTCCAACAGTGCAGTAGTATCTAACAATTCACAACAATACACACAAATCTAAACGTGAAAGAACAGAATTAAGAATGTAATGATCATACCTGTTTAATCAGCTCCTTGATATGCCACACCTGTCAGGTGGAAGGATTATATTGGCAAATGAGAAATGCTCACTAACAGGGATGTAAACAAATTTGTGCACAAAATTAAGGGAATTAAGCTTTTTGTGCTTATTGAACATTTTTATTTAATCTCATGAAACATGGGACCAACACTTTACATGTTGCGTTTATATTTTTGTTCACTGTAGTCGACCGATTAAGTTTTCATAAATCGGTATTCGACCTTTTTGGACGCCGATTACATTTGCAATCCACGAGGAAACTGTGTGGCAGGCTGACCACCTGTTACGCAAGTGCAGCATGAAAAGGACCTTGTGGCTGCAAGGAGCCACAGTAAGTTGCTAGCTAGCATTAAAAACCTACCTTATAAAAACAAATCTTCACATGATCACTAGTTAACCTAGTAATGTCATCAACCATGTGTAGTTAACTAGCTTGTCCTGCGTTACATATAATCAATGCGGTGCCTGTTAATTTATCATCGAATCACAGCCTACTTCAACTTCGCCAAACGGGTGAGGATTTAATAAAAGCGCGACCTTTGCACAAATGTACCAAACCATAAACATCAATGCCTTTCTTAAAATCAATACACAGAAGTAGAAAAATTTAAACCTGCATATTTACAGTGAGGGAAAAAAGTATTTGATCCCCTGCTGATTTTGTACAATTGCCCACTGACAAAGAAATGATCAGTCTATAATTTTAACAGTAGGTTTATTTGAACAGTGAGAGACAGAATAACAAAAATAAATCCTGAAAAACACATGTGAAAAAAAGTTATAAATTGATTTGCATTTTAATGAGGGAAATAAGTATTTGACCCCTCTGCAAAACATGACTTAGTACTTGGTGGCAAAACCCTTGTTGGCAATCACAGAGGTCAGACGTTTCTTGTAGTTGGCCACCAGGTTTGCACACATCTCAGGAGGGATTTTGTCCCACTCCTCTTTGCAGATCTTCTCCAAGTCATTAAGGTTTCGAGGCTGACGTTTGGCAACTTCCAACCTTCAGCTCCCTCCACAGATTTTCTATGGGATTAAGGTCTGGAGACTGGCTAGGCCACTCCAGGACCTTAATGTGCTTCTTCTTGAGCCACCCCTTTGTTGCCTTGGCCGTGTGTTTTGGGTCATTGTCATGCTGGAATACCCATCCACGACCCATTTTCAATGCCCTGGCTGAGGGAAGGAGGTTCTCACCCAAGATTTGACGGTACATGGCCCCGTCCATCGTCCCTTTGATGCGGTGAAGTTGTCCTGTACCCTTAGCAGAAAAACACCCCCAAAGCAAAATGTTTCCACCTCCATGTTTGACGGTGGGGATGGTGTTCTTGGGGTCATAGGCAGCATTCCTCCTCCTCCAAACACGGCGAGTTGAGTTGATGACAAAGAGCTCCATTTTGGTCTCATCTGACCACAACACTTTCACCCAGTTGTCATCTGAATCATCCAGATGTTCATTGGCAAACTTCAGACGGGCATGTATATGTGCTTTCTTGAGCAGGGGGACCTTGCGGGCGCTGCAGGATTTCAGTCCTTCACGGCGTAGTGTGTTACCAATTGTATTCTTGGTGACTATGGTCCCAGCTGCATTGAGATCATTGACAAGATCCTCCTGTGTAGTTCTGGGCTGATTCCTCACCGTTCTCATGATCATTGCAACTCCACGAGGTGAGATCTTGCATGGAGCCCCAGGCTCACTTCCGGCGCCGACAGAGATGGCAGCCTCGCTTCACGTTCTCAGGAAACCATGCAGTATTTTGTTTTTTTATGTATTACTTCTTACATTGTTACCCCTGAAAATATTAAGTTTTATTACATACAACCGGGAGGAACTATTGGATATAAGAGCAACGTCAACTTACCAACATTACGACCAGGAATACGACTCTCCCAAAGAGGATTCTCGGTTTGCTAACCCAAACACAACAATAGACTGGATAGCACCCAGCTACTCAAAACAACGGCGGCGCCGGAGAAGAGGGAAACGCGCCGGTCTTTTGGTCAAGCTACGTTGACGGGCGCATCGTGCACCTCTCCCGAGTATTTTAATCGCCAATGTACAGTCTCTTGACAACAAAGTAGACGAAATCCGATCGAGGTTGCCTTTCAGAGAGACATCCGAGACTGCAACGTTCTTTGCTTCACGGAAACATGGCTCACTCAGGACACGTTATCGGAGTCGGTACAGCCACCTGGTTTCTCCACGCATCGCGCCGACAGAAACAAACTTCTATCTGGTAAGAAGAAGGGTGGGGGTGTGCGTCTTATGATTAACGAGACGTGGTGTGATCATAACAACATACAGGAACTCAAGTCCTTTTGTTCACCTGACATAGAATTCATTACAATCAAATGCAGACCGCATTATCTACCAAGAGAATTCTCCTCGATTATAATCACAGCCGTGTACATCCCCCCTCAAGCTGACACATCGACGGCCCTGAAAGAAATTCATCGGACTCTATGTAAACTGGAAACCACATATCCTGAGGCTGCATTTATTGTGGCTGGGGATTTTAATAAGGCTAATTTAAGAACAAGGCTCGAAATTTTACCAGCATATCGAATGTGCCACCCGGGCTGGTAAAATCCTGGACCACTGTTATTCCAACTTCCGTGATGCATACAAGGCTATTCTCCGCCCTCCTTTCGGCAAGTCTGACCATGACTCCATTTTGTTGCTCCCAGCCTACAAACAGAAACTAAAACAGGAAACGCCCGTTCTCAGGTCTGTTCAACGCTGGTCCGACCAATCTGATTCCATGCTGCAAGATTGCGTCGAGCACGTGGACTGGGATATGTTCGGATAGCATCTGACAACAACATTGATGTATACGCTGATTCGGTGAGCGAGTTTATTAGCAAGTGCATTGGTGATGTTGTACCCATAGCAAATATTAAAACCTTCCCCAACCAGAAACCGTGGATTGATGGCAGCATTCGCAAGAAAACTGAAAGCGCAAACCACTGCTTTTAACCAGGGTAAGGCTACCGGAAACATGACTGAATACAAACAGTGTAGCTATTCCCTCCGCAAGGCAATCAAACAAGCTAGCGTCAATATAGAGACAAAGTAGAGTCACAATTCAACGGCTCAGACACAAGAGGAATGTGGCAGGGTCTACAGTCAATCACGGACTACAAAAAGAAAACCAGCCCCGTCGCGGACCATGACGTCCTGCTCCCAGACCAACTAAACAACTTCTTTGCTCGCTTTGAGGACAATGCAGTGCCACCGACACGACCCGCTACCAAAACCTGCAGGCTCACCTTCACCGCAGCCAATGTGAGAAAAACATTTAAATGCGTTAACCCTCGCAAGGCTGCCGGCCCAGATGGCATCCCTGGCCGTGTCCTCAGAGCATGCGCAGACCAGCTGGCTGGTGTGTTTACGGACATATTCAAATCAGTCCCTATCCCAGTCTGCTGTTCCCACATGCTTCAAGAGGGCTACCATTGTTCCTGTTCCCAAGAAAGCTAAGGTGACTGAGCTAAATGACTTGCCCCGTAGCACTCACTTCCGTCATCATGAAGTGCTTTGAGAGACTAGTCAAGGATCATTTCACCTTCATCCTACCAGACACCCTAGACCCACTCCAATTTGCTTACCGTCCCAATAGGTCCACAGACGACGCAATCGCAATCACACTGCCCTAACCCATCTGGACAAGAGGAATACTTATGTAAGAATGCTGTTCATCGACTACAGCTCCGCATTTAACACCATAGTTCCCTCCAAGCTCGTCATTAAGCTCGAGACCCTGGGTCTCGACCCAGCCCTGTGCAACTGGGTCCTGGACTTCCTGAAGGGCCGGTCCCAGGTGGTGAGGGTAGGAAACAACATCTCCACTCCACTGATCCTCAACACTGGGGCCCCACAAGGGTGCGTTCTCAGCCCTCTCCTGTACTCCCTGTTTACCCATGACTGCGTGGCCAAGCACACCTCCAACTCAATCATCAAGTTTGTTGACGACACTACAGTGGTAGGCTTGATTACCAACAACGACGAGACGGCCTACAGAGAGGAGGTGAGGGCCCTCGGAGAGTGGTGTCAGGAAAATAACCTCTCACTCAATGTCAGCAAAACAAAGGAGATGATCGTGGACTTCAGGAAACAGGAGAGGGAGCACCCCCCTATCCACATCGAGGGGACAGTAGTGGAGAGGGTGGAAAGTTAAGTTCCTCGGCGTACACATCACGGACAAACTGAATTGGTCCACCCACACAGACAGCGTGGTGAAGGCGCAACAGCGTCTCTTCAACCTCAGGAGGCTGAAGAAATTCGGCTTGTCACCAAAATCACACAAACGTTTACAGATGCACAAATCGAGAGCATCCTGTCGGGCTGTATCACCGCCTGGTACGGCAACTGCTCCGCCCACAACCGTAAGGCTCTCCAGAGGGTAGTGAGGACTGCACAGCGCATCACCGGGGGAAACCTAACTGCCCTCCAGGACACCTACACCACCCGATGTCACAGGAAGGCCAAAAAGATCATCAAGGACAACAACCACCCGAGCCACTGCCTGTTCACCCCGCTATCATCCAGAAGGCGAGGTCAGTACAGGTGCATCAAAGCTGGGACCGAGAGACTGAAAAACAGCTTCTATCTCAAGGCCATCAGACTGTTAAACAGCCATCACTAACATTGAGTGGCTGCTGTCAACATACTGACTTAAATCTCTAGCCACTTTAAACATAGGAATTGGATGTAACAAATGTATCACTAGCCACTTTAAACAATTTTGTATATAATGTTTACGTATCCGACATACTCATATCAAATGTATACACTGTACTCTAAACCATCTACTGTATCTTGCCTATGCCGTTCGGCCATCGACCCAAATCTCTAGCCACTTTAATAATTATAACTGGATGAAATAATGTATCACTAGCCACTTTAAACAATGCCATTTATATAATGTTTACATTACTCATCTCATATATATACACACACACACACACACACACACACACACACACACACACACACACACACACACTGTACTCCATATCATCTACTGCATCTTGCCTATGCCGGTCAGCCATCGCTCATCCATATATTTATATGTACATACTCGTATTCATTCCTTTACTCTTGTGTGTATAAGGTAGTTGTTGTGAATTTGTTAGATTACTTGTTAGATACTACTGCATGGTCGGAACTAGAAGCACAAGCATTTCGCTACACTCGCATTAACATCTGCTAACCATGTGTATGTGACAAATAAAATTTGATTTGATGAGGCTGAGGGAGATTGACAGTTCTTTTGTGTTTCTTCCATTTGCAAATAATCACACCAACTGTTGTCACCTTCTCACCAAGCTGCTTGGCGATGGTCTTGTAGCCCATTCCAGCCTTGTGTAAGTCTACAATCTTGTCCCTGACATCCTTGGAGAGCTCTTTGGTCTTGGCCATGGTGGAGAGTTTGGAATCTGATTGATTGCTTCTGTGGACAGGTGTCTTTTATACAGGTAACGAGCTGAGATTAGGAGCACTCCCTTTAAGAGTGTGCTCATAATCTCAGCTCGTTACCTGTATAAAAAGACACCTGAGAGCCAGAAATCTTTCTGATTGAGAGGGGGTCAAATACTTATTTCCCTCATTAAAATGCAAATAAATGTTTTTCTGGATTTTTTTGCTGTTAGTCTGTCTCTCACTGTTCAAATACACCTACCATTAAAAGTATAGACTGATCATTTCTTTGTCAGTGGGCAAACGTACAAAATCAGCAGGGGATCAAATACTTTTTTCCCCTCACTGTAGTTTTAAAAAATTCATGTAAGCAGGCAAAATTAACAAGGGAAATTGTGTCACTTTTCTTGCCTTCAGTGCAAGCAGAGAGTCAGGGTATATGCAACAGTTTGGGCCGCCTGGCTCGTTGCTAACTGTGAACTAATTTGCCAGAATTTTACATAATTATGACATAACATTGAAGGTTGTGCAATGTAACAGCAATATTTAGACATAGGGTTGCCACCAGTTCGATAAAATACAGAATGGTTCCGTATTTCACTGAAAAAATAAACGTTCGAAATGATAGTTTCCGGATTTGACCATATTAATGACCAAAGGCTCATATTTCTGGTTTTCATTATATTATAATTAAGTCTATGACTTGATATTTGATAGAGCAGTCTGAGCGGCGGTAGGCAGCAGCAGGCTCGTAAGCATTCATTCAAACAGCACTTTACTGCATTTGTCAGCAGCTCTTAGCAATGCTTGATCACAGAGCTGTTTATGACTTCAAGCTTATCAACTCCCGAGATTAGGTTGGCAAAACTAAAGTGCCTATAAGAACATCCAATAGTCAAAGGTATATGAAATGCAATTGGTATAGAGAGAAATAGTCAACGGGTCATAATTCCTATAATAACTACAACCTAAAACTTCTTAACTGCGAATATTGAGCCACCAGCTTTCATAAATTCTCATGTTCTGAGCAAGGAACTTAAACGTTAGCTTTTTTACATGGCACATATTGCACTTTTACTTTCAACAGTGTTTTGCATTATTTAAACAAAATTGAACATGTTTCATTATTAATTTGAGACTAAATTGATTTTATTTATGTATTATATTAGGTTAAAATAAGTGTTCATGGTTCATTCAGTATTGTTGTAATTGTCATTATAACAAATAAATAAATATATATACACTGCTCAAAAAAATAAAAGGGAACACTAAAATAACATCATAGATCTGAATGAATGAAATAATCTTATTAAATACTTTTTTCTTTACATAGTTGAATGTGCTGACAACAAAATCACACAAAAATTATCAATGGAAATCAAATTTATCAACCCATGGAGGTCTGGATTTGGAGTCACACTCAAAATTAAAGTGGAAAACCACACTACAGCCTGATCCAACTTTGATGTCATGTCCTTAAAACAAGTCAAAATGAGGCTCAGTAGTGTGTGTGGCCTCCACGTGCCTGAATGACCTCCCTACAACGCCTGGGCATGCTCCTGATGAGGCGGCGGATGGTCTCCTGAGGTATCTCCTCCCAGACCTGGACTAAAGCATCCGCCAACTCCTGGACAGTCTGTGGTGCAACGTGGCGTTGGTGGATGGAGCGAGACATGATGTCCCAGATGTGCTCAATTGGATTCAGGTCTGGGGAACGGGCAGGCCAGTCCTTAGCATCAATGCCTTCCTCTTGCAGGAACTGCTGACACATTCCAGCCACATGAAGTCTAGCATTGTCTTGCATTAGGAGGAACCCAGGGCCAACCGCACCAGCATATGGTCTCACAAGGGGTCTGAGGATCTCATCTCGGTACCTAATGGCAGTCAGGCTACCTCTGGCGAGCACATGGAGGGCTGTGCGGCCCCCCAAAGAAATGGCACCCCACTCCATGACTGACCCACCGCCAAACCGGTCATGCTGGAGGATGTTGCAGGCAGCAGAACGTTCTCCACGGCGTCTCCAGACTCTGTCACGTGCTCAGTGTGAACCTGCTTTCATCTGTGAAGAGCACAGGGCACCAGTGGCGAATTTGCCAATCTTGGTGTTCTCTGGCAAATGCCAAACGTCCTGCACGCTGTTGGGCTGTAAGCACAACCCCACCTGTGGACGTTGGGCCCTCATACCACCCTCATGGAGTCTGTTTCTGACCGTTTGAGCAGACACATGCACATTTGTGGCCTGCTGGAGGTCATTTTGCAGGAGCTCTGGCAGTGCTCCTCCTTGCACAAAGGCGGAGGTAGTGGTCCTGCTGCTGGGTTGTTGCCCTCCCACGGCCTCCTCCACGTCTCCTGATGTACTGGCCTGTCTCCTGGTAGCGCCTCCATGCTCTGGACACTACGCTGACAGACACAGCAAACCTTCTTGCCACAGCTCGCATTGATGTGCCATCCTGGATGAGCTGCACTACCTGAGCCACTTGTGTGGGTTGTAGACTCCGTCTCATGCTACCACTAGAGTGAAAGCACCGCCAGCATTCAAAAGTGACCAAAACATCAGCCAGGAAGCATAGGAACTGAGAAGTGGTCTGTGGTCACCACCTTCAGAACCACTCCTTTATTGGGGGTGTCTTGCTAATTGCCTATAATTTCCACCTGTTGTCTATTCCATTTGCACAATGGCATGTGACATTTATTGTCAATCAGTGTTGCTTCCTAAGTGGACAGTTTGATTTCACAGAAGTGTGATTGACTTGGAGTGTTGTTTAAGTGTTCCCTTTATTTTTTTGAGCAGTGTATATATATTTTTTTTGCAGATTAATCGGTATCTGCTTTTTTTGGTCCTCCAATAATCGTATTGGCGTTCCGTCGACCTCTAGTGTAGATCACCTGGCGGCACAACACAACAGTGAGTGAATAACAAGGCTCTGGTCTCTCGTCGTTGTGTGCTAAAAAAACACCACGTGACTGGGGACTAACGGTAAGTTTCCTAATGAAAAATTGTGACAGGTTAAATGAACACACGCTTCTTTAATCGCCCAACGTATTGCACAAGTTGACTGCCGTTATTTACTTAAGTAGCTACAAATAAACATTTCTAATAAAAAAAAAAAAACTGCATAGAAAGTTAACGGTATTCAAATACCCCGATATAGGGTATACCGCCCAAGCCTAGAAAACACAATTGTCAAAAGCGCACTGAACATGCGAGCAGTTTCGGTTGCTAATATAACTAAGATTGAGCCTTTGGCTATTGAACAATAACAAAAAGTTGATTTGAAAATCAATAGAATATGAGAGAACTAGGCTACTGGTTTCAATGGCCTATGGAAGTCTTTATTAAATAATTGCCTCCTTTTATAGAAATTGATTTTGTATGATGTGTACGTGTGATAAGACTCATAAGGACTAATGAAAATGCACACCAATTTAATTCCACTAAATTATGCAAATTAATTGGGATTCCACAGGAGCCCAAACCAATCCAGATTAAGCATGCATCGGTCACCGATTGAAATGTTATGAATTACCAATTCCCCTAATGTTTAACTCATCATTTCATTCCGAAAATACCTCTTATTTTGTGACTGAATTAATGACTCCTCTCCTTCAGTTCAGTAGCTTAGACATTTTATGCATGTAACTGTTTGACTGTTAGATAACTATGCACACAGTGCTGGAGACACAGCTGCTTGCGCCAATGAGAGCTAGGCCTGTTCTAATAAGCCATTTCATACATCTGCATTCAGATGTTTGTAAAATGGCTTACGCAATGTCAAGACATGGGCTTTATTAGTTGAGTGACAACCAATGTAATTTGCAGGGTCATCGTTACTAAATGTGCTGTAGAAAATAGTGTTTTATCAGAGTCGTATAGCCTTCCCGGAGCGGACGCAACAAAGTGCTCACTGGGGGTTTTCAAATCATTCAGATTTTGTTTTGATTGTTCACCATAAAAAAATGGTTTCGCTTTAAAACAGTGTATTTGGCCATTTTTCATTGAACAGGGTCATTTCATGAAGGACAGCAATATTTTGTGCATTTATTCATTAGTGAGAGCTGGAGAAGCTCTCGGTCAAATTACACAATGTTCTGTTTTGAGACAGGTTCAAATCCAAAGGTGCATTATATTAAATTGGCTAAATGCCATGATAATACAGTTGAAGTCAGAAGTTTACATACACCTTAGCCAAATGCATTTAAAAACTCAGTTTCACAATTCCTGACATTCAATCCTAGTAAAAATTCCCTGTCTTAGGTCAGTTAGGATCACCACTTTATTTTAATGTGAAATGTCAGAATAATAGTAGAGAGAATTATTTATTTCAGCTTTTATTTCTTTCATCACATTCCCAGTGGGTCAGAAGTTTACATACACTCAATTAGTATTTGGTAGCGTTACCTTTACAATTGTTTAACCTGGGTCAAATGTTTCCTTCCACAAGCTTCCCACAATAAGTTGGGTGAATTTTGGCCCATTCCTCCTGACAGAGCTGGTGTAACTGAGTAAGGTTTGTAGGCCTCCATGCTCGCACATGCTTTTTCAGTTCTGCCCACAAATGTTCTATAGGATTGAGGTCAGGGCTTTGTGATGGCCACTCCAATACCTTGACTTTGTTGTCCTTAAGCCATTTTGCCACAACTTTGGAAGTATGCTTGGAGTCATTGTCCATTTGGAAGACCCATTTGCGACCAAGCATTAACTTCCTGACTGATGTCTTGAGATGTTGCTTCAATATATCCACATCATTTTCCTGCCTCATGATGCCATCTAATTTGTGAAGTGCACCAGTCCCTCAAACAGCAAAGCACCCCCACAACATGATGCTGCCACCCCCGTGCTTCACGGTTGGGATGGTGTTCTTCGGCTTGCAAGCCTCCCCCTTTTTCCTCCAAAAATAATGATGGTCATTATGGCCAAACATTTTTGTTTCATCAGACCAGAGGACATTTCTCCAAAAAGTATGATCTTTGTCGACATGTGCAGTTGCAAACTATAGTCTGACTTTTTTATGGGGGTTTTGGTGCAGTGGCTTCTTCCTGGGTCAGCGGCCTTTCAGGTTATGTTGATATAGGACTTGTTTTACTATGGCTATAGATACTTTTGTACCTGTTTCCTCCATCATCAAAAGGTCCTTTTGCTGCTGTTCTGGGATTGATTTGCACTTTTCGCACCAAAGTACGTACATCTCTAGGAGACAGAACGTGTCTCCTTCCTGAGCGGTATGACGGCTGCGTGGTCCAATGGTGTTTATACTTGCGTACTATTGTTTGTGCAGATGAACGTGGTACCTTCAGGCGTTTGGAAATTGTTCCCAAGGATTAACCAGACTTGTGGAGGTCTACAATAATTTTTCTGAGGTCTTGGCTGATTTCTTTTGATGTTCCCATGATGTCAAGCAAAGAGTGTCATGCACAAAGTAGATGTCCTAACCGACTTGCCAAAATTATAGTTTGTTAACAAGAAATGTGTGGAGTGGTTGAAAAAAATGAGTTTTAATGACTCCAAGCTAAGAGTATGTAAACCTCCGACTTGTACTGTATATAAAATATATAAATTGACAGTACTTGCTCAAATCATGACAAGTTAATCAGTGGGTGATTTCAGATAAAAAGTAGGGGGGACAAAAGGCACAAAATTGCCCTCACCCCTAAGATGATAGTGGGATGGTAGATGCTCAGTCTGCCCTATGGCTCAGCTCAGGTGCACACGGTTTAGAGAAGTCATCCCAGCTCAGAGGCACAGCTCTTGAGCTCCTATTAGCAGCAGATTTTACACACACACACACACACACACACACACACACACACACATACATACAAAAATAATGGAACATGTCCATGCAAAACATTTTAGTGCATCGAATAGTATCGAACCGTATCGGATCAATTCTTTCCCCTAATCAAACCGAATCGCTTCAAAGTAAAATGTATCGTTCCTGTATTGTATCGGAGCCCATGTTTCTAGATGCGCATCGAATCATTCATGAAATGAGAGATGCACATTTCCACAAATTAACCTATAGACTGATAAGTATGACCACTCAAATGTATTTCCATCAATGAATAGGCTAAAAAGCATTTTTTTGTAATAGGATTTCTCTTTTCCTGGACAGCTATTTCTCAGGTGTCACTTGCAGCTTCACACCTGGACTACAGGGTCAGAGGTTGGCGTCCGGCATTCTGACTCACAGCAGAGGAACCCCGGGCTCTGCCGTGAGCAAATCAGCAGCATAATATGCCATTTAGCAGACACTTTTATCCAAACCACACGTGACAAACTCATTCCACGGAGGGGCGAGTATCTAAAGGTTTTCGCTCCTCGTACTTCATTAATGAATTAAGGTCACCAATTAGTAAGGAACTCCCCTCACCTGGTTGTCTAGGACTTAACTGAAAAGAAAAACAAAAAACCAGTACACACTAGGCCCTCCATGGAATTAATTTGACACCCCTGATCCAAAGCGACTTACAGTCATGGGTGCATAGAACTGCCATAACATGTAACACAAGACATACTTCCAGTCAACGATGGGCTAACCCCATTCAAAAGGAATGGATTTCATTTGTTGTGCTGCCACCACGAGCCTCTTGGTCAGAGAGAAAAAACACCCACACACTTCACAAACATTTGCTGATTGTGTAAACAGAGCCTCTGTGGTGGGTTAACACAGCAGGTTGGCTGGAAGTGAGCACAAAGGGCAAAGAGCTCCTCCCTCCACAGGCCGGCAGATACCCCAGGTAGAGCCAGGGAGGCCCTGGGTCAAAGATAACTGCCAAAAACAGGACATGTGCTCAGTCAGTCACAAGCCTGATCCTCTCAGCAACAGAAAAGTCTGAGGAGCATGGTAGGTGCATTTTAAGATAAAAAAAATTTTAATAGTCGCACCCAGTTCTCCCAATCATTGCTTGTGTCCCAACGACGTGTGGCCTAATCCATATCTGTGAAGGAGAGAAGGCCTGGCGTGATAAGCCCTGCCGCTGCGGCTGTATCTGGCAGCCCCAGAGCTCTAGCAGACCCAGAGAGGCCTGGGTATCAAGGCTGGCCTCTCCCTGAAGAGCCTCACACCAGACGCTTTCCATGCCAGTGCCGTTTACAGCTCCAGGAGGAGTTCTAGCAGGCAGTTAGATGAGGGGGTTGGGGGAGGGAGGCCTATCTGCGTTGTGTGAAGGCTCTTATCTTCTCACTTACCTCCCCCCAGTCTCCTCCAGGAGCCATCAACTGACAACACTCAGCCCTCCCCTCCCACACGACACCCAGCAAAGCACACACCATAACAACACAGGAAGACGCCCTCACATCCTCAGGATGTGCCATGCATTCGTTCTGGAGAGCATCGAGAGAAGTCAGTTGCATACCTGACCTTGAGAAGATAGATAAATAAGATGGATGCCTTGCCTGCATACCACCTATCCGGAAGCATACGGAGTTCGTTGGAACTTGTGATGGGTCCGCCCATTTCGCACTTACTGCAGCAAGCTGTGAAGCCCCGGAGCAATGTTGACACACTTAAAACATGTCCTCTGTGTTACCTGGTTATGGTCTCCATTTGGCCCCTGAAAACAATGACTGGACTTAACAAAACTGTTTACATGTGAATTATCTTCTACTACTACTACTACTACTTTACCATACAACACATAGGGGCAATTCCACAGTACTGGACTCCGATTTTTCACTTAAAATGGCTATTATTTTAATGTGCTCTGCCCCCAAATAAGACTACATTTTTTGGTCCCGAACCAATTATAGACATTGGTGTTTCACAAGTTTGGACATTTACATCAGAGTACAGTACAGCAGGTTTCAGTAGAGTTTAGTAAAGTACAGTACATTATAGTGTACTCAACTCTAGTGTTCTTTACTGTGTACGGAGGTCTATTCTACACAGTCTTTACTGTGATGTACTGTCAAAACCTGTGAACCCAACTGTGGTTTGTAACGACTATGAATTCCCATTGTAGCCAACTCGATTGCAGAAATTCCATGAAATTTTTTCAGAAATTCCGTTATCTATTTGGTAACGGAATTGTGTTTTAAATCACTTAATAATTCATAAAGATTGATATCAGTAAAAACACTAACAAACTGATAGAAGTAACAACTAAAAGTAGACCTATGAACTTTCATTATCCTCCCTCATGAGGGAGAGAAATTACAACATTACTTAAAGGAGGCAATGTTTCTTAAACTTACAGAAGGCAGACATTTTTTTCTGAAACTAAATATGTGTTGATATTAGTTGGCAGGGGTATTTATTTCAACGTTGTGTTTTGATGTATTTCTAATACCTTTTTAGAGACTTTCTGGTAGATGTTTTCTAAAAGACCCGTTTTCCAGCTGCTTGACAGAAATCAAAGCCTTTGCTTATTCCAAATTTGCAGGATGGAAAATTGTTGAAAAATGGATATGCCTTAATTTCTCAAAAATATAGTCTTATCTTTCATGTGACACCAGATTTGACATGCTCTAATACACTTCAAATGTTGGTGCTCATGGGTCCTTTCACACGAAAATGGCCATAGGTAAACCAGAGGCACACACACTTGCTGATTCCAATCGATCATGTACGGGTTCCGGCTGACTTTCATTGCGGTCAGGGCCAGTTGTGACAGGTGGCTGGGCAGATCTTTCCTGGCCTGTGCTCACTGCCGTGCAGACAGCAGAGCCTGGGTGAGGATCATTAAGCACAGGCGATGGGAGGCCAGCACCAGAAGGCTCATTCCAACACAACCACACGGGTAAACACGTCAACACCCCCCCCCAGAACTGGAGTTTCCTGCTTTACGCCAACCACCTATGGTCTCATTTCCCACATCGTATACCAACACACACCCACACAGGGCCCATTAACATTTAGCCTGCTGGCCCTACAGAGGGGAAAAAAACAGTTTCTGACCAATGTGGTTGGAGGAGGCAGGAGGGAGGGAGCATTGGGTCGGAGAAAACAACACGAGGCAGATGGGAGAATAGAGGTAGGACTAGAAGTGCAGCAACATGAGAACAACAGCAGTGAGACAGGGGAAACGGCAACAAGTGAGACAACGGAACAGTGAAGTGAGACAGGAGGCAGGAACTAGGGAGGAGAAACAGGTGAAACTAAAAACACTAAAGTACAGCATAACTTACAAGGAACATCATGTAGCCTACTAAAGACAAGGAAACACTGACTTAAAACATATCACAGAGAAACGCATGCTTGACAGAACCATTTAGAACACCCTTTGTTTCCAGCCGTTCTGACTATAGCTTCTAAGCAAGCAAGCAAGCCTGTACCCATCTACACCACCTTACACCCTCCTCCTCCCTTAGCCCCACACATCTTCCTCAATCTACACCTTCCTCACAAACAAACAGCAAACCCCCTCTCCCAGTCTGAGGGTGTGGGGACATTCCCGCCGGTTAATGCATTCATCCCCACCAACACACACTCTCCCCTCCTCCCTGTTGTCTTGAGGGAGGAACAGCACTGCACTCCTGTCCGAAAGATTTCCCACCCCGCTCTTACCTGCTCAATGTGTGATCATCAAACTGTATTGAGCGTGGCACGCAAACACACGGCTGCCAGGCGCACTAAATACATATTAGTTAGGCTTAGTTGTTGCTGGCTTTCAAGAAATCCCCCTAGACAAGACCTGATTCAGAGAAGCTCATAAGTAAATTTGCCTTCTATGTTCGATCTTCTCTACAAGCCAATAACAAGAGGAGCCCTTGAAAGAGCAGAGCAGACTGGAGACAGAGAGAGGGAGCCATGGGGAGCAGCAACAATGGAGCTGGTTGAAACAAACCCCAGTGTACGTGACCCTCACCCCCCATCTCCTGATGTGAAACCATCTGATGCATGTACTGCTCCTCTCCCTTGTCAATCACAGCTGGGGGAGGGGAGCTGGCTCTTACAATATGCCTGGGTATGGTTTTTAGAGATGCACTCTGAAGGACAAAGAATGTGTGTATGTATGAGTGCCTGTGTATTAATTAATGAAGGATCCATTTCCTTGATGTGTTACAACAGGGTGTGAAAAGGATTGCGCTTTGAGTTACCCAACATAGCCGTGTGAGGATTGCAGGTGTGGCACATTCAGAGGATGAGTCAGAGTGGGATGTGTTGGGAGGCCGGGTGGTGTGAAGCGCAGAGCTAAGAGAGAACTCTGGGTGGATTCAGCTGAGATGGTATGATAAAACTGGGATGATGAAAAGCTCATTATTGTTGTGTGGCTGACAAGAGCTGAGCAGGCCAGGGTTGAAAAAGGTAAAGCTATTCCTGCTGCAACCACTGATCTTTTTGAAGACGCAGCGTTACGCTGGCTGCGACATGGCCAGCTGACCCATTCCTTATTGATAGCGCAGATCCCACAACCAACGCTCACTTCCTCCAAAAACCCCAGGAGTTCCACTGAGGACCCCCACCCTCACATCAAAGCCCTTAATTCAACCCAGACTCCGGCAGCACGCTTTAAGTGACTGTTATCTCCGATTTATAATCCACACACTGCGAATCAGCGGATACCAGAGGGCACCGTCTAAACTTGGGGGACGTCACAAACTCTACAGATCTTTCACTCTAATCCATTTGCTTTTAGACAAGAGGCCTTGCGCACTCAGCTCCCCGCTCTAATAGGACTAAATCTTCGTTTCCAATCAGGCGCAAGACTAGGAAGAATAGAAGCCCCCACCCAGTCAAGACAGGCTGCAGCAGCACCTCCACCCTCCAGAGGGAAGGCAAAGAAAGAGCCACCATCTGGGGTTTAGTCATGGTGATGCCAGGGCTGGAGCCGCACCGCTCTGGTGGCTGGATGAATAAAAGGATATTTAGCGCTGGCACACTGAACAGCCCAGCCCGAGTTGGGTGGGGAGACATGGGCCCTATAAAACCTGTGGTGCGGAGAACGCGGACGGAATCCAGACATTAAAACATAATTCAACAATATTCTAAAATGTACTCAACTTAGTAGGGTCAGTCCACCTCAAAAAGCACAATAAAAATGATTGACATCCACCATCTCAGATTGTTCTGAAATAGTTTGTTGTTAGAATCAGATTAACATTCATGCATCATTTTGTTGAAATATAATTTGAGAATGATTCCACCTAAAAAAAAAGCCATTTCAATTGATAGGTACCCCCCCCACACACACACCAATCCCACCCCAACAACAAGTGTATACACACTGTACAAAACATTAGAATGACCAGGTGAATCCGGGAGGAAGCGATCTCTTAACTTCTTACGGAGTGGTGGGGCACTACCCGGTGAAATGCAAGGCGCCAAATTCAAAATCCAAAAGTTGAATTATTAAACATTCATCAATATACAAGTGTTTCATAGTCATCAAAAGCTCTGCTTCTTGGCAATATCACAGCGTTGTCAGATTTCAAAAAGGCTTTACGGCAAAAGCACCACATTTGATTGTTTGAGGGTAGCACCTAACATTATTTCTTGCCCTTATATGGGCATTTTCATAAGGGAGGGGTTCCAAATGAGGCAATGTGTCAAAATCCCTTTTTTCAAGACAGAAATTCCTCAGATTTTCTCCTGCCATATCCGTTCTGTTATACTCACAGACACAATGTTAACACTTTTAGAAAATTCAGAGTGTTTCCTATCCAATGGTACTAAATATGTGCATATCCTATTTTCTGGGCCTGAATGGGAGGCTTTACACTTTGGGCACGCCAGGCTCTCCAAAACGGTCACCTCGTGCGCTGCTCCCAAAGAAGTTAATGGACGTGACTTGTCAAATCTAATTGGTGTTGATCAGTGGACACTAACTTGGAGTCAATATCACAGAGTCAAGACGCAAGCCGAGATCAACCACTCAGATTTTTTTATAACATGACTTAAAAAGCAAGCCTTTGCTAAATATAACTATTAAACCAGTACTGTAGCCATGAGGTTTGTGCAATAGGCCCAATACATTAAATGCTTGAATTGCAATCCCTGCCAATGCATTGTTGTTTGGACCATTTTAACAAAATTTGAGGTAGACCATATGGTGACACAGGTAACCGGTAATAGATCAGTCATTGTATTACTTGAGGCACAGCCGAGTGAGCAACATTTCAATAATTTGCTTTCGATTTTACTGGGCTGATGGTGCCTGCATCTGATGCTCAGTCTCAGCGGAGGGAAAGAGCAGCAGAGGGCCCACCTGGTTCCAAATGAGAACACTTCGCCTACCTGGCACGCAGGACAGCTAAATGGGGTGCACCTACCACCAACAGCACGAGACAAATAAAAACAGGAACGCAAGACTTCGTTGTGTTTTGTACATTTTTGGCGATCGACTAGGAACGCCTTGGAAATCGACCAGTTGATCAAGATCGACTGGTTGGTGACCCCTGGTATAGACGAAGGAGAGGTTGAAGCAGGTTAAAAAAGGATGTTTAAGGCTTGAGGCAAATGAGGGTGAATGGGCAAGACAAAAAAGACTTAAGGGCCTTTGAACGGGGTATGGTACTAGGTGCCAGGCACACCGGTTTGTGTCAAGAACTGCAACGCTGCTGAGCTTCAGTTTCCCGTGTGTGTCAAGAATGGTCCACCACCCAAAAGGACATCCAGTCAACTTGACAACTGTGGGAAGCATTGGAGTCAACATGTGCCAGCATCCCTGTGGAAAGCTTGACACCTTGAGTCCACGCCTCAACAAATTGAGGCTGTTCTGGGCAACTCAATATTAGGAAGGTGTTGTTAATGTTTTGTACACTGTGTATAGCATCAGCTCTCTGTCTGACAAGTAGTATGGAGCTGCGACTAACTGTAGTTTCTTCATCCTATGTAACATATTCCCTGATAATTGTGATGTTTTTTTTTGTTTTTTTCCTTTAGGCAAAAGGTATATAATGGACTCAGACCATAAGAAACAAGATTCTGGTCCTTACCCTGTAAGCAGTCAATGACTAACTTCTCTGAATAGGGAAAAAAAACATCACAATTATCAGGGAATATGTTACAGCAAGCTGTCGTGCCTTTTACTGAGGGGTGGCTTCCGTCTGGCCACTCTACCATAAAGGCCTGATTGGTGGAGTGCTACAGAGATGGTTGTCCGTCTGGAAGTTTCTCCCATCTCCACAGAGGAACCCTAGAGCTCTGTCAGAGTAACTATCTGGTTCTTGGTCACCTCCCTGACCTAGTCTCATAGCAAAGAGTCTAAATACTTATGTAAATAAGGTATGTTTATTTTTATACATTCACATAAAATTCTAAAAACCAGTTTTTGCTTTGTCATTATGTGGTATTGTGTGTAAATTGATGAGGGAAAACTGATTTAATCCACTTTAGAAAAAGGCTGTAACGTAACAAAATGTGTAAAAATCTAAGGGGTCTGAATACTTTCTGAATGCACTGTATATTAGCAATTTCATGCTTCATGTCGCATCAGCTAGGCTGGATGCTGTGCGAGAATGAAGGCTACCTTACAGGCTCACTTTCCCGTTGCAACCTGCGGAAACAACCTTGCAGACAACCACCATTACATGTAAAATCCTCAAAAAGTAGTGGCAAGAAAGCTGCACCGCTCTGTCAGAGCTTGGTGTTTATTATCGGATGTATTAGGTTACAAAATCTGCCTTTTTGGATATACTGTTAATGAAATGTTAGAAAGAGCCACTGAATGATTCAGAACATGAAGAAGCATATTTGTCTTGGTAAAATACATTGGACTGTCTGCACTCTGAGGCCTCACTAGTAGGATGGGTGAGGATTCTCTTTCTCTATACAAAATACAAATCACTATTGATGTGGCTGTTAGAGAACTTTAGGTTCTCTGATGTACTCACGAAGATCAAGGATCTAATTAAGCAGAGTTTAATATCAAATAGTGAGTGAAATCACTATAGCGCTTATTTACCCACTGTGTGCAGTTGGTGGATACCCTATATATAGTGAGAAATGTTATGATGTTCCAAACGCAGTATCAAATCACAATTCATATAGAATCTTGAGAGTCGCAATACATATCGTAATGGAATCTAAGTATATTAATAATACCATATAGTGAGGTCCCTGGCAATTCCTAGCCCTAATGGCAGCGGGAGTTTGTTTAAAAGTAGGAATTGGAACGCAGTGGTTGTGAAATCCTTTCAATGGCTTCAGGACAATAAACATCCCAAATGGTAAAAGAAATGACCTAGAAACCTACGTTCCTTGTTAATTTCAGTTTGTTGAGAACTGCCTGGTCTCTACAGCAGGTTGGCTCCATAAGGAATGGTAAGAGCCGAAGGCCCCTGATCTTTCACAGACCAGGACCTGTTTCAGTGTATCGTCAGTGCAGATAGCAGCAGCTGAAGCGGACAGATTTCACTCTCGTCCGCCTTCAGCCTGGCTCTTAATCGATTCACCCTCAAAGCAAATTAGTACCTCGCTCTCATCCCTCTGCCTGTCTCAAGTTTAATAAACAGCCCCAGAAAGAGGCCAATTTCCCTGCTGCTCTCCAGATAACGTCAGACAGCTGATGAAGATGTATGGAATCAGACACGCGGAGCCAAATACCAGCACAGAGCAACAAACATCTCCAGTAGGGCTAGGAATTGCCAGGGACCTCACGATACGATATTATCATGATACTTAGGTGGCGATGTATTGCAATTCTCACAATTCAATATGCATTTCAATTCGATACCGTGAACATTGCGATTTGATGTTAAACATATTGCTCTCCATATTAAAACTCTTCTTCAGGACCCTGTCTTTCAAAGAGAAT
This sequence comes from Brachymystax lenok tsinlingensis, assembly GCA_030435695.1. Lineage (NCBI taxonomy): Eukaryota > Metazoa > Chordata > Actinopteri > Salmoniformes > Salmonidae > Brachymystax > Brachymystax lenok. The sequence continues at coordinate 40,943,185 of CM059793.1, read as the reverse complement.
TTGTCCAAATAACTTCACAGAACCATAAACAATTAATGAACATGCACCTGTGAAACGGTCGTTAAGACACTAACAGCTTACAGAAGGTAGGCAATTAAGGTCACAGTTATGAAAGCTTAGGACACTAAAGAGGCCTTTCTACTGACTCTGAAAAACACCAAAAGAAAGATGCCCAGGGTCCCTGCTCATCTGCATGAATGTGCCTTAGACATGCTGCAAGGAGGCATGAGGACTGCAGATGTGGCCAGGGCAATAAATTGCAATGTCCGTACTGTGAGACGCCTAAGACAGCGCTACAGGGAGACAGGACGGACAGCTGATCGTCCTCGCAGTGGCAGACCACGTGTAACAACACCTGCACAGGATCGGTACATCCAAACATCACACCTGCGGGACAAGTACAGGATGGCAACAACACCTGCCTGAGTTACACCAGGAACGCACAATCCCTCCATCAGTGTTCAGACTGTCCTCAATAGGCTGAGAGAGGCTGGACTGACGGCTTGTAGGCCTGTTTGTAAGGCAGATCTTCAACAGACATCACCGGCAACAACATCACCTATGGGCACAAACCCAGCGTCACTGGACCAGACAGGACTGGCAAAAAGTGCTCTTTACTGACGAGTTGAGGTTTTGTCTCACCAGGGATGATGGTCAGATTCAATTATCGTCGAAGGAATGAGCGTTACAGCAAGGCCTATACTCTGAAGTGGGATTGATTTGGAGGTGGAGGGTCCGTCATGGTCTGGGGCGGTGTGTCACAGCATCATCGGACTGAGCTTGTTGTCATTGCAGGCAATCTCAACGCTGTGCGTTACAGGGAAGACATCCTCCTCCCTCATGTGGTACCCTTCCTGCAGGCTCATCCTGACATGACCCTCCAGCATGACAATGTCACCAGCCATACTGCTCGTTCTGTGCGTGATTTCCTGCAAGACAGGAATGTCAGTGCTCTGCCATGGAGAGCCCGGATCTATATCCCATTGAGCACGTCTGGGACCTGTTGGATCGGAGGATGAGGGCTAGGGCCATTCCCCTCAGAAATTCCCCTCCAGGAACTTGCAGGTGCCTTAGTGGAAGAGTGGGGTAACATCTCACAGCAAGAACTGGCAAATATGGTGCAGTCCATGAGGAGGAGATGCACTGCAGTACTTAATGCAGCTGGTGGCCACACCAGACACTGACTGTTACTTTTGACCCCCCAGCTGTTCAGGGACACATTATTCCATTTGTTAGTCACACGTCTGTTGAACTAGTTCAGTTTATGTCTCAGTTGTTGAATCTTATGTTCACACATGTTAGGTTTGCTGAAAATAAAACAGTTGACAGTGAGAGTTTCTTTTTTTTGCTGAGTTTATGTCTGCTGTAGAAGGACAAGAGAGCCATGTGAACTAGTTTTGATCAGTTATAGAAACAAAAGTGCTAAAAACAAATTGGCTCCCTAATTAAAAAGATAGTGGAGTTTTGGTCCAGGGACAGCAAACTAGGACCAAAAACAGTGTGATATTTTCAAAACGATATATTGTCAAAAATAATATCCCGATATGTAACCATCTCCAGTAGAAGGATAGGCTCTGGCTCGCAGTGCTGGTGGTGGAAGGCACATCCTGGAGGATCCAAAAGGAGGCTCGGGGGCGCTCTGAGGCTCTGGGATTTCAGGGATCATTTCACAGCCACACTGCCAGGAAATCAAGCGTGCCTCCACGGAGACAAAGAAGCAGGGGGACGGCCAGGTTCCTGCAGAGTCTCTCCCTTCGGCCAGGGGAGACTGGGAGCGACAGTGAAGTGTAACAGGGGAACAAAGTGCAAGGGGCCGTTTTGTGACCCTGCCAAGAAAAATCTCCATCACCCACCGGAACCGCAGCCCGGAAAAGAAAAGAGCCGCTCGACAACACCACCATCCCAATGGATTTGTTGATATCTAGTTGGTAGCGATTTCACAAGGTACAAAAGTTCTGCTCTGGGACATCCATAAAAGGGCTCCTGGTAAAAATCCACAGTGCATTCTTCCCACTGAGCCATTCCCTCCATTCTGAGCTTCATGACCAAGAGACAAGCTATTTGACCCATGTAGAGCTAAGGACCTCCCTACCTTGTGGGGAAAAGGCATTGCATACATTTAAGTCAATCCTTACATGTTTGCCTCTTTCACATGTTGATAATTTCCTCTGCAGAGATGACAGATAACAAAATAGGCCTAAAACTGTTCTCTATATACTCTCTCCACACAAGAAGCCCATTACTCATAAGGGCTAGTTCAGAAATATGCATTTTTAAAACAGACCAAGAGATCGACGTGCAAATATGTGGAGGAACACTATAAATGCAACACATTTCGGCAGAAAATAGCTAAATTTTCATCAGATGACAACAGAAATGCAACGCTATTTGGCTAGCAGCCACACAAGTAAATGAGCATGGCTATCATATTGTTTATCATAGACAGAAAGTAGCCAGCTACATTTCCTAATACTTTGCTTTAAGTAAAACTAAAATTACTGAAGAAAAGTAGCTACACAGTCAAAGCGCTGTCTGCCGATTGAATGCCCATTTGTGAATTCTCATCTGAATGAAGAACTGCAACTGATGCGCAAAATGAATCGGATGCCAAGCACAAATAATAATACCAAGCATTTTAGACTTGCGTTTACCCCTGCTTTCCTCCCAACTGCCAATTTTGACAAAAGAGGACAAAACCAGAACAGAAGATTAACAAGAGCCAATGAATGTGTCTGGGACGGTTGGTTGAAGCGCTCAGTGGCCACAATGTTGATCAACCTGTCCATCCAGTGTTAGAGAGAGAATGTGGAAGACAGGACACCAGCCTCCCTGAGACATGCATTGCTGTGTCCAAAATGCTGGACGGACGGACTGTTTTGAAATGTTGACCTAGGTTGGACTCAAATCACCCAGCACTCAATACCAGAGGAAGGACGGACCATTCTGTCAGGGGAATGACAGCCACTTCCTGCCTCCGTCCACATCAACTCTTTAAAAGGAAAGATGCAAAACTCATCATACCGGCTGTGTGTCTACTTGCTTGAACGGCAATAGCTCAGATACACATGAAGACATGAAACAACCCTGAGGATCAATAGAACGTCGCTCAGAGATACTCAAAATAGATGAATCTTTCTTTTAACTAACCCAACCTCAATGCTCACAGATGGTGGCACTTGGCTCTGTGCAGCACTAAGACACAGACAGTACGAACACAGGAAATGAGTATCTTCTAAGATCTGTGGTGGTGGAGTTCAAAGAAACAGCCTGGTTGCATCTTCTATGTAAAGAATGTTATTCACGTTCTAGGATTTGGTAAGAAATAGCATTTTATTCACTGTCCGTAATTAATCAAACCCAAAACATAGGTGTTTTAACCGGAAACATTTAAGACAAGGAACATTTCGGTTGGACTAGTCTTCAAGAAAGAGAATGGTGGACTGGACTCGTCAAGACTACCATGTACTGTAGGCCTGCTTGAAAATAAAGGAGCCGCACACTCTAGGAGCTCAGATGCAAAAAATGTATGTCCAACGTTTTGACAGGCAAGCTGTCTTCATTAGGGTATAATCACAAACACTGCGGGGTGACTCGTTTATATAGTGTCAAAATACACACACACACACGCCTGTAATCATGGCCAAGTGTAGCCTAATATCATTGGTTAATTCTCAAATATTAAAATGGCATACAAAGAACATACACAAATGGATACCATACGATCAGATTAAATTTAGGCTACATAAGCCTATCAAACAATTACAATGGCAAAGTCACAATCACAAGAATGGCTTCAGATCAAAGTCTATGTTGAGAACGAAGGGAGCAAGGGTCTTTAAATTAAAGATCCAGGCACCCTCTCGTTTTAACAATAAATTAGCGAGGTCACCCCCTCTCCTAGGGAGGGTGACATGTTCGATGCCAATATAAAACGCAGAGACGAAATCGAGTAGTTTGCTTCCAAAAAGTGGGCCGCAACTGGGTAAGTCGAGTTTTTGCACCTAATGGTGCTACGATGCTCTGAGATATGTACTTTTAATTCGATTGGTCTCGGAGATTTCTTCCGCGCGAGAATACGACCAAGGGAAGGTCCGAAAACACATGACCGAGACTATCGTCGGATTTTAGAATGTGCCAATGTTTGTGAACGATTCCTTAATTTGTTCAGAGCACTTTGAATAGCGGGTAGTTAGAACGCAAGAATGCTTATTTTTGCGAGACTGACCTTGAAAAACATCATGTCTTGTTTTGTTTTGAATTTTCTCAATGGCAATATTAATCTGATCATTTTTGTACCCCCTCTCCTTGAATTTTCTTTGCGTGTCAAAATCTGATTGCTTTTTGCAAATTCTTTTGAGTCGACAGAATTGGCTGTAGGGCAATCTATTTTTCAAGGAAAGTGGGTGACAACTGTCAGCCCTCAAACTGTTACGATCAGTAGGTTTCCTGTAAAGATCAGTGTATAGAACATTATTTTCACACGAGATCAAGACAACTGATTTGACGTGTATCAGATTGCATTGTAAATCTCAAATGTTCAGAACAGGAGTTAAGAAAAGCATAAAACGCCTGGAGCTGTTTTGCATCACCCCTCCATAGAACAAAAATATCATCAATATACCGTTTCCAAATAATGATGTTAGGCAAAAAAAACTTGCCTCAAAGTTTGCCTCCATGATATCTCATGGTATGCAGCGTCAAGAAAAATAGTCCCCCACTCCTGCCTTAACACAGAGCCCCAGAGTGTTCACCGAGCCCCAGGAGAAATCCCTCAGAGGAACCCCTATCTCCGCACCACCAGTGATGGGGCTCTCTCAAACCTACTCTGAACCGTAGAGTCCATCCAAACAGGTCGAACAAAGTTTGAACATCCTAGCTGTGTGGCCACATATCCTCAAGGCTTTGCAGATATACAGAGCATTATAAACTAGAACTCACATCCCAGAAGTGGGCCTAAAGGCTAAAATGCAGCCTTCAATTAAAATATTGTAATAAGATCTGGTCTGGGCAACAGATGATTTAGGCTACATATGTATACATGCTAGTGAATACAGGAAGAGCTTGAAGTGATCTCCTAAAGTGCTTGGGCTCTCCATTCAGTCAAGAGAGACACAGGTTTACTCTCATCTCAGTAGATCATTTACTCCGGTTTGGTCATACGATCACCTCCTAGGCAAGGACACATCAAAGACACTAGATCCTCTTAAACCTGGATTTGTGCGCTATTTACTGAGCAAGCCACCTGCTTTTATCAGCACAGCCATTTAAGAGCAGACATTAGGGCTAAAAACAGAACAAACCAAATGAGGAACAGAGACATCCACTAAACTCGGTTCCATTATAGGCAAGCTAATGTAGCACATAAGATCATCCAGGACCACAATTCACTGATCGGGCTTAGTTTGTCTCAAACAGTGAGGAGAACCAGCAATCTTTCAGCTCAGTTCCATTTGGGCCAGTGTATAAATAGCCTACCTGTGTAAGGTTCAGACAAACCTTGCTTTTATTAATAAATGCTTAAACAAAAAGGTTAAATAAAGTTGCAATTATAATGTCAGAATGACTGATGTCAGAGCCCCTAAACACATGTCATGTTATGCAATGAATATATCAGATTGTTTGAGAGTGATATCATGTTGGCTATAGCTATATACAGTGCATTTGGAAAGTATTCAGACCCCTTGAATTTTTCCACATGTTGTTACATTACAGCCATTTTCTAAAATGGGTTCAATAAAACATTTCTCATTAAATCAACACACAATACCCTATAATGACAAAGCAAAAACAGGTTTCACTTGGTCATTAGATATAGGACAGACACTTCAGAACACACTTTTTGATACGTCATGGAGTCTCTGGGCACATTTGTAAATTCACTATGGAGTGCCAGAGTGCCGTAAATTCAGAGCGTTGTCAGATTTATGAAAGGACAATTCAGAGAGTTTCCCTTTCAGAGCGCACACTGGACACTCTGGCCGAGGAGTAGGGTTGTTTCCGAGCGTTCTGACCTCACAACGGCAGTCAAACACCCAAGCTAACAGGCTAACGTAGGCTAGCTACTTCCACACACAAATGACAGAACACCTCACTGACCATTTTACTCACCCTAGCATGCCCAAACCGGACGCCATTGTGCGCAAATTGATTTTGTCCCCCCACACCAAACGCGATCACGACACGCAGGTTGAAATATCAAAACAAACGCCGAAACCAATTATGTTAATTTGGGGACAAGTCGAAAAAGCATTAAACATTTATGGCAATTTAGCTAGCTAGCTTACAGTTGCTAGCTAATTTGTCCCATTTAGCTAGCTTGCTGTTCTCCTGGGATAAATGTTGAGTTGTTATTATACCTGAAATGCACAAGGTCCTCTACTCCAACAATTAAGCCACACAAAACAGTCAACCCGAATCGTTTCTAGTCATCTCTCCTCCTTCCAGGCCGTTTCTACGGCGATTGGCATCAAACTTTCATAATAAGGTGTATTACCACAACCGACCAACCTCAGTTCATCTTTCAATCACCCACGTGGGTATAACCAATAAGGAGGTGGCACGTGGGTATCTGCTTCTATAAACCAATGAGGAGATGGGAGAGGAAGGACTTTCATCGCGTTCAGCGTCACAAATAGAACTGACTTCTATTTTTGAGCCTGGCAACGCAGACGCTCGTTGGCGCACGTGAGCAGTGTGTGTGCAATGATTGAATAACATGTGTACATTTATTTAGCAACGTGAGCGCACGCGATGCGAGCCGTTTGGTCAGCATGTAACTGTGCTGCAGACAACAATTGTATTACTTTTACTAACACCGGCCATATTCAACAGGTGTTGAGCATTCGTAAATTCATCAGTTATTCAGCGCACGTCACTACTCTTCTCTGAAATCAGAGTAGATAGCCAGAGCGAATTTACAAACACACCCTAAATCTGTCATGGCATTATTACATCACAGAAAGCTTGATTCTTTATAGACAGCTAAACAAGAGATATTCACGTAATAAGGAATTCCCCCCAACCACAAATTAACAAACATTATTTCCCATTGTAAAAGAGCTTTTAGTTATACAGAAATAACAAAACATGCTGAAAAGCTGCAGTGTTGTTCAATGTACATATAAGCAGGTTAAATACCCCGACCTATGGTTTGCAATGCTCCCACGTAGGGACATAGAGCCTGTGAGAAGAGCCCTGTGTCTTCAGGCTACTCGGCATGGAAGAGTGGGAAATATGGGGATCCGATGTCCAATTAGGCTACATGTGGCTATGTGTGTGAAAAACATTATCACAGGTAAGACATTTAACCTATTATAAAACAGACTATGCTAAACTCCCCTCACTATTTGTATCTGTATAGTCAGTTTGTGTTGTTGGTCTTGGCTAGCAAGCAATCACTCACATGACTGCTAGCACCTTTGTGAAAAGTGGCATAAGAGAAGCCCTACAATATTAAGTTTTTCTAAGTACTGAGAACCCTCGGGAGCAGGGAATGTTGAAAAGTAATCTTTAGACTTAAATGTAGTTTTTGCTGTAAACCAATGTGGTAACCACAGGTTGTTTTCCCCACAGGCAGACAGGGCTGCGTTCTAATACCGACTGGGTCTATACTGAAAGCAAGGTGGTTAAGTGAGCATTAACACACAAAAGACTGTGCGTTACCAGGGAATTATTGCACACCTTAGCAGTGTGAGAAAGCACATTTATTAATATGCATAACAAAGTTAAGCACATTCTGAGAATAACTGTTTCCTTCACCCGCATTTTAAGCAAATGCACCAGATAGTGTTATCAACTAAATGAATGTTTCAAAGACAGCACAATACAATCTGTACTCTCTACAATGTTGTCCTCCAGCAATTAAGAGTTACAAAAACAGATTAGAATATGCACACTCTCCTTTTACATAATCCCAAAAGTATTTCTGAAATGGAGGTAAACAGATTTTCACCACTTTAAGTGGTATGTAGATTGAATTGGCTATATCAAAGGCCCTACTCTTAACTTTATTGACCAGAGCACAATAGACGTGTGACCTTGGACAACAAAGAGTGTGCCTGACTAAGACTTCAAATCTAGAAATTAAAGTGTCACAAATCGGTGGCTAGGATTATGCTGCGCATTCGCGCAGGACAAATCTGCTATCAAAACCTCACGATCATAGATTTAGTTATTGATATGCGTCAAGGATTACACGATCCATCAAATAAGATGTTCCTCGAAATCAGCTACAGTGGATGCAGGCAAGGCAGCACATGTGATCTGTGCCTAGTGATGCGGTTAAAGATAGATAGTCAATCGCTCGCAGTGGCTGCAAGACGCGCACCGCATAAAACCAAATTGAGCAAAACGGAGTTCTATATAATCGCGGCGTTTGTATCATGATATCACTCGCCGATTGCTGCAGTATTGTGTTGAATAGTCACATGCATTCATATGTATCCTGTTAAAACCGATCCTGTTAAAACTGTTAACAGATAATATCAACTTTCCTACAAACTAGAGGTGATGCTTACCACCCTATCCCTCATCCAATAACAAAGCGATGCCTGCGTGTGATTTTCACTCCCGAGAGAGGTGGGGGTGGATGGGTAATGGGGGCTGTTGACCTTACACATTTTCTTCAAGTCCCATCATTTTTCGATGGATCAAACAATCCCCATTACACTTTTACTGCATACTAAAATCAGCCAAGCAGTGATCATTATGGAGCAGCAAACGACACCACTCTGTTGGAATTGCTATAAACCGATGATAAAGTTTAATTATGGAACAGAAGTGTAATACGTTCAATTATTCCCACATAGTAAAGTAACGCGCGAAATGACCGACTGTAACGTACGCAGACGCTCGACATGCATTTCTGTTTGCTTCATAGAAAACAAGAATTTTGAACGACTGTTTCATCATTCTAACGTTAAAACATGAGATAATAAAACAATGGCAGAATGTCAAATGCTACCCAAGCCAGATGGCTTGCTAGACAATAACCTCGAAACTCTCATCATGAACTTGACTATTTGATAAAAACAAGGAAACAGCGGATCAAAAGCGAGTAAGATACAACCTGCAAGTAAACATTACCCTTTATTCACGTGCATGTGATTTATTGCGTTGAGAGTATTAGCTAAAGAGAATAGTTATGGCTCTCGTCTTAATAAAGTACAAGTTACAAATAGCTATAACTTCGAGCTATTTCACGGTGATATAATTTACATTTGTTTTAATCTATTACTTTGTTAACATTTGGACAAAGACGTGCGATTTACTATGGATGGCTATAAACACGAGCGAAACGTTCGATTTCACCAAATGAAAACAAATGGATCCCACCACATGGTTTTGTTTCGGCTGGCAAGAACTAACGTTAGCTAGTTAATGTTGTTATCAAAATACAATACAACCATTGGTATAGCTAACGTTACATGGCTTGGTATACAAGCCAACAGCATACATACCATGAAACAAACGTTCACGTTTATTTCAACTGGGACTTAATAACTAGTTTTCAAACATTCTGACTTAGCTAGCTACTGTAGGCACTTGCTAGTTAGTAACGTTAGCTAACTTGGCTAGCTACAGTAGGTAAACACAGAGAGGTTCTGAATAGTAAGATGAGCTATAATGTTAGCTAACGTTAATTAACTGTTGGTACTTTTCAACTACCCTACAAACGCATTCTACGAGGCAAAAATGAAGGAAATTGTAATATAGCAGTCAAAAATAGAAAAAAACGCCTCCCAAAATTCTAAATGTAATTTCCAGAACTTCTTTACCTCAATTTCAAAGTCTGGTAGGTTGAATGCAGTCCTGAACAGCGAACAGAAGTGGGCTATGGCGGGGACTTCCCACCAAGACTGGATCTCTTCCACAGAAATTGTACATCCCTGGGACATTTTCGGACCGAAAATTGTATAACTTTGTTTCTCACATTAGAAATAATTTCCTAAAGGTTTGTGTAAAACCTCCTTAATTGAAACGTCCTTCAAATAAATTACAAAAGTTGCTGTTGATGTTACATCCAGTCAGTTGCCATTACAACCCGGTCCGGAGAGTGCTAGCTAGCAAGTTACAATCTGTTTCAATCAGAATTTCACAAGAGCTGAACAGATGGGGTGGTGCTACCACCTCGGCGCGAGGAGGGGTGTTCTGTTACTTAACGCAGCGTATTAAAATATAAGAAATCCACCAAGCATTTATAATACCCATAAAAATATTTGTTTACATGCAATTCTACTTAAATTAATATATTTTGGTACTAATATTTGATTATCTGGTTTATTTGTTTTGTTTATGCTATCTTCTGCAAACATCCGCCACCACCTCGACTTGATAGACCAGTCCCTATTTAAAGGGTATGCTCGTGAATTCAGAATGGTCTTTCAAAAGTACGGTATCTGCGTGAACATTTTGGGTGCTTCGTCTGTTTTGCGGTTTCAAGAGTTGAAGCAAAGCGGCAGGTGCTTTTACATGGACTTTTACATGCATTTATTTGATTACTGGGTGGTATTTTTGGTGTTGCTTTTGTTTTGTCCTCACTGGTCCAGTTATGATGAGTTAGGTAATAATCTCCTTATTGAACTCCTATTGTGGTCCAGCAATTAGCCTTCATAGTTCAACTTGCAGTTTATTTAAATGCACAGTTAAGTGTAGAATTGTTAGCTAGAGTAGTGAGGAAAAGGTTTTGAATACATTTGTTTTGTAACGGCAGTCTCCTTCAATGGAGAGTAAGTACGTTTAGAATATTAAGCGGTGGCTCCCCCCATCGCAGGAAGGGGAAAGCGCATGTAGCCTAAAGGAGAGAAGTTTTCACTAATCAGGAGGTGAGTGACCACTGGCCTGAGACACTGTCATTTTGTCTCTCTGAACTGCCGTTATAGGGCGGCTATCTTAATGGACTACCAAAATAACATAGCATAATTCACCATTTAAGTAGGCTACACAACTTTACAATGGATTGAAGACAAAGGGCAATACTGCAATTTCCAGACTACAAGCATCTGTTTAACGTTTTCCATATTCAATAACAAATGGAAACTGCCCTTTGATTTAACCTAGCTCTATTATATTCAATCAATGAGGCAAAAACATTACAGGAACAAGGTGGAGTCGCAGTTGAATGGCTCAGACACAAGAGACATGTCAAATAAAAAAATATTTTTTTTTTGTCACATGCGCAGATACAACAGGTGTAGCCTTACCGTGAAATGCATACTTACAAGCCCTTAACCAACAATGCAGATAAAAAAATGTTAAATCAAATAAAAAAACGAAACTAACACAATAAAATAGCAATAACGAGGCTATATACAGGGGGTACCCTTACTGTGTCAATGTGCGGGGGTACAGGTTAGTTGAGGTAATATGTGCATGTAGGTAGGGATAAATTGACTGCATAGATAATAGACATCAAGTAGCAGCAGCGTAAAAAAGGGGGTCAATGCAAATAGTCTGGGTAGCCATTTTGATTAACGGTTTAGCAGTCTAATGGCTTGGGGGTAGAAGCTGTTAAGTAGCCTTTTGGACCTAGACTTGGCGCTCCGGTACCGCTTGCCATGCGATAGCAGAGAGATCTATGACTAGTGTGGCTGGAGTCTATTAAAATGTTTAGGGCCTTCTAACAACGCCTGGTATAAAGGTCCTGGATGTCAGGGAAATTGGGCCATAAGCACTACCCGGTGTAGCGCCTTGCTGTCAGATACCGAGCAGTTGCTATATCAAGCGGTGATGCATTCAGTCAGGATATTCTCGATGGTGCAGCTGTAGAACTTTTTGAGGATCTGAGGACCCATGCCAAATCTTTTCAGTCTCCTGAGGGGGAAAAGGTGTCGTGCCCTCTTCACAACTGTCTTGATGTGTTTGGACCATGATAGTTTGTCAGAGATGTGGACGCCAAGGAACTTGAAGCTATCAACCCGCTCCACTACAGCCCTGTCGATGTGAATGGGGGTGTGCTCGGCCCCTGACCTTCTCCCCTGTAGGCTGTCCTATCGTTGTCGGTGATCAGGCCTACCAATGTTGTCGGTGATCATCAGCAAACATAATGATGGTGTTGGAGTCATGTGTCGCCACGCGGTCGTGGGTGAACAGGGAGTACATGAGGGGACGAAGCACACACCCCTGAGGGTCCCCAGCGCTGCAGATGTGTTGTTGCCTACCCTTACCACCTGGGGGTGGCCTGTCAGGAAGTCCAGGATCCAGTTGCAGAGGGAGGTGTTTAGTCACAGGGTCCTTATCTTAGTAATGATCTTTGAGGACGCTATGGTGTTGAACGCTGAGCTGTAGTCAATGAACAGCATTCTCACGTGGGTGTTCCTTTTGTCCAGGTAGGAAAGGCTAGTGTGGAGTGGAATGGAGATTGCGTCATCTGTGGATCTGTTGGGGCCGTATGCGAATTGTAGTGGGTTTCTGGGATGATGGTGTTGATGCAGCCTTTCAAAGCACTTCATGATGTGAGTGCTATGGGCCAGTACTCATTTAGGCAGGTTACTTGGGCACAGGGACTATGTGATCACACAGTTGTCCGGAGCGGCTGGTGCTCTCATGCATGGTTCAGTGTGGTTGCCTTGACGTGAGCAAGAAGGCATTTAGCTCATCTGGTAAGCTTGCGTCATTGGGCAGGGACTTCTGACAATCACGGCTTCTAAAGGGAAAACCAGCCACGTCGCGGACACCGAAGCCTCACTCCCAGACAAACTTAACACGTTCTTTACCCGCTTCGAGGAAAACAACACAGAGCTGCCGTCGTGGGCCCCCCGGGCTCACAAGGACTGTGGCTCCCAATCTCTGTAGCCACTGTGAGTAGGACTTTTAAACGTGTTAACCCTCACAAGGCTGCCATCCCGGACGGCATACCAAACTGTGTCCTCCGTGCATGCGTAGACCAGCTGGCTGGGGTGTTTAATGACATATTCAACCTCTCTATATTCCAGTCTGTTGACCCCACTTGCTTCAAAATGTCCACCATTGTTCCTGTTTTCAAACAAGCTGAAGTAACTGAACTAAATTACTATCGCCCCGTAGCACTCACCTCTGTCATCATGAAGTGCTTTGAGAGGCTAGTCAAGGACCATATCCCCTCCACCTTGCCCGACATCCTAGACCCACTACAATTTGCATACTGCCCCAACAGATCCACAGACAATGCAAACACTGTTGCATTGCACACCGTCCTATCCCACCTGGACAAGAGGAATACCTATGTGAGAATGCTGTTCATCAACTACAGAGCTGTTTCAACACCATAGTTCCTTCCAAGCTTGTCACTAAGCTCAGGGCCCTGGGTCTGAACTCCTTCCTGTGAAACTGGGTCCTAGACTTCCTCGGTGGTGAGGGTAGGCAACAACACCTCCACCACACTGATCCTCTACACGGAGGCTCCCCAGAGGTGTGTGCTCAGACGCCGTTCACTCATGACTGCGTGGCTACGCACGACTCCAACTCAATCATAGAGTTTGCTGATGACACGACAGTGGAATCCTGCTTACCAACCATGACGAGACAGCCTACATGTAGGAGGTTAAAGCCCTGGCAAGTGATGCCAGGATAATAACCTCTCCCTCAATGTAAAACAAAATGTCAAATCCGGGACAGAGAGACTGACAAAACAGCTCCTATCTCCAGGCCATCAGACTGTTGAACAGCCATCACTAGCCAGCTACCTGCTCGGTACTCTATCCTGCACCTTGAGACTAATGCCTTATGTACAGTGCATTCGGAAAGTATTCAAACCCCTTGACTTTTTCCACATTTTGTTACGTTACAGCCTTATTCTAAAATGGATTGAATTCATTTTTGGACATGATTTGGAAAGGCACACACCTGTCTATATAAGGTCCCACAGTTAACAGTGCATGTCAGAGCAAAAACCAAGCCATGAGGTCGAAAGAATTGTCCGTATGGCTCTGAGACAGGATTATGTTGAGGCACAGATCTGGGGAAGGGTACCAAAACATTTCCGTAGCATTGAAGGTCCTCAAGAACACAGTGGCTTCCATCATTCTTAAAAGGAACAAGTTTGGAACCACTAAGACTCTTCCTAAAGCTGGCCACCCGGCCAAACTGAGCAATCGGCGGGAGAAGGGCCTTGTTCAGGGAGGTGACCTAGAACCCGATGGTCATTCTGGCCGCGCTCCAGTCTCTCTGTGGAGATGGGAGAATCTTCCAGAAGGACAACCATCTCTGCAGCACTCCACCAATTTATGGTAGAATGGCCAGACGGAAGCCACTCCTCAGTAAAAGGTACATGACAGCCCGCTTGGAGTTTGTCAAAAGGCACCTAAAGGACCCTCAGACCATGAGAAACAAGATTCTCTGGTCTGATGAAACCAAGATGGAACTCTTTGGCCTAAATGCCAAGTGTCACATCTGGAGGAAACCTGGCACCATCCCTATGGTGAAGCATGGTGGTGGCAGCATTATGCTGTGGAGATGTTTTTCAGTGGCAGGGATTGGGTAGTCAGGATCGAGGGGAAAGATGAACAGAGCAAAGTACAGAGAGATCCTTGATGAAAACCTGCTCCAGAGCACTCAGGAACTCCGCCTGAGGCGAAGGTTCACCTTCCAACAGCACAACGACCCTGAGCACACAGCCAAGACAACGCCGGAGTGGCTTCGGGACAGGTCTCTGAATGTCCTTGAATGGCCCAAAAGAGCCCAGACTTGAACCTGATCGAACATCTCTGGAGAGACCTGAAAATAGCTGTGCAGCGACACTCCCCATCCAACCTGACAGAGCTTGAGAGGATCTGCAGAAAATGGGAGAAACTCCCCAAATACAGGCGTGCCAAGCTTCTGCGTCATACCCAAGAAGACTCAAGGCTGTAATCGCTGCCAAAGGTGCTTCAACAAAGTACTGAGTAAAATTTCCAAAAACCTGTGTTTGCTTTGTCATTATGGGGTATTGTGTGTAGATTGATGAGGGGGAAAAACATTTTAGAATAAGGCTGTAACGTAACAAAATGTGGGAAAAGTCAAGCGGTGTGAATACTTTCCGAATGCACTGTGTATACTGTAGAGTAATTGAACGCTGACAACCTCATATTCTGTTTATATACTGTTGTTTACTCACAGTGTATATACGCTGAGTATACCAAAAATTAGGAACACCTTCCTAATATTGAGATGCAGCCCCACCCCTTTTACCCTCAAAACAGCTTCAATTCGTCGGGCCATGGACTCTAAAAGCTGTCAAACGATCCACAGGGATGCTGGACCAGTTTGACGCCAACGCTACCCACAGTTGGCTGGATGGCCTTTGGGTGGTGGGTCATTCTTGATACACACAAGAAACTGTTGAGTGTGAAAAACCCAGCAGCGTTGTAGTTCTTGACAAAAACCGGTGTGCCTGGCACCTACTACCATACCCAATCCAAAGGCACTTAAATATTTTGTCCTGCCCATTCACCCTCTGAATGGCACACATACACAATCCATGTCTCAATTGTCTCAAGGCTTAAATATCTTTCTTTAACCTGTCTCCTCCTCTTAATCGACACTGATTGTAGTGGATTTCACAAGGATTTTTTTGATTATTTGTATTGTATTTGTGAGACATTCTACTGCATTGTTGGAGTTAGAAACACAATAATTTTGCTGCACCTGCTATAACACCAGCAAATCTGTGTACGCGACCAATACATTTTGATTTGATTTGATTAGGGCTGGGGTTGATTGAGAAGTCACCTCAGGGCTAGGCGGTGGACAGCTTTCACAGTGCTGTCAATGGTCTGATGGGCTTAAGTCCCCTGGGAGCCTCTGTGCCCCTTCAGTGCTGCCATGTTGCTAGGAGACAGACAGATCCTGACTGCCTGTTGTCCTGTGTGGCTGTGGTTGAGCTTAGGTAGCCTACTCATTTTAGAATGTGGACTTTGTTCAATGATCCAAGCTCTTTCAGAACATCCAGTTACAATTCTCAAATGGGATCAACAACATGCAATCTATGTGCCTCAAAAAGACTATCCAATACCATGTCATGCAGCTCACTAACTTTGTCCTAATATAGACTGACCATTGTTTTAAGATTAAAAGACCATTCATGATTACAAATAATGCGTCACCTCAGTGAGCATGATCTTTGTCATCATATAGTTTGCGTTGAATTCTAGGTGATTGTGTAAGCACTCTAGTTGCAAGGGACAAAAGCGTGTAAGTACTCTATAGTTGGGCTATTCTGAGTACTGTCTCTATGTGTAACCTTATAGGACATTGATTGATGAAACTGAGGCAATAGGAAAGGTATGGATCATGCATCCAACCCCAGGTTGGTCATCAATATCGTACCCATGACGTTGTCAGTGATGACTTTGTCTACTGTTCCTCTGGACATACTTGTGCAGTATTTGAGCCAGAACTCACTGACTCAATATGGCCAAACAATGGGTCTCTGGAATACGAATACATTACATAATCACAGTCTACTCTGTGAAAGCGGTGAAATCCTTTTTACCAGGAGTTAAGGGGTGTCCAGTGTTTGTAACCTGACACCAGGCAGTCGTTTACCCACTGCAACACACTGGTATGAGAGCCGCTCTCTCATTGGCGCTTTCTGAAAGGCTCAACGGCCAGCTCAGAGAAGACAAGTCCTCTCCTCCACAAAAAGACCATCCAGAATGCTTCCACTCTTACCACAACCTTGTCATTGTGGAAGAAAATAAACACACTAGATAATGAGATAATAACAAATATAAACAAAGTTGTAGATCGACAATAACAGGGATTGCAAGCACTGTCTTGTTATGGCAATTAACAATTTAGTCCAGTCTGTCTCAGCAGTCTGCATGCAGAATGTATAATATGAAGCTCGCACCTGTTTCCACCGGAGTTCCACAGACTCTCTGACTTGTGTACCACTCCAAAAGATCTTCTACCAGCTTGTGTTTTTCTCTCTTTTAATTTATGCCCTTTTTACATTTGTCTTTGTACTGTAACGTGACAACAGATTGTAACCCAAATTAGAAATGTTCTCTGAAAAGCGACATTTCTTTTTGGAATGCAAGTATTTGCGACATTTACTGCTGGAATGCAAGTATTTGCCAGTTGATGTGACAAATGTTCAATGTCAGAAGTTGTTTTCTCATTAACATAAATCAATACTAAAATCCACACTTCTATAAATCAGTTGGAGCAAGGCAGGGTGGAGCTTGTGTTAGTGGAATCAGTTGTTGCGTTAACGCTGTGAGTTGCTGTTATTCCATTGATTGTTTCGTTTATATATTATTCTTACAATAATTTTTTAATTGCTTGAACAGAATTTCAACTATTCGTTTTTGTTGTTTATTGTTGTTTAATTTAATTTTAAATATCAGTGTCTCAGTTGTGGCTCATATTGTGTTTGAGGTATTATGTCATGTTTGTGCTGCTACTGAATAGGCTCTCTCATACATAAAGTGCCTTTGTATTGCAGCTCAGGTTTTTGTGGATTATAATAGCAATATTTTTGCACGGTCAGCATGTTATGTGAGTGGGGAGTTCAGTTTCTGTAGCTTTGTGGTGCGACTATAGGCAGAGTTTATGTCGCGTTGCGTTAGTGCAGAGCTGTGTTGCCAGGGCTGTGTCACAGTGAGTCACCACAAGAGGGAGGGACTTAGGCAGGAGGACAATGCTGGTGTTTGTGCAACGGCCCCTGAGTGGCGACTAGGTCTCTCAGATCGCTCTCGCTTGAATACCATTGCTGCACACATTGTTGAAGCGAAAGAAAAGTGGACAGCTTGATCCTGCTTGTGGCATGCACTGAGAGGGGTAAGTTCCCCATTGCTATCTTTCTTATGAAAACCCCCCCAAAAATGTCAGACTTAAAACAAGCTATGTTGTCTGAGCTCGATGATCTGGTGCAGTTTGGAGAAGTTGGGGCTTGGGGGTTTGAGGTTGGCGTGGGGTAGACGCTCTTGTCTGTGTTTTTGGCAGGGGACTAGTGTGAAAGGAGCGGAGCTGAAAGAAAGTTTCACAGAGAGGCTCAGTGAAAGGCATGTGCAGAATGTGATTGGGCACTAGAAATGCAAGTACAGAGCTGTAGTAAGAGAGGGATCCAGAGGAACGGTTCAAAAGAGGAGGATGGTTGTGGTGAAAGATAAGAACTGAGGAGAAATCAACAGAAAGGTGAGAGATGGAGAAAGATAAACTGATTGTATTTTCATGGGAAGAGAGAAGCGAGGATAGAGGGAAGGTTTACTGAGGTAAAAATAGACAGAAGGGGAATGGAGGTGGGGAGATTAAGAGAGAGATTAATTAGGTAGCTGAGAGAAGGAGGTAAGGAGAGAAATTAAGAAAGGAAAAAATGGTAAGGGGACAAGAGGAGAAGAGGGTAATTTTTGAGGTGGGAACACCTGATGTAGATTTTACATCCTGGGTAATATTGTCTATAATAATGTTGTGCAGACCAGCTGCTGACAATCATTGTTGGCAGAAAAAAAGTTGTCAAACCAATGTTATGCGTTTGCATACACGGCAAAATGAAATCTTTCAGTTCTGCCCTCCTCTGTAGATCAAATAGTCTTATCCCGTTTAGCAATAAGATTAGAGAGACTTAAGACATGTGGGAGCCCCAGGAAATTCTGCCTCAGTATTATGGCTGACCTGCCTGGGTCACAGACGTGTTTGTGCTAACCTTCAAATCCTTGTCCAATGCCAACATGACAAGGAGTGGCATGATGGCGCAAACAGATCTGGGACCCTGGTAATGAATGACCAGGATGGGCTTCAATAATGACCAGGATGGGCTTCAGAATTCTGATTGTTTGTGGACATTACATTTCTGCAATATCCTGAACAACTATTGCTATAAAGAGTTGTCACTGCAGTTCAGAGAGTTAACACAGAGATAAAAGGACATCTGTATGTTACTGAGGTATGGGAAAATATAACCTGACCCATGTCATTGGTGTGGCCTTGCTCTTTTGGAACAGACAGGGACCACTGGTATTCCTGTGTAGCACAGCAGAGCAGGAAGACTGGCCAGAGGACACCGGTTAAGCTCAAGTGGTGGGTGCCACATTATAGCGGAGTGGAACCCCAATGGTTCCCCACTGTGGAAGAACAGACACCACATTGATACCATAGAGGCGGCAAGCATTTGTGCTGGAGTCAGGTGGGCTGGTAAGGGTACGGAAGTGGTGACACCTTGGGGCTGAGCAGGTGTGCCGATCCATCGGAGGAGGAAGGAAACTGACGTGGGCCTGGAGCCCAGTGACAGCCAGGATGGCCGAGCAGAAAGTTAGGTAACCACCATTACAATATCTCTTCACCTAGAACCTTGAGGATTCAATCTAACAATAGAGTGAAAGGAGAAAATATTTTGTTTTGCCCTATGTTAACATTGTGCATTTACATGGTGTTTATGTCTCTGTCTTTCTGTGTGTGTTTGTGTGTGTATGTATGAATCTGTTCCTCTTTGTCTGGGTGTTTTGCATGGATTTGTGGGTTTGTGTTTTGTGGTTTCCATCTCCGCAGCCTACCTGCTAAGCTGATTAATGGGGGCGTGGCAGGGCTGGTGGGTGTGACCTGTGTGTTTCCTATTGATCTGGCTAAGACCCGCCTACAGAACCAGCAGGGTGCCCGAGTCTACACCGGGATGTGAGTACTGCCTTGGCTCCTCTTTTATTTTATCCACACAAGGGACTTGAGACACTTCCTGTCCTCTGACTCACACCAGGGATTTGAGGTCTTTGAGACGGGGAGACGCTCTTTTTCAAAGAGGGAGTTTTCCCTTGTGGGATGAATACAGTTTATTGAATTGGAAGAAAGAGAGAATAGTTCTGTCTCATACACACAGTAATTGTTTACAAGTAATCTGACTAAGCTGTCCATGAGGGCAGATTGGGTCAAAAGTGTTTTTGCACATCTACATTCAAAACAAGCATTTGGTGCTGCATTGGTGAGCGCTATATTTAGAGTGGCTTCCACAATAAATCCGACAGGGAAAAAAGCTTATTCCTGGCTCAAAGGTATTACTTCTTGACATTATTGGCTCTACTGGTTGTCTAGTACAGACAGCTGTCTATCTCTGTACATCTGTACAGATAAGACAGTGCTATGGCAACAGGGTTGAGTGGGCATTGTGCCTATATTTACCTTGGTGAAGACAGAATGTTGGCCCAGGGAGTTACTGGTTGGCACAGGAGTGATCCTTTGGCATCCTGACTACACATGGTCTTTAATTAAGTAACAATCTAGTTGCTGCTCATGAAGGCGATCACATCAATGGAAAATCACAATGTGAACCAATTAAAGGAAAGTGTCCATCAATTATGTTTGTGTTTTGTAGTGTGTAGCTGTGTTTTAAGTGATACCAAACAACCAACATTCAGCTATATATGTTGAGATTGACAAGACACTGTATTGTAAGGAAAAGCAAATTACATACATGGTATTCATTTTTTCATTTTTATTATTATTAAATATTAAAACATACAATCTACTTTCAGTGAAGCCGCTCAACATTTACATAACATTCAGGTATTTGTTGTTTATGCATGGTCAATAAGCATCAGTTATAAATGTTATAAAATAAATCAGGAATTTCAAGGATAGAATTCTTCAAAAAGTTAATCCAAACTGATTTTACCTTAATATTTCTCCTTTTTATGTGAAGGCTGGACTGTTTGACGAAGACAGTTAAGATGGAAGGCTACTTTGGGATGTATAGAGGTACTATTTCCCTGGATTCATGTAATGTGCAATTCTCTGTTTTGAGTTTAGCTAACACTGCCTAAATTGACATAACTGCGGTAAACCTTGTATTGTACTTTTTTTAAAGTATTTTTTAATTTCTTTAATTTATCAAGGCAAATCAGTTAAGAACAAATTCTTATTTACAATGACGGCCTACCAATCAATGACTTACAGTTAGTAACTAGCCTAGAGCTAATCATATGGAAGTGCAGCGCAGGGGAAGGTTTTGTGTATGATGTTAACTGTAGTTTGTGTTGCTATAATCCATTACCCCTTCCCCCTCCCCAGGTGCAGTAGTGAATCTCACTCTTGTCACACCAGAGAAAGCCATCAAACTGGCAGCAAATGATATCTTCAGACAGAAACTCTCCAAGGATGGGTAACTCACATTTAGTCCTAGAACAGCACATACACTTTTCACTATTCAACTGAAAGATATTTAAACTGAAACACTTTTTGGGGCGGGGACAAAAGTTTTGGAGCCGGGGACCCCTTTTGTGATAGCAATTTCATCAGGGACCCCCTCATAATCAGCATATAAGGAGTTTACTATGACTTCGTCAGTGCATCGCCAGGAGGAAAAAAGTTTTGGGCCCTGGGAAGGAACATTTTAAAAGGCACACCTCTTGGAATCAGAGAAAATGCTGATTTCCTTCAATTCTACAGATTTTGTCATGTGGCAAAGAGATGTTTTGTTGTTGCAGCTTTAAAGGTAATATCCTGCAATTTTACATATGTTTCCTTGAGGCAGAGAGTTGCACTTTTAAAGCAAAAAAAAATACAGTGCATTTATGTACAAAAAAATGGGTGAGGAAAACAAAATTGATCATTGGTGGAGTACTGTGGATACCAATATCCCTCACAGACCCATGTTGCCCAGGGTTAAGAACATAAATTGTAGATGAATAATATTACATTGTATTGTATTACACCCTCTAAACTTATTCCACGGATCCCTTGGCCAGACTTTGTTTAATCTGTAGTCAGGCCCAGTGCAGTGTTTTATATACATTTCCACACTATGAGGTTGGAATAAGACTGTGAAATTGACGATAATGCCCTTTTAGTGTAAGAGCTACCTGAAATTTCAGCCTGTTTTGGTGGGATGGAGTTTTGGCCTGCTTGGTGACCTCAATTAGTTAATAGACCAATAAGAAAGAGAATCCCAAACCTCTCTGCCAATAACAGCTAATTTTCAGTTTTCCGCTCCCCATTCAGACCACTCCCAGACAGTCCTAGCAAAATTGTGTGAGAAAATGCTCTTTGCTATGAAGCTATTATTTTTTTTTGACCATTTGAAAGTGGCAATATGTAAATTTGTGGGCGACCCAACCAAATTCACACAGAAATGTGAGTTATAGATCTATCATTCTACTTGAAAGCAAGTCTAAGAAGCGGTAGAGACTGTATATTCTATGTACGCTATTTCTATGCTTTTGTGTCTTTTACTTTCAGTTTTGTACACCAGCTTCAAGCAGCTGTAACAACAATATTTTTGGTTATGGAAAATATATTTCACAGCGGTTTAGATGGTACAATGATTCTCTATACTATACTAGCTTATTTTGTCACATAAACTGAAATTAGGCAAATTATTAGAGTATTAGCAACCAGGAAATGGCAGAGTGATTCTGCATGTTGCAACTTTAATTGAAAACTATCACAGTAAGGTACTTAATTGTTACCAAGACATGATTTGATATTGAGATAAAACGGCTGCATTGGACCCCACTTCGAGAAGACCTGCCTTAAAGTACTTATTTATGCAGAAAGGTCATCAGGTGGATAATCCTTAGTTAACATAACATTAATGGAATAAAGTCAGACGATCGAAGGTGCTATTGCTACAGTGCACTGTGTCTATTTATCAGAATGGTGGTGCCATTGCTATGTGTTGTTTATTAGCCTGCTAACCCTGTCATTTTGTCCCACAGGAAGTTGCCCCTATGGGGGGAGATACTGGCAGGATGTGGGGCAGGGACGTGTCAGGTGATAGTGACCACACCCATGGAGATGCTCAAGATCCAGTTGCAAGACGCAGGAAGGTTGGGTGAGTTCTGTGAAACATTTGTCCTTAGGCACAGCTCAGAGTGTGATAGGCAGTGATAATGACTCTGCTGCTGAAGTTTTTTGACACTGATGTGGTGTGTGTGTGTGTGACAGCTGCCATAACCAGAGTGGTCCAAGCACCCACTGCAGCTCCTGGTCCAGCGCCGTCATTGGTGGCCCCCCCTCCAGCCCAGCCAGTCCCACCACCACGTACCACTGCCATCCGTATCACCCTGGAGCTACTGAAAACACGCGGCCTGCCTGGCCTCTACCGAGGAGCAGGAGCCACATTGATGAGGTCAAACACTCTCTGTTTCTCTCAAATTCACATAGGAAACAGCATACAAAGTCGAACACTGAATGAATGATATTAGACAAACTGTATGTGTGTGTGTGTCAAACGCACGCACTCACTCATTCACTCCCTGTGTGCCAAGCACACACACACAAACATGTTTCTGTTGCTCACTTCTGAGTAATCCTGAACTGAGTGAACTGAGGTAACCTGCTAGACTCACTGTCAGGCCTGATTTGTCTCATTGTCTCATTACTGGTGATTAGTTTGTGGCAAAGACTTTCAGATTTACTTCTGGTAAAGGCTACCTCATTTACATACATCACATATCGCATCGCTCTGTTCAACATTTGACATTTTTGGTAAATAAGTTGTCTCTTACACTAAGCACTGTACATAGAATGTATCTCGGGTCTGACTGGCACATTGGCTAATCAAGGCCAAAATACAATACCAGTCAAAAGTTTGGACACACCTACTCATTCAAGGGTTTTTCTTTATTTTTAGTATTGTCTACATTGTAGAATAAAAGTGAAGACATCAAAACTATGAAATAACATATGGAATCATGTAGTAACCAAAAAAGTGTTAAACAAATCAAAATATATTTTAGATTTTAGATTCTTCAAAGTAGTCACCATTTGCTTTGATGACAGCTTTGCACACTCTTGGCATTCTCTCAACCAGCTTCATGAGGAATACTTTTCCAACAGTCTTGAAGGAGTTCCCACATATGCTGAGCACTTGTTGCCTGATTTTCCTTCACTCTGCGGTCCAACTCATCCCAAACCATCTCAATTGGGTTGAGGTCAAGTGATTGTGGAGGCCAGGTCATCGGATGCAGCACTCCATCACTCTCCTTGGTCAAATAGCCCTTACACAGCCTGTAGGTGTGTTTTGGGTCAAAAAATTATATGATAGTCCCACTAAGCGCAAAACAGATGGGATTTTGTATAGCTGTAGAATGCAGTGGTAGCCATGCTGGTTAAGTGTGCCTTGAATTCTAAATAAATCACTGACAGTGTCACCAGCAAAGCACCATCACACTTCCTCCATGCTTCACAGTGGGAACCACACATGCGGAGATCATCCGTTCACCTACTCTGCGTGTCACAAAGACATGGCGGTTAGAACCAAAAATCTAAAATTTGGACTCATCAGACTAAAGGACAGATTTCTACGATCTAATGTCCATTGCTCATGTTTCTTGGCCCAAGCAAGTCTCTTCTTCTTATTGGTGTCCTTTAGTAGTGGTTGCTTTGTAGCAATTCAACCATGAAAGCCTAATTCACGCAGTCTCCTCTGAACAGTTGATGTTGAGATGTGTCTGTTACTTGAACTCTGTGAAACATTTATTTGGGCGGCAATCTGAGGTGCAGTTAACTCTAATGAACTTGTCCTCTGCAGCAGAGGTAACTATGGGTCTTCCTTTCCTGTGGTGGTCCTCATGAGAGTCAATTTCATCATAGCGCTTGATGGTTTTTGCGACTGCACTTGAAGAAACTTTCAAAGTTCTTGAAACGTTCCACATTGACTGACCTTCATGTCTTAAAGTAACGATGGACTGTTTCTCCTTGCTTATTTGAGCTGTTCTTGCCATAATATGCACTTGGTCTTTTACTAAATAGGGCTATCTTCTGTATACCAACCCTACCTTGTCACAACACAACTGATTGGCTCAAACACATTAAGAAAGAAAGAAATTCCACAAATGAACTTTTAACAAGGCACACCTGTTAATTGAAATGCATTCCAGGTGACTACCTCATGAAGCTGGTTGAGAGAATGCCAAGAGTGTGCAAAGCTGTCATCAAGGCAAATGGTGGCAATTTTGAAGAATCTCAAATATAAATAAAAATAACACTTTTTGGTTACTACATGATTCCATATGTGTTATTTCATAGTTTTGATGTCTTCACTATTATTCTACAATGTAGAAAATAGTAAAAATAAAGAAAAACCCTTGAATGAGTAGGTGTGTCAAAAATTGACCGGTACTGCAAATCAATAGGTTCTTGCAGTTATGTCTGGCAGGGTTAATCCTCCTGTGGACTGAGGCATACCTCCATTATTTTTCATTTTCCAGGGACGTCCCTTTCTCTATGATCTACTTCCCGATGTTCGCCAACCTGAACGCGCTGGGCCGCGGAGGTCCAAGTAGCCATGGAGACCTGCAGGAGCGGGCCCCCTTCCTGCAGTCCTTCACGGCAGGCTGCACAGCCGGATCAGTGGCAGCTGTAGCTGTCACACCATTGGACGGTGAGAGAGACGGGCAGGGAAGGGCTGGGGGAGCCCCATAAAGCAGAGATAAACCTCTGTATTCTCAGTGTCATTCAGTAACGCACACATTATTCAGTAGCAGTACATGTTGTTCAGTCCTACACTGTAATGCCCACAATAAGACCATCTAATCCTTATGTACAGTGGCAAGAAGAATATGTGTTCCCTTTGGAATTACCTGGATTTCTGCATAAATTAGACATAAAATGTGATCTGATCTTCATCTTAGTCACAACAATAGACAAACACAGTGTGCTTAAACTAATACACAAATTATTGTATTTGTCTTGTCTATATTGAATACACCATTTAAACATTCACAGTGTAGGTTGGAAAACGTATGTGAACCCTCACAACATTTGAGTTTGCTATTCACAAGAAGCATTGCCTGATGTGAACCATGCCTCGAATAAAAGAGATCTCAGAAGACCTAAGATTATGAATTGTTGACTTGCATAAAGTTGGAAAGAGTTACAAAAGTATCTTTAAAATCCTTGATATTCATCAGTCCACGGTATGACAAATTGTCTATAAATGGAGAAAGTTCAGCACTGCTGCTACTCTCTGTGGACAGTTTAAACTAAAGTTGAGTTGTTTGTAAGGAACACAACACTATGTGTGGAGGAAAAAAAGGCACAGCACACCAACATCAAAACCTCATCCCAGCTATAAAGTATGGTGGAGTGAGCATCATGGTTTGTGGCTGCTTTGCTGCCTCAGGGCCTGGACAGCTTGCTATCATCGACTGAAAAATGAATTCCCAAGTTTATCAAGACATTTTGCAGGAGAATGTTAGGCCATCTGTCCGCCAATTGAAGCTCAACAGAAGTTGGGTGATGCAACAGGACAACGACCCAAAACACAGAAGTAAATCAACAACAGAATGGCTTCAACAGAAGAAAATACGCCTTCTGGAGTGGCTCAGTCAGAGTCCTGACCTCAACCCGATTTTAAAATGCTGTGGCATGACCTCGAGAGCGGTTCACACCAGACATCCTAAGTATATTACTGAACTGAAACAGTTTTGTAAAGATGAATGGTCCAAAATTCCTCCTGACCGTTGTGCAGGTCTGATCCGCAACTACAGAAAACTTTTGGTTTAGTTTATTTCTGCCAAAGGCGGGTCAACCAGTTATTACACTGTGAATGTTTACACACGGTGTGTTCAATAAAGACATGAAAACGTATCATTGTTTGTGTGTTATTAGTTTAAGCAGACTGTGTTTGTCTATTGTTGTGACAAATTTTATGACCAATTTATGCAGAAATCCAGGTAATTCCAAAGGGTTCACATACCTTTTCTTGCCACTGTAGATGTCATACAGGGACAGTTTGTAAGGGCTGAATCCTGTGTTGGGTTGGGGTTGCGGAGGCTATTGAATTTAATTAGCGGATTACAATTAAATGATACCCCAATTGCAATGGAATGAACTACGGTATTATCAATAACTCAGGAATCCCAGAGCACAATGATACCCTCATTGTCTGTACTTTATAGAGAAGGGCAGTTGAGTTGACATTGATTTCTGTGTGTGTGTGTGTGTGTGTGTGTGTGTGTTTGTTGGCAGTCATAAAGACTCGTATACAGACCTTGCAGAAGGGGGAGGGAGGGGGAGGACACATACCGTGGCATTGTTGACTGCACACGGTAAGGCATGCACCGGAAAACCCACACGTTTGCTGCTCCAATGTGTATGTGTAAACCTTTCACAGACAGCAGGTTTCTCACCTTTCCATAGGCGGATCTGGAGTAAAGAGGGCCCAGCAACATTCCTCAAGGGGGCGACGTGTCGCGCTCTGGTCATTGCCCCTCTCTTTGGCATCGCACAGGGGGTCTACTTTCTGGGCGTAGGAGAGCAGTTGCTAGGGCTACTGGAATAGCAGCAGAATGTGACCCTTACAGTATAGAACATACTGCTTCATTCAGCAGTGAAAGTGAATGGAGGGAGAGGAGAGTGTAGCCCCAACTGTATGAGCACTGAGTACATGGAGAGAGAGCGAGAGAAAGACCGAAAGAGAGAGGTCACAATCAGCTAACCAAATGATGAAAAAAAAGAGGAAGAGTGAAGTATGATGGGGAGGCTCTAACTGCTAACACGGGAAACAACATTGCACACTAATTATGTTTGTCTAGATTTCTAAAATGTGTAAGCAGGGTTCTATAGGTTAAACAGGCTTCTGAATGTTTATGTATGTGACTAATCTGGAGGTGTGTCTCAGCCAGGTTGGTGTCTTGGGGTTGTATTTTCAACTTGAGAGCTAACTCTCCATGGTTATTTTGCAGAAGGGTCCTTGAGTTTGCCATCACTAAGGAAGTTGCCAAGCTATCGTGTTATTTGAGTGACAAACCCCTCTTGAAATTTGTTTTCAAACTATCAAATATTTTTATGAATGTTGTATAATGTTGACTACATTGCCATGTTTGAGAAGTCTAAACTAGAATTTGGCCCGCATTTCAAAGCAAAGGGTTCACCTTTCACAGAGAGATATCCTTTTTGTTTTGTTTTATGAAAAAGGACTTAACCTCCACATTAGCTCAGTGAGTTGCTTTCCCATCCGTGAGTCCAGAGTTGTAATCTTGGACTCGTCCTGTGTCAAGCACAACCTGTTAACTGTATAGGGTCAGTTGTTAATGCTTTAATCCTATCTCTGTACTGTAACCCGCTGAACAGCCAGGCTCCTCTCCTACAGTTTAGACTGCTGGGCCTGCACTCTGAGGCCTTACCTTCCTGTTCACCACAACTCTGAGACTCAGAAGCAAACCTCCTCTAGCTGTATTACTGTTAGCTTAACTTTTTAAATGCTTCTATGAATGACATGTCGGTTCACACAATAAAAATAATAAAAATAAAGCCTTATTTTGCTGATGGAGTCTATTGTCCAAAACATTTAACTTGTGCGTAAATCTTAACATTTGCTTTTCAGCATAATTGTTGAAAGTGTTCAAATTTTTGTACTAATGTACAATTTAGTGAAGCCTATGATAAGATCCATTTTAAAGCACTAGTTTTCTTGTGAACTCTCTATGGTGTAAATCCACAAGGTGGCAATAAAAGCATTTTATTTTGTACATTTTTAATGCTGAACACTACATTTTATGATGGGTCTGGAATAACCATTTTATTAATTGGAGAGAACAATCTGATTAAACTGTAAATGAAAATACTGAATATTCACATTTCTGTATGTATTTATTATTAATCACATTGGTAAGTAACAATAAAAGACATCCATTCTCTAATCCAATATATTCCCATTCTACACTAAATATATACACACACACACAAACAACCATCAAAAGAAATACAGCAGCAGCCACCCTTTTAGGAGTTTGGACACCTTACGGTAACCAAAAAATACCTTGATTGTTCCGCAAGGGAAGGTAAAGGGACAATCTACGCTAAACAAAAATATAAACGCAACATGTAAAGTGTTGGTCCCATGTTTCATGAGCTGAAATAAAAAAAATCCTACAAATTTTCTATTCGCACAAAGTTTTTATTTCTCTCAAATTCTGTGCACAAATTTGTTTATATCCGTTAGTGAGCATTTTTCGTTTGCCAAGATAATCCTTCCACCTGACAGTTGTCGTATGTCAAGAAGCTGATCATTACACAGGTGCACCTTGTGCTGGGGACAACAAAAGGCCACTTTAAAATGTGCAGTTGTCACATAACATAATGCCACAGATGTCTCAAGTTTTGTGGGAGTGTGCAATTAGCATGCTGACTGAAGGAATATCCACCAGAACTGTTGCCAGAGAATTTATTGTTAATTTTTCTACCATACGCTGCATCCAACGTAGTTTTAGACAATTTGGCAGTACGTCCAACTGGCCTCATAACTGCAGACCACCTGTAACCATGTCAGCCCTGGACCTCCACATCCGGCTTATTCACCTGCGGGATCATCTGGGGGCTGAGGAGTGTGTCTGTATTAAATCCATTTTGTGGAGAAAAACTCATTATGATTGGCTGGGCCTGGCTCCCCAGTGGGTGGGCCTGGTTGCCAAATAGGTGGGCCTATGCCCTCCAAGGCCCACCCATGGCTGCACCCATGTCCAGTCATGTGAAATCCATAGATTAGTGCCCAATGAATTTATTTCAATTGACTGACTTCCTTATATGAACTGTAACTAAGTCAAATTTTTGGAATTGTGGCATTCATATATTCTTTTCAGTATAATCCCAAAAATGTACGGTTCAGGTTGGCACCGAAAAGAGCCACTCTAACCTCAGGCATCATCTGTCAGAGAGGAACAGAGAGGACACAGTGAATACTTATTCTCTCCCGGTACTCTCAAAAGCATATTCAGGTAGATAAGATCAGCTGGATCACTTAATTTCAAATCGACCCCATCCAGTTGGAGTTGTACCCGAGATATACCCGGGTTAGTGCTTGGGGTATTTGTACTGTGATTTCTAACCCCTAATCTGCATGATAGGTAAATAAAGTACCTGCTGAGGCAAGAGGTCAAGCCTGCTCTCCAGGGTGTTGGCTACTTTGTTTTTCCCATTATCGCTGTAACAACTCCTCATGTCTCCCAATGGTGGCTCCCTGCAGGCAGACAGCGTGGCGGAGCTGGTCCAAATCTGCTGGGTCTGTCATGGCCAGTTCGTACTATCACGGCACAAGGCGAGACACAGATGCAGACACAGGAGGCAAATGGTTGGAGTCTTACAATGTTTATTAATCCAAAGGGGTAGGCAAGAGAATGTTGTGGACAGGCAAAATAGTCCAAACCAGATCAGAGTCCAATAGGTACCGAAGGGCAGGCAGATCAAGGTCAGGGCAGGCAGGATGATCAGGCAGACAGGAAAGTAACCAGGCAGGGGTCAGATCCGGGAGGACTATAAAAAGAGAATAGAAAAGGAGTACGGGAAAAACATGCCGGTTGACTTGACTAAACATACAAGAAGAACTGGCACAGAGAGACAGGAAACACAGGGATAAATACACTGGGGGAAATAAGTGACACCTGGAGGGGCTGGAGACAATCACAGGAACAGGTGAAACAGATCAGGGCGTGACAGAAATCATTGGAAAACAAACTGGCGATCTACGATCAAGACTATCGTACCAATGGGACATTAAAAACTGTAATATCTTAAGTTTCACCGAGACTTGGCTGAACGACGACACAGATAATATAGAACTGGCTGGCTTCTCCGTTTCGGCAGGACAGAGCAGCTACGTCTGGTAAGACGAGGGGCAGGGGTGTGTGTCTATTTGTCAATAACTGCTGGTACGCGATGTCTAATATTAAAGAAGTCTTGAGGTATTGCTCGCCTGAGGTAAAATACAGCATGATAAGATATAGACCACACTATCTACCAAGAGAGTTCTCATCTATATAATTCGTAGCCGTCTATTTACCACCACAAACTGATGCTGGCACTAAGACCGCACTCAACCAGCTGTATAAGGCCATAAGCAAACAAGGAAATGCTCACCCAGAACCTAGAGGCCGGGGACTTTAAAGCAGGCAAACTAAAATCTGTTTTCCCTCATTTTTACCAGCATGTCACATGTGCAACTAGAGGAAAATAAACCTCTAGACCACCTTTACTCCACACAAAGAGACATACAAAAGTCTCCCTCACCCTCCATTTGGCAAATCTACCATAATTCTATCCTCCTGATTCCTGCTTACAAGCTAAAATTAAAGCAGGAAGTACCAGTGACTTGCTCAATACGGAAGTGGTCAGATGACGTGGATGCTACGCTACAGGACTGTTTTGCTAGCACAGACTGGAATATGTTCCGGGATTCATCCAATGGCATTGAGGAGTATACCACATCAGTCACTGACTTCATCAATAAGTGCATCGACGACGTCGTCCCCACATTGACCGTACGTACATATCCCAACCAGAAGCCGTGGATTACAGGCAACATCCGTATTGAGCTAAAGGCTAGAGCTGCCGTTTTCAAGGAGCGGGTCACTACTCCAGACGCTTTTAAGAAATCCTGCTACAGGTAAAGCGTCAATACAGGACTAAGATTGAATCGTACTACACCGGCTCTGATTCTCGTTGGATGTGGCAGGGCTTGAAAACTATTACGGACTACAAATGGAAACCCAGCCACGAGCTGCCCAGTGACACGAGCCTACCAAATGAGCTAAATGCTTTTTATGCTCGCCTCGTGGCAAGCAACACTGAATCATGCATGAGAGCACCAGCTGTTCCGGACGACTGTGTGATCACGCTCTCCGTAGCCAAAGTGAGCAAGACCTTTAAACAGGTCAACATTCACAAAGCCGGGGGGCCAGACGGATTAACAGGCTGTGTACTCAAAGCATGCACGGACCAACTGGCAAGTGTCTTCACTGACATTTTCAACCTCTCCCTGGCCAAGTTAAGTTGATTTACAGCAATGGCCTGGGGAATAGTTACAGAGGAGAGGGGATGAATGAGCCAATTATAAGCTGGGTATGATGGTGACCATGATGGTATGAGGGCCAGATTGGGACTTTAACCCCGGTGTCCTGGCTAACACCCCTACTCTAACGATAAGTGTCATGGGATTTTTAATGACCACAGAGAGTCAGGACACCCATTTAACATCCCATCCGAAAGACAGCACCCAATCACTGCCCTGGGGCATTGGGGAAACAAATTTAGACCAGAGGAAAGGGTGCCTCCTACTGGCCCTCCAACACCACTTCCAGCAGAATCTGGTCTCCCATCCAGGGACCAACCAGGACCAACCCTGCTTAGCTTTGAAAGGCTGGTCATGGCTCACATCAACACCATCATGCCAGAAAACCTAGACCCACTCCAATTCACATACCGCCCCAACACATACCGCCCTAAGTTAGTAGATCTTGACACACACAGAAAGAGAAAGTCAGATAGCACTAGCAACACGATATCTTAAATATACTTACATAATTGCTAAAATATACT
This sequence comes from Brachymystax lenok tsinlingensis, assembly GCA_030435695.1. Classification (NCBI taxonomy): domain Eukaryota; kingdom Metazoa; phylum Chordata; class Actinopteri; order Salmoniformes; family Salmonidae; genus Brachymystax; species Brachymystax lenok. The sequence goes on along the minus strand of CM059793.1, from coordinate 40,910,983 downwards.
TAAGCATCAAAAGTAAAAGTATAAATAATAAAAGATCCTTATATTAAGCAAAGCAGATGGCAACATTTTCTTGATTTAAAAATTTACGGATAGCCATGGGCACACTCCAACGCTCAGACATTATTTACAAAATAGTCCCCCAAAATAGTCCCCCTGCCCAGAGGCAGTAGGGATGACCAAGTGTTATTTTGATAAGTGCATGAATTTGACAATTTTCCTGTCCTGATAAGCATTCAAAATGTAATGAGTTATTTTGTTTGTAAGGGAAAATGTATGGAGTAAAAAGTACAATATTTTCTTTAGGAATATAGTGAAGTAAGAGTAAAACTAGTAAAATAAAGTACAGATACCTAAAAAAAAAAAGACTTAAGTAGTACTTTAAAATATTTTTAAGTACTTTACACCACTGGCTACCGGTATCTTCCTGCATAGTAAAGTGTTCTAGCCTGTAATAGACATTGTTTTGTGAACAGTAATTATCAAATCAAATCAAAGTTTATTTGTCACGTGCGTCGAATACAACAGGTGTAAACCTTACAGTGAAATGTTTACTTACAGGCTCTAACCAACAGTGCAAAAAATAATAAAAAAGGTATTAGGTGAACATTAGGTAGGTAAAGAAATAAACACCGCAGTATATACAGTAGCGAGGCTATATACAGTAGCGAGGCTGTAAAAGTAGCGAGGCTGTAAAAGTAGCGAGGCTACATACAGACACCGGTTTTCAGGCTGATTGAGGTAGTATATGTACATGTAGTTATGGTTAAAGTGACTATACATATATGATGAACAGAGAGAAGCAGTAGCGTAAAAAAGGGGTTGGCGGGTGGTGGGACACAATGCAGATAGCCCAGTTAGCCCATGTGCGGGAGCACTGGTTGGTCAGTCCAATTGAGGTAGTATGTACTTGAAAGTATAGTTAAAGTGACTATGCATATTTGATAAACAGAAAGTAGCAGCAGCGGGGGCACAATACAAAAGTCCAGATAGTCATTTGATTACCTGTTCAGGAGTCTTATGGCTTGGGGGTAAAAACTGTTGAGAAGCCTTTTTGTCCTAGACTTGGCACTCCGGTACCGCTTGCCATGCGGTAGTAGAGAGAACAGTCTATGACTGGGGTGGCTGAGGTCTTTGACAATTTTTAGGGCCTTCCTCTGGCACCGCCTGGTGTAGAGGTCCTGGATGGCAGGCAGCTTAGCCCCAGCGAAGTACTGGGCCGTACGCACTACCCTCTGTAGTGCCTTGCGGTCAGAGGCGGAGCAATTGCCGTACCAGGCAGTGATGCAACCAGTCAGGATGCTCTCACTGTTGCAGCTGTAGAACCTTTTGAGGATCTCAGGACCCATGCCAAATCTTTTTAGTCTCCTGAGGTGGAATAGGCTTTGTCGTGCCCTCTTCACGACTGTCTTGGTGTGTTTGGACCATTCTAGCTTGTTGTTGATGTGGACACCAAGGAAGCTCTCAACCTGCTCCACTACAGCCTCGTCGATGAGAATGGGTGTGCTCGTTCCTCCTTTTCCTGTAGTCCACAATCATCTCCTTAGTTTTGGTTACGTTGTGGGAGAGGTTGTTGTCCTGGCACCACACGGCCAGGTCTCTGACCTCCTCCCTGTAGGCTGTCTCGTCGTTGTCGGTGATCAGGCCTACCACTGTTGTGTCGTCTGCAAACTTAATGATGGTGTTGGAGTCGTGCCTGGCCATGCAGTCGTGGGTGAACAGGGAGTACAAGAGGGGACTGAGCACGCACCCCCTAGGAGCTCCTGTGTTGAGGATCAGCGTGGCAGTTTAAACAATTCTACATGCCTTGTTGCATTATTGAAGTGTGTTAACTTCAGTGCAGCATAAGTGGTGATGATGCAGCCCAGACTCCCAATGAATGCAGTGGTTCAATAGGACAAGCTAGAGTAAATGGAGCAGGCAAGGTGCGCTCGCGCTATAAGGGGACATAGGCTGCAGTGATAGACAGACTTGATCGTCTCCCAATCAGTAAGACGCTGTGAGACATTTGACAGAAGTACCGAAAGTAACAACTTCTAGTAACAAACTGTTTTTCATGTTATCAATGGGTTCATCTGACTCTGGGTAAGTAGAAGTAGCAATTGCCAAAATGTTGCACTATCCCTTTGAATTGGGATCCGTCTTCAGAGACGATCACATCATAAAGAAGAGTATTTCCCATGGTGACTGCGACCAGGGATCCTTGGGACGTTCTTACCATCACCCTTAATTAGGGAGCACCGGCGCGCTAGCGGGCCCCTCCCGACACTACCCGGTGAAATGTAAGGCGCCAAATTCAAAATCCAAAAGTTGAATTATTAAACATTCATCAATATACTAGTGTTGCATAGTCATCAAAAGCTCTGCTTCTTGGCAATATCACAGCGTTGTCAGATTTAAAAAAGGATCTATGGCGAAAGCACAACATTTGATTGTTTGAGGATAGCACCCCACATGTTTATGCATTAGCATAAATTCATTTGTTATGGAAATGTTGTGCCTAATGTTCACAAACTGAACTTCAATTAAACAACTGTCTGTTACCCAGTATTTGTAAGATACTGGTTGAAATGAGACAAACAGAGGCCCAATCTACAATGGTCAAATGTAAAAGTGTTTATTCACGCGAGCTATGCTGAGATACAATGCACATTCGTTTATATAGTCACACATAGCATCATAAATGTCCATACAAATAGCGTCACATATGTCCCTCCTTGTCCACTTCAAAACATACATTTACTAATCTTGTCCTGCAACATGTTACACAATCCTATTACATGCCCAACTGTATTTTCCCCTCCCTGTCTGGAGAGGCCTTCTTCCTCTTATCAGTTTACACAGTGATCACATGCTGTCTTTCACTGGTTCCTCCTTTTCACACACATCCAAGCCAACTATAAAAATACTGTACTGGTTATTGGTTATCTCATTATTTTAGGATTATAATTCATTTAGTCATCATTAAAGATTTTAAATCATATAAAATCATCTATAACACATATCCAGCGCTGGTCACACAAAACTCATTATAATAGCTTAAAAATATCACTTACCTTTCGAAGAACTTCTGCTGAGGGCTTCCCAAGTGTCCAACGAAGACATCCAATGGTTCTTTTGTTAGAAAAAGTAATTTATTATATCCATAAATCTCAGTTTGGTTGGCGCGTTATGATCATAAAATCCACCGTTGAGTCGCCCATTGAACCGTGAAGAGAACACGTTCAAATTATACCTATAAACTTTCTACAAACAAATCAAACATAATTTTTAATGTATCCTTAGGTATCCTTTTATGTATATTATATTATGTATACTGTAATATTTCAACCGGACGATAACGTGAAAAATAGGAAAGGAAAATAAACTGGGGCGCGCTCACAATCTCGTGCGCATCAAAAGTTATAAACAAAAGTAGTCCCCTGACTTCTTCCTATCCGTTCTGCTTACTCCTAGAACTTCCAGTCTTTGTATAAAGACTGTTGACATCTAGTGGAAGCCATAGGTACTGCAGTCTCAGTCCTAGGTAAAATACAAGCACAATGGAGAAGAATGTCATTTACAAAAAAAAACTGAAAATCCGGATGGATTTTCCTCAGGTTTTTGCATGCTATATCAGTTCTGTTATACTCACATACATTATTTTAACACTCTTAGAAACTTCAGAGTGTTTCCTATCCAATAGTACTAATTATGTGCATATCCTATTTTCTGGGCCTGAGTGGCAGGCATTTTACTTTGGGCACGCTAGACTCTCCAAAACCGTCACCTATGCTGCCGCTCCCTAAGAAGTTAAAGCTCAGACACACCCGTAGGATTGTCCGACGTTTGCCTGCCTGACAGTATTTAGCACCTCTGAAGGGGGTGCTTTGCGATTCTAAGTAGAAACCATAGGTTCGTAGCCACCGGGTTGGCACGACTTTTGTTCTAGCAAGAGAATGAACGGTTTCACACTGTGATAAGTATCGATGGCAGGGAGATTCTCTGTGTATTTCATGCTTTACCTTGACCATTTAACATTCAACGGGGGGTAAGGACGTCCCAAGGAGCCTGATAGCACGGATCTATTTCCCATTCGGCTTTTTAGAATTCACTCTGGGCGAAAGGGGAAATAAACTCACATGTTCCTCTGCTGGTCGATCTGCTTTTCTTTTTTCTCATAATACTCCATGATCTTGAGCTCCAGACAGACAGCCCTCCTCAATGTTAAACTCCACTTCTGCCTGTAGCAGCAGACATACATCTGTTAATACTCTGTATAGCCCCTCCCACCAGCTTCCTCTGCGTTAGTTATATATTTGTCAGCTCTCACCAACAATGTCAAACCAGCTAGCTAACTTTAACTTTAGATATGTCATGGCACTTAGCATTTTTGAGCCTGTCCTCCTATAGCTCCTCGCACTAGCCTCCTCTGCACTAACGTTATATCTCACAGAGCAGACATATTAGTATAGTTCGCTAAGAGCAAATAGAGGACCCTTTCCACTTCATAAGACTAGTGTGTTAACTAGCTATAGAGTTTGAAGAAAATTTTGCTACAGCTAGCTAGCTAACAACATCACCAGTTTGGGCGCAATGGCTGGTTACTCATTTGTTGTTTTTGCTTAACGTTACTAATCAATGTAGCTAGCTAACAACTAGCTAATAATACTCAGTTAGCTGGATTGACGAGTTATTTCAGTTGCTCATGCACGACAAACATGGGGCTGATGACAAGCAACAAAACTGGCATGGTAGTTCAGCTGACTCCATGACAGTAAACTGCGCATTCACGAGGGTCCGTTATTAAAGTGCCGCGCATATTTGTCTTACTTTCCGTAACATGATGACTCAGAGTTAGAGGACCGGCAGCGCCATTGACAGGGTTGCCAGGTCTAGCGAAACATTCTAACCCAATGACTACTCAAAACCCGCTCACAAGGCCTGAAAACTAGCCCAACATTTTTATTTCGCAGAAAGAGGAGTTGCCACGTTTATCCAATAGGTATCTCCATAATGGCAATCTAAATACAACTGCTGAATTGGCTTTACCTTGTTCTCTGCATTACTCCCTTTGTTATTGGTTCATCACACCCAATTATTTAATCTGAACTATATAAGTGATTGATAGTAAATGGTTAAGACATATGTCTTAACCATTTAACTTAACCAAAAAAATATATTAAAAAAAAATAAAGACATATATGTTTCTTTCAAAAAACATTGTGAAATGGTGTTAATACAAGTCATATTGCTCTAAAATAATCATATTTTCAACTGGAGTATAAAAATCTGTCATCCATCCCCTTGGAGCAAGATGGAAAGGAAAGAGGAGATCATGAGTCCAGTACATTAAGGGAGTCGTATTCTACTATTAAATCAATCACTACTATTATAAATTGACTATTGGAGCAAATCGGTTCCTCTCTGTCTTCACCTCTGTGCCGCTATGTGCCACTTCCTCTCTCTTGACTTCAACTTTCTGGCCAATGTTAGCTAGCTAGCTTGCTATGTACAGGGCTTGAGATCAATGATTCAACTCAATTCTACAATGTATGATATAGTTGAGCGGCAACTAGCGTGGGCAACTGGAGGTCCGACATCACATAAGTTATCAAAAACGACTGATTTCAGCACCCAAAGAATAGCCCACATTTACACATGACAGAGCTCCAGTCGCCTCTCAACTCCATCGCAGAGTTGAGTCTGCTAGGCTCAAGACTAACTTTTTTCATCACCATCCCGAAGTGCAGTTTAAACCAGGGGTTAGAAGCAGTTCAGCGAACAGAACAGAAACAGGAACGAAAGTGATCCATACTATTCCGGAATAGAGCCATTATTTTAAAAGCATGGGAAACGGTTAATAACGTTATTTTACATTCCAGGCATTTTTTCTAGTCCCACAAAAAAGCACAACAAATCACCTATGTAAAGCCCTCACTGTCACTCTGAAATGTATTCTAGTGTCTGCCTGCAAGCTGAAACTCTGCCTGTGTGTGTGTAACAGTATAGGTTCCATCCCTCTCCTCGTCCCTACCTGGGCTCGAACCAGGGACCCTCTGCAACTGCCTCCCTCGAAGCATCGTTAACCATCGCGCCACAAAAGCCACAGCCCTTGCAGAGCAAGGGGAACAACTACTTCAAGGTCTCAGAGCGAGTGACATCACCGATTGAAACGCTCTAAGCGCGCACCCCGCTAGTTATTAGCCATTTCACACCAGTTACACGTGCGTGTGTGTATTTAGGCTACCTGCCCCTCTGAAGTATATGTGAACTGTACAAGTTAAACACAAATAACTGACAGAGTTAACAAAAGTGCCAGTGTTTATTACAAGACCAATAAATTACAATAAGAGTCACCAGTATCCCCCAATCCACCCACCGGCTAGGACTATGGCCTAGAGAGTACACACAATGAATCAGCACCAGGACCAGAATATGTATAAGAACACAAGACGTAAGCCTGGCATATAAAGCACCTCTAGGAGGAAACATGCAAACTTTAAAGTATATTCACACTCGTAAGATAGCACACTCATAATTGAACACTCCTTAAGGCTCATGTACATCAGTATGCCGTTAACTGCCTCGTGCCGCTCCGGCAGCCCAGAGTGGCTTGCTTGTGGGTGTGCTGGCAACATATAGCAGCACGTTCGATTGTGCATCAAGAATTCAGCATAGCAGGTTTGTATGAAGGTCTGGTTATTAAATGGGTAAATAGTTTAATCCATTCTCTGTTTAATGAATTTATTCACAGGTAAATAGTAATACGCTCTAAACCGCTCTGGTGACAAACAAACTTTGTTGCCCTGTCTTCAATCATCCACATGGCCGGGGGAACCTATTCAAGTAAGTAAATACATTTTGAAAATGTAAAAAAAACTATGTATTATTAGCTAGCTAGCTACAGTGCAGGCTAACTCAAATGAGCTGCTAACGTAGCTAGCTAGCCAACTTTACATACTGTATTGATAGCTAAGTGAATTAAATATCTCTTTGCTAGCTATCTTGATGTATTTATCATTGTAAATTAAAAACACAATGCCAAATGCATTTGTAGGTAGCTAGCTAACAGCCATGGAAGAGGGTGAAAGGATAGCAGCTCCAGCTCTCTAAGAAGGGAGAGAGTAGGCTATTCTGGATAGGGCAGGTACATTTGTGTGGTTCTAGTCCATAGAAAGAGAAACTGAGGACAGAGATGATAGCAACATAATATTCAGTGCTGTCTAATATGAGTGTAATGAAGCCTGTTTCTTGTGATGTTTTTTGATACAGAGAGCTGTGAAAGCCTATCTTTAGATGAAGTGGTCCCAATGAAGAGCAGTGGTTCTCAGTCCTGGTGTCTCAAAGGGGTGCACATTTTTATTTTTGCCTCAGCACTACCTATCTGACTCAAATGATCAACTCATCATCAAGCTTCAACTGGTATTTATGTATTCATTTGGGATGACAACATGCAGATACAGTGCATTCGGAAAGTATTCAGACCCCTTGACATTTTCCACATTTTGTTACATTACAGCCTTATTCTAAATTGTATTGAATAAAAAAAATCCTCATCAATCTACACACAAAACCCCATAATGACAAAGCAAAAACAATTTTTGCAAATGTATTAAATGTAACAAATAGAAATACCTTATTTACATAAGTATTCGAAATTGAGCTCAGATACATCCTGTTTCCATTGATCATCCTGGAGATGTTTCTACAACTTGATTGGAGTCCACCGATGGTAAATTCAATTGATTGGACATGATTTGGAAAGGCACACACCTGTCTATATTAAAAGGTCCCACTGTTGACAGTACATGTCAGAGCAAAAACTAAGCCATGAGGTCGAGGGAATAGTCCGTTCCCCAGATCTGTGTCAAGGCACAGATCTGGGGAAGGGTAGCACAACATTTCTGCAGCATTGAATGTCCCCAATTACATAGTAGCCTCTTTCATTCTTAAATGGAAGAAGTTTGGAACCACCACGACTCTTCCTAGAGCTGGCCACCCGGACAAACTGAGCAAGAAGGGCCTTGGTCAGAGAAGGGCCTTGGTCAGGGAGGTGACCAAGAATCGGATAGTTACTCTGACAGAGCTCTAGGGTTCCTCTGTGGAGTTGGTTGTCCTTCTGGAAGTTTTTCCCATCTCTGCAGCACTCTACCGGTCAGGCCTTTATGGTAGAGTGGCCAGATGGAAGCCACTCCTCAGTAAAAGACACATGAAATCCTGCTTGGAGTTTGCCACAAGGCACCTAAAGACTCTCAGACCATGAGAAACAAGATTCTCTGGTCTAATGAAACCAAGATTGAACTTTTTGGCCTGAATGCCAAGTGTCACGTCTGCGTTCTCAGCCTTCTCCTGTACTCCCTGTTTACCCATGACTGCGTGGCCAAGCACACCTCCAACTCAATCATCAAGTTTGCTGATGACAGTACAGTGGTAGGCTTGATTACCAACAACGACGAGACGGCCTATAGGGAGGAGGTGAGGGCCCTCGGAGTGTGGTGTCAGGAAAATAACCTCTCACTCAATGTCAACAAAACAAAGGAGATGATCGTGGACTTCAGGAAACAGGAGAGGGAGCACCCCCCTATCCACATCGACGGGACAGTAGTGGAGAAGATGGAAAGTTTGAAGTTCCTCGGCGTACACATCACGGACAACTGAAATGGTCCACCCACACAGACAGCGTGGTGAAGAAGGCGCAACAGCGCCTCTTCAACCTCAGGAGGCTGAAGAAATTCGGCTTGTCACCAAAATCACTCACAAACTTCTACAGATGCACAATCGAGAGCATCCTGTCGGGCTGTATCACCGCCTGGTACGGCAACTGCTCCGCCCACAACCGTAAGGCTCTCCAGAGGGTAGTGAGGACTGCACAACGCATCACCGGGGTAAACTACCTGCCCTTCAGGACACCTACACCACCCGATGTCACAGGAAGGCCAAAAAGATCATCAAGGACAACAACCACCCGAGCCACTGCCTGTTCACCCCGCTATCATCCAGAAGGTGAGGTCAGTAAAGGTGCATCAAAGCTGGGACCGAGAGACTGAAAAACAGCTTCTACCTCAAGGCCATCAGACTGTTAAACAGCCATCACTAACATTGAGTGGCTGCTGCCAACATACTGACTTAAATCTCTAGCCACTTTAAAAATAGGAATTGGATGTAACAAATGTATCACTAGCCACTTTAAACAATTTTGTATATAATGTTTACATATCCGACATTACTCATATCAAATGTATACGCTGTACTCTAAACCATCTACTGAATCTTGCCTATGCCGTTCGGCCATCGACTCAAATGTCTAGCCACTTTAATAATTATAATTGGATGAAATAAATGTATCACTAGCCACTTTAAACGATGCCATTTAAATAAATGTTTACATATCCTACATTACTCATCTCATGTGTATATACTGTACTCCATACCATCTACTGCATCTTGCCTACGCCGGTCAGCCATCGCTCATCCATATATTTATACGTACATACTCGTATTCATTCCTTTACTCTTGTGTGTAAAAGGTAGTTGTTTGTTAGATTACTTGTTAGATACTACTGCATGGTCGGAACTAGAAGCACAAGCATTTCACTACACTCGCATTAACATCTGCTAACCATGTGTATGTGACAAATAAAATTTGATTTGATTTGGAGGAAACCTGGCACCATAACTACAGTGTAGCATGGTGGTGGCAGCATAATACAGTGGGGATGTTTTTCAGCGGCAGGGACTGGGAGACTGGTCAGGATAGAGGGAAGATGAACGGAGTAAAGTACAGAGAGATCCTTGATGAAAACCTGCTCCATAGCACTCAGAACCTCAGAACCGACCCTAAGCACACAGCCAAGACAACGCAGGAGTGGCTTTTGGACAAGTCTCTGAATGTCCTTGAGTGGCCCAGCAAGAGCCCCGGATCGAACATCTCTGAATATACCTGACAATAGCTGTGCAGCAATGCTCCCCATCCAACCTGACAGAGCTTGAGAGGATCTGCAGAGAAGATTGGGACAAACTCCTCAAATACAGGTGTGCCAAGCTTGTAGTGTCATACCCAAGAAGACTCTAGGCTGGAATCGCTGCCAAAGGTGCTTCAACAAAATACTGAGTAAAGCTTCTGAATACTTATGTAAATGTGATATTTCAGTATTTTTATCTTTTATACATTTGCAAAAATGTATAAAAACCTGTTTTTGCTTCGTCATTATGGGGCGTTGTGATGGGAAAAAAAAACAATTTAATCCATTTTAGAATAAGGCTGAAACGTAACAAAATGGGGAAAAAGTCAAGGGGTCTGAATACTTTCCGAATGCACTGTACATAGTCATTGAAGACTGGTCACTTTAATAATGTTTACATAATGTTTTACCCACTTCATAGGTACAGTTGAAGTCGGAATTTTACATACACTTAGGTTGGAGTCATTAAAAGTCGTTTTTCAACCACTCCACAAATGTATTGTTAACAAACTATAATTCTGGCAAGTTGGTTAGGGCATCTACTTTGTGCATGACACAAGTAATTTTTCCAACAATTGTTTACAGACAGATTATTTCACTTATAATTCACTGTATCACAATTCCAGGGGGTCAGAAGTTTACATACACAAGTTGACTGTGCCTTTAAACGGCTTGGAAAATTCCAGAAAATTATGTCATGGCTTTAGAAGCTTCTGATAGGCTAATTGACATCATTTGAGTCAATTGGAGGTGTACCTGTGGATGTATTTCAAGGCCTACCTTCAAACTCAGTGCCTCTTTGCTTGACATCATGGGAAAATCAAAATAAATCAGCCAAGACCTCAGAAATAAAATTGTAGACCTCCACAAGTCTGGTTCATCCTTGGGAGCAATTTCCAAACGCTTGAAGGTACCACGTTCATCGGTACAAACAATAGTACGCAAGTATAAACACCATGGGACCATACAGCTGTCATACCGCTCAGAAAGGAGACACGTTCTGTCTCCTAGAGATGAACATACTTTGGTGCGAAAAGTGCAAATCAATCCCAGAACAACAGCAAAGGACCATGTGGAGATGCTGGAGGAAACGGGTACAAAAGTATCTAAATCCACAGTAAAACAAGTCCTATATCGACATAACCTGAAAGGTCGCTCAGCAAGGACGAAGTCACTGCTCCAAAACCGCCATAAAAAAGCCAGACTATGGTTTGCAACTGCACATGGGGACAAAGATTGTACTTTTTGTAGAAATGTCCTCTGGTCTGATGAAACAAAAATAGAATTGTTTGGCCATAATGACCATCGTTATGTTTGGAAGAAAAAGGGGGAGGCTTGCAAGCAGAAGAACACCATCCCAACCATGAAGCACGGGGGTGGCAGCATCATGTTGTGGGGCTGTTTTGCTGCTGGAGGGACTGGTGCACTTCACAAAATAGATGGCATCATGAGGCAGGAAAATAATGTGGTTATATTGAAGCAACATCTCAAGACATCAGTCAGGAAGTTAAAGCTTGGTCGCAAATGGGTCTTCCAAATGGACAATGACTCCAAGCATACTTCCAAAGCTGTGGCAAAATGGCTTAAGGACAACAAAGTCAAGGTATTGGAGTGGCCATCACAAAGCCCTGACCTCAATCCTATAGAAAATTAGTGGGCAGAACTGAAAAAGCATGTGCGAGCAAGGAGGCCTACAAACCTGACTCAGTTACACTAGCCCTGTCAGGAGAAATTGGCCAAAATTCACCCAACTTATTGTGGGAAGCTTGTGGAAGGCTACCCAAAACGTTTGACCTAAGAAAAACAATTTAAAGGCAATGCTACCAAATACTAATTGAGTGTATGTAAACTTCTGACCCACTGGGAATGTGATGAAAGAAATAAAAGCTGAAATAAATAATTCTCTCTACTATTATTCTGACATTTCACATTAAAATAAAGTGGTGATCCTAACTGACCTAAGACAGGGAATTTTTACTAGGATTAAATGTCAGGAATTGTGAGAAACTGAGTTTAAATGTATTTGGCTAAGGTGTATGTAAATGTCTGACTTCAACTGTATATACTGTATTCTAGTCAAGGCTCATCCTATATATATATAATACTGCTGTACACAACTTTTCTATTGATATACTGTCCATAATGTCTATACACACCATCATATACATTTACATTGAGTGTGCAAAACATCCAGGTGAATCCAGTTGAAAGCTATGATCCCTTATTGATGTCACTTGTTAAATCCACTTCAATCAGTGTAGGTGAAGGGGTGGAGACAGGTTAAATAAAAAAATTTAAACCATGACACAATTTAAACATGGATTGCGTCACTCAGAGGGTGAATGGGCAAGGCAAAATATGTACGTGCATTTGAACGTGGTATGGTAGTAGGTTTGTGTCAAGAACTTTGATTTGATTTCTGGAAGAAGAAAAAAAAATTATCTTCATCATTCACTTTAACAAAGAGAGAAATGCAGAGAAAAAGGTAAAGCAATTGTACCAGTTGTTTTTTTACATTGTCATTATGAATACACCTAATGGATAAATGTGGCAACTCCTCTCTTGCTGCGAAAAAAATGTTGGGCTAGTTTTCAGGCATTTGTGAGTTGTTTTGATTAGTCCCAGAAATGGGTAGACCTGGCAACCCTGGTTACGACTCTCTTTTTGGTCTGCGTGGAATAATTTGATTAAATATTTACATGTTTCTTTCTGTAAAGTACAATATTCATATCTACTGTTTTGGAGTTTTTTTTCCTATCAAGAAATTTGCACAATTTAATTGAACTTTATTTTGCTGAGGCGCTAGAACATCAAAATACACTTGGCCAAATACAGTAGCTAATTTAATTGAGAAATAATTTGATGATAATTTAATAATTTAATTTGATAACAGGGTGGATAATCAAAATACCTTATACATATTTTTACATATTATAAATACAACAAGCATATGAGTATTTTGTTATATACCATGAGTGTGTTTATGCAATTAATAAATTAATCAGCTAACTTAAATAAATGAAAACGCCCTTTGACCTCTCCCCAAACTGAGGCGCATGTTATCCTCATGATGGCTATCCAGTCCCTAAATTAGAGACGTGAGACGTGGGCAAGTTTTTGTTAGAAAGGACCAGGATAAAAAAAAACTCGACACACCCTGGTGACATCCATAACTGGTTTGCTACTGCTTGTAGTGGTGTGTGGGACGTGTTTCAAGTTTTGTTTCTCAACACGTGCTTTTGTCATTACTGCATTTGCTTCTGGAAACGGGTAAGTCGTGTGTCATATTCTAAAATTAGTGGATCTCTACGATAATTAACTTTCTCTTCAATTGTAGTGCCATAAAGATCTTTAACGGACCCTGCTTTTTTTTTTTTTTTAGGTTAGTACACCCAGTGTAGGCTAACACTGTGTAGTGAGTAGTACACTAGCTATAGCTAGCTGAATAAGCTGACGATTATCACGGGTATCGAACAGTACTCAAATGTTGACTTATTACTGTACCAACTTGATGGTTTATGCCCAATGTGTGTTGTGAAATGGGCTTTCTGTTTGGATACACTGTCTACTGAAAATGTAGCTATCATATCACTCATGCAAACAGTTGCCTCGAGAGTTTTCAGTTGCAGTGCATCATTGCAGTCGCACCATGATATGAATGGTATGATGAGATAGTGGCCAGGCTGTGCTGTTAATGAACAGATTTTGAGTTGTTGGTGCTTCAGGCTTTGACTGCTGCCGGTGTCATCCCCATACATGCAATCCAAAAAGCAGTTTTGACCATGTGTTTCTGTGACTCGTGACAGGACGAAATGTGCATAATGCTTTATTTGTAGACTGCCCACTTTGTTTCTGACCTTACACCCATATATGCTCTTACTAGGTACATTGACTGTAATAACCAGTGTGCTTTTCTTTCTACTTTCAGGAGTTTGATCTTTTTCAACATTTGACCGCATGTGCCTGAGAGTCCGACCCTGCATCTCTTCAATGGCTGCCTTGTGCTCCACCTCTGTGCCTGAGGGTTTCCACTACGAGACTAAGTACATTGTCCTCAACTACCTGGGCCTCTTGCCCCCCTCCCAGCTACTGTCCACTGCTGGCGGAGGTAAGGGACAGGCTGCACCCCCTTACCACTCACACTAAATCAGGATGGGGAAGATATTGGGGATAGGAGGTAGTGGCTGCTTCCCGTTCCCAATTCTCCACCACTAGCACACTCTCCACCATGTATTTAAAATTGGTGTAAGCAGTTTTGTTTAATCCAATGCGAGACTGTGTACAAGTGCACACTTCGGGTAAAGAGTTGGGGTGCAGACATCATCTATACAGATTGCCTTCCAGTGCCCATCCCCCTTTTCATTGGCTCTCATTAGAAATATGTAATTGCTGTCTTAGTCTCTGGCTTGAAAACCTGCCCAGTAGCTTTAGTACAGAGGCTGTTCTGTATTCTGCCTGGGTTGAGCTAGTGGACTGTTAGTCTCTTCTTGTCCTAATTCTGGGAGCTCACACAAACATGGGCAGCACGCATGTGTCAATAAAAGCTTCCTTGAATCCTACGATGCCTTTACAGAATGGATGGGCAGCTTGTGCTGGCACTTCTTAAAAAATAGGTTGGTATCTCTACCCTAGTTATGTGGAGATAGAACAGAATCTAGTAATGTTGACAGTAGGGTTGGGCGACATTACGATCATATCATCTATCAACGAAGATTGGCAACATGCAGTAAAGAATGGAGTAGGGCAGCACACAAGGGACATTCCGAGTATTCTGCCTATTCCTTTTTGATTTATAGCCTATTTCAATAATTAGACTCAGTTCTATAGGTCTACAGAACGCAAGAGAGGAATGTAGGCTAGACCGAGTGGAGAATTCCACCAAAGCAGTGCAAAAGGTCCAGTCAGAAAATATTATCTCGCTGTCTTTCTCTTGCTCTTTTGGTTGCATGGGCCTTATAGCCTAAACCTATTTGTTTTATAATGGACACTCCTTAACTATATTCTGTTTAGCTGTTTTCAAAAACCTAGGCAATAATCCCTTCTCCATTCAATATGAATTTGGGCAAGGCTACGCTTTCATCGTTTTATGCATGCATGCTTTTTCTCCCGCTCAAACAATGAATGCATTGAACAGAGTTCCATCTAAAAAAAGTTGTTTGAATAGCCTAAAAACGTAATAGGGCCAGGGGACTAATAATGAGAAAGAACAAACCATATCAATATAGAAAAATCAAATGACAAGTTTAAGCTTATTAAGAAAGAAATGATACGTGAGGTTGAAAGGTTATTGGCCATTTGGTTATCATCTTACTAGGCCTATTATAAAAGCTTTAAGACAAATTTAAAGTTATAAACAGTAGCTTATTTCCAAAATATTCAAATAGCCAAAGAAGGCATTATTGTCCTGAAGTTGGCACTTACAAAAAGAAGAAGAATAAAAGTCGGAGTCTTATAGGCTAGTCTCAATCACAGCTTTTTTTTTTAGAGATGATAAACAATAGCCTATTAAGAGAGGAGGATGAGGCAAAGCAATTATTACCCAGTTCTGAAGATGGTTGACTTAGCTTCTATCCAGCCCAGGATTTTATAACCTAAGTCACTACAGTAAGGCCTGTTCCTCGTCAGTTGACTGTCGATTTGCTCCATCATGTGAACGAGGCACACACATACTTGTTCCATGCTGGATCTCCACCAGAAAATAGTTTTAGAAAATATTTGCCAGCACTTAGCTTCTGCCCAGGCTTTCAACAACATTTAAAAAAAAATGTATTTAACCTTTATTTAACCAGGTAGGCCAGTTGAGAACAAGTTCTCATTTACAACTGCGACCTGGCCAAGACAAAGCAAAGCAGTGCGACACAACACAGAGTTACAAATGGGATAAACAAACGTACAGTAGAAAAAGCTATACAGTGTGTGCAAATGTAGTAAGATTAGGGAGGTAAGGCAATAAATAGGCCATAGTGGCAAAATAATTACAATTTAGCAATTAAAGACTGGAGTGATAGATGTGCAGAAGATGTATGTGCAAGTAGATATACTGGGGTGCGAAGGAGCAAAAAAATAAATTACAATATGGGGATGAGGTAGTTGGGTGGGCTATTTACAGATTGGCTGTGTACAGGTGCAATGACCGGTAAGCTGCTCTGACAGCTGATGCTTAAAGTTAGTGAGGGAGAAAAAGTTGAAGTCGGAAGTTTACATTCACCTTAGCCAAATACATTTAAACTCAGTTTTTCACAAGTAATGACATTTAAGCCTAGTAAGAATTCCCTGACTTAGGTCAGATAGGATCACCACTTTATTTTAAGAATGTGAAATGTCAGAATAAAAGTAGAGAGAATGATTTCTTTCATCACATTCCCAGTGGGTCAAAAGATTACATACACTCAATTAGTCTTTGGTAGCATTGCCTTTTAAATTGTTTAACTTCAAATGTTTTGGGTAGCCTTCCACAAGCTTCACACAATAAGTAGGGTGAATTTTGGCCCATTACTCCTGACAGAGCTGGTGTAACGGAGTCAGGTTTGTAGGCCTCCTTGCTTGCACATGCTTTTTCAGTTCTGCCTACACATGTTCTATAGGATTGAGGTCATGGCTTTGTGATGGCCACTCTAATACCTTTACTTTGTTGTCCTTAAGCCATTTTGCCACAACTTTGGAAGTATGCTTGGAGTCATTGTCCATTTGGAAGACCCATTTGCGACCAAGCTTTAACTTCCTGACTGATGTCTTGAGATGTTGCTTCAATATATCCTCATAATTGATGCCATCTATTTTGTGAAGTGCACCAGTCCCTCCTGCAGCCTAGCAGCCCAACAACATGATGCTGCCACCCCCGTGCTTCACGTTGGGATGGTGTTCTTCGGCTTGCAAGCCTCTCGCTTTTTCCTCCAAAAATAACGATGGTCATTATGGCCAAACAGTTCTATTTTTTGTTTCAGACCAGAGGACATTTCTACAAAAAAGTACAATCTTTGTCCCCATGTGCAGTTGCAAACCGTAGTCTGGCTTTTAAATGGCGGTTTTGGAGCAGTGACTTCTTCCTTGCTGAGCGGCCTTTCAGGTTATTTCGATATAGACTCGTTTTACTGTGGATATAGATAATTTTGTACATGTTTCCTCCAGCATCTTCTAAAGGTCCTTTGCTGCTGTTCTGGGATTGATTTGCACTTTTCGCACCAAAGTACGTTCATCTCTAGGAGACAGAACGCGTCTCCTTCCTGAGCGGTATGACAGCTGCATGGTCCCATGGTGTTTATACTTGCGTACTATTGTTTGTACAGATGAACGTGGTACCTTCAGGCGTTTGGAAATTGCTCCCAAGGATGAACCAGACTTGTGGAGGTCTACAATTTTATTTCTGAGGTCTTGGCTGATTTCTTTTGATTTTCCCATGATGTCAAGCAAAGAGGCACTGAGTTTGAAGGTAGGCTTTGAAATACAGTTACACCTCCAATTGACTCAGATTATGTCAATTAGCCTATCAGAAGCTTCTAAAGCCATGACATTTTTCTGGAATTTTCCAAGCCGTTTAAAGGCACAGTCAACTTAGTGTATGTAAACTTCTGACCCACTGGAATTGTGATACAGTGAATTATAAGTGAAATAACAATTGTTGGAAATTTTTCTTGTGTCACAAAGTAGATGCCCTAACCGACTTGCCAAAACTATAGTTTGTTAACAAGAAATTTGTGGAGTGGTTTAAAAAACGAGTTTTAATGACTCCAACCTGAGTGTATGTAAACTTCTGACTTCAACTGTATAAGGCTTCAGTGATTTTTGCAATTCGTTCCAGTCATTGGCAGCAGAGAACTGGTAGGAAAAGCGGCCAAAGTAGGAGTTGGCTTTGGGGATGACCAGTGAAATATTCATGCTGGAGCACGTGCTACGGGTGGGTGCTACTATGGTGACCAGTGAGCTGAGATAAGGTGGGGCTTTACCTAGCAAAGACTTATAGATTACTTGGAGCCCGTGGGTTTGGCGACCAAAATGTAGTGAGGTCCAGCCAACGAGAGCATACAGGTCGCAGTGGTGGGTAGTATATGGGGCTTTGGTGACAGACTACATCCAGTGTGCTGATTAGAGTGTTCTAGGCTATTTTGTAAATTACATCACCAAAGTCAAGGATCGGTAGGATAGTCAGTTTTACGAGGGTATGTTTGGCAGCATGAGTGAAGGATGCTTTGTTGCGAAATAGGAAGCTGATTCTAGATTTAATTTTGGATTGGAGATGCTTAATGTGAGTCTGGAAGGAGAGTTTACAGTCTAGCCAGACACCTAGGTATTTGTAGTTGTCCAAATATTTTAAGTCAGAACCGTTCGGAGTAGTGATGCTAGACGGGCAGGCGGGTGCTGGCAGCGGTCGGTTGTTTTACTAGCATTTAAGAGCAGTTGGAGGCCACGGAAGAAGTGTTGTATGGCATTGAAGCTCGTCTGGAGGTTTAAGTGTCCAAAGAAGGGCCAGAAGTATACAGAGTGGTGTCGTCTGCGTAGAGGTGGATCAGAGAATCACCAGCAGCATGAGCGACATCATTGATGTATACAGAGAAAAGAGTCGGCCTGTGAATTGAACCCTGTGGCACCCCCATAGACTGCCAGAGGTCCGGACAACAGGCCCTCCGATTTGACACACTGAACTCTATCTGAGAAGTAGTTGGTGAACCAGACGAGGCAGTCATTTGAGAAACCAAGGCTGTTGAGTCTTCCGATAACCTCTCAGTCGACAACATCAGGTGAAATTGGAGGGCGTGGAATTCAAATAAAAATCGTAATATTAAACATTCATGAAAATACAAATGTCTTACATCATTCAAAAGCTTAGAATCTTGTTAATCGAACTACGTTGTCCGATTTACAATAGGCTTTACAGCGAAAGCATAGCATGCGATTGTCTGAGGACAGCGCTCTACATCAACATATTTTTCAACCAGCACAGGCATCACAAATAACAATAAAATAAATCACTTACTTTTGAAGATCTTCCTCTGTTTGCAATCCCAGGGGTCCCAGCTACACAATGAATGGTCGTTTTGTTCGATAAAGTACTTTATATTCCAAAAAGTCTGTTTATTTGGCGCCATTGATTTCAGTAATCCACTCGTTCACCATGCAGACAAAGGAATCCAAAAAGCTACCGGTAAACTTTGTCCAAACAAGTCAAACGGTGTTTCTAATTAATCCTCAGGTACTCTAATATCTAAATAAACAATATTTCATACGGAAAGTAGTATGTTCAATAGGAAAGGAAAATAACGAAGAGCGCGCCCTCATTCACGTGCGCCAAAACACTACTTTTCTTATGGAGCACTCTTCAGAAAAACTACAATTACTTGTTTGTTTTTCAAAAAACAAGCCTGAAACCTTGTATAAAGACTGTTGACATCTAGTGGAAGCCATAGGTACTGCTATCTTGGAGATGGAAATGCATATGAGCAATAGGTTTGCGTTGGAGGTAGGTTTGCATTATATGCATGTCCTAGCTTCTGGGCTTGAGTAACAGGTAGCTTACTTTGGGCACGTCAGACAGGCGGATATTCTGAAAAAGGGACCCTATCCCAGAATGCGGTGATTGACAGAGTCAAGCCTTGGCCAGGTAGATGAATACTTCTGCACAGTATTGCCTTTTAACGATGCCGGTTATGATCGTTTAGGACCTTGAGCGTGGCTGAGGTGCTGTCGTTTAAATTCAGTACTGCGTGAGACTTGGTCTTGGTCATTTCTTCAAACAATCCTCTTTATTTAATATTGATTAATTATTGCGATAATGAGACCGTCAGCCCACTAGTCTTGACTGACTGTTAGGCCGAGAGTCTAGCCTTTAAAGAGAAGTACAGTTTTTATATAGGTGATACCAAGATTGCTTAGTCAGTAATTTCTAACCTTCCCATAAGCTACCTTGGTTATCTACACAGGGTGGTCTTTTACTTAGTTTCCCAGATGCCAGGAAGATAAGACAATGAGGCATTGTTCTCAACTCTTCTAGGATCTCTATCTTGAGTCACACACCAGATCTTGTCTATAGAATGCTAGCTTTTGGGTTTTTATCACCAACACAAATCGTCAGCTTTAAGCTATCGCTAGTAGAACCCATGTCCTCAACACCCAGACTAGCTGCAGGGTGCTAGAATGGAAACCATAAAGCACAGCATTAGCAGGACAGAAATATCTTACTGTTCTTGTTACATATCCAATAATTGTTACATATCCAACAAATAAGGTGAATACATCATTTTTCCCTCACAGTGCACCCATGACCAGCTCGGAAACCAGATTGCATAGCGGAGAAGGTGTGGTGGGATTTGAAATGGTTGGTGATCTGTTTGTTAACTTGGCTTTCGAAGACTTTAGAAAGGCGGGGTAGGATAGATATAGGTCTGTAACAGTTTGGGTCTAGAGTGTCTCCCCCTTTCAAAGGGGGGATGACCGCGGCAGCTTTCCAATCTTTAGGGATCTCAGACTATACGAGAGAGAGGTTGAGCAGGCTAGTAATAGGGGTTGCAACAATTTCTGCAGATCATTTTAGTTAGAGGGTCCAGATTGTCTGGACCAGCTGATTTGTAGGGGTCCAGATTTTGCAGCTCTTTCAGAACATCAGCTTTCTGGATTTGGGTGAAGGAGAAATGGGGAGGCTTGGGCCAGTTGCTGTGGGGGGTGCAGGGCTGTTGACCGGGGTAGGGGTAGCCAGGTGGAAAGCATGGCCAGCCGTAGAAAAATGCTTATTTAAATTCTTGATTATCGTAGATTTATCGGTGATGACAGTGTTTCCTAGCCTCAGTGCAGTGGGCAGCTGGGAGGAGGTGTTCTTGTTCTCCATGGACTTTACAGTGTCCCAGAACATTTTAGAGTTTGTGCTACAGGATGCAAATTTCTGTTTTGAAAAAGCTAGCCTTAGGAAAGCTAACTGCCTGTGTATATTGGTTTATAACTTCCCTGAAAAGTTGCATATCGCGGGGGCTATTCGATGCTAATGAAGTACGCCACAGGATGTTTTTGTGCTGGTCAAGGGCAGTCAGGTCTGAAGTGAACCAAGGGCTATACCTGTTCTTAGTTCTACATTTTTTTGAATGGGGCATGCTTATGTAAGATGGTTAGGAAAGCACTTTTAAAGAATAACCAGGCATCCTTTACTTACGGAATGAGGTCAATATCCTTCCAGGATACCCGGGCCAGGTTGATTAGAAAGGCCTGCTCGCTGGAGTGTTTGACAGCGAGGAGGAGTGGTCGTTTGACCACGGACCCGTTACGGACGGAGGCAGTGATTGCTGAGATCCTGGTTGAAGACAGCAGAGGTGTATTTAGAGGGCAGGTTGGTCAGGATGATATCTGAGGGTGCCTGTGTTTACAGATTTAGGGTTGTACCTGGTAGGTTCCTTGATGATTTGTGTGAGATTGAGGGCATCTAGCTTAGATTGTAGGACTGCTGGGGTGTTAAGCATATCCCAGTTTAGGTCCCCTAACAGTACCAACTCTGAAGATAAATGGGGGGCAATTAATTCACATATGGTGCCCAGGGCACACCTGGGGGCTGAGGGGGGTCTATAACAAGCAGCAACAGTGAGAGACTTATTTCTGGAAAGGTGGATTATTAAAAGTATAAGCTAGAACTGTTTGGGCACAGACCTGGATAGCATGACAGAACTCTGCAGGCTATTTCTGCAGTAGATTGCAACTCCACCCCCTTTGGCAGTTCTATCTTGGTGGAAAATTTTGTAGTTGGGAATGGAAATGTCTGAATTTTTGGTGGCCTTCAGACACGGCTTGGACATCAGGGTTGGCTAAAGTGTGCTAAAGCAGTGAATTAAAAAAAAAAAAAAACTTTTAGTGAGGAGGCTTCTGATGTTAACATGCATGATACCAAGGCTTTTACGGTTACAGAAGTCAACAAATGATAGCGCCTGGGGAATAGGAGTGGAACTGGGGGTTACAGGGCCTGGGTTAACCTCTACATGAACAGAGGAAGAGTAGGATAAGGGTACGGCTAAAAGCTATGAGAACTGGTTGTCTAGTGCGTTGGGGACCGTGAATAAAAGGAGCAGATTCAACATCTTTCGTCATGATTCGTCCAGTTGTAGTATGCAATTTCATGCTATAGCCCAACTTTGGTTTTAGCAGTTTCTGTATATTGCAATTTTTATTCCAAATGTTTTTAGGGCTGTTGGCCAATAGGTGGTGATACTATGGTATATCACAATGTTTTATGAGAATATAACCATGATAGGACAGAAGTTGACATTGTCCAAACCTAGTTGACAGCCAAACTATTTCCCACAGGGTAGGAGCAGTAGTCTGGGGTTCTCTAAGGTCTGCCATGTGCTTCATGTGTAGCCATTGTTAAAGAACGTGTCTGACTGTTCCCTATGAAAGGCAAAGACCTTTTGGCTCTGACAGGAAGAGCTGGACCTCCGTATATCCTGTCGACTGTTTTGTCAGAGGGGGTGGGTGATGTAGAGACGAGTGCCTGATCCCTGCTTTCCGCTCGGCCCACTCCTTGTTCTGACAGCCTGTCGCGTGCAATCCCTGTAGCATTACTCACATGCCACCGGTCAAGAGCAAAGAGAGGCGCAGGCCGGACTGACGGACTGGTGAACCAGCACCTAGCCTGGCTGGGAAAACCAACAGGGAGCCTCATTGCTTCTCACTGAGTGAGTTCATGTGTGCGCTGCTAGCAGAGGGTCTAAGGGTGAACGAGACGATTGATGTGTGGAAATTGGCTGTTGTACTAGGCATTAGACAGCGTTACCTGGATAAAGAGTCCTGCCTCCCTTTGACCCATCCCTTTCCTAGAAATAAGCACACAGCATTTATTGAGTACAGCTAGTTGATCAGTTCTATTTAATTCTTGACAATGGACTTGAGCAAACCATTCTTACTTTATCTAAGGAGAATTTGCTCTATGCCCTTGTTTCTGTATTCATTTCATATGTGTTGGCAGATGCCTTGTTTTAGCTGTGCTGCTTGCTTACAAACAAATGAGAGCAGGAGGAGGCTAGCCTTGGGCCCAGTGAAATAGCTGGCATGTTAACAGCATAGTGGAGTTGACCAATGCCGCTTCAGAGGCGGCGTGAACTGACAGAGCATCATCCACAGCGGCCCAATGAAATCTCTCTGCATCACACTCGCCCCCTCCCACGGTCCTTTCTGGCTGAGTGGCTGCATTGTTTGTTTCTTAACCAGTGAGCGGGCTGGAGAGATGTGGAAGAGTACAGGGAGGGAGGGCTGTCATGTGGGTCTCTGCCTGCCCCCAGCAACATGCAATGGATGTTGTGAATAATTCACCAGTGTGTGTGAATGAGTGGTGTGCATCTGGGCCTGTAAGCACGCAATGAGAGCAGAGTGTGTATTGCTAGAGAGAGGAGGAGAAGGTGAGGGAGGAGAGGGCAGCTTGAAAAGGGAGTGTGTACATTCACTACATGTTTTAATGCTATGTACAGCTCAGTGCTGTTTGTCCCTTATGGCCTATAGCAAACTCTAATGTTGTCAATCCATCCATGACTGCTCTGTTTGGTAATTGGTGTATATTGAATATCCACACCTGAGGGGCCTACACTCAGCGGAGATGGAGTGCGTTGCTGCTACTTTGCCTTTTTAAGTGTGACTCAAATAGTGAAGAGCATTGAACAATGGTTTAACTTTGCTCTGTGTAGATTGGTGTCCATAGTCTTAATACAGTTCTATTTTTCATTTAATTTAAAACTTTTTAACCGAATCTCCCTGTAAACCAATACATAGGCCTGCAGTATGTGTACATTTTTATCATTTGATTTACACAACATGCCTACCACCAGCAATTACAGCTGCAAGTCTCTTGGGATATGTCTCTATAAGCTTGACACATCTAGCCACTGGGATTTTTTTTCTCCCATTCTTCAAGGCAAAACTGCTCCAGCTCCTTCAAGTTAGATGGGTTCTGCTGGTGTACAGCAATCTTGAAGTCATACCACAGATTCTCAATTGGATTGAGGTCTGGGCCGAGACATTTAAATGTTTGCACTTAAACCACTCAAGTGTTGCTTTAGCAGTATGCTTAGGGTCATTGTCTTTCTGGAAGGTGAACCTCTGTCCCAGTCTCAAATCTCTGGAAGACTGAAACAGGTTTCCCACAAGAATTTCGCTATATTTAGTGCCATCCATCATTCCTTCAATTCTGACCAGTTTCCCAGTCCCTGCCAACGAAAAACATCACCACAGCATGCTGCCACCACCATGCTTCACTGTGGGGATGATATTGTCGGGGTGATGAGAGGTATTGGGTTTGCGCCAGACATAGCATTTTCCTTGATGGCCAAAAAGCAAAATTTGTGTCTCATCTGACCAGAGTACCTTCTTCCTTACGTTTGGGGAGTCTCCCACATTCCTTTTGGCGAACACCAAACGTGTTTACTTACTTTTTCTTTTTTTCTTTAAGCAATTGCTTTTTTCTGGCCACACTTCTGTAAAGCCCAGCTCTGTGGAGTGTACGACTTAAAGTGGTCCTGTGGACAGATACTCCAATCTCTGCTGTGGAGCTTTGCAGCTCCTTCAGGGTATCTTTGGTCTTTGTTGCCTCTCTGATTAATGCCCTCCTTGCCTGGTCTGTGAGTTTTGGTGGGCGGCCCTCTCTTGGCAGGTTTGTTGTGGTGCCGTGTTCTTTCCATTTTTTTTAACAATGGATTTAATGGTGCTCCGTGGGATGTTAAAAGTTTCATATAATTTTTTATAACCCAACCCTGATCTGTACTTCTCCACAACTTTGTCCCTGACCTGTTTGGAGAGTTCCTTGGTCTTCATGGTGCTGCTTGCTTGGTGGTGCCCCTTGCTTAGTGATGTTGCAGACTGGCAGAGAATTTTCCTGCTGAGGAAGGCCTCGTCGTTCATTGAAAATGAGCAGTTCTCTTTCACTCCGTGTGGGGGCAGTCGAGGCATTGGGATCAGGCCTGCTATCAAAATAATATTATTTCTCGCTCAAATGCTAGGCCTAGGTCCTATAACTGCAACATTCAAATGTACAAACATGTATCTGAAATGCAGCCATACACATCAACAACCGTTGTTTTTATATAGCTTAATAACACAAGACCGATTGGTCTCTACTAGGATACACTTGTATGTCGTAGCCTAAGGTTGTGAATGAACTGTCAAAATTGAGTTCATTTGTGGTCTAGCGGTTAGTGCCGCTGCATTCAGCGCACTCACATGGACCTACCGTGTTGGCATGGAGGAAGCAGGAAGAATAGGTACAGGAAATGACCAAGGTAGCTCAGATGTCAACAAGTTTACTCGTGCGCAAGGCTGGCTGCACGCCCCACTCTATTTTACTTATATAACGTTTAGGTGACCATCCGAGTGAAATAATATCGCTCATATTCATAAAAGGATAGCTAAGGATGCATTTTAACTGGTATTTGTTTAGGAAAAGTTTATATATTTGAACGCGTTCTCTTCACATTTCAATGGGCGATTCGACGTTGGGTTTTCTGAACATAACGCACCAACCAAACGGCGATTTATGGATATAATAAATGACTTTTTCTAACAAAAGAACCATGGATTGTCTTCGTTGGATACTTGGGAAGCCCTCAGCAGAAGTTCTTCAAAAGGTAAGGGATTTGTTTTCGCTGTGAAATGTGTTTTGTGTGAACCGTGATGGTTTATGAATTTAATCAAAATATTGGAGGTGCTACCCTCAAACAATCAAATGTTGTGCTTTCGCGGTAAAGCCTTGTTGAAATCTGACAACGCTGTGATATTGCCAAGAAGCAGAGCTTTTGATGACTGCAACACTTGTATATTGATGAATGTTTGATAATTCAACTTTTGGATTTTGAATTTGTCGCCTTGCATTTCACCGGGTAGTGTCGGGAGCGCCCCACCACTCCCTAAGTAGTTAACTTCTTAGGGATCGGATCCCGTTAGCGGGCTCGTTTTCAGAGCAAACAAAGCGTGGCAAAATTAAAATTCATAATATTTAACATTCATCAATGGTGGTTTATAAACTGGGCAGCTATATAGATGCCAAAGAAGCACCATAGCTCTTCTGATGGGTCACACCTTAGCTCATTTTAGGCCTAACCAGAGCATACTGCATGAGTTTGAAATGGGTACCACAACATTTCTGCAGCTTTGAAGGTCCCCAAGAACAGTGGCCTCCAAGACTCTTTCTAGAGCTGGCCGCCCGGCCAAACTGAGCAATCGTGGGAGGTGACCAAGAACCTGAGTCACTCTGACAGAGCTCCTGAGTTCCTCTGTGGAGATGGGCGAACCTTCCAGAAGTTCAACCGTCTCTGCAGCACTCCACCGATCAGGCCTTTATTGTAGAGTGGCCAGACGGAAACCACTCCTCAGTAAAAGGCAACATGACAGCCCGCTTGGAGTTTTTCAAAAGCACCTAAAGGACTGACCATGAGAAACCAGATTGTCTGGTCTGATGAAACCAAGATTGAGATCTTTAGCCTGAATTCCAAGCGTCATATCTGGAGGAAACCTGCTCAGGACCTCCTACTGAGGTGAAGGTTCAACTTCCAACAGGACAACGACCATAAGCACACAGCCAAGACAACGCAGGAGTGGCTTCGGGACAGGTCTCTGAATGTCCTTGAGTGGACCAGCCAGAGCCCGAATTGAACCCGATCTAACATCTCTGGAGAGACCTGTAAATAGCTGTGCAGCAACGCTTGTAGTGTCATACCCAAGAAGACTCGAGGCTGTAATCGCTGCCAAAGGTGCTTCAACAAAGTACTGAGTGAAGGGTCTGAATACTTATGTAAATATAAATTTTTAATACATTTGCAAAAATTCTAAAAAAAGGGGTCTGAATTTTATACACCTTTAGCAATGGGTATGGCTGAAATGGCCGAATCCACTAATTTGAAGGGGTGTCAATACTTTTGTGTGTCTGTATTTCAGATCTATTCTACACTAGATTTTTGCTGAAGTGTTTTTTTTTTTAATTTTATTTTTAATATTTTTTTTTTGTTCTGACGTCCAGCTGTTTTTCTTGACACACGACAGTTCAATGGAAACGTACCATAGCAGGCAATTGTCTCGTCTGTTTTCTATGACAACTTTATAAAAAAAAAAATAATCACTGGGAAAGTGGAAACATGGATAATGATGTCATTGATTCTAAATATGTGACTGATAGCTGAGTGTCGGGATGTGTTCCCTTCCAGGAGATGACCAGTATGCTGTGCACAGAGAGATGGAGAGAGAGCGGAACAGAGTGATGAAAGGACAGATAGAGGAAGAGCTGAGGCAACTGGAAGATGAGATCTCAGCCTGTAAGAGGATGTGTGTGTGTGTGTGTGTGTGTGTGCGCACACACACACACACACACACACACAGTATGCCCTCACAACACAGAAGTCTGAGCATGCTAATAGTTGGGTCTTTCGACTCTCATCACACTGTGTTCTTGTACAACCGGGTCTGGGACTGTAAAAGAAATGAATGGGTGTGTGTTTGCAGGCTTCTCCAGTACAGGCTTCGACTGCCACATGTCTCCAGTGTTCAGCCCTGCCAACCCAGAGAGCTCCATCGAGGACTGCCTTGCTGCTCTGGGAGACCGGGTGGCCAGAGACCTGGACACACACCTGGCCTCCACTGTACACACACTCCTCAGTGCGTGAGTGTCTGTTCTGCAGTGTACACCAATGATGATCTATGAATGGACAAAGCAATCATTCACGTGACACCATTCATTTCAATGTGAAGACTTGATAGAGCATTTGAAGCCAAGGAAGTTGGTTAAGATGACTTCTCATGTAGGCGATTTATGTAGACATAACATGCATGTTTGAGCTACTCCAGGAAGTGACGTTGCAGGCTTGCTCAGTGTTACCCCTTTCATTGAGTATCAGGGTACTTTTATTTATAAATGTATTTATATATATATATATACAGTGGGGCAAAAAAGTATTTAGTCAGCCACCAATTGTGCAAGTTCTCCAACTTAAAAAGATGAGAGAGGCCTGTAATTTTCATCATAGGTACACTTCAACTATGACAGACAAAATGAGAAAAAGAAATCCAGAAAATCACATTGTAGGATTTTTAATTTATTTATTTGCAAATTGTGGTGGAAAATAAGTATTTGGTCAATAACAAAGTTTATCTCAATACTTTGTCATTGCCAACAAAGGGTATATAACAGAGGTCAAACGTTTTCTGTAAGTCTTCACAAGGTTTTCACACACTGTTGCTGGTATTTTGGCCCATTCCTCCATGCAGATCTCCTCTAGAGCAGTGATGTTTTGGGGCTGTCGCTGGGCAACACGGACTTTCAACTCCCTCCAAAGATTTTCTATGGGGTTGAGATCTGGAGACTGGCTAGGCCACTCCAGGACCTTGAAATGCTTCTACGGCCACTCCTTCGTTGCCCAGGCGGTGTGTTTGGGATCATTGTCATGCTGAAAGACCCAGCCACGTTTCATCTTCAATGCCCTTGCTGATGGAAGGAGGTTTTCACTCAAAATCTCACGATACATGGCCCCATTCATTCTTTCCTTTACACGGATCAGTCGTCCTGGTCCCTTTGCAGAAAAACAGCCCCAAAGCATGATGTTTCCACCCCATGCTTCACAGTAGGTATGGTGTTCTTTGGATGCAACTCAGCATTCTTTGTCCTCCAAACACGACGAGTTGAGTTTTTACCAAAAAGTTCAATTTTGTTTCATCTGACCATATGACATTCTCCCAATCCTCATCTGGATCATCCAAATGCTCTCTAGCAAACTTCAAACGGGCCTGAACATGTACTGGCTTAAGCAGGGGGACACGTCTGGCACTGCAGGATTTGAGTCCCTGGCGGTGTAGTGTGTTACTGATGGTAGGCTTTGTTACTTTGGTCCCAGCTCTCTGCAGGTCATTCACTAGGTCCCCCCGTGTGGTTCTGGGATTTTTGCTCACCGTTCTTGTGATCATTTTGACCCCACGGGGTGAGATCTTGCGTGGAGCCCCAGATCAAGGAAGATTTATCAGTGGTCTTGTATGTCTTCCATTTCCTAATAATTGCTCCCACAGTTGATTTCTTCAAACCAAGCTGCTTACCTATTGCAGATTCAGTCTTCCCAACCTGGTGCAGGTCTACAATTTTGTTTCTGGTGTCCTTTGACAGCTCTTTGGTCTTGGCCATAGTGGAGTTTGGAGTGTGACTGTTTGAGGTTGTGGACAGGTGTCTTTATACTGATAACAAGTTCAAACAGGTGCCATTAATACAGGTAACGAGTGGAGGACAGAGGAGCCTCTTAAAGAAGAAGTTACAGGTCTGTGAGAGCCAGAAATCTTGCTTGTTTGTATGTGACCAAATACTTATTTTCCACCATAATTTGCAAATAAATTCATTAAAAATCCTACAATGTGATTTTCTGGATTTCTTTTCCTCATTTTGTCTGTCATAGTTGAAGTGTACCTATGATGAAAATTACAGGCCTCTCTCATCTTTTTAAGTGAGAGAACCTGCACAATTGGTGGCTGACTAAATACTTTTTTGCCCCACTGTGTGTGTGTGTGTGTGTATGTGTGTATATATATATATATATATAATGTCAACTGCGTTTATTTTCAGCAAATTTAACGTGTAAATATTTGTATGACCTTAAGATTCAACAACTGAGACATGAACTGAACAAGTTCCACAGACATGTGACTAACAGAAATGGATTAATGTGTCCCTGAACAAAAGGAGGGGGTCAAAAGTAAGTCAGTATCTGGTGTGGCCACCAGCTGCATTAAGTACTCTAGTGCAATTCTCCTCATGGACTGCATCAGATTTGCCAGAATACAAACAGTGTAGCTATTGACTGAATACAAACAGTGTAGCTATTCCCTACGTAAGGCAATCAAACAAGCTAAGCGTCAGTATAGAGACAAAGCAAGGCACCTGCAAGTTCCCCGATATTTCTGGGGGGGAATGCTGGAGGGTCATGTCAGGATGAGCCTGCAGGAAGGGTACCACATGAATGAGGAGGATGTCTTCCCTGTAATGCACAGCATTGAGATTGCCTGCAATGACAACCGCCCCAGACCATGACGGACCCTCCACCTCCAAATCAATCCCGCTCCAGAGTACAGGCCTTGCTGTAAGGCTCATTACGACGATAAACGCGAATCCGACCATCATCCCTGGTGAGGCAAAACCGTGTCTCGTCAGTGAAGAGCACTTTTTGCCAGTCCTGTCTGGTCCAGCGACGGTGGGTTTGTGCCCATAGGCGAAGTTGTTGCGGCAGGTAGCCTAGTGGGGTGGCGGCAGGTAGTGGTTAGAGCATTGGACTTGTAACCGGACGGTTGCAAGTTCGAATCCCCGAGCTGACATGGTAAAAATCTGTCGTTCTGCCCCTGAACAAGGCAGTTAACCCACTGTTCCCCGGGCGCCGAAGACGTGGATGTTGATTAAGGCAGCCCCCCGCACCTCTCTGATTCAGAGGGGTTGGGTTAAATGTGGAAGACACATTTCAGTTGAAGGCATTCTGTTGTACAACTGACTAATAATGGTGACTTTGACTTTTTTGCCAGTGATGTCTGGTGAGGACCTGCCTTAGAACAGGCCTACAAGCCCTCAGTTCAGCCTCAGCCTATTGTGGACAGTCTGAGCACTGATGGAGGGATTGTGCGTTCCTGGTGTAACTCGGGTAGTGGTTGTTGCCATTCTGTACCTGTCCCGCAGGTGTGATGTTCGGATGTACCAATCCTGTGCAGGTGTTGTTACATGTGGTCTGCCACTGTGAGGACGATCAGCTGTCCGTCCTGTCTCCCTGTAGCTCTGTCTTAGGTGTCTCACAGTACGGACATTGCAATTTATTTCCCTGGCCACGTGCAGTCCTTATGCCTCCTTGCAGCATGCCTAAGGCACGTTCACACAGATGAGCAGGAACCCTGGGCGTCTTTCTTTTGGTGTTTTTCCAGAGTCTGTAAAAAGATCTCTTTAGTGTCCTAAGTTTAGGTAGAGACAACAATACATCACGCAAAGCAGCCACAACTGTCAGTAAGATTGTCCATGTTTGAGTGTTTTGCAGCTCTTTCCAGTCGCTAGCTGCAGCGAACTTAAAAGAGGAGCGACCAAGGGATGTGTGTGCTTTGGGGACCTTTAACAGAATGTGACTGGCAGAACGCGTGTTGTATGTGGAGGATGAGGGCTGCAGTAGATAGGGGGGAGTGAGGCCTAAGAGGGTTTTATAAATAAGCATTAACCAGTGGGTCTTGCGACGGGTATACGGAGATGACCAGTTTAGAGGAGTATAGAGTGCAGTGATGTGTCCTAATAAGGAGCATTGGTGGTAAATCTGATGACCAAATGGTAAAGAACAACTAGCCGCTCGAGCGCACCCTTACCTGCTTATAATCACATCTGTGTCTATCCCCCCTCAAGCTGACACATCGACGGCACTGAAAGAAATTCATTGGACTATGTAAACTGGAAACCACATATCCTGAGGCTGCATTTATTGTGGATGGGGATTTTAACAAGGCTAATCTGAAAACAAGGCTCCCTAAATTTTATTAGCATATCGAATGTGCGACCCGGGCCGGGAAAATACTTGATCATTGTTATTCTAACTTCCGTGACTCTTACAAGGCCATTCTCCGCCCTCCTTTCGGCAAGTCTGACCATGACTCCACAGAAACTACAATAGGAAACACCCGTGCTCAGGTCTGTTCAACGCCGGTCCGACCAATCTGATTCCATGCTTCAAGATTGCTTTGAGTGGACTGGGATATGTTCCGGACAGCATCAGACAACGACATTGATGTATACGCTGATTCGGTGAGCGAGTTTATTAGCAAGTGCATCGGTGATGATGTACCCATAGCAACTATTAAAACCTTCCCCAACCAGAATCCGTGGATTGAGGGCAGCATTCGCGCAAAACTGAAAGCGCGAACCACTGCTTTTAACCAGGGTAAGGCGACCGGAAACATGACTGAATACAGTGTAGCTATTCCCTCCGCAAGGCAATCAAACAAGCTAAGCGTCAGTATAGAGACAAAGTAGTCACAATTCAACGGCTCAGACACGAGAGGAATGTGGCAGAGTCTACAGTCAATCACAGATTACAAAAAGAAAACCAGCCCCGTCGCGGAGC
The DNA here is from genome assembly GCA_030435695.1 of Brachymystax lenok tsinlingensis. Taxonomy (NCBI): domain Eukaryota; kingdom Metazoa; phylum Chordata; class Actinopteri; order Salmoniformes; family Salmonidae; genus Brachymystax; species Brachymystax lenok. The sequence goes on along the minus strand of CM059793.1, from coordinate 40,878,984 downwards.
ACGATGTCCTGCTCCCAGACAAACTAAACTTCTTTGCTCGCTTTGAGGACAATACAGTGCCACCGACACGGCCCGCTACCAAAACCTGCAGGCTCACCTTCACCGCAGCCAACGTGAGTAAAACATTTAAGCGTGTTAACCCCCCTGCCGGCACAGATGGCATCCCTGGCCGTGTCCTCAGAGCATGCGCAGACCAGCTGGCTGGTGTGTTTACGGACATATTTAATCAATCCTTATCCCAGTCTGCTGTTCCCACCTGCTTCAAGAGGGCCACCATTGTTCCTGTTCCCAAGAAAGCTAAGGTAACGGAGCTAAATGACTTGCCCCGTAGCACTCACTTCCGTCATCATGAAGTGCTTTGAGAGACTAGTCAAGGATCATTTCACCTTCATCCTACCAGACACCCTAGACCCACTCCAATTTGCTTACCGTCCCAATAGGTCCACAGACGACGCAATCGCATTCACACTGCTCACTGCCCTAACCAATCTGGACAAGAGGAATACCTATGTAAGAATGCTGTTCATCAACTACAGCTCAGCATTTAACACCATAGTACCCTTCAAACTCGTCATTAAGCTCGAGACCCTAGGTCTCGACCCAGCCCTGTGCAACTGGGTCCTGGAATTCCTGACGGGCCGGCCCCAGGTGGTGAGGGTAGGAAACATCTCCACCCCGCTGATCCTCAACACTGGGGCCCCCACAAGGGTGAGTTCTCAGCCTTCTCCTTTACTCCCTGTTCACCCATGACTGCGTGGCCAAGCACACCTCCAACTCAATCATCAAGTTTGCTTATGACACTACAGTGGTAGGCTTGATTACCAACAACGATGAGACTGCCTACAGGGAGGATGTGAGGGCCCTCGGGTTGTGGTGTTAGGAAAATAGCCTCACTCAATGTCAACAAAACTAAGGAGATGATCGTGGACTTCAGGAAATAGCAGAGGGAGCACCCCCCTATCCACATCGACGGGACAGTAGTGGAGAAGGTGGAAAGTTTGAAGTTCCTCGGCGTACACATCATGGACAAACTCTTCAATCTCAGGAGGCTGAAGAAATTCGGCTTGTCACCAAAAACACTCACAAACTTCTACAGATGCACAATCGAGAGCATCTTGTCGTGCTGTATCACCGCCTGGTACGGCAACTGCTCCGCCCACAACCGTAAGGCTTTCCAGAGGGTAGTGAGGACTACACAATGCATCACTGGGGGTAAACTACCTGCCCTCCAGGACACCTACACCACCCGATGTCACAGGAAGGCCAAAAAGATCATCAAGGACAACAACCACCCGAGCCACTGCCTGTTCACCCCGCTATCATCCAGAAGGCGAGGTCAGTACAGGTGCATCAAAGCTGGGGCTGAGAGACTGAAAAACAACTTCTATCTCAAGGCCATCAGACTGTTAAACAGCCATCACTAACATTGAGTGGCTGCTGCCAACATACTGACTTAAATCTCTAGCCACTTTAAATAATAGAAAATTGGATGTAACAAATGTATCACTAGCCACTTTAAACAATTTTTTATTTAATGTTTACATATCTGACATTACTCATATCAAATGTATACGCTGTACTCTATACCATCTACTGAGTCTTGCCTATGCCGTTCGGCCATCGACTCAAATCTCTAGCCACTTTAATTAAAAAGTGGATGTAATAAATGTATCACTAGCCACTTTAAACGATGCCATTTATATCATGTTTACATATCCTACATTACTCATCTCATGTGTATATACTGTACTCTATACCATCTACTGCATCTTGCCTATGCCGGTCAGCCATCGCTCATCCATATATTTATATGTACATACTCATATTCATTCCTTTATTCTTGTGTGTAAAAGGTAGTTGTTTGTTAGATTATTTGTTAGATACTACTGCATGGTCGGAACTAGAAGCACAAGCATTTCGCTACACTCGCATTAACATCTGCTAACCATGTGTATGTGACATATAATTTGATTTGAATTGTGGGATTGGTAATAATCCGAGAGATTTTTGGGAGTCCCATATTTTTTGGACTTCAGGTGGTTGTGGTTTAAGCATGACCCAGTTTAGGTCACCTAGCAGGACAAATTCAGACTTAGTGTAAGGGGCTGGTAGGGTGTAGGCCGGTGCTGATGGAGGACGATAGCACCCAGCAACAGTCAACAAAGAGCTATTTGAAATTTTAATGGTTAAAACCAGCAAATTGAATTGTTTGGGGACAGACTTGTTGGAGTCAACAGGGGCACTGAAGGGGTTTCTTGGTGAAGATTGCCACTCCCCCACCTTTGGAAGACCTGTCCCAGGATTTTACGAGAGCTGAAATCAGTGATGCAGATATCAGAGCACAAGTCAGAATTGGGGCTAGCAACAGTAGATGTGCACATGCACATTTCCAGATCTCATCAACAGTAATACAATCAAAGCATGGCATAGGACAGGGAGAGCTCTGCAGTGCTGATTTATGTCATCTGAATGTGCATCAGATGGCAACAAGATCATATTGTACAGCAATTTCATCAGGTAACGTGAATACAAAACCCGGCGAGGTTGTTAGAATAGGATGGGAGGCCAAAAGTCTTTGTAACCCATAGAATCTGAGTCCCGAGTGTGGGAGCAAACAGTCTGACCCCTGGTTGGGTAAAGAAAGTTTAGTCAACAAAGCATGCAGGAGTCAGGAGGCAAAATGCACAAGGAAAAAATATATATTTTGAAATTTTACTAGGCAAGTCAAGAACAAATTCTTGTTTACAATGACGGCCTACCGGTTAACTGCTTTGTTAAGGGGAAGAACGACAGATTTTTACTTTGTCAGCTCGGGGATTTGAAATTGGCTTGGGGCTAGCTATTGTACTACTAAATTATTATAACTTATTCTGTGTGAGATTTTAAAATAAACTGTTCAAGGACATACATTCTGTGTAATAGAAGCAATTATTGGTACCAGGATTCAATTTTTTTTTTTATACTTGAAAATTGCCGTCTTCCCATTCACTATAATGGGGATCCTGTTTTCTGAAAACAATGCCTGCAGTACTGCAGTCGGCCTTGCACTTCGTGGCTTCAATGAGAGGGGTCAGTTCTCCCCTGGTGTACATCGAACCTAACATTCTCTCATTGTGTTTGCATGCAGCATGAGTAGCCAGTTGCAGTGTTCACTGTTAACCCTTTTTAAAAGAGAACAGATTAGTAAACTCGGTGTATTGCGGTTTTTCCTACATTGTTGAAAAGGCATGCGTGTCAGTGCCTTCAAGAGTCCTTGAGTACAGACAGCACAGCAGTGCCTGGGTAGCCTCATCATAAATATGCATGTATGTCTGGCTCACCTGTACTGTAGGCCTAAAGTCAAAGTGGAGTTGATGGTGCCTTTCATTCTGTTTTAGGGGAAAGTGTTCCTGTCTAGCAAGTTCAGAACAGCACATGGACCTTTTGTTTAAAAAACATACATTCAAACCTTTTTTTATTAAGGCAAGTCAGTTAAGAACAAATTCTTATTTACAACGACTGCCTACCCCAGCCAAACCCGGATGACGCCGGGTTAATTGTGCGCCACCCTATAGGTCTCCCAATCACGGCCGGATGTGAGAGCCTGGATTCGAACCAGGGACTCTAATGACGCCTCTTGCACTGAGATGCAGTGCCTTAGACCCCTGCGCCATTCGGGAGTCCCCCCTTTAAGAAACTCTCCCTAGGTTTAATAAATGACAAACTAGCATATAGGCTTCCATTTAATTTTCTCAAGTTACAGAGGTGTAAGGACATTACTCATATTCATACCATATTTATAAACCAGCTTTCTGTGACACATGCATTTCTCAAGTTACTTTCAAGGTCGTTGGCAAATGATCTGTGTGTTTGTTTGGCAGCCCTTTGGACTACGAGCGTTTCAGAGAAGCAGCACGAGACGTCTCCTGCCACACGCAGAGCGGCTGGACCAAGGTGAGGGATCTCTCTACTGTTCACCTGCTGTTACTGCCTGATAACCTATTAGGCCTAGTTCAGAAACAACCTAGAAGTTCTTTCCCTAGCTCTTAGGCCTATGGTGTTTGCAGATCCTAAGGAATCTGATTAGGGCTGTGACGATCATGGAATTTTGGAATAACGGTTATTTGTCAGCCAATTGACCGCGATCACAGTTTTTTTTATTGTTTGAATAGCAAAAAAGACACACAAAGGCAACCTGAAGACTGGTTTGCTACAACACCTTGCTGAAACGAGCAACAAAGTTTAATCACCTAAGAGTCCATGTTACCACAAACGGACCTCAACTGTACGTCCCGCCTTCATTCTATAACTAGCTAGTTTTGTCTCGTCTCTCCTTATATCTGCTGTTAGATGTAAGCCAAACTACTTTGCTGCTTTTTGGTAAAGTTTGTCGACTTCAATATGAAGTTGATTAATAACGTTGGATTTTCTTTTTTTACTTGTATGATGGATATATTTTTTCATGACTGTCTTCATTCATAATCGTCGGTTATGTGATTTATACAATTACCGTGCCAGCCCTAAATCTGATGTGTGGTGGAAGCTCCCCTTAGCCTTTTTGAAAGTCCTGGTGGAACCAGGACGCTTTTACCCATCCTGGTTCCTTTTGGGTAGTGTCTTGAACTGGGCCTAACACTCTGCCCTCACTGTCCCCAGGTGCTGGTGCCTTTAGTGCTGCTGCAGGCCCTACAAGGAGAAGGACAGATCCTGGCCACCCTGCTTCCTCTGGGGGTCAATTTCCTGGAGGAGGCTGAGGCAGACTACATCATCCGGCAAGGAGGATGGGTGAGTGGACACTAGACAAGGGGAGGGGTGGTACGGATGAGACTGAGGACAAGCCAAGAATGAACCACTTATTAATATCTTATGCAGATTAATGTTTCAGCCCTGACCTGTTGGCTGCTGTTTATTTTCACAACACACTATAGCCAGAGGAGGGCGCCAGAGATCCACTGTACATGGTTGGCATTTAGCCATTGTTGAGAGACTGGCTATAAGGGCATTTTAGAGAAAGAACGAGAGGGAGAGAGAGCTCTTAGTTCACCTTTCACTCACTTAGCTAACGCAGCTAATTTGGTCTACTCAACACCTTGACTGAGTGTAATGATATTTATGTTAGCTAGCAGGCTAAGGCTATCAAACACTGCCACTCTTCCAAGTCAAGGTAAACTTTTGGTTTTATTAATTTATTGCCACTGGGGCCTGCTGGTGTAACTATTAAAGTGCTTACTGTACTGTGTGATTGTGGGTTTACTAATGCGTTAGTTCTAGTTTGTTAACTAACATTAATATGGCGACAACAATATAGGCTTTGTCACGTTTACGGTATGATGGTTTGGCTTGGAGAGGTTTTTGCACCTTGTCACAGACCGCTGTTGTGATGTGCACTGAAGTCCACAGGCGAAGGGAAAAGGTGAGAGGAGAGTGCATAGAAGGAATTATACAACGAGCAAAGTGATGATGCTGTATGTGGCTGCTATGAAAGTGAACTGTGCGATCAGGGGTGTATTCATTCCGCTTATTCTGTTGCAAAACATTTCTTAAACGGAAGCACACGTAACTAAACTGGGAGGGACCTAAGTGAATTTGTCCAAAATAGACTCTTGTTTTAGTTGCAGAATGGAACATTTTGCAACTGTTTGAATTAATGATTACACTCCAGATCAGCTAGATGCGGGCAAGAGTGTGAAAGTCAGTATTGAATGTGTCACTCTGTCACCTTGATTACTCCAATTTGTCTCAATCTGTGCACCCATGTTATAAACTTTCATTTGTAGGGTAGTTTGTAGCAACCTCATGATGGGTATAGTGCAAATGTGAGTATCATGTAGAAGCCTAAACCTATCCATGTTACATTGAACTGGGTGAATGGAATATAAATGACAGTCATCCAATGTGCTGTAATGGAAATAATACCATGCTCATAAAGAGAAATCGTCCTCCCTAATCTTAAACTGCAAAAAACACAAGGCTGTCCTTGGCTTGTGGTGAGAATAATAATTGCTGTGTGGCAGTAAAGGGATAACATACCATCACTTCTGCTCTGTCACATTATGACTGGTTCCAATCCACTGTTTATGTGCTCAGTCCCTTGGCCACACTAACAAGGCAACGTTCCCACTGTTATGTCAGGGATGGTCCATAGGCTAGGGCTGGGACCGCAGGGGGAGGGAGAGAGTGGAGAGCGTGGGGGTGGGTATGACACGCCAGTGGGAACTCCTGTGGAGTGAAGTTAAAGCTCCGTTACTGTCATTCTGTCACAGCGGTGTGTGGGTCCACTTCGCTACAACTGGGTCCCCCTTCTTTCTCTCCACTCCTCCCTCCTTTTGTCTCTCGCTTTTTTTGGGGGGGGACTCTTTCTGGGCTTCTGACCCTGCTCAGGAAAGCACTTACTGTATAGTTGCTGGGTGAGCCGGGTCACAGTCAGGTAGGTCATTCATCTTGTGTTTTTTGGTGGTGCGTGTTTTTATAGAGGACTGTGGGAGAACATTGATCGTAGTTCGTAAGAGACGTTGGTAGCGGTTGGGGGGTTGAAGAACTCTGGACCGTAGGGAAGGGCTCGCTTCTCCGAATCTGGTTTTAGCTCGTTTGACCGTGATGTGAAGAGTGTGGATATCTGAGTTGACAGTTTGAACACAGTGCCTAGAACACCATAATCCCAAAGATCCTCTGACGGAGCATTTAGAAAAGATTGAGGGAAAATTCTGTGCATTCTATCTTGCAACTTTTACAAATGAGGAATTCCCCAAATGCCTCCTGGGTTTATCGCATATTGAGCAATTTGATTGTAGTTATCGCTGTAAATCTGATGGGTGGCAGATTGATTTAGATGACGGGTATGTCGTGCCATCCTCGTGACAGTGGTCCCTCCTATGTCTGGTGGCTCTGACGATGACCACGCCTTTTTGTTTTTAATTACATTAGGGAACAAAAAGGATTATGACCCCAATGTCGTGTTCACTTCATTGGACAACAAGACCAGCATCTCATAAATCCGACCCGGCCATGGGAGGAGGGGAGGGGGTGATGAGTAAGCAAGGGAATGCAATCCACTAGAGACATTTTGAGTAAGGACTGCTTTTGATACAAAATGGACTAGCATGTGTATGACTGCATTTGAACCTGTTCACTATGAAGGGTTTGGGTCTGTGACATACTGTAACAGTGGGAGAGCCTAATAGCCTATGTAGCTAATCTAAGACTGAGGGGTGTGTCTGTATTAAACTTGGCTGGTGCAAAGGTCATGATCTTACCTCTACACACCCTGTCCCTCATCTCTCGATTTCTAGCCCTGTCCTTCAGACAGCACTGACTGCTGTCCTTCAGCATGACAGTGAAAACTGCTGCGGGTGTGTGTTCTGACAGGGACCTTCAGCCATGTTGTATTACAGACCTTGTCACGGGTGACACACCTCCTGACGCTAGGAAGTGACCGGACAAATGTTGTCTCCGACACCTTGTCTAAGGTCATCTGGGAGAGGAAGGCTAAAATGTTCCGAAAATGAATGCAGTAATAAAGTTTCATTTTGGTGTGTCCCTCAGAAACTGCTTGTGACAGGTGTGCTTACGTTGCACTCTCAAGTAGGGAGTAGGTGCTGAGTGTGTTCTGGTCTATGTCGAGACACGTGGGGCTGCACAGCCCTCCGCCGTGTTACGTAAGAGAAATGTCTCTGCTGCTGGGGTGAAATGCTGAGCGCATCTCTTTGTTTTGTGGCGATGGGCTCTGCTGAGGAAATAATCACCAGAAGCCAGACTGGCCTACTTATAGTTCAAGCCTCCCAGAGCAGTGCCACCTCTCAACTGCTAACAGCTGAACCCAGGTCAGATCCCCACTGTAGGATGGTCAGTCCTACTCGCTTCATACTGTTGGTCAGGGCATCTATGCTAATGGCTGAACCCAAGTCAGTGTCTACTGCTGCTGCCTGATGCAACCTGCGTCACACACACTGACACAGCGAGAGCAACACAACCTTTGGTGCTGGACGCCTTCTGGATTCCTGGTCTCAAGGTCCTCTGTCAGATGCTCCAAGGCCAAGCACAGTCCCGCTATCTGGCTGTTACCAGGCTCTCTTGTTGAAGCCCTTCTCATAAATGAGGGAAAACGGCTCATTTTAGTGAGGTGTTAATTTGTAGAAGACGAGTAGTCATTCATCCATGTGGCTGTTCCCATCAGGCCAGCTGCTTCACATTAACCCTCCTGGATAAACCTGGGGTTATAGGCCTACACCCAGCTGCAGCCAATCTAACACAAGAAAGGAGGCCATGACTCTCTTGGGGGCAACTGGATCCTTTTATCATTTTTTTTTAATGAAAGCTACTTCCTAAAAGGGTACATGATGTCTTACTCGTTTGAGTGATGGGATTAGGGTCCGTAATAATGGGGGAATCCTGACTGGGGGATGTTTTTATGTCACTGACAACTCTCTTGTGCGACTATATTGAATGATTAGTGAATGGCCGTTATGTTACTGTGTCCAATGGCCCCTCCTGGGAGTCAATTCCCTTTGACGGCACTTCATAGCAGCACTAAATGAGAGGTATTGTTAGGTTGGGGCCTTCGGGCTGAAACAGACTCACTACTATGGGATTATAGTTTCTGAGAAACAAAATAGTATCTGAGTATACAGGAAGGTTAGACAGCTCTGGGCTGGCTGGCTGAGCATGGAGCCTGATGTCAGCATGAATCCCTCAATGTCTGACTACCAGGAACTCCTCTGTTAATGTTACAGGCAGGTAGTGTTGGGCCAGTAATCGAAAGGTTGCTGGTTCGAATCCCCGAGCTGACAAGGTAAAAATATGTTGTTCTGCCACTGAACAAGGCCGTTAACCCACTCTTCCTAGGCCGTCATTGTAAATAAGATTTAGTTCTTAACTGACTTGCCTAGTTAAATGAAAATGTAATGTACAATATCAGAACATGAACATAATGGCAAATCTGTACACACCAATGCATACATGTAGGCTAAGCATTAAAGGTCCAATGCAACTGTTTTTTTTTTTTATCTCTATCATAATTTCTGGGTACTAGCTAGGTTTCCATCCAATTGGTGACAGATTTTCATGCAAATTATTCTAAAATCCGCATTAAAAAAAGAGCATTTTCCCACCAGAGATGTTTCCATCAAATTGATTTGTTGCAGATTAAAGTCTATGCGTGACAAGGTAGTACACATAAAAATACCTTTTTGAAGTTAAATTGTACCGAATAAAAAGAAAATACAAGTTAAATGTGTTTCCATCGCATTTTCAACTCTACTGATGGTTTTCTCACCAAAAATGTTTTGTTATATAGCAAGTGTGCCCACTCTGGTACTGTATCTGCGCGGCGTATAGCCTACATGATGATGATATTATGGACCAAGGAGAGATTCTTTTTATTTGTCAAACGGCACCCAGCATCGTTGATCATGTCACCAGAATGAGACCCTCGATATTTATTGTAAAGGAGCATCAACATCACCTTGTGAATTTAATCCGTAGCCCAAAACTGCATGCTTTCCCGACGGACGAGTCGTAGTGGGAGGACCACACGTGTCAATGCGTGATTTATAAATTGACTTTGATATGATGGTTATATCAATATTCGCACACACAAAATCGTTTCCACCGTTAATCGTATAATTATTTTTACTGACACTAAAAGGTCCCACCTTATCTAGTGTATTTTGTTGACGTTCTGTTTCCATCAGGCCTGTCATTACCTTTTTCTAGTCTTGTACTTTACTCGCATACAAAGGTTGGATGGGGAAAGCTGGTTGTGATTTTGTTTTCAATAAAAAAATGGTCAAAGAAATAAAAATAGCTTCTTTAACAAAGGACAATTTCTCAAGCAAGACATTTGTTAGGACTGTCTGGGATTGGTCTGAGTATGGCGGGAAAAAAATAGCTGTTATTGGCAAAGAGGTTTGGAGCTCTTTCTTATTGGTCTATTAACTAATTTACCGCCTAGTGATATCACCAGGCAGGCCAAAACTCCATCCCATGGACATTTCAGGCATTCTTTTCAAACAGGTCTTGCACTTAAAGGGCATTTTATTATTTTCACAGTATTATTCAAACCTCAGTGTGGACGTGTACAAAACATTAGGAACACTGGATATTTCCATGACCGACTGATCAGGTGGAAAGCCAGGGGCTTAACTTTCACTGGGGAAAAGTGATAACCCCGGCCCACATTATGAAATTGCATTTTTGCCCCCCAAGTTTTATAATTGGAATGTGATACAAATTAGGCAACGGTGTGCTTTAGGAACATGCAGACGCCTCCGAGCGGTATGGTAGTAATAACACTGGTTTGAGTGTGTCAAGAACTGCAATGCTGCTGGATTTTTCGCGCTCAACAGTTTCCTGTGTATCAAGAATGGGCCACCATCCAAAGGATATCCAGCCAACTTGACACAACTGTGGGAAGCATTGGCGTCAACATGGGACAGCATCCCTGTGGATGCTTTCAACACCTTGTAGAGTCCATGCCCCAACGATTTGAGGCTGTTCATAGGGCAGAGGGGCTGCTACTCAATATTAGGAAGGTGTTCCTCATGTTTTGTACACTCGGGGGAGGGGGTGTATATAACACAGGACAGGCATGTGTTTGACTGCACTGGGCCTTGAAAATTGGATAAGACACCAAAAACCGAAGATCCTTTCACAATCTTTTGGAGCTAAGAAAAATGAGTGAAATGAAGTCAGCCAGTCTGTAACATGACTTGAGTTCCCAGTTATAATATTTGTGTTGGGAAAGAGCTGTGGCATGTTTGGGTGGCAGGTAGCTAGTCACATGTGACTGAGACACTGCTGGGACAAACTACCAGCTCTCATTTCAAGTGATGCAGGCTTCCAAGTCTTGACTAGAAGGATCTCATACAGTATGTTAGATGTGGCTGTACATGTGATACTAGTGTGGGGGTGGAATGTTGGCCTTCGCTGGTGATAAAAAATTATATATTGGAGCCTAGTATAGCAGCAGGTAGTCTAGCAGTTAAGAGTGTTGGGCCAGTAACCGAAAGGTCTCTGGTTCGAATCCCCAAGCTGACTAGGTGAAAAATCTGTCTGTGCCCTTGATCAAGGCACTTAACCCTAATTGCTCCTGTAAGTCACTCTGGACAAGAGTCTGCTAAATAACTCAAATGTAAATGTATAGCCTATGTAATCACTCACAACCTCACTGTACCTTGACTGTTAAGGCTGTGGTAACTGTTCATAGGTGCAGTGGAGCGTAGTGTCATCACGGAGATAAGTTTAACTGTGTGTGGCGGTATCACTTCCCTCATTGTTTGTACGGGGTTTTAACACAGCATTTTACAGTGCCTTCAGAAAGTATTCACATCCCTTGACTTTTTCCACATGTTGTGTAACAGCCTGCATTTTAAATTGTATTACATTTAGATTGCCACTACACACAATACCCCTTAATGTCAGTGTAATTACATTAATACAAAATGTAATGCTGAAATTATTTAACATTTATTTCATTAGGCAAGTCCGTTAAGAACAAATTCTTATTTACAATGACAGCCAAACCCGGATGACGCTGGGTCATTTAAGTATTCAACCCTTTTGTTATAGCACGCCTAAATAACTTATTAAATATTAATTAGTTGCATGGACTAACCTGGTGTGCAATAATAGTGTTTAACATAAAAAAATGTATGACTACCCTATCTCTGTACCCCACACATACAATTATCTGTGATGTCCCTCAGTCGAGCAGTGAATTTCAAACACCGATTCAACAACAGACCAGGGAAGTTTTCCAATGCCTTGCAAAGGGCACCTATTGGTAGATTGGTAAAAAATAAAAACAGCAGACTTTGTATATCCCTTTTGAAGTTATTAATTACTTTGTATGGGTTATCAATACACCCAGTCACTACAAAGATACAGGCGTCCTTTCTAACTCCGTTGCCTTCGAGGAAGGAATCTGCTCAGGGATTTCACAATGAGGCCAATGGTGACTTTAAAACAGTTAGTTTAATGGCTGTGATAGAAAACTGAGGGGTGGATCAACAACATTGTAGGTTACTCCACAATACTAACTTAAATGACGGAGTGAAAAGAAGGACGCCTGTACAGAATAACAAATATTCCAAAACATGCATCTTGTTTGCAATAAGGCACCACTCAAAGTAATATTGCAAAACATTTGGCAAATTTAACTTTTTGTCCTGAATACAAAGCATTGTTTGGGGCAAATCCAACGCAACACATCACTGAGTACCACTCAAATTAAATCACTAATTTGAAAAATATTTTCCAGCATGGTGGTGGCTGCATCATGTTATGGGTATGTTTGTCGTCGGCAAGGACTAGGCACAGTCCTAGAGGAAAACCTGGTTGTATGCTTTCCAACACACTGGGCGACATCCACCTTTTCAGCAGGACAATAACATAAAACGCAAAGCCAAGTGATACAGTGGAGATACTTACCAAGACAACATTGAATGTTCTTGAGTGGCCTAGTTACAGTTTTGACTTAAATTGGCTTGACAATCTATGGCAAGACTTAGAAAATGTCTGTCTGCTAAACAACCAACTTGACATAGCTTGAATAATTTTAGAAAGGATAATGTGCAAATATTGTACAGTCCAGGTGTGTAAAGCTCTTATACTTACCCAAAAAGTCTCACAGCTGTGTGACACAGGGGGTTGAATACTTATCTCATCAAAATATCAGTGTTTTGATTTTCCATTAATAAACGAAGTATTTTGTGTAGATCATTGACAACAAAAAAATACAACGAAATGTGAAAAGACAAGGAGTGGGAATACTTTCTGAAGGCACTGTAGTTTGGGAAGAGCTGTTCCTGTGTGGGGCTGCCTGACTTCCTCTCGGGGGAACAGTGTGTAGTAGGGGTTTTGTCTTTCTCTCTCTGTGTGTGTGTGTGTGTCCCGTAGCAAGGGTAGAGTTTTGTAACACGCCTGACAACCGATCACAACACCTCAAAAGTCTCTGTTGTACAACAGCGACTGTCCTTGTTTCAACGTGGTGTGTGATGTTATTGGAAGGTACTGAAGAATGTGTGTTTTCATATGGGGAGTGAAGCTAAGGACTACAGGTGTGGACATCTTAAGTTGGGTGTTTATTTTCATATGAAGTAGCCTAAATATCTAGATTTTATTTCACTTATGCTGTGTCCTAGAAAATCACAGGTTTTCACATTTTGGTAATGTTTTCAATGTTTTTAGCTACTAAATCTACTTAGCCTGCTGATTTGGAGAGCTTTACCATATGCTCTTTTGAGAACATAGAAAAATAAGTAGTTTTATGGCTTTAGTAACTGGGTGAGGGTCTACTGCAGATTTATTTCATTTGCCTAAAGACCCAACGGTTGTTACTCCCAGATGGAGACCTATTCATGTGGCCCTCACACAACATGGCTGCCCTTCTTTATCCAACCACTTTGCCCAGAAAGGAGGGTTTAACATTTTTTTATGTCAACCACTCTCCCACACGCAAATCCGCTTACACCCAGAGAGTGCATGCTAGGAAGGGTTGGCGTTTAGTTTTAATCCCCTGTCTGGCCTCCCGGGATGCAGCCTGGACTCTTAAGAGAATGTCCGTGTAAGAAGAATACATTTCAGTCAGGCCATAGGCCCGTAGCTCCAACGCCTGTGTTTTACATAGATACAATATGGGCCCCATTTTAGTTAGGAAAATGTTCTGTGAGTCCGATGCAAATAAGTAGTCATTTGCAAGCCTCTTTGAATGGAAGATAAATGTACCAGAGCAGTTATTTAGCCTACCTGAATGAACCGTAACAGTTTAACCTTATCTTTTCATGGGAGAGATGTGGATTAGGCTGACTCAGTCAGTGCTGTCAGATCCATCCTGTCAGGTCCATGGCACCCTGCTATCCCTACTGTAGGAATTCAGTCTGAGCTCTGAGGCAGCCATTTTCACACCGTCTGACACGCGATGTAGCCACCTTAAGTGCTGATGTTCAAGCTTCCTACACAAAGATCTCCCTTTTTATTAAATGTGCCTGAATAGCCTCTTACCAACTTACATACCTAGGCAAATATTGATGTCTAAAAACATGATTCCGGGGAGTTTCTCGCATTCTCTGCAGATCCTCTCAAGCTCTGTCAGGTTGGATGGGGAGCGTAGCTGCACAGCTATTTTCAGGTTTCCAGAGATGTTTGATTGGGTTCAGGTCCGGGCTCTGGCTGGGCCACTCAAGGACACTTGTCCCGAAGCCACTCCTGTCTTGTCTTGGCTGTGTGCTTAGGGTCGTTGTCCTGTTGGAAGGTGAACCTTCGCCCCAGTCTGAGGTCCTGAGCTCTCTGGATCAGGTTTTGATCAAGGATCTCTGTACTTTGCTCTGTTCATCTTTCCTTCAATCCTGACTACTCTCCCAGTCCCTGCCTCTGAAGATTCTCCCCACAGCATGATCCTGCCACCACCATGCTTCACTGTTTCCTCCAGACGTGATGCTTGGCATTCAGGTCAAGAGTTCAATACTGGTTTCTTCAGACCAGAGAATCTTGTTTATCATGTTCTGAGAGTCCTTTAGGTGCCTTTTGGCAAACTCCAAGCGGGCTGTCATGTGCCTTTATTTTTTTATAGAGGAGTGGCTTCCATCTGGCCTGATTGGTAGAGTGCTGCAGAGATTTGTCCTTCTGGAAGGTTCTCCTATTTCCACAGAGGAACTCTGGAGCTCTGCCAGAGTGACCATCGGGTTCTTGGTCACCACAATGACCAAGGCCATTGCTGTTTGGCCGGGTGGCCAGTTCCAGGAGTCTTGGTGGTTCCAAACTTCTTTCATTTATTGATGGAGGCCACTGTGTTCTTAGGGACCTTCAATGCTGCAGAAATGTTTTGGTTCGTTTCCTCAGATCTGTGCCTCGGCACAATCCTGTCTCGGAGCTCTACGGACAATTCCTTCGACCTCATGGCTTCGTTTTTGATCTGACATGCACTGTCAACTGTGGGACCTTTTAATATAGACGTGTGTGTGTGTGTGTGTGTGTGTGTGTGTCTTTCCAAATGATGTCCAATCAATATAATTTATCACAGGTGGACTCCAAGTTGTAGAAACATCTCAAAGATGATTAATGGAAACAGGATGCACCTGAGCTCAATTTGAAGTATCATAGCAAAGTTTTTTTTTTTAATGCATTTGCAAACATTTCTAAAAACCTGTTCGCATTGTCATTGTGTAGATTGAGGAAAATAATGTAATCCATTTTAGAATAAGGTTGTAACAAAATGTGGAAAAAGTCAAGGGGTCTGAATACTTTCCAAATGCACTGTATAGGCCTAAATGGAACTATTGGAAAAAGTACTGTGGCTAACAGGAATGCATTTTTGATTTATTTAGCTAGGCAAGTCCGTTAAGAACAAATTCTTATTTACAATGACTGCCTAGGAACAGTGCCTTGTTCAGGGGCAGAACGACAGATTTTTACCTTGTCAGCTCGGGGATTCGATCTAGCAACCTTTTGGTTACTGGCCTAACACTCTAACCACTAGGCTACCTGCCGCCCCAGACCCAGATTCAATCTACAGCAGGGTTCCCCATCTGGCGGTCCCCAAACCGCGGTCCGGTTTTCTGAGCAAAATAATTAACTGTTAAAACACCAGGAAATCGTCTCCAAGTGATCTTAATTTGGGAAATCTGTTCAAGTATTCCCAAGCATGATAGAGAGACTTGTGATCATATACAAATGTAAGCAAAGTTTTTAAATTGTTTTAGTAAAGTATTATATGTTTGGGCTCCTTGCGGTCAATTTGCATTCTACAAAAGATTTGTAATTATGTTCCGGCCCCCCGACCATCTGCTCAATAAAAAATCGTCCCGCAGCTGAATCTAGATAGGGATCCCTGCTCTACAGCCAAAATGACTGTTCGATTAGATTATGTCCAGGTTGCATCACATCCGGCCGTGATTGGGAGTCCCATAGGGCGGCGCACAATTGGCCCAGCGTCGTTCGGGTTTGGCCGGGGTAGGCTGTCATTGTAAATAAGAATTTGTTCTTAACTGACTTGCGTAGTTAAATAAAATAAAATCAGGCTTCTGACCCGGTTGTTAGTTCCCATTCACACCACTAGTTGGAATTATTTTAAATGTTTTAAAATATTATTTGCGTCACTTACTTTGTACAGAACAATGTGTGTGTGTGTGTGTGTGTATATATATATATATATATATATAGCCAAGTTACATTTTGACATACTGTAGACACTACTTTGATCATTTGATATCATAAGAAGAGATGCGAATACAAATAGAAACCTGTGTCATTGTTTGATTTTTCAAGCTTGTTCCCATATATTCAGTTACTTAAGAGCAGCTACGGACCGGCAGCTCTCTGAGGAGACCTTTTTAGAAGTCTGTCCCCACTATCAGAATTATTTTATGTCCCAGTAAATAAGATGCACCTGTTCTAACTAGGTTTTTCTCTAGTCGATCACTCCCATGGCCCTTTGTCAATGGTGTCGACTTTATCAAGACCAGGATAGAGGCATACAGCAACTCTACACAAACGATAAACCACAGAAATCTGCATTAGATTGTGATATCCTCAGTGTTTTCCTTTAGAATGATCAGTAGGAAGTTAAGTCGAGACAAAAGGTCTGTGTTCACACCGATGACATCAGCCCATCTGAGGCTACAGTATGTTGGGGTTTCAGGTTGATTGCACATTTGACCACAAACCACATCAAAGCCTTTGTATTGCAACTCCTGTCAAATATAAGTGAAAGATGTGACATTGAACTTTACTGCGGTGTGCGTCACTTTTACAGTGATTTTGCTTTAAAATTCACAAGAATTGGGAGGATCCGCATCTTTCTTAGCAGTGGACCAGTAGTGGCAGAGGTTTTGCCCATTTTGAAATGTCAGTCTCGTTTATTTATCCCACAAGGTCATAAGCTTATTATATCCCACCCATCAGCACTTTTATTAAATGGAAAAATGCAATGCTTGTTATTTTTGTGGTTCCATACTGACCACTGAACTTGCTCTCCCTCTCAGGGTACAGTGTTTAGCCTGGAGGAAGAGGAGCAGCAGGGCTTGATCATAGCCGAGGACAGCAACGACATCTATATCCTGTCTGGAGAGCAGCTTCCCACATCACTGCTGGGCACCGGAGACTGCAGTGGGCTGGGCAGCTGGCAGACAGAAAGCTTACGTGTGTCTCTGGCAGGCCACGAGTCCTGGGCACAGGTGAGCATGATGGACCATCCTGAAGACGTCAAGAGCCTGGAAAGCAACGAGGGCAACCTCGCAGAGGAGCGCAGCGAGAACAACTCTTCCAACTCTGACATCGTGCACGTAGAGCGAGAGGACGCAGAGGAGGGTGAGGGCGGGGCAGAGGAGCCTGAGCTGCAGGAGATCATGCTGAGCGTGCTGGGGATGGAGAGCGAGCTGGCCGAGCTGAGGGCGGAGTTTAGGGATGACACCCCGCCTCCTGTCCCAGCAGCCCCAGAGCCCGTGGTGGGATATCTGGAGGAGCCGGTCGTCATCGAGACCCCTGCTCCCCCTGTCGGCAGTCCCGTCAGAGCCAGAACCGTGTGCCCCATCCACTGTCCCAGTGTCAGAGCCCGAACCCCCTGCACCAGCCCTTGTTGTTGAGCCTGCCCCTGTTGAGGCAGCACCGCCATCCCCCACCAAGGTGCCCCCTAGTCCCCAACCAGCAGTACAAGTCCCAGAACCAGAGCCAGTCCCAATGCCAGTCTCAGCAGCACCACCCCAGCCAGAGCCCGTTCCAGTGGAGCCCCAGCCTGAACCTCAGTCAGAGACTGTGCCAGAGCTGGCAGCAGCGCCTGTCCTGGAGGCACCCCCAGCCCCTGTGGATACTCCTGTGGCCCCAGCAGAGGAGGCCCCAGTGCAAATGGAACCGGAGCCCAAGTTGGAGCTTCCAGTGCTGCTTTACAGTGGAGCTGCCCTGGTGGCCCTAGCTGCTGTAGTGGCCTGGGTAGTCCTGACCCACCGGAAGAGGTAGCCTAGCGGTGCTCCTGACCTGGGCCCCAGACCTCACCTCCTCCCTGGTCCCTGCCTGGCTCACTGCAGGTAACCTGGGCTGCTGTGTTGCCAACGCCAGGTGCACGCACCATGGCAAAATTAACTATTTTCTCTCTCCCCATTTTGTTTTCCCCTGTTCTCATCTCTGCTCATCTGGTGTTTTGATATGTTTGTCTTCAGTTGTACTTTGCTGCCTCTGACCCATCACCTCAAACTGGAAAGGACATATTATACATTTTTATCTTGGTTTCTCTATTGTGTGTTTTCTGGGTGTGTGGTTCTGTCCTGTGCCATCTTGATGTACGTGACGGATCCAAGCAGGGTGTCTGTTACCCTCACGGCTGGAGCTTTGGTACCTCTTTGTCCTCAGAGCCTAGTGGGTCTAGCTCAAGTCACAATTGCCAGTTCTGTTGCAAGAAAAGGTAGAGGAAATGGCGCCTATTCCAATAGATTTTTCTATCTGGAATGATTAGAGAAAAAAGTATGTTCTGACTACCTTATGTCCTCTGAAAAACAATCCTGTCTTCAAGAGCAGGTTGAGGTTTAGAACATGGTTATGTAAAACATTTTAATGGCAGTTAACAGCTGATGATTGGCCTCATTTTTGTTTTTAGAATGATGTATGTGATGTTGGGATATAAGATTCACTACTGGAGACCCTGATGTGCCTGTAAAATAACTGTCTGCAGAGTTAAAAGGGACAATATTGTTCATATAGCACTTGATGGAGATGATTAATATCATACTGAAATGTGAAGTAGGTATATTTATGATCTACTCCCCCCACTATATTAATGGCTGATTGCCAGTCACTTACTACATCAACTGGTGATGAATGTATTTTGAAAATTATTCGGTCTGATTCTTTGGGAAAATGAGGGATTCCACTTTAAGATGTCAATGGGATGCCTTGACTCAAGTGTATATATTTTCACATGAATATAATATTATCACTGTACCTAATTTCATTCATTTAGTTAACACATTTTGACACAGGAGTCGTATCTCTTTATATAGGGTTGTAATGTATGGTCATATTGCAGTATTATAATAATAGCAATGAAATAGAATTTTAATAGTGTCATAAAAAGGGACGAGCTGAGGATAAAGATTACCGCAGCTCACAGCCAGAGTGGGATACACCATTACGTTTTATAACTTGCCATCTCTTTGGTTTTGAGGGGACTGTGATGGGTGAATGTGTTATTCACCATTCCAGGCATGAAGATGCATCCTTGAAAATAGATGTGTGTATGTGTGTGAAATCGTCAACCACTCCTAAAGCCAGTTTAACCATGATGGCACCATGGTCAATACTGTTCCAGGCACTGTGTTCTGTCGACAGGGAATGGAGGGTTGGGAATGACTGCACCAAGATACAATTTGTCTCTGTTTGGTGAATTTCATACTCGTATGTTCAACTCAAAAGGTTTAAGATTGAAATATTCAACATGAAAGATATAGTCCATCTACTTGATTTAATCTGAGACTATATCAGAAGGAGAACTGTTTTGTCTTGAATCAATTTATGCTCTCATTCCCAACTCCAGTGTATTTAAGCAATAAGGTGCGAGGTGGTGTGGTATATGGCCAATATATCACGGCTAAGGGCTGTTCTTAGGCGCGATGCAACACGTCATGCCTGGATACAGCCCTTAGCCGTGGTATATTGGCCAAATACCACAAACCCCCGAGGTGCCTTAATCTATTATAAACTGGTTACCAATGTAATTAGAGCAGTAGAAAGATGTTTTGTCATACCCGTGGTATACAGTCTGATATACCACGGCTGTCAGCCAATCAGCATTCAGGGCTCGACCCACCTAGTTTATAATGGTAAATAACCTCACATGGACTGTTTTTCTTCCTCTACATGGTTTGCTGTTTGTCCCCTCTGCTGGCCCAAACTGCCCACCCTGCACTGCCTTACCATTCCGCTCTAACCCCATAGCATGCCTACCTTTCTACAGTAAAGACTTCTTAACAGCTGTCTGCTGGCTTCTTCCCACTAGCAAAGCTCCCTCCATTTCTCAAGCCCGAGTGGAAGTCTGTCCACAACTTGAAGAGTAGGAACAACACACATGCCAGCCCTGCCACAGACAATCAACAGAGCTAACAAAACCTTATATCTTCCTGTCTGTTGTGTACAATGTGAATCCAAAAATAAAATCTGCACTGTAGGCCTTGAGTCAGGAGTAAAATAAATAAAGTATGTGTGTTTTGTGTTTTTTTTTTTATTTTATTTTTTTATATATATAACTGGGCACTCTTTGGGAGCATGAAATGTGAACACTTGAACCAAATGATCAAGTAGTGATGGCTCTTGGGCTACAGTTAACTGGTTGTCCAGCTTTGTTCTGTAAACCGGTTAGTGAATTCCCACAGCTTACTTGGTTAATATCAGTACTGCAAAGACTCACACAACTCTACCTACTACACTAACTGCACTGTTGCTTAGCCAAGTGTAGATACAACCATGTGTGTGTTTTGGGGTGGTAAACAACAGCAAGATGTGTCAGTGAGAAATTAATGGTTGTTGACCAGTGTAGCCTCCACTGGTCCAAAAACAATGTGTGAAATGTTAGTTATCCTTTTTAGATAAAACTATACTAAATATATTCATGTCAGCAAATAATTGATTAAAACACAATGTTTTGCAATGATGGTCTACAGTAGCCTCAACAGCACTCTGTAGGGTAGTGCCATGGTGTAGCCGGAGGACAGCTAGTTTCCATCCTCTGGGTACATTGACTTCAATACAAAACCTAGGAGGCTCGTGGTTCTCTCCCGTTCCATAGACTTACACAATAATTATGACAACTTCCGGAGGACATCCTCAACCTACCAGAGTTCTTGCAGAATGAACTGACATGTTGTCCACCCAGTCAAAGGATCAGAGAATGAATCTAGTACTGAAAGCATAAGCTACAGCTAGCTTGCACTGCGGTGCTTAAAATGTGAGTAGTTGACTCAGAGACAATAGTTTAACAGTTTTGAACAAATTCATTTCTTTAAAAATGGAGGGTGAGCACGCTATATTTTAGTATCTTTTTTAGGGAGCTAGCAAATGGAGCTAGTTAGTTTAGCCTACTCAAACACCCGGCTCAAACAGAGGGATGCTATGTTACTAGCTGGTTATGGCTATCCAACACTGGGACTCTTCCAAGTCAAGGTAAGCTTTTGGTTGTATTAATTTATTGCCACTGGGGCCTGCGGGTGTACCTGCTAAACTATACTGCATGATTGTAGCTGGTTTACCTACGCGTTAGTGTGGCTATGTTGACTATGACGTTAGCTAATATGGTGACAACGATGTAGGCTGTGTGTAGCGGTTAAGATATGAAAGTTTGGCTCGGAAAGTTAATTTTTTCGCCTGGTCACAGACCGCTGATGTTTTGTGCTGTGAAGTCCACAAGCGAAGGGAAAAGGAGAGGGGGAGAACGAGTAGATGCGAAAAGGAATTATACAGTTGAAGTGGGAAGTTTACATACACAGCCAAATACATTTAAACTCAGTTTTTCACAATTCCTGACATTTAATCCTAGTAAAAATGACCTGTTTTAGGTCATTTAGGATCACCACTTTATTTTAAGAATGTGAAATGTCAGAATAATAGTAGAGAGTGATTTATTTCAGCTTTTATTTCTTTCATCACATTCCCAGTGGGTCAGAAGTTTACATACACTCAATTAGTATTTGGTCGCATTGCCTTTAAATTGTTTAACTTGGGTCAAATGTTTTGGGTAGCCTTCCACAAGCTTCCCACAATAAGTTTGGTGAATTTTGGCCCATTCCTACTGACAGAGCTGGTGTAACTGAGTCAGGTTTCTGGCCTCTATGCTTGCACACACTTTTTCTATAGGATTGAGGTCAGGGCTTTGTAATGGCCACTTCAATACCTTGACTTTGTTGTCCTTAAGCTATTTTGCCACAACTTTGGAAGTATGCCTGGGGTCATTGTCCGTTTGGAAGATAAATTTGCGACCAAGCTTTAACTTCATGACTGATTGCTTTAGATGTTGCTTTAATATATCCACATAATTGTCTTTCCTTATGATGCTATCTATTTTGTGAAGTGCACCAGTCCCTCCTGCAGCAAAGCACAACATGATGCTGCCACCCCTGTGCTTCACGGTTGGGATGGTGTTCTTCGGCTTGCAAGCCTCCCCCTTTTTCCACCAAACATAACGATGGTCATTATGGCCAAACAGTTCTGTTTTTGTTTCATCAGACCAGAGGACATTTTTACAAAAAGTATAATCTTTGTCCCCATGTGCAGTTGCAAACCGTAGTCTGACTTTTTTATGGCGGTTTTGCTGCAGTGGCTTCTTGCAGAGCAGCCTTTCAGGTTATGTCGATATAGTACTCGTTTTACTGTGGATATAGATTCTTTTGTACCTGTTTCCTCCAGCATCTTCACAAGGTCCTTTGCTGCTGTTCTGGGATTGATTTGCACTTTTCGCACCAAAGTACGTTCATCTCTAGGAGACAGAACGCGTCTCCTTCCTGAGCGGTATGACTGCTGCATGGTCCCATGGTGTTTATACTTGCGTACTATTGTTTGTACAGATGAACATGGTACCTTCAGACGTTTGGAAATTGCTCCCAAGGATGAACCAGACTTGTGGAGGTCTACCATTTTTTTTCTCAGGTCTTGGCTGATTTTGCTTGACTCATGGGAAAATCTAAATAAGAGTCACTGAGTTTGAAGGTAGGCCTTGAAATACATCCACAGGTACACATTGACTCAAAGAATGTCAATTAGCCTATCAGAATCTTCTAAAGCCATGACATCATTTTCGGGAATTTTCCAAGCTGTTTAAAGGCACAGTCAACTTAGTGTATGCCAACTTAGTGTATGTAAACTTCTGACCCACTGGAATTGTGATTCAGTGAATTATAAATGAAATAATCTGTAAACAATTGTTGGAAAAATTACTTGTGTCATGCACAAAGTAGATGTCCTAACCAACTTGCCAAAACTATAGTTTGTTAACAAGAAATTTGTGGAGTGGTTGAAACACTTAGGTTGTAGTCATTAAAACTAGTTTATGTAAACTTCCGACTTCAACTGTACAACGAGCAAAATTATAATGCCGTTTGTATGTGGCTGCTAGGAAAGAACTGTTTAGATGTGATCAGGGGTGTATTCATTCCACCGATTCCGTTAAACTGTGATAAACATACCTGAATTTGTCCAATAGAAACTCTTCGTTTGCAACTGTTAGACTAATGATTACACCCTAGATAAGCTAGATGCAGGCAAGAGTGTGCAAGGCGCTATTGAATGTGTCACTGTCACCTTGAGTACTCAAATTGTTATTTTGACCTGTGCACCTACGGTGTAAACTTTCATTCATCGGCTGAGTTGTAGCAACCTCATGATAGGTATAGGGAAAATGTGAGGATCATATATTAGCCTAAACCTATTGATGTTACATTGAGCTGGGTGAATGGAATAATTATTTATTTTATGGCCATGCTCATAAAAAAAAAATATGACTGTCCTCCCTAATCTTAAACGTCACCGGCCGCCAATGTTTGGACAGTTACTTAGAATACAATTGTACAAGGATGCTTTCATGTAGGTCTGTTTACATATAGATATGCTAATGAATCTGAAACAATGTACAAAGGGATCCAGTGAGTATTTGGAA
The DNA here is from genome assembly GCA_030435695.1 of Brachymystax lenok tsinlingensis. Lineage (NCBI taxonomy): Eukaryota > Metazoa > Chordata > Actinopteri > Salmoniformes > Salmonidae > Brachymystax > Brachymystax lenok. Next base: position 40,855,382 of record CM059793.1, on the reverse strand, counting down.
AGTACAGTAATATGGTCCCATATTTCATGAGCTGAAATAAAAGATCTCACAAATTTCCCATATGCAGAAAAATATGATTTCTCATGTTGTGCAGATTTATTTTAAATCCCTGTTAGTGAGCATTTCTTCTTTGCCAAGATAATCCATCCAACTGACAGCTGTCATATATCAAGGAGCTGATTAAACAGCATGATAATTACACAGGTGCACCTTGTGCTGGGAACAAAAAAAGGCCACTCTAAAATGTGCAGTTTAGTCACACAACACAATGACACAGATGTTTTGAGGGAGTGTGCATTTGGAATACCGACTGCAGGAATGTCCACCAGAGCTGTTGCCAGAGAATTGAATGTTAATTTCTCTACCATAAGCCACCTCCAACATACTTTTTGAGAATTTGGCAGTGCGTCCAATCGACCTCAACTGCAGTTCACGTGTAACCACGCCAGACCAAGACCTCCAAATCCAGCTTATTCACCTGCGGGATCATCTGAGACCAGCCACCTTGACAGCTGATGAAACTGAGGAGTATTTCTGTCTGTAATAAAGCCCTTTTGTGGTGAAAAACTAATTCTGATTGGCTGGACCTGGGCCTGGGCCTGGCTTACAAGATATTGGGCCTATACCCTCCAGGCCCACCCATGGCTGTGCCCCTGCCCAGTCATGTGAAATCCATAGATTAGGGCCTAATGAATTTATTTCAATTGACTGATTTCCTTTATATGAACTGTAACTCAGTAAAATCGTTAATTGTTGCATGAGGTGTTTATATTTTTGTTCAGTATAATAGCCCCAACTTGGCTGTTTTGTTCAGAGACCAGTTTGTACAGTTCGAGACCAGAAATAAATAATTAAAACTATTACTTACAAGGATATTCTATTACCCAAAAGTGATTTTTCTATTTATATTCATGTGTCATATACATTGAGGGGAAAAAAGTATTTGATCCCCTGCTGATTTTGTACGTTTGCACACTGACAAAGAAATGATCAGTCTACAATTTTAATGGTAGGTTTATTTGAACACTGAGAGACAGAATAACAACAAAAAAATCCAGAAAAACGCATGTGGAAAATGTTATGAATTGATTAGCATTTTAATGAGGGAAATAAGTATTTGACACCTCCTGCAAAACATGACTTAGTACTTGGTGGCAAAACCCTTGTTGGCAATCACAGAGGTCAGACGTTTCTTGTAGTTGGCCACCAGGTTTGCACACATCTCAGGAGGGATTTTGTCCCACTCCTCTTTGCAGATCTTCTCCAAGTCATTAAGGTTTCGAGGCTGACGTTTGGCAACTCGAACCTTCAGCTCCCTTCACAGATTTTCTATGGGATTAAGGTCTGGAGACTGGCTAGGACACTCCAGGACCTTAATGTGCTTCTTCTTGAGCCACTCCTTTGTTGCCTTGGCCGTGTGTTTTGGGTCATTGTCATGCTGGAATACCAGTGAAGTTGTCCTGTCCCCTTAGCAGAAAAACACCCCCAAAGCATAATGTTTCCACCTCCATGTTTGACGGTGGGGATGGTGTTCTTGGGGTCATAGGCAGCATTCCTCCTCCTCCAAACACGGCGAGTTGAGTTGATGACAAAGAGCTCCATTTTGGTCTCATCTGACCACAACACTTTCACCCAGTTGTCCTCTGAATCATTCAGATGTTCATTGGCAAACTTCAGACGGGCATGTATATGTGCTTTCTTGAGCAGGAGGACCTTGCGGGCGCTGCAGGATTTCAGTCCTTTACGGCGTAGTGTGTTACCAATTGTTTTCTTGGTGACTATGACCCCAGCTGCCTTGAGATCATTGACAAGATCCTCCCGTGTAGTTCTGGGCTGATTCCTCACTGTTCTCATGATCATTGCAACTCCACGAGGTGAGATCTTGCATGGAGCCCCAGGCTGAGGGAGATGGACAGTTCTTTTGTGTTTCTTCCATTTGCAAATAATCGCACCAACTGTTGTCACCTTCTCACCAAGCTGCTTGGCGATGGTCTTGTAGCCCATTCCAGCCTTGTGTAGGTCTACAATCTTGTCCCTGACATCCTTGGAGAGCTCTTTGGTCTTGGCCATGGTGGAGAGTTTGGAATCTGATTGATTGATTGCTTCTGTGGACAGGTGTCTTTTATACAGGCAACGAACTGAGATTAGGAGCACTCCCTTTACGAGTGTGCTCCTAATCTCAGCTCATTACCTGTATAAAAGACACCTGGAAGCCAGAAATCCTTCTGATTGAGAGGGGGTCAAATACTTATTTCCCTCATTAAAATGCAATTCCATTTATAAAAATGTTCACATGCGTTTTTCTGGATTTTTTTGTTCTTATTCTGTCTCTCACTGTTCAAATAAACCTACCATTAAAATTATAGACTGATCATTTCTTTGTCAGTGGGCAAACGTACAAAATCAGCAGGGGATCAAATACTTTTTTCCCTCACTGTACAAGGATCAATACATTTAAATGAGGATCATACAACAGACAAACCAAAAGGCATCCTTTTTTAGGAAGCTATGTATTACAAAACTTTTTGAATCAACTTATTACAAAAATAATATTAAAGTACAAGAATTTATGTAGAAGAATGCCTTGTGTTACAAATTGAGGAAGTTTTAGTGAAGACGGCAGAATCAATGAGACATCCCTTTTCAGTTAATTCAGAGCTGGTAAGATAAAACACTTGTGTCCAAACATCCAGCCATAAATACTTAGAATCACTTATTTCAAAATAATTGAAACGTTCTATATTCACTGAGCAGCTTAAGAAAATAAGTGTGCCCATAAAAAACAATAATATGGCACTCTCACTATTGATTGGTAATCAAGCATGGGGCTCAGTGTCTGTAAGGTTTGGGTTTTGTTCTGTAGTCAGCTGGCTGTGGTAGGGTTTATGAACTGCAGTGCTGAACAGCTTCCGGAGAAGCAGAGGGGCGTGCTCACACACCCCCTTCACCAGGGTCAGAGTGAGGGCCATGATCACCCTCTCCTGGTGTAGATGGTCCAGCACAGGGCCCAGGCCCTGCTTCATTACCCACTCTACCTCCAGGACTAGGTGGTGTCTCCACAGCTGAGGAACACAGACAGAAACACAGCAGACATTGGACCAATGACTTATGGATTGATCTTATACCCACAACCCAGCACTAGATGCTACTGTAGGATAACCCCCAGGGTTTCAAGTCACAGCAGCAACAACATACTATGACTTGGACATACATTCCTAGACATAAATATGGTATATAGTTCTGAGCAATACAAATAACCAGAATTCCAGACATTCCAGAGTACTTCTCCAGCTTGGGCCACCACACTACACTCAAGCTGATCAGCTATTCCAATCAACCCAGCAACCCAGGGCTTCTGCCTCCGCAGGGTTCACTGGAGGGCAAAGAGAATGGAACTCAATCATATTGAATATGAACAGTTGTCAAGTATTGACATTTTAATGTCAACACCAAAGGCGGCCGGTAGCACCTTAATTGGGGAGGACGGACTCATAGTAATGGCTGGAACGGAATGCATGGAATGGTATCATACCATTCCATGTTCTCCATTCCAGACATTATTATTAGCCGTTCTCCCCTCAGCAGCCTCCTGTGGTCAACAAAGTATCCTTTAGAATCACTTTCACAACAATGGGTCAACGCAGATGTGCCAGGTCCCTGTCACCCTAGTATAGTAAAGCTTCCCCGTAGATGTAGCTACAGCAGTAGAAAAACGTCCCCTTTTCTAAGGCACCCAGCTGAGGATGGATCTGCTACCATGTTTGCTAAGCACATAGGGGTTGTTCCACTTTTTTTTTAAAGCACAAGAAAGAGAATTGACACCCACCATCTCAGATTATTATGAAATTGTTTGTTGTTAGCAATCCTGCAACATTATTTTGTTGAAATAACATTTAATTTCTGAGAAATTAAGCTAATTGATTGCACCCAAACTGGCCATTTTAATGTATAGGATTCATATAATATTCAATAAATATACTACCTAACATCCGATTTGGACAAAACATTTTCCAAACAATTCCACCCAAGCAACAAGTATACAGTATCAATTCTCTATGTCTGACAAGTAGTATGGAGCTGTGGCTCGGTCTTTAAAAATGTTTGACCTAATAGCAGGAACAGCATCATCTAGTGCTCAGAACCTGGTAATATCAGGGTGTAGGATGGGACATAAACCTAATAACTTACAATGACTAATGTCTCTGAACAGGGGAAGAAACATCACCAAATTCCCTGGGAATACATTACATAGGATGAAGAAACAATACTCCGAGCCGCAGCTCCATACTACTTGTCAGACATGGAGAATTGATACTGTATACTCGTTGTTTTGGTGGAATCGGCGTGGGGTGTGGGGGTTCTGTGGGTGGCTTTTGACCTCTTCTTTGGATAACTCATGTCTTACTCATTGTTCGAAAAAGTTTGGTCAAAATCGGATGTTAGGTACTATTTTTATTGAATATTATATGAATCCTATGAGTTAAAATGGCCCATTTGGGTGCAATCAATTAGCTTAATTTATCTGAGATCAAAATATATTTCAAAAAAATTATGTTGCAGGAATGCTACTCTTACCTGTTTCTAACTACAGAAACAATTTCAGAACAATCTGAGTTGGTGGGTGTCATGGCTTGCATAAACGACATGGAACGACACAGACCAACAACTTGATCTACCAGTTACCTATATTCTGTTTGTTGTGTGCTTACTTTATCCAGATTAAACAATGTACAAAATTGTATTGGTCAATCAAACCCATATTTATTCCCCCGTCATATTTCTGTGACTATTTTACCAAGGTGCATTTGAAACTGAATGTGAAACCTTGCTGTCACCAGTTTAGTCATTCAAAATGAGGAACACTTGTCAAAACTAAGTGAATGTGACTTTAATGGCATTTAAATCATATAGGGCCTAGTTCCAATATAGGAAATTAAGCCTTTCTTATGCACATTCCTATTTACTTCTCAGTAGTTGGTATTCAGACTTCCTTATGAAGGTGCGTAACGGGCTTTGCAGGCGTGGTTCCCTTGCACGCTGAATAAATGTAATTTAACCTCTGGAAATCCTCTCACTTGCTGGCCAACAGATTTTCTTGTGGCGTTTTCATTCAATAGGGTTTTCAGTATATTTATCTTAAGCCATCCCTTTCAATATGGTGTACCTTTAATTAGAATTTTGTTGACAGACTAGAATACATGGAGAGAACGGGTTCATTTTTTAAATTTTATTTCACCTTTATTTAACCAGAACAAGTTCTCATTTACAACTGCGACCTGGCCAAGATAAAGCAAAGCAGTGTGACAAAAACAACCACACAGAGTTACACATAAACAAACGTACAAACGTAGAAAAATCTATGTATAGTGTGTGCAAATGTAGAAGAGTAGGGAGGTGAGGCAATAAATAGGTTATGGAGGCAAAATAATTACAATTTAGCTTTAACACTGGAGTGATAGATATGCAGATGATGATGTGCAAGTAGAGATACTGGGGTGCAAAAGAGCAAGAGGATAAATAACAATATGGGGATGAGGTAGTTGGGTGTGCTATTTACAGATTGGCTGTGTACAGGTACAGAGATTGGTAAGCTGCTCTGACAGCTGATGCTTAAAGTTAGAGAGGGAGGTATAAGTCTCCAGCTTCAGTGATTTTTGCAATTCATTCCAGTCATTGGCAGCAGAGAACTGGAAGGAAAGGCGGCAAAGGAAGTGCTGGCTTTGGGGATGACCAGTGAAATATACCTGCTGGAGCGCGTGCTACGGGTGGGTGTTGCTATGGTGACCAAAAGGACTGAATCCAATTTGCCCAGTAGAGTGTTGGAGGCTATTTTGTAAATGACATCGCCGAAGTCAAGGATCGGTAGGATAGTCAGTTTTACGAGGGTATGTTTGGCAGCATGAGTGAAGGATGCTTTGTTGCGAAATAGGAAGCCGATTCTAGATTTAATTTTGGATTGGAGATGCTTAATGTGAGTCTGGAAGGAAAGTTTACAGTCTAACCAGACACCTAGGTATTTGTAGTTGTCCACATATTCTAAGTCAGAACCGGTACAAGAACCAGAACGGATTCATAAAATAGAGATCAATGAAAGAATGCCATCAATGCATCTTTGTCTCCGTTTCAGGACCAACTGGTAGACTTACTCAGATCTCAGATCTTGTAGATTTATATAGCCACATTTTAGGGTTAGAAAAGTATATATGAATTATAAAAAAACAGATTTGGAGAGCCTTTATGCACAAAATATATTGATGAATCACAAATGCAGTGGTTTGATCATCCTGAAAGTTGCCATATTCAAGTTCAATCCATGACATATTGGAAGGTGGAAGAATGAGTACAATAGGGGTTGAACAATAGTCCTATAAATCAACCCTAATTCTCACTAATCATGGAACTGTATGACAACGGTCCAGTCGTCGTGAACGTGTACCAGGCTCCAGGTTTAATCTGCTATGTGTGGTCTGAGTTCCATAATGATTCAAATAGGCTACATGTCCCAAATTATTGCACAACATTAGCCTAATAGGATCCACTAATGCTGGCGACCCTCAGGAACAACTACACATACGTGACAGAGGAAAGAAAGGTCAACGGAATGGAATGATGTGAAATGTAAATTACAAATTGAAGAAAAATAACACTAAAGTGGCATTTATAAATGTACAGTATGTGAGTATTACTGACGTTGGCTCACGATAGTGACTAATATTCAACATGATACAAATTGTAAAAAAAAAAATGGCTATAATTAAAAACATTGTAAAGCACATACATCATCTCGGCAGGTTCAGCCCTACAGAAGCCTATAGCTTGGTTATCAAAATTTCATCCATGCAAATTATGAGGGCAAACAATTTCGTAATGGCACAGTTATTTATAGCCTATTCACTGTGGTAAAGGGGCCGCGCAATAGATGTCATGTTGTATTTTCTCAATTCAAACGAACCCTCTGCAACTAGACATGGACGTTTAGAAGACACTGGTTGTCTTCCAGGAAGTATCGCTAAGTTAAGATTGGTTGAACATTTTCTGTGCTACGCCAAACCGTACTTAACCTGTAATGTCTAATGGAACATCACATTAGCCCGTAGGAAAGAACATTTGAGAACCAAATCACAACATTTGAGAACAAGCCAGAGTCTAACTCGGACAGAAATGGTAGGCCTAAACACTGCCTAATTGCCAGGTGAAAAGCAGCCTTTTATTGTAAAGAATGTACAAGAAAACACTTGAATGAGAAAATGCTGACCTGAAAACTGGTAAACTAAACATTAACTATGGGTGAATAACTGCTTATTGTAAGGTCTACACAATGTCTCCCCCCTTGTGGGAGTAAGAATACTTTGGTAACTTTATGACCAGAATTTTTGTTGTTTTTTGTTGGAGGGGTTAATAATGGGATGGAAATCCTTTTGAGTTACTAATCCTTAGGAAATCTTATATTAGCATAACAAGGTTGATGGTTGAAGTTGATGTCTTTTATCTCTTTGTTCAATTAATGTCAGGGTTATTCATAATTTACTCAAACATAAGGCTATTTTCCTGTATTGCAAATGGTTTAATGCAGACTTTTACTTTCCACAAGAAACTCATGCTTGTTCTTCCGATCTAGCCTTTTGGAAAAATCAATGGGGTAGCGATATTTGGTTATCATATGGTAACAACCACTCTGCAGGTGTAGCAGTTTTAAGAGGTGTATTTAAAGGGAATGTCTTCAGTTGTAAGACTCACCACTCTGGACATTGGTTAATTTGAACAGTAAAATGTTCCTATTAGTGGATATTTATGCATCCAACAACAAACAAAACAACAGGATAGTATTTCAAGAATTTGAAAAAGAGATTAATAGAGTTAAAGGTGTATTTCAGGATACATTTTTAGGTGGAGATTTTAATTCTGTATCTAATGTGATGATTGATATTTGATCTAAATATCCTGATAAAAAGGACTTAATTTGGTGTAACAAGGACATGTCCAGACAGTCAAGAATTGACTTCTGGTTGATTTCTAATTCATTAGATGACAGTGTAGTCAAGGTATCCATTGAACCATCAATTCTTACTGATCATAAAGATATATTCTTATGAAGTCAAATCGAATCGGAGTTATTGTAAACTCAATGGTAGACTGTTGGAAGATGATCTGTTTCAGAATAAATTTGTTTCAGAATTCTATGGTAATCTTTACACCAGTAATGCCTGTCCTACTAGTGACATATCTGCCTTTCTAGACTGTCAAAGACTATGCAACAATCATAGATGACGACTTCCAAAAGTCTTGCGATGATTCTATTTCTACCAATGAAATAAAAATATGTATCTGCAAGTTAAAAGAGAACACATTAGTGAATTCTAGGATATTGTTGAATTTATATTTAATGTCTTTAAGAAGGCAATTGATTTAGGGGTCCTACCTGTTTCTATGACACAAGGCCTCATTTATGTTGTCCCCAAACCAAACAAAGATCCTATGATGTTAAAACAATTGGAGACCAATTACATTAATGAACAATGATGGAAAGTGTATTTGCAGAAAGACTTAAAAAAGGTATTGACCAAATCATTGATGACACCCAGTCTGGTTTTATGAAGGGCAGACATACAGTATCAGTCAAAAGTTTGGACACACCTACTCATTCCAGGGTTTTTCCTTATTGTTACTATTTTCTACATTGTAGAATAATAGTGAAGACATCAACACTATGAAATAACACATATGGAATCAAGTAGTAAACAAAAAAGTGTTAAACAAATCAAAATATATTTTATATTTGAGATTCTTCAAATTAGCCACCCTTTGCCTTGATGATAGCTTTGCACACTCTTGGCATTCTCTCAACCAGCTTCATGAGGTGGTCACCTGGAATGCATTTCAATTAACAGGTGTGCCTTGTTAAAAGTTAATTTGTGTAATTTCTTTCCTTTTTAATGTGTTTGAGCCAATCAGTTGTGTTGTGACAAAGTATGGGTGGTATACAGAAGATAGCCCTATTGGGTAAAAGACCAAGTCCATATTATGGCAAGAACAGCTCAAATAAGCGAAGAGAAATTGTTACTTTAAGGCATGAATGTCAATGTCAAGAACTTTGAAAGTTTCTTCAAGTGCTGTCGCAAGAACCATCAAGCGCTATGATGAAACTGGCTCTCATGAGGACCGCCACAGGAAAGGAAGACCCAGAGTTACCTCTGCTGCGAAGGATAAGTTCATTAGAGTTAACTGCACCTCAGATTGCAGCCCAAATAAATGCTTCACAGAGTTCAAGTAACAGAGACATCTCAACATCAACTGTTCAGAGGAGACTGAGTGAATCAGGCCTTCACGGTCCAATTGCTGCAAAGAAACCACTACTAAAGGACACCAATAAGAAGAAGAGACTTGCTTTGGCCAAGAAACACGAGCTATGGACATTAGACCGTGGAAATATGTCCTTTGGTCTGATTAGTCCAAATTTGAGATTTGTGGTTCTAACCGCCCTGTCTTTGTGAGATGCAGAGTAGGTGAACGGATGATCTCCGCATGTGTGGTTCCCACCGTGAAGCATGAAGGAGGAGGTGTGATGGTGTCAGGGTGCTTTACTGGTGACACTGTCAGTGATTTATTTAAAATTCAAGGCACACTTAACCAGCATGGCTACCACAGCATTCTGCAGCAATACGCCATCAAATGTGGTTCGCTCTTAGTCCCACTATCATTTGTTTTTCAAAAGGACAATGACCCAAAACACACCTCCAGGCAGTGTTTGACCAAGAATGAGAGTGATGGTGTGATGCATCAGATGACCTGGCCTCCACAATCACCCGACCTCAACCCAATTGAGATGGTTTGGGATGAGTTGGACTGCAGAGTGAAGGAAAAGCAGCCAACAAGTGCTCAGAATATGTGGGCACTCCTTCAAGACTGTTGGAAAAGCATTCCTAATGAAGCTGGTTAAGAGAATGCCAAGAGGGTGCAAGCTGTCATCAAGGCAAAGGGTGGCTACTTTTAAGAATTTGTTTAACACTTTTTTGGTTATAACATGATTCCATATGTGTTATTTCATAGTTTGGATGTCTTCACTATTTTTCTACATTGTAGAAAATATTAAAAGTAAAGAAAAATCCTGGAATGAGTAGTTGTGTCCAAACTTTTGACTGGTACTGTACAGTGAGGGAAAAAAGTATTTGATCCCCTGCTGATTTTGTACGTTTGCCCACTGACAAAGAAATGATCAGTCTATAATTTTAATGGTAGGTGTATTTGAACAGAGAGAGACAGAATGAAAAAATAAATTTAAAAAACGCATGTGAAAAATGTTATAAATTGATTTGCATTTTAATGAGGGAAGTAAGTATTTGAACCCCTCTCAATCAGAAAGATTTCTGGCTCCCAGGTGTCTTTTATACAGGTAACGAGCTGAGATTAGGAGCACACTCTTAAAGGGAGTGCTCCTAATCTCAGTTTGTTACCTATATAAAAGACACCTGTCCACAGAAGCAATCAATCAATCAGATTCCAAACTCTCCACCATGGCCAAGACCAAAGAGCTCTCCAAGGATGTCAGGGACAAGATTGTAGACCTACACAAGGCTGGAATGGGTTACAAGACCATCGCCAAGCAGCTTGGTGAGAAGGTGACAACAGTTGGTGCAATTATTCGCAAATGGAAGAAACACAAAAGAACTGTCAATCTCCCTCGGCCTGGGGCTCCATGCAAGATCTCACCTCGTGGAGTTGCAATGATCATGAGAACGGTGAGGAATCAGCCCAGAACTACACAGGAGGATCTTGTCAATTATCTCAATGCAGCTGGGACCATAGTCACCAAGAAAACAATTGGTAACACACTACGCCGTGTAGGACTGAAATCCTGCAGCGCCCGCAAGGTCCCCCTGCTCAAGAAAGCACATATACATGCCCGTCTGAAGTTTGCCAATGAACATCTGGATGATTCAGATGACAACTGGGTGAAAGTGTTGTGGTCAGATGAGACCAAAATGGAGCTCTTTGTCATCAACTCAACTCGCCGTGTTTGGAGGAGGAGGAATGCTGCCTATGACCCCAAGAACACCATCCCCACCGTCAAACATGGAGGTGGAAACTTTATGCTTTGGGGGTGTTTTTCTGCTAAGGCAACAGGACAACTTCACCGCATCAAAGGGACGATGGACGGGGCCATGTACCGTCAAATCTTGGGTGAGAATCTCCTTCCCTCAGCCAGGGCATTGAAAATGGGTCGTGGATGGGTATTCCAGCATGACAATGACCCAAAACACTCGGCCAAGGCAACAAAGGAGTGGGTCAAGAAGAAGCACATTAAGGTCCTGGAGTGGCCTAGCCAGTCTCCAGACCTTAATCCCATAGAAAATCTGTGGAGGGAGCTGAAGGTTCGAATTGCCAAACGTCAGCCTCGAAACCTTAATGACTTGGAGAGGATCTGCAAAGAGGAGTGGGACAAAATCCCTCCTGAGATGTGTGCAAACCTGGTGGCCAACTACAAGAAACGTCTGACCTCTGTGATTGCCAACAAGGGTTTTGCCACCAAGTACTAAGTCATGTTTTGCAGAGGGGTCAAATACATATTTCCCTCATTAAAATGCAAATCAATTTATAACATTTTTCACATGCGTTTTTCTGGATTTTTTTGGTTGTTATTCTGTCTTTCACTGTTCAAATAAACCTACCATTAAAATTATAGACTGATCATTTCTTTGTCAGTGGGCAATTGTACAAAATCAGCAGGGGATCAAATACTTTTTTCCCTCACTGTAATTTTGTGACCTCTGTGCTGTTTTATGTGGCATCTTCTAAAAACAAACAACAAAAACAAATACTACTTAGTTTTCAACTTGTGCACACCTTGGAGCATTTTCTAGATTAAATTAATTTAAAATATGATTAAATAAGCCAAAAGTAAAGTAAAAACTAATAATTATAATGGATTTTTGTCATTTCCACCACAGTTAAGTTTGATTCTGGTTCTGACAGAAATACACGAAGAACCAAGGCATTTACACGTAAATACATCAAATGTGGTTTGCTCTTAGTCCCCCCATCTCTTTTGTAACAAGCTGCTATATTGTGTTAGTCCACTAGGGACCTGTTTCTAATGTATTAAGTGTGTATGTTTATCCTGTGTTACCATTTAGTTGGCTAGTAAATAAATAATTAAACCAATTTGTGTAGTACTGAATCTTAAGTAAGGCTCTGGTTTTTGCAGATGCAGGAGGTTATGACTGTTCAGAATGATGTTATGATGAATAAGTTGACTGTTTATAGATGTACCCCAAATTTCGAATGAGTTAATTGTTACATGATTAATTCATTCAGGTGACAATTAAACATAGTTAGTTGATTAGATAAATAACAGTCATCAGATGAATGTTAAAGTAAAGTCACGACAGATATCACATGGCCCAGGTCACCTGCAGAGACATCACACAGAAACCACAGATGGTAAGTCCACGATGCAGTGCAGAGTGTACTAAAGCTAGGAGAGAAATCATGAGTGGATAGTTAATGAAAAATAACAATTACCGATTTTATAAACCACTTCTGTTGAAGGACCTCCGTCTTCTTCCTCCTCACTCTCACCCTCTTCACCCACGCTAGATAGTTGACAGATGAAGAAATGACCTACAAACAAGAGTAGGGTGAGAGAGTGGTGACTGGTGAGAAGTATAAATTCATTAGAAGAAATAAAGGGAGAAGAGGAGACTCACTGGGTTTGATGTCCAGCTGCACAAGGCCAGAGTTGTGAACAGACTTCAGACACATGGAGACTTGCAGAAGTAGATGACAACTCAGGCTCTGGAAACTTTTCTACTATGCCATCGATACAGTACATGGAGAACAGCAAAGAAATTGATGACCAATTTTCAACCCCCAAAAGTCATTGTAACATCCACAGTCCAATCATCGTTGTGAAGGGCTAATAGTAACACACTGTCTCCTCTTGGCCTTAAATGAGGAGTTTGACTTGAAACCGTTTTTTATAGTTTCAATATGTCCAAATGATTGTGTTTTTTTAATCCTAATTGAATATTGTGTGTATTTATTGCTGTAGATATTTATCACATTCTTGTGTATGATCATATATTTTGATACATTGAACGTTAATATTGTGAACCTATGTTACATATTTTTACCTCCTGTTTCAGGAAGTGATGTCACTAAGTACTGCCCCTATGTATTGGACCTTCCACCCCCACCTGGGATATGGATGCCTGATGAAGACCTAAGGGTCAAAATGTTGATATAAATAAAATCACCTGGGAGCCTGAGCAGCAGTGTGAGGCGTTCTCCTTTCTGTTTTCCATGAGTTTGTCTATAACTCCAGCACCTCTGGAAAGTACCTGGATGTGCGTATGTTCTTCAGCTTTTGAACATTCACAGTCTACCATCACACTACTCATTCTGTATGATATTGTGTTCATCCTCAGCCCATGCAGAGTATTAGTAGACGACATGGGGGTGATATCTACGGCCCCTGGACAGCAGAACGCAATACACACATTTCAAACCACACTCACTACATACTAAATAATATAATCTTGTGTAATAATAAACTGTAGATCATATGTTTCCTATACACTGAGCATAAGGTCCAGGCTTTTCTTAGGCAGTGCATGGCCAGTGGTGTTGACTCACCCATTGGCAGAGCCTGAGAGTGGTCGGCGAGAACACTTGACGGCGTACAAGCAGCCGTCCAGCCTATTCACACACTCCAAGCTCCCTTGGCGCCGATGCGTCTCAGCTCCAGAAACGTACTCTTGTACTTAGACAGCATGAAGGCCTGGACAGGGAGTTCTAGGGAGTTTTTCCTAGCCACCGTGCTTTTACACCTGCATTGCTTGCTGTTTGGGGTTTTAGGCTGGGTTTCTGTACAGCACTCTGTGACATCAGCTGATGTAAGAAGGGCTTTATAAATACATTTGATTTGATTTGATTTGACAGCCTGCCTCTACAGAGACAGAGGGGTGACCACACCAGGAAGTGGGAGAGTGAATGCCAGTGCATTACAGAGAGGAACATTGGAGGCGGCCATAGATGACTTTGCTAAATCAGCCATGGCCAGGCAGGGTAGAGAGCCAACTGTTCATTGAGCATAAATAGATGTACCTTGGATGGGAGAAATGCTTCAGGTGACGTATGGCTTGGTTTCATTCTAAAAGCAGAGATGGTGATAATATCACATAGCAAAACCCACTCAGTCTCATAACACTGTAGATATTCAGATAGCACATGGTGGCAAGGCCATTAAACAAGCACCAAATGCAGAAAATAATACAATTCACTATCACAGCAGAGCCCTTAGTTGCGTTACCTGCGACAAAAAGTCATCATCGTCGTCACTTTCACTTGTAGTGCTCTCTAATCCTGCGGACCTGTCGGGGGTGAAGGGGTTCACGTTGACAGAGCATGCGGCTGCACTGGGCAGGGTCAGTGGAAATGGTGAGGCGCAGGGTCATCGGACTGCATCATTTCTTGGTGCTGAAACTGGGTAGAGCTGACTTGGACAGCATTCTCTCCAATTCCATTAAAAGCACCGTCATCTCCACAAACAAGTCTCCCCTATCTGACCTGCCCGTCTATACACTACTCAACACTGCAGCCGAATCAGAGCAGGTCCCCACTCCAAGTGGTTTCACCTACTCCAGCCATCTCAAACCATAATCAGTTAACCGCTTACATTGAAAGGGATATACACCCCTGCCCCCACCCTAGCACTGACTGATGGTACCTTTGAACCAACTGTATATACAGTGGGGCAAAAAAGTATTTAGTCAGCCACCAATTGTGCAAGTTCTCCAACTTAAAAAGATGAGAGAGGCTTGTAATTTTCATCATAGGTACACTTCAACTATGACAGACGAAATGAGAAAAAGAAATCCAGAAAATCACATTGTAGGATTTTTAATTTATTTATTTGCAAATGATGGTGGAAAATAAGTATTTGGTCAATAACAAAAGTTTATCTCAATACTTCGTTATATACCCTTTGTTGGCAATGACAGAGGTCAAACGTTTTCTGTAAGTCTTCACAAGGTTTTCACACACTGTTGCTGGTATTTTGGCCCATTCCTCCATGCAGATCTCCTCTAGAGCAGTGATGTTTTGGGGCTGTCGCTGGGCAACACGGACTTTCAACTCCCTCCAAAGATTTTCTATGGGGTTGAGATCTGGAGACTGGCTAGGCCACTCCAGGACCTTGAAATGCTTCTTACGGCCACTCCTTCGTTGCCCGGGCGGTGTGTTTGGGATCATTGTCATGCTGAAAGACCCAGCCACGTTTCATCTTCAATGCCCTTGCTGATGGAAGGAGGTTTTCACTCAAAATCTCACGATACATGGCCCCATTCATTTTTTCCTTTACACGGATCAGTCGTCCTGGTCCCTTTGCAGAAAAACAGCCCCAAAGCATGATGTTTCCACCCCCATGCTTCACAGTAGGTATGGTGTTCTTTGGATGCAACTCAGCATTCTTTGTCCTCCAAACACGATTTAGTTGAGTTTTTACCAAAAAGTTATATTTTGGTTTCATCTGACCATATGACATTCTCCCAATCCTCATCTGGATCATCCAAATGCTCTCTAGCAAACTTCAGACGGGCCTGAACATGTACTGGCTTAAGCAGGGGGACACGTCTGGCACTGCAGGATTTGAGTCCCTGGCGGCGTAGTGTGTTACTGATGGTAGGCTTTGTTACTTTGGTCCCAGCTCTCTGCAGGTCATTCACTAAGTCCCCGTGTGGTTCTGGGATTTTTGCTCACCGTTCTTGTGATCATTTTGACCCCACGGGGTGAGATCTTGCGTGGAGCCCCAGATCGAGGAAGATTATCAGTGGTCTTGTATGTCTTCCATTTCCTAATAATTGCTCCCACAGTTGATTTCTTCAAACCAAGCTGCTTACCTATTGCAGATTCAGTCTTCCCAACCTGGTGCAGGTCTACAATTTTGTTTCTGGTGTCCTTTGACAGCTCTTTGGTCTTGGCCATAGTGGAGTTTGGAGTGTGACTGTTTGAGGTTGTGGACAGGTGTCTTTTATACTGATAACAAGTTCAAACAGGTGCCATTAATACAGGTAACGAGTGGAGGACAGAGGAGCCTCTTAAAGAAGAAGTTACAGGTCTGTGAGAGCCAGAAATCTTGCTTGTTTGTATGTGACCAAATACTTATTTTCCACCATAATTTGCAAATAAATTCATTAGAAATCCTACAATGTGATTTTCTGGATTTTTTTTCCTCATTTTGTCTGTCATAGTTGAAGTGTACCTATGATGAAAATTACAGGCCTCTCTCATCTTTTTAAGTGAGAGAACTTGCACAATTGGTGGCTGACTAAATACTTTTTTGCCCCACTGTATCCTTAAAATTGAATAAAACCGATTATCTATATATCTCGCCACACACCGTCTCACGTCCTCACCCCATTCTCTCCTACCCTCAATCATATCCACATCTACACCTGGTTTCGTAAACAGCCATGGAGGAACATTCTCCAATGCAATAGTCAGCCCTATCTCTCTCTCTCCCCCAGTCCATATTCTACCACTTTCTGCCCAATAGTCCACCCATACGCCCTCTGCTTACCCACTCCTCGCTCCCAGCATTCCCCATTCCCCGTAACCGCAGGATGTCCTTCTGAACTCCCTTTCAACCTCGCCCAGTACGCTAATGCAAGTTTGTCTGGCCTTATCCTCAGTGGCAGTTCCCCACTATCCACCTGCAATGCCTCAGCAGGTGTCGTCCTGAAGGCACCCACACACAATTTCAGGGCCCTTGACTATATCCTAACCAGGCGCTGTAGTATCGTTTTGGCTGTCGATCCATATACAAAGCACCCATAATCCAAAGATTACCTGATCAATGCCTGATACATACACAACAGTGTTTGTCTATCTGACCTCCAATCATATCCTGCCACTGCCCTCATGGGGTTCAGCACCTTCCTACACTTAATTTCAATATACTCAACATGTCTCTTCCACGTAAGCCTCTCATCAAACCACATACCTAAATACTTAAACTCAGACACCCTACCTATATCCTGACTGTATATTTGCAGCCTAACATCTTGATCCTTTGTGGTGGAAATTCAACACCAGGGACACCTGAAGTCAGTATTAAATGAATCCCTCTTTATTATCACGACCGGAGAGGTTCACAAACTCAATCCAAGCTTGATGCTACACAAACAAGTCATATAAGCATGATTTACATTATTCATTATTCAAGTTGGTTCCTGCATGTGACTGATACCTCACAAGGCTTCTTCTCGCAAAGCTGGGACCTTGAAACTGAGATACTCCTTTTGGTTCCCAGAGCAATGTTCTGGGCGTACTGCCAATTGGTCTGAAGAGGAGGTCACAGTCAACTGCACGAACCAAGATGGAGTGAGAGGAGATGCTGTGTACAATTCAAGGCTTTCTCTTCAGACAATAAAATGTTCCCTCACACCTTCCTCCTAGAAAACACCATAAAGCAGGACTTGGCCGCAGACATCCTAAACCCCCATGTTCGTGACCAATCTTCCACAACTCCCACAGCTTCTTGCATCTTCCTCATCACATATTTTACATTCCCATATCTCTTCCACACAGCCCCATCATCAGCATACAGTGCATTCGGAAAGTATTTAGACCCCTTGACTTTTTCCACATTTTGTTAGGTTACAGCCTTATTCTAAAATTGATTAAATAAGAGTTTTTTCTCATCCTTCTATATATAATACCCCATAATGACAAAGCAAAAACAGGTTAAGGTTTAGGTTTTTAGAAATTTGTGCCACTGTATTACAAAAACATTCTATATATATTTACATTTACATAAGTATTCTTCACCTGGTTTTACAAACGGCAACACCACCATACATACGTTTCCACCCTGGTATCACCCCAGCCCTCCGTATACAACCCTTACCCCTTTTCTTTACATGATACAGTTGTAACGTTTCTTTCTACCAACACTGGAATTCCAGAATCTTTAAACTTTCCCATCATTTTTTAAAAACATTTCAACATTTCGGTCCCTTGGAGCAAAATTCCCGCCATGCCTCCCTTTTCGCTGTCTTAAACATTCTTCTCGCCATCGCTCTCTTCATTTGATACTCCATGAGATTCCTTTCTGTCAAGCCATTCTTTAGTATCCGTAGAGCTACTGTATATATCCCTTTCCTGAACCACCTTTGAGCACTCATCTGTCCTCCATGGCACCACCCACCGTCTTCCTCCCCCCGAACACACTGGGACCATCACATCTGCATATAATTACAGAAGTTACTGCCTCATAGTGATGGGTCTTTCGCAAACGAGTCGCTGTTATAGGTGAACGTTGGGAGCAGGCTCGCATATCAGAAGAGCCGAATCTATTTATACAAATATTTTAAAAATTAAGATATGAATGATCAAAGATTTAAATTAATAGAATTAACGAAAAAAGAAATTAAATAATATAGGCCTAAATGCTCAAGCGCACACACATTCGTTCTGACTGTCTGCTCAGACTAACAGCCTCACCTGTTGTCCCTGTCAATCAGACACGCAGTGTCAACCAATGAACCAAAGATGCGTGAGGGAGGGCCGAGCCAACTCACTCAGTTACACACTTAGCAGCCGAGGAGAGAAAGAGGAAGGACAGCTGTGAAAACAACAGCTGGAAAATTAGTCGGAAGCACAGTAGCATTTGGATGCGTTTTAATAATGTATACAATGTTAGAGCACAGTGTAGAATTTGCCAAAACAAAATCTCATATAAAGCCGGTTCTACGCACAACCTACACCCGCATATGCGAACTGTGCATCCAACTGTGAAGCTAGCTGTAGCGGAGCTTTGAGAAACTAGATGTATCCTCTCAGTCAAGTAGGCTTACTCCGTGACCCACAGCAACGCAGTCTTCTATGGACCAGTTTATGCCAAAGTCTATGTCTGTAGCAAAACAAGGCCAAATTGATAATGCATTGGCTAAAATGATTTCCGATTCAGCGACAGACACACCTCAGGGAACTTGGCAGAGGAACTGTTGAGAGTGGCAAGTAGATGGAAAAGTGGTCTGTTGTGTTAGCGACAATGCAGCTAACATAACCAAAGCCATGAAAATGTTAAAATGGACCCGGTCATCCATGTCTTGCCCACACAATCAACCTGATTGTAAGAGATGCTCTGAAGGAGATGAAGCCCACTGTGGACAACGTGAAAGCCGCTGTGGAATACTTCCACAGGAGTACAGTAGGTGCTGTACTCCTGTGGTCTACACAACTCCAGATGGGGATGCCTGAGCTGAGGCCTAAACAAGACTGCACAACAAGGTGGAATTCAACATTTTATATGTTGAAGCGGTTTCTTAAGTAAAAGGATGCCATCATCTCTACCCTGGCCATTGTCAATGCACCTGTTGATGCTCTGGCCCAAGAGGAATGGGAGGTGGTGTGCAGAGTCCTGGAACCCTTTGAGCAGGTCACTGTGGAGATCAGTGGAGAGAGGTACAGTAAGCAGTTATTACTGGATTAAATAGTGATGTGGTATTATATATGTATATGAGCAGTAGATGAGAATGTAGTTTCAGTAGACAAAACATGAACCTGAACTAATAAGTTACTGTTCTCTCTTTTCAGCTATGTGACAGCCTCAAAAATGATACTCCTGTGTAAGGGTCTGCAGCGAATCACAGCCAGCCGCCAGAGAGAAGCAAATTTAACCACAGAACATGTGACAGAGTTGATCGACACCCTATGTTCATCAATGGACAGAAAGTTCCACAAAATGGAATATAATCATGTGCTATCATAAACCGCTGCACTTGACCCCAGGTTTAAGAAGTTAGCCTTCAGTGATGCCAGAGCGATTGATGAGGCTCTTCAAAGAATAACCTCAACAGCAGGGAGGGACAGCCCCAGCAGTCAGCTGGCTCAGGCACCAGGGCAACAGGAAGAAGAGGGATCAGATGGAGCAGAAGCACCAGCAGTAGTGCCACAAACGTCTGCTGTTTGGATGCTGTTTGACGAGAGAGCAACTGGGAATGCAGCACGAAGGAATCCCTCAGCAGATGCCATAATGGAGGTCCGATCCTATTTGGAGGAGCCCCTCCTGCAAAGATTTGCAGATCCTCTTAGCTGGTGGAAGAACAAGGCCTCTGTCTACCCACGGCTTACTAAAGTCATGAGACTCTGCATAGTGGCTACATCCGTTCCATCTGAGAGGGTCTTCTCGAAAACAGGACAAATAATTACTGAGAGAAGAAACCGCATCAGCCCCTCGAAAGTGAGGCAGCTTTCTGAATGCAAATCTCTCCTAAAAGCAAAATATGGTCAGCATTGCTGTGTGCTGCTGGTTATAACATGCCAATAAAGAAGAGGGAGAAAAGAGGGACCAGTTTAATGTTTTAAGTGGGATGCTGCAGTTTTGCACATTGTTATTTATTTTTCTTGGATATGGTGCAATATTATATTATTATTTTGTTCAGATTGTATTCGTTGTGAATTGTTACATTTATATGCACTTGGTTTATATACCTTAAGAAAGTTACTTTATACTTTAAATGCACATGTGTAATAGCATCCTTCTTTTTTACATGTATTTCAATTTGTTGCGCTGCTGCAGTTTTTCAAATTGTTATTTATTTTTATTTGATATGGTTAGATTTATATGAATGGTTAGATTTATATGCACTTTGTTTATATACATAAAAAAGAGCCGTTTGGGAGCCAAAAGTGGCGGCTCTTTTTGGTGAGCTGAGCCGAACGATCCGGCTCACTGAAAAGAGTCGGAATGCCCGTCACTACCTCAGCGTACTCCTTTAGAAACGTTACCTATCCAGACTCTTTTTATACGATTTACTGCGTCTGATAGACGGAATTTAATGTATGTAATGAATTAAATGTATAGTATGAACATATTGATCGTACACAATTTACTTTGTGATCCTACAGCATAGAATAGCAAATAGTAATGTCTGTGTCCTATTACATATTTATCAAAGATTCATACGATCTATGGAGTCATCAACAACACAACTTCGGGCCAGCCTATCATTAGATTACAAATGTTACAATTGTAACATTCATGAAAAGCAAGGGAGTTATATAAACACAGTGTATCGTACATTTCTAAAATAGGCCACAGGTCTATCAAATATTAATAAACCCACGTGAGCGGAAGCGTGTGATATCACCAAAACACTGCCCTGGAGCTGGAAGAATACTCTTTCTTCATCTGCGGATGTGACACGGTTACAAATAGCAAGACAATGGCAGGGGGTGGTGAAACACGTCATGGTCTGTTGAAGCAGTACTGACTTTATCCAATACAAATTATTTTCTTCTTAGTTTCGGGTTGTTCACCTCCATTTAGGAAGCACTATGGTCGAGCAGTCGGATCGCGCTCCACTGCTGGACTGGGAAGAGATTTCACCAGCCGAACTGACCCAGGCGGTTCCCTCACCAGCAAAAGAACATGGATGGGAATCGAGTCTGCCAGACGTCTGTTCTCAGGGCATCACCGCGCCTGGCATAGGCTGGAGCACCATATCTGGGGGTCCAGCAACTGTAACAGCTGTTCCCAGTTTGAACGGGAGCCCTAGCCCTGACCGCACGGGTCCATGTGATGTCCCCAGTCCTATCAAATCCGACCCTGGAATATCTCTGAAAGAACGAGTGGGATGGGAGGAAAAGGACCAAATAGTGTCTGTGTTTGTGGTAACCTTTGACACAAGATCCGGTGAGAAAGAGAAATAGCGGGCTATTTACCTTACTGGGCACAGTGGGGTACTGACTCATGCCATGGAAGTGCGCACATGACGTTGCAAGAAATGTCTACTGTTCTTTACTTCCCAGCTCTGCTTATCTACACTATTCAAACATGACCCAGTATGTAGATACCCAAATCAAATCAAATTTTATTTGTCACATACACATGGTTAGCAGATGTTAATGAAAGTGTAGCGAAATGCTTGTGCTTCTAGTTACGACCATGCATTATTATCTAACAAATCAGGTGTGGCAAGCATTTGTTTACCAGTGAACACAGTTTGCCGAATTATTATTTTCTGCTGTTCTCATAAGTTTCAACAAGCTCTGTAAATTTAGATAATGAGAATATGTAATATGTGATAATTGAGTAATGCAGTAGTCTGAGCCCAGGGGTTTCCCACTTAAATAAAACGAACTCTGCCGACCGCTCGCACAGTTTGGGAACCTACATTCATTATCATTTGATAATTCAAACCCACATGTACAGTTTGAAATATTCTGGATGTCTCAGTTGTTATAGCAACAGTGGTGGAAAAACTTACACATTTTCATACTTGACTAAAAGTAAAGATACCAGCCAGTAAAATACTACTCGAGTAAAAGTCTAAAACTATTTGGTTTTAAATATATTTAAGTATCAAAAGTACATGTAATCCCTAAAATATACTTAAGTATCAAAAGTAAAAGTATAAAGAATTCAAATTCCTTATATTAGCCAAACCAGACAGTTTTCTTTTTTGACTTCGGATAGCCAGGGGCACACTCCAACACTCAGACATAATTTACAAACTAAGCATTTGTGTTTAGTGAGTCTGCCAGATCAGATGCAGTAGGGATGACCAAGTAAGTATGTGAATTGGACAAGTTTCCTGTCCTGCTTCAAAAGTACTTTTGGTTGTCAGGGCAAATGTATGGAGTAGAAAGTAAATTATTTTCTTTAGGAATGTAGTGGAGTAAAAGTGAAAGTTGTCCAAAATATAAATAGTAAAGTACAGATAACCCCAAAAACAACTTAAGTAGTACATTCAAGTATTTTTACTGAAGTACTTTACATCACTGTAAGCAATATATAAACCATTTAGCAGATGCTGTTATCCAAAGTGACTTACAGTCATGCGAACATACATTTTACATATGGGTGGTCACAGGAATTGAATCCACTATCCTGGCACACAAGCACCATGCTCTACCAACTGAGCCAGACAGGACCACAAACATAGCATAAATCATTTGACAAGGATCTCTGAGAAGGGAAAGCTTTCTCGGAGTCGTGGGAAACCAGTATTACTGCTTACTCTCCTCAACTTCCTTTTTCTGGTTAGCTGAAATTGAATGTAAGATAAAATGTGGACGGTTAGAGATGGAGACGTAATGGATGAATCTCATTCTCTCACAGTGAAGTGTACAATTTGGAAACTCAAGTTTATGTGTTTGTGTGTGTCAATGGCAGGTAACATGGTGGAATGGTGCTTACCCCAAGATGTGAATCTTGACGGAGTGGAATTCAAGTCAATGGCCAGCGGCTCACACAGAATCGGCAACGACTTCATGTAAAACGATTCCCCCACCTGAATGAACAGTGTTACTGACAGAGGACAATCAAAGCCCTATCATTAATCTTGATGATGTTGTATCACAGGCGGCAGGTGGCATCTTAATTGGGGAGGACAGGCTCATAGAAATGGCTGGAAAAGGCAAATATGGAATGGTAACGAACACATGGTTTCCATGTGTTTGATACCATTCCATTTCAGCCATTAAAACGCTCCGTTCCCCCCTCAGCAGCCTTGTGTGTTGTATACATTCACTACATCCATGTCTATTTTCTTGTTGCAGATATTTCCGTAAAGACTGCTACTTTGGGCTGGCGTGTTTTGCTAACATGCCTGTTGAGAGTGAGTTGGAGAGAGGGGCACGGATGAAGTCTGTGGGTATTCTGTCTCCCTCTTACACCCTCTTATATCACTACATGCACTTCCTGGAGAACCAGGTTAGGTAGGTACTGTTGTCTGTCTGTCCATCCTCTATCACCCTGTTTACTATCTCTCTCTCTCTCTCTCTTTCTTATCCATCGTGTTTCACATTCCTCCCCTCATTTCATTCCTCTTGTCCTTCGTCTGTATTTTCAGTCTTCTCATCTATTAAACATAAGCCCTGAGTCAGTGCCACCACCGTCACTAGAATCCATTCATATGAAGTCTTTGCATGTAATCATTGAAATGGAAGAAACCCTGAATGTCTCCCTCAGAAACGCTTGTCTTTGTGCCTGAATCTTCAGAAGCTTATCTCATCTCATTGACTATGCATAAAGAACTGACACATGTCCTGCTCATGGTAGAGATATCTGCCTAGGGGGTTCAGCTTGACTTTATACAGTACAAATAGACTTAGCCTATGTTGATCCAGTTCCCAGGGATGATCCCAGTTTTAATCCAATCAAACCATGCTGTGAGGAGTCTTCGATAACAATCTCTTTCTCACCAGCGTTATGCTTGAGATGCCGACTGCAGTCAACATTTAGAAAGTGTTTAGTGTTAATTATAGGATATTATCTAGCCTAATCAGTGTGTCTCTCCATGCAGACACCAGCTGCAGTGCCCTGGCTCGTACTCTCCTCTGGAGGCCTTCTATGAGGATAAAAAAGCTGTGATACACCCAGCAGGGAACGGACTGGTCACTGCCTGTCCAACCAGCTACTGGGTCCCAGCCATCAACCGCTGCATGCACCCAGAGATGAAGGTTAGGACCGATGGCCACTTGAACTTAGATCATTGATCTTACGGTGCGGTTGTTGATTGTGGATAATTGGCAATTCAGTGATTGGTTTAGGTGCGTTTGTGCGTTTTGAGATATGTCATAAGTTATATGCATGTAAATCAGACTTCCGATGTCAAAGGAGAGATTTTGGGCAGAAGTTAGTGTTCTGTCCATCCCTCTCTGCCGACCTCCAGATCACTCACCCGGCCGGCTGCATGTCCCAGTTCATCCACTTCTTTGGGGAGCAGATCATGGTGCTGTGGAAGTTTGCCCTGCTCCGAAAACGCATCCTCATGTTTTCCCCACCGCCTGTTGGTGTTGTGTGCTACAGGGGTGAGATGGTGCAGCTGAAACGCACGCACACACACCTATACAAATCCCCACATATTTGTTTTTCAGATCTTATTACAGTTAGTTTTTACTGTCTATGTCACTGTGTGCTCTTTGTCGTTGTAGTTTTTCATGTTTCTCTTGTACTCCTCGCATAGTGTACTGTTGTTGCTGCCTGTCCAACGTCTCTATACCTGGGATAGGTGTGTCTGTGCCTGAGTTCCGCCCCTTCTTCTACGTCAATGTGGCAGACATCGCTGCCCTGGCGACAGAGATGTCATATGTGGCCTGTTAGTGTGACCTTAAGCTCTGATTGATAAACGTAAATATGTATGAACCATGGTGTGTGTATGGTAAGGTGAATACAACACCTTGTTGTGTCTTAAGGCACCACCGAGAAGATCTTTGAGGAGAAGAAGGAGCTGTATGATGTATACGTTGACAACCAGAATGTGAAGACACACAGAGATAGTCTGCAGCCACTGCTCCGGCTGAACGGGGCAGACCGGGAGAAGTATAGGAAACTGAGCGAACAAAGGTACACAGACCCTGATAAATGGTGGAAGGCATTTTGAAGAGGTGATGATGACGACAATGATGATGATGAGGATGTTATGGTCATTTCAGGCAAATGCTACTTTACGCTCAGGAGGTGGATGGAGACTGCACATCAAATGAGGAGGACCTCTTTATCCTGTGAGTGTGTTTACATTACAGTAACCAACTGCATATTTTCTAGTTAACTAAGAATAGTCTGGAGTCTTCATCAAACATTCTTACAGAATGTCCTCTGTTCTCTCCAATAGGTTTTTCATGGAGCAGAATAACCGTATCTTCCAGACTCTATCGGAGGTGGAGGCGAGTGCGGACCACACCCTGACTGCAGAGCACGTGAGAGCCATGGGACTGGACCCCCAGGCAGACCGCACATTCCTGGAAGATCTGCTGGAGGTCTATGGCATTGACGTTATGCTGGTCATCGATAACCCCTGCTGCCCCTGAGCTCTGGCTGTGGCCTGTTCTCTCTTGGTCCTCTGAAGACACTGCCTCCTTCTCTTCCTTCCCCTGGCGTCCTGCCCAGCCAAAGGCTTGCAGGTCTCTCTATATTCAACAACCACTTGTCTTTTTTGTCTGTTCGCTTGGAATCGGTTCTCTTCTCACCTTGGATCTCTGCTTGGATCACCAGGCCTAGTCACTGGAGGTGGAACCATTGATCAATGTGCCTCGTTTGTACTGCTCCCAATACTATGGAGCACTGCTGACCGACAGAACCATGGATCTAGTATCCAGTGTAGAGTTGGATCCTTAATTGTTCCTCCCACTTGGAATCTTTGTTAAAACTCCATGGAAATAAAATTCTGCCATGGCACCAAGCCCTTTTTTCTTAAATCTTTACAGAGGATTCTGCCTATCCATGTATGTTGTATTACAAAATATGAATGTGATTGTCACTTTACCATGACTTTGTTTCCCCAAAATTCTGTGCCACGTCTGCTAGAACTGAGAGTAAAGATCACCTTTTTTTCACTCTTTGTTTTCCTCTAAACATTTCATGCTGAAGTTGATCAATCATTTTTTTCTGTATGAAAAAAAAGGAGCAATGTGAATTTTTGCGTATGTGTCAAATTTCAATAATCAAGAAAGTTTATTCCGAAGAATCTGAGCCACATAAACATGAAAACCTCTTTTGGTCAAATAGGAATACCGTCTTTTTCATGATGTCAGCTAATCATACACATTAAAAGGGAAAGATGTATCATGCAGGATGTATTTATTTGAAATAATGCCCTCGTCCAAGGAGGTATTTCTTATGGAGCGGAGATGAAAGGAATATTTGTTAAATACTGTAACATTTCAGTAGAGACTGCACCTGTTTGTCTGACCCTGGTCTAATGCTGACACTCACATGGCAGACACGACCCAGCAAACCAAAATTGGTTCTGTGAAAGTTCCCAGAACATTCGTTAGGTTGCAGCTAATATTTTCATAACACAAAAACGGTACAGTTGTGCTGGTGATTATACAATGTTTGAATAAAACATTCTCCTGATGCTGCAAGAACATTCCAGAACACATTTTGTCTGTTCTTAATCTGGAAACCTAATGAGAACATTTGGGGAATGTTCTGTGGTGGTTGTTACAGATGTTGTGCATAGAATGTTAGTGAATGCTAGAACATTCCAAGGATATTTCATTTGTTTAAAATTCAAAAGGCACTCGCACATCTGTGCTATCTTTTTTTTTGCATATGCATGGTAACAGTTGGATAAGATAAGA
This sequence comes from Brachymystax lenok tsinlingensis, assembly GCA_030435695.1. Lineage (NCBI taxonomy): Eukaryota > Metazoa > Chordata > Actinopteri > Salmoniformes > Salmonidae > Brachymystax > Brachymystax lenok. Next base: position 40,828,289 of record CM059793.1, on the reverse strand, counting down.
AAAAAAGAAGGAACCCACACACTGCTCTTGATAGTATCACTGCTCTTTAATAAGCTTTACGTATCGGCCTCACGGCTTTCGTCAGAGCTTTTTCATTTGATGTTGAAAAGGGTCAACCTGGGAGACTTAAATGCATGTGATTCTATGACACAAATTGCTGCACCACACCGCAACCTCTGGACTCGTGCTTGATGACCACATGATTATGTGTAAACTTGTTTGTGTGCTGATTTAATGGCCCAGTGTTCTGCCAGCAGAGAAAAGGTGCAGTCTGGAATGTAACAGTCTATCTGTCTTGGAGTGAGCAGGGGCTTCTCAAGTGGAGAAACTAGCTGTGCTGTGTACTTGAGTTTTAGTTTGATTCAAGTGAGATTTGTTGCAGATTGAATTAAATCCACAGGTGTGCTGAGTGCAGATAAAACTCTAGTGTCATTGTCTTGTTGGAGCTAGTCAGCTGCAAGCTGTGCCCCGTCACTGGTACAAAGACTCCTTTGTATTCTTAGTTCTCTGGTGATGTCAACCCCAAGCATGTTAGTGGGATTTACCCTCCTCTCTGGGCAGACAGTCAGACCCCATCTGTTTTGGCAGTCTTCTTTAGCCCTCACACTATGGTTCTGCATTGTGTGGATAAAAATTATATATGGATGGGAGCGCTGATATAGGATCAGTTTGACTTTTTAGATTAAACTGAATAAGATTACATGGACAGGGGGACCTGATCCTAGATCAGCACTCCTACTCTGGGACCCTTTTTGAATACAGGCCCTGGAGATAGATATTTTGTTCAAATAGTGCTGGGAGATAGACTGTTCATTAAATCAATGACTCAAGCCATTGCCCAATGACTCATAAAATAGTGTTGAAGACTGCACACTGCTTCCATTGGGTTCGACTGGTCAGTAAGTGTCGGCAATAGTGGCAATGTTCATTGAGGTTTTACTAGGGACAGTTTTGTCCTATAGTGTGGGTTATAAAGCCTAATTAGTGGGTCATCTTTTAGTGTTGAGGGCAGGCACTCAATCAAGACCACAGGCTTATTTTAGCTGGAAAGAGACAGGGGGAAATTTTTTCAATTTAACGACTTCCAACTACTATATCAACGTGTTCATTGACACTACTGATACTAGTGCTAATATGATTTGTGGAATTTGTTCACAGACCTGTACCAGCATTGGCTAATTTGAATTTATTTGTAAAGTATGTCACCGCACTGAATTTCAGAAGAAAGCATCTGTTGTACTTCAGCACTAATATGCAACAAGAGCATTAACTTATATAGCCTTGATCACAGCAACTGTAACGTAAACCTATACTCCCAACAACAGTCAACTACACAGCTACATCCAGAACCTGTACTACTGTAAAACATGGAGACTTCAGTGATGAATGCACATTTAGTAACTTGATCGCATGAGCCACTCGTTTCCAAGCCCAGTGACATTATACAGGACTTCCATTGTAAACACAAAACATTTGTTGTTTTCTATGATGCCTGTTGGATTGTATTTGTGATAGTGTTGCCAATGTATCTCATCTTATCATAGAGTATTGTACATGGCAGACAGTCTCTCTGCACATCTCTAAAGACTGTTTATTCCAATTGGTATTAAAAGGCAATAGAACACCTTGGACATCATAACTGAATTATTTAATAGCGTTACGCATGATGAGAATATACAGTAGTAAATTAGTCAGTTACAACAATACTCCTGCAGGGCAGACTTATACAGGCTGAGTTCAGAAATAGCAACAACATGTTTGGTCCTTGTTACTGCATCATAGTCATCTTCCATAATTATGACCATAACCATTCCAACTGAACATTTCAATTCCAGTAACAATGAAACCTCACTGTAGACGGTTCCACATTGGTCCGGCTGTTTTATTGCTGTTTAGTGACAGTAAGGAGGCAAGTAGAGCAGACATACTCCCAGGTTGAGGTAGAAGTACAATACAGGGTCGTATTAGGGCATACCGTAGCAAAACATTTTACAACGGAAAACAAGTGTTTATTGGAAAAGTGAAGATAGACCCTCCGCGTTTCAGTCCGTTTGGTGCCAACTGAATACGACCCAGGGGTGTATTCATTACGCCGATTCTATTGCAAAACACAGTCTGTTTCAAAACCTTTTACTCCAAACAGAAAATATTTTGCAACGAAAACGAGAGTTTCTATTGGACAAATTCAGGTAGATCCCAAACCGTTTGGTTCTGTTTGCTTCCGTTTGGTTCTTAAACGGTTTCCGTTGCAAGACGTAATGAATACACCCCAGGTGCTGGCCCTTTGATCCTCCTCCCTATTCCTCTGTCTGCTGCATGTGTTGTCATCACAGTGCTTCCCTCACTGGACCTGTGGGAGGAGCTGCTCTCTGCGCTCTGCGCTGCAGAAGAAGTGCAGTTTCCGTGGCAACAGCGTCACCTTCACTGACATGGCCTCGTACTCCTCATTGTCAATGTTGTAGAAGCCAGCGCCTTCCTGTGGGAGGGGATATGGAGCAAAAGGACCGACCGTACGCATGCACGCACACACGCACAATCAAAAACACATTTTACAAGAATACATTTAATTTGTTTAAGGGTTATAATGATCTAAGCTACAAGACTGTAATGCATCTTGACTATGACGTTTATAGGCCTAAGACAGCTGACCTCGGGCAGATTGAGTTGACATGCACTGGCCTCCAGTTTCAGTGATTTTCTTGTGAATGCAGTTGCGTCCTCCGCTTTTTTCTCTCTGCAATGCAGAAAATGCAACAGCCTTGACACATGCTACATGAGTAACCATTCATTTATTTTAGTCGGGTATTACATTGATAATGTGACAAATCTCCACACAACTGCTCACCCAACAGTGATGAACTCTCCCACACTGAAGGAGTCTGGCTCCACACACACCAGCAGGGAGTCGTCTATACGCTGAGGGACAAACAAGGGAACACAGTTTAAACATCCTGAGTCTGTTGTAGTAGCTGCTATAGTGTAGTTCTTTTTTTTTTTACTGACCGTCTGGACAGGGTTTTTGTTCTGGGTGTGGATCGACAGCTCTAAAGTAGACAACATCCTCTCATTCCATCTCTCTGGCTCCTCCACTTTTGGAGGCTCTGCACAAACATTTAGTTATTTTATATTGTATATAGTTTGTTTGTGGTGTTGTTTCCATTCCAACCACGTTTTTTTATTTTTATCTGTATTGTTGTCCATCACTTTATTTCTTTGGTGCAAATAAATAATGTGTGAAATAGAAGATGCACAAGGACATTTAAAATGACGAAGTGTAGTGTTATTTCCAGACTGACAAACACATCAACACACAGACAATGTTACCTGGAATAGGTGGGTACCAGTAATTTTTCAGTCTGTGGGCGATTCGGTACATTAGGTGGGGGCGCTGGGACTTCTGTTCGGGCAGGTCAGGGGGACGAAGGGTGGGTGCCAGGTAGGACACAGAGGCCTCACGAACCTGGGGCCACTCCTGGTGAGGGATGGGAAAAGACAGCATGACACAAATGCATGGAAGGACAATTGAGGTCCATGGACATGGAATGTCGTGTTCTCACCCGTAACGTACTAAACCAATGAGCTGCTTTTGTCTTCAAGGGGCCAAGGTACCAATATCTAAGAGAGAAAACAACAGTATAAGACATTTATTTTTAAAAGAAGAAACAACTTTTCTATTACTATAATGTTTTGCACGTTAATGTTTCCATGACTTGACATGGGACTTGGGGAAAATCAGAATATGGAAACTTGTTTATCATAAGCTATGAAGGGTTCTTACTTTTTGATGGTGGCAGCCACATCTCTGAAGGCCCCCCACCGTAGACCAATCAGGGCAAACACTGGCTGTTCTTTCTCTCCCTTGATACATAAACCCAGAAACCCAATACAATGTTCTTCTCTTCCTCTCAATGCAGTTACGGTTATTCAATGGCAATTATATGTAATAAAGATCTTAACCCCTCCCTAAACACCAGACCCTCCTGGTCTCACCTTGATCTGCAGCACATCCAGGGGTACCATTTCTCCTTGCAAGATGGACAGTGTCGCCGATGTGATGTGTCTGAAAACAAGAGGGGATATGAATGACAAAAAGATTGTAGGATATTTTAGATAAATCAAGGAGGAGATTATGCACAGTATACATTCTCAGTGAGAGATAGCATGTGTGTTGTTTGCGTCTGAATGAGAGTGTGACATGTTTCAGTGGGATACTTACTTCACCTGGTTGTCACTGAGGATGTGCAGACTCTCACTCAGGGAATTGTGGGAACCCAGTGGGATGAATCCTATGGGGGTTTTACTGAATGACTCCTATATTAGAGAGAAACAAACCAGTACAGGGTAGTAAGAGACCGCTAAATTTAAAAGGTATTGCACAACATAAAGGAGCTTGTTACAGGTTAATACAATGATCATACACAACTTACTTGATCAGTCCTCCGCAGCAGACCAGTGATAACCTCTTGTAGAGTGCCATCCCCTCCAGCCACAATCAGCATGTCTGTTTGCTCCATCAGCTCCATCAGTTTTTTTGCCTGGCCCTCATAGTCTGTCTGCAAGAGAGAAGACACATATGGTATTACACTATGTAGAACTATAGACTATAAAGTCTAGGAAGTGTACAGAAACAACGATTGCACAGGGAAAGAAAATTATACCTTTACTAGTGTCACCTCCACACCAGCCAGGTGTAATATAGGGGCAGCAGTCTTCTCAAATAAAGTGTTGGCTTTCCTATGACCAGAGGGAAGAGCAAGAGAACAGCAGGACATATTAGTCAAACACAAATTACAGTAGAAATGGAAAATGGCTGTGGTGCAATAAGCGGGACCTCTTGCGTATTCTCTTTGCTTGACTTTAGGGAACGTGACTGTTATCTCTTACTTACCCACTGCAAGCTGCTGGATTTAGGATGACAGTGGCTTTCCTCAACTGCTCCTGTGGTGAAATCTGCTGACGTCCATATTGCTGTAATTGAGAATGGATTGACAGGGCACATGCGGCGACTGTGGACTTCTTCCAATGATTCCGCAGAGTCCCAAACACCTTCACAACCCGAGCCATTATCTTATCGTCACTGTCAAATTGTCATTTTTAAAACGCTTTTTAAAATCCGTGTAAGCATCACAAACACTGTCCTAAAATGCATCCTACCACAGCGGTCATTTCTCCATCGCTGTCAAAACCATTTCGTATGTTACACATGGGTGCAGCTGTCTTAATAGTCGTATGAAACAAAAACTCTTAGTATAAGTTCCTCTTTATTTTGAGCTTCATTTTATGAAATTTGTTCTCCCGTCACATACCAACATAAACAAAAATGAGGAAATGTAGAAATTCGAATTGAGCATGGAACACATCTTATTAAATTCAGTACTTAGTTTATTGAAGAAAAACTAAATTTCCCATACACCGCTGAGGTCTAAAGCAAAAAGAAGACCTCGCCTGAAAATAACAGTAAAAATATATATTTTATGACATTATTCAAATGTAAATAATCACATTCTACACTGCATTCTTTTTTTACTCTGGCACTAAAGCCAAGGGGCCTCAGAGCCAAATCTCCAGAATTCGAGTTTAACCAGAGATAGTTCCAAGGAGATGGAAAACTACATATGAAACCTTATTCGCGTCCATTATGTACGTTGGCCATTTTGTCGTCAAAGGGCCGCGCGGTACAAGGAGGACAAGGAGAGCACTCCTTCAATGAGTGAATGGGAGTCAATTGGGCGCTGACTTAAAACCCCAAAATTAGCATGAATTTCGTGAACAATAAGTACAACATCACAAATATTTTCCAAGATGTTAAATAATTAACCTGTTCTCTGTAATATCGTACAGTTTGGAATCGTGACATTACGTACTTTCGAGGAAAATATGAATTTTTTTTGACTCATACCCTGACTTTGAGAAGGGATTGCGTGACGATTAGCTTAGCATCCCTGTGACGCAGCATGACAACGTGAACACGATTTGTCAACAGTCTGCTGGGTGGGGCGTTATAGGTTCCTCCCTTCCTTGCGCAATTGGATTCTTATCTCATCCTTTCTCTAATATCTCTGTTTTAACATGGCGGCGCAGATGGCGGTAAATTCAGGTATGGGCTTTATTTTTCTGTTATTTCAAATAATAGAGTAGTGAGAGGTTGTTTATGGTTATTTGCCAAACAGTATCAATACACGTTTGTTGACGAGATATTTTAATTGTATAAAACACGGTCTGATTACATAACGGGGAATCTGTGTCAAGTTCAGACAGTCGGGACAGGAGCGCTAGTAGTTAGCTGACTGCTATGCCATGGTCACCTCGCTATAACGTTCATAACATGCGTGGGTATGTTTCATTTTAAATTCGATGAAACAACCAAATGCATTTGATATGAAGCAAACGTCCTACCAGTTCAATACACAGCTTATTAGCTAGTTGACTATTGCTAACTTCAGGAGGTCGCTCACCAGGAAACGAATGTAAAGGTATCACGTGCTAACGTATCACGTTAGTTAGTTAGCTACTGTAGTTAACTAGGTAAACAAAATGTAAAATACCCACACACCAGTTATCTAGCTAACTTGCTCATAGTCTCAACAATGTGCGACTAAACTCTTGTTCACACTGCAGGCCCTAATGCTCAAATCTGTTTAGTTTTTCAAATCCGTTTTGGAATACTGTCTGTCCAAACAGCAAAGTTACAGGTGACCAAATCGGATTTGTGTGTTAAGACAGCAGTCATTTGATGACATGACTACTCTAGTTGGCATAGTAACGACGGGTGTGTGCGCATTGGTGTAGGCTGATTGGTGGTGCACGTGTTTTCTGTCACTCAGAGGATGTAGCAAGCAAAGGTGACAACAATGCCTGCCATGGGCATTTCCCAGTTGTTTGGAATGTTCAAAATCAAAATGTAAGAACACTTTTTTTTAAAGCCTCCGGGATCAGATCATCCAACTTTCAAAACGAGGCCCTTTTGGCTAGCCACATCTGTCAACTAGATAACTGTAACTATTAACAAGCTTGTTAGCTACCACATGTTCTTGTCAAAGTGTCAACAGAGTATCTAGCAAGCAACATCAACAAGATTAATGGCCATTCATCAGATTTGTATTTGACTTCAAACCACCTACTTCCATGTTCGTTTTGGTTGTTCAGACTGCAGGATAAAAAACAAATTGATTCACCTCAAACTGCTAATGTGAACAAGGCTTATGGAATGCTCTGAACACATTGTATAGGCTAGACACATAAGACACTGACTGATTTGACTTGACTTGTGTCCCCCTATCAGGAGCCAGTCTGTGGGGGCCGCTGAAGGAGCTATGGGACACAGTGGAGGGTGCAGTGTGGAGGAGGCAACCAGAGAGCGTCCACCTCCTAGACCTGCAACTCAAGAAACACAAGCCCAATTTCCTCTCACTCTACAAGAACCCGGTGAGATGCTGTCAGAGGCTAGGTTTCCATCCAATTGGCAAGATTTTCATGTGAATATTAAAAAATCTGCATAAAATTAATATGCACATTTCCCCAACATATTTTTATTTGTCAAAAGGCAGCCAAGCGTTGTTGATCATGTCACCAGAATAAGACCCTCTATATTTATTGGAAAAGGGCATAAAGCGTATCACAGTGCACTTTCACCACCCTGTGAAGTTTATCATAACTTATTTCATCTGTAGCCTAATAAACTGCATGCTTTCCCGAGGCATAGTGGGAGGACCACACAACGTATCATCGCGTGACTCCAAGTTTCTTCTCTCATGATGGTTATTATATCAATATTTTGTTGTTTCCACTGCCATTTTTCGTATAGTTAATTTTACTGACACAAAGATCCCACGCGTGTTTCGTTTTGTCGACATTTGGAAAGTTTACCAACAAATTTGCTGTTTCCATCAGGCCTGTTGTGACATTTTTGTCCGACATGTCCTTTACTCGCATAAAAGGTTGGATGGAAACCTGGTTACAGAGACGCCAATGAGTTTTACTCATCTGCAAGCCAAGCAGGGGAGGCTGAAGTTAATTTGCTTGATGTTTTCTCTTTTTGTTTTCTTTATCCGAAGAGTGCAGAGCAGAGGGAGAAGGTGCGGAAAGCCAGCACAGAGGGCATTGCCATCCAGGGCCAGCAGGGGGCACGTCTCCTCCCTGAACAGCTGCTTACAGAGGCCTTCATCTTGAGTGACCTCTTTGACATTGGAGAGCTGGCAGCCCTGGAGCTGCTGCTGGCAGGTAATATATACAGCAGTGAGCACCTTACCAATGGAGATAAACACTGGCAGGATGTTTGTTTGTAAATATGACTTGTTTTTTTCAGGTGAGAACCAGCAGCCCCACTTCCCAGGTCTGAGTCGAGGGCTGGTTGCAGTGCTGCTGTACTGGGATGGAAAGCTCTGTGTGGCCAACTCCCTGCGCTCGCTCATCCAGTCCCGCCATGGCAAGACCTTCACCTTGGAATTAAGGTACGATCTATTTCCCTGTCTGCTTCCTACTTTAATGTTGTTCAGACCAGTATTTTTTTCTGCGCCATGATGAACAACAGATGACTGTGTTTTCCTCTGGTCTTTGTTGACTTGGTTGTGTGTGTTCTTCCCCAGTGGGGAGCTGGTGGCCCTCACCACACGCTTCACAGATGAGCTGATGAGCCAGGGCCTGACGAGACGCCTACTGACGCTGGTGTCAGAGATCAATGTAACACGGGAGTTTGAGCGCCTGCAGAAAGAGCGAGGCCTGGGCAACGAAAAACACAGGAAAGAGGTGAGGAAGTCCTTCTCAGAGGACTTGTATCATGTACAGAGGAGGTTTGTCTTTCTTCCCTCACACGTTCGCACATTGTCTTTCTCTGCCAGGTATCGGACCTCATCAAAGAGTGCCGACAGGCGCTGGCAGATTGCCTGTTTGCATGGACCTGCCAATCACCTCTGGGTAAGGATGATACCCTGGCCCTTATTGCCCACCTTGAGACGGTGACAGTGGAAGCTGATGGCTCATTGGACAGCGTGAATCTGGCTCTCGTCATGGCACTGCTGTACTGTCTGGACGTCAGCTTCCTGGAGCAAGGAACAGAAGACAGAGAAGGTTAGATTTGCCATGTATTCTGTTGCCATGTTACCTGAACATGCTGCAACACAGACATGTAGACCCTGAAATTGTGTAGACTACTTCTATGTAAATACCACACAAAAATTGTTTGTGTGTGTAAACCAGACCTCCTCCAGGCCCTGCCCCTGCTGACAGAGAAGCAGTACGTGTCTGCAGTACACAGTCGTCTGGTGGATGGGAGGCCCTGGAAGCTGCCTGGGCTGCAGGCTGTGTGTCGGTTAGCCTGGGCCCTGGCCCTGCATGCCCTCTCCCAGCTGCCCCAGGGCTCAGCCCTGGCAGAGTTTACAGAGGCAGATGAGGCACTGGCTGACCAGGCCCTGCTAGGAGGTGTCTTCCTCTTCATGACAGAGGGCATGCTGGGATGTGAGGGCTTCACTCATGATGAATTCTACACCCGCCGCCTCCATTCCCTCATCACCGATTTCCTGGCACTCATGCCCATGAAGGTTAGCAATGCCACCGGTTTTACTTTGTGGCTGTGCATTGGTGTCTTTGAGTATGATAGTAATTTGAATATTGTGTAGTCCTCCATTTGTCAGGGTAAGATCATTATTTCCTTTACACAGAAGTGTGTATGTGCAAGTTTCAAGGTGTGTGACGTCTTGCAGGTGAAGCAGCTGCGTAACCGTGCTGACGAGGACGCCAGACTGGTCCACATGTCTCTGCAGATGGGCAGTGAGCCTCCGTCCTCCCTGAGGAAAGACCTGGACCACCTCATGATCCTGGTCAGCCTTCATTACCTCACCCTACACACTCACTGTCACTAGTGGACTAGTCATTTGCTAGCAATTTACATTGCAACATGACGCACTGGAGAGAAGGGGGGGGGGGAAGAACAGCTAACATGACCGTTGCTTTCACAGAGTAGCATTCGCTAAGCATATTTGTCTGACTTCTTTCTGTGTGTTTGTAGATCGGAGAGTTCTATAGCAAGGACCCGTTTGGGCTGGAGCTGGCTCTGGAGTTCTGGTGCCACACTGAGTCCCTCCAGCACACCTCCCTCCAGGGCTCCTACCTGGGCATGGCCATGCAGCGGCCCCCTCACAAACAGGTAAGATCACCTTCCACATCCCTCCTCCCTAGATTAAAAAGTAAGATCATTTATTTTCCAATGGGACCTTTTTAGAACAGCCTGTGTGCTGTGCCACAGGTGGTGCTGTCTAAGTTTGTGCGTCAGATGGGCGACTTGCTGCCCCCCACCCTGTACATCCCTTACCTGCGCATGCTGAAGGGCCTGGCCAACGGCCCCCAGTGTGCCCACTACTGCTTCAGCCTGCTAAAGACCAACGGGGCCCCACACGGTAACTAAACACTCTCACCTGCAAGGCCCTGTAGGAATCTGTAACGATACAAAGCAATTGTCTAATGTTCTCACTAATGGTGTTCCCCGGGGCTCAGTACTAGGTCTTTTCTTGTTCACTAGCTAAAGATAAATGCAGCCTTCATTCACTGATTTTTAAGGACACCACCAGATAATACGTTAGACTGTGTTGTTTGTTTAGGGGATAACATGCAGGTGACTGGCAGCCCTGTGTCCTGGGAGCACTTCTTCCACTCCCTCATGCTGTACCACGAGAACCTGCGCCGAGACCTGCCTAACGCGGATGCCACGCACTACCGCCTCCCGCCAATAAGGGGCATCACACAGAGGGAGCTGGACGGCCTGACCTCTTTCCTGCAGCTGCTCTGCACCATCATTACCTGGGTATGAAGTGGTTTGCTGAAGACTGGTCTGAACAGATAATTGACACACAAAGCATGTTAAAACAAACTTGGGGGTCACACAGTCACAAGCAGGGATTGAAATTAAGCAGTCTTTCATTTATTTTAATAATCTTAACTGTCTTTAATTTGCCAAGGTGATATCTCATTGTGTTTTTCAGAGTGAGAATGCCCGCCTGGCCTTGTGTGAGCACCCCCAGTGGACCCCGGCTGTGGTGATGCTGGGGCTGCTGCAGTGCAGTGTGCAGCCTGTCCTTAAGGGGGAGCTCCTGCTCTGCCTGGCTGCCTTTGGCAAGTCTCCAGAGATAGCTGCCTCGCTCTGGCAGTCACTGGAATACACTCAGGTAAGTCAGGTGTATAGTGAGGAAGAATGAAAATCTGTAAAAACACTTGTCTCGTGCATAAGTATTGATAGTGCATCTGAGGTGTTGGTCTGGTATTGTCTGACCTGCCAGGCTTGCTTACAAAGTGCCAAAGTTCTGCTCATTTCTATCCAGATTCTTCAGACAGTGCGGGCCCCTGGACAGAAACAAGCTGCTGGGATTGAGGTGAGATTTTGCCTGCATATCTTGTTTGTGTGTGGCACTGTGTACATTGTTTGCTTGTATACATGTATCTGTTTGTAACCTTTATCCTTGCCACTCTCAGGTGGAGCTGAATGAGATTGAGTCGAGCTGTGAGGAGTATCCTCTGACCAGAGCCTTCTGTCAGCTCATCAGCACATTGGTCGAGAGCGCCCTGCCCGTCAACCTGGGGGCAGGGCTGCGTGCGCCAGGATTCCAGCCCTACCTGACCTTCCTGCGTGACGCCGTTTTCCTTCCCTTCCCCACCAGAGCCTATCGCCGTGCTGCTGAGAAGGTACGGGAATCTATCCACAGTTGAGGTCCCTTGTTGGTGATGGGAACTGGATAAGACCGGCTTCTGTGGTTGAGGATCACATTTAGCTAGTGAAATTCATTACAACCCATGTCAGCACTTTCTCTCAGATGCCAAAGAAGAGTGCTTTGCTACTAATACCTACTTCAGGTTTGTCTCACTCCCTCTCTCCCATCACCTCTCCACCACATATGCCCTCTATCAGTGGGAAGTAGCAGATGCTGTTCTGGAGGTGTTCCATAAGCTGCTGCGGGACTACGAGCCCCAGCCCTCAGACTTTGTCCAGGAAACAGTGGAGCTTCAGGGGGAGCAGGTGCTGGCCCACAAGCCCCCCGGCCACAGCCTCATGTTCCACCTGCTCAATGACTCGCCCACCCTCATCCTCTGCCTCAGCCTGCTGGAGGAGGGCGTGCGTCAGCTAGACACCTACGCCCCCTTCCCTGGTCAGTACACACACACCTGCTACAGCTGGCAATGGTGTGTCATTTTAAAAATCTTTGTTTTTACACTGTTGACTTCCCTGTTAGCATTGTACAAGGAGGGGAACATTTTGGTTTGAGTTGAGAACTGATAATATTTCCAATATTTTCTTAGGTCACTTTGTTGGGTGGCTCACGTTTCCGGTATCTCGAGATTACATTTCTTTACATCCACTCATCACTATTGGTTCTGTGACTGTCTGACTTGCAGGTAAAAAGCAGCTGGAGTCTGCGGTGTTGCACTGCCTGTGTCTGCTGGACCTGGCCCTGCAGAAAGAGGTGGTGTTCATGGACCTGCTGAGGGAGAGCCAGGCCTCCCTCATCGTCTCCCCCCTGGAGCAGCTTCTGCAGGGCGTCAGCGCCCAGAGCCGCCGGGCTGACCACATCGTCAACATCGCCAGGTACCGGAACACTTCTCTCACCAGGGACTACACATGAGGAGACTTTGTGCTAAATCTGGGACATACGCAGAACTGTTGAAGTACATTGTCCCTGTCACATGAACACAGTACAGTAGAATTCCCTCTCTTGCCCATGAAGGCCCATAGCCCAATTTTGAATCTCAAGCCCAAAGCTTGAAGTTAGGCCATACACCCACTATGCCGCCTCCTTATTCCCGGGTTTGTGTTTATCCCTGGCAGGTACCTGTACCACAGCAGTTCCAACCCGGAGGCGGCCTTCCAGAGTGCTAAGATCCTGCAGAGGATCGCCCGCTACCCCAACATCCAGAACAGACTGGTGGGAGACTTCACACATGACCAGACTGTGAGTGACAAGCTGATGGCTGGCTTTGTGGAGTGTCTGGACAACGAGGGGGCTGAGGAGGGACTAGAGAAAGGAGACGGTGAGTCACTCTCCTTCTATCAACAATGTTTATCTCTGAGTGAAAGATGTCCAACCTGCCCATCAAAGATCGACTGCCCCTAAAAAGCAACTTCTCGTTTTAAAAACAGCCTTTGTTGCAACGATATGAGTCCGAAACATTTATTCTAGTGTCAAAATTGACTACAATGTGTAAATAGGATAATTTTGGTTATAAAGTCAGTCTGGTCCAAAGCGGAGATTTGTGAGATGATTATAGGAACAAATTGTATATCATGGAATGAAGGGTGCAGTAACAGTTTTCCTTGGGTTTATTTCAATCCAAAGTAATCATCAATTCGGAGCGCAGCTGCACGTGACTCAATCGTAATGCCCATTGTCAATTTGGTTTGACATTCGATATCCCTATGGGGATAGTTGGGGACCATCAGTAAATTACACTATTTACATGGGACAATCTTTTAAAAAGTCCATAGCTCCAAATTTCAATGACTTAACCTCAAACTATAGAAATTGTAGAAATTCAGATACAAATATTGAAAGCATTTTATGTGACAAACAAAAGATGTGCAGCATGAAAATATTGTCGTATTTACATAGTGTACATTTATTGACTGGCCCCAGTGATAGGCTATCCAATGCCAATTTTGCCGTGGTTGCACAACAGCTAATTGGCGAAAGAAGTTGGCTAGCACTAGCTAGCCTAGACGACTTCAAGACACAAAACTTGAAAACCGTCTAACCAGATCATCTAGAAGGGTGAGTGACTGTAAAGGCTACCTTATGCTACCCATCCGAAACAGTTCGGAACAGTTTGTATTATGATGACACGAGGGTTTTTTCGTCTGTTCGTGCACAAGTTTGCGCCCCTTTGTCAGTGACTGGTCAACAGTAGGGATTCTTCAATGAAGCGCTTGTTGCCATTCAACAAGAGATTAATCGTCTTCATGCGCAATTTTACATTAAGTCACAAATTTTTTCACTAAGGTCACCTCGGCAAAATTACATATTTATTGAGTTAGATTAATTCAGACTATTTTGAGGAAGTGTATACTGGCTACGGCGTCTCAAGATGGACAAACTGTACTATTGCCATAGGTCTTTTGAGGGAGTATGTGAGCACACTCGTTCGGTTTGGCTAGGCGCCAGCCAAACCGAAGAATGTGGAAGGCTTAACTGTGTACTGTTTTGGCAGAGGGAATTTACAAACGCTTGCCATGTGCGAACATGCACACGAGACCGACATATTAACCCCCTCCCCAGACAACTGTAATTTGGCTTCAGTCATGGCTGCTGCATTTCTTAATGACCAAGCCTATTCAGTCACTTTGCTCAACACATCTGTTCAGTCACTCCAATTCACCACCTCTCCTCTCTCTCTGCCCCCCAGACTCTGACCCAGTGAAGAAGGAAGCGAGGATCCGCCACGAGACCCAGATCCACATCCTGAACCTGCTGATCACCTCCCTGGAACTGAAGACCCCCAACCTGGCTCTCTACCTGCTGGGCTACGAGGTCAAGAAGCCCATCTCCTCCACCAACCTGCAGGACGCAGGTCAGTAGCTGCTCTTTCCTTTACGTCAGGGCTGTGTTCATTAGGGCACACTGTAGAAAAAACTAACTTTTGCAATGGAAAATTTTAACTAGCGTTCGTTCAGGTAGTCCCTCACTGTTTCAATTTATTTTCTTCTGTTTGGTACGACCCTGGCTTTCATGACTCCATCAACTTACCCTTGTAAAAAGTGCATGTTTATTAAAAAATCTTCTCTGTGTATCAGGTGTGCTGGGGTGCCCACGGAGCTGCCTGCATGCCATCCTTAGTCTGCTGCAGAGAGGCAGTGAGAGGCGCTCGGGTCCCGTGCTCACCAGCCAGGCTCCACACCTGGCTGAGCTCTGTTACCAGGTGATCTACCAGCTGTGTGTGTGCTCGGACACCTCAGGCCCCACCATGCGCTACCTGAGGACCAGCCAGGACTTTCTGTTCACCCACCTGCAGCACCTGCCCTTCATCCTGCCAGGTGAGCTCCTCACTGGCATCTCAATACACTTCCTATCCTGGTCTCCTCCTTCATCTGCACTGAATCTGAAAAAAACAGTATAGGTGGAAGTATTATGGCAGATGCCAACCAGGGAATTTGTACACCTACAAAGACTCAGTCGTCCGTCTTAACTGAGCTGCCAGAGAGGAAGGAGACTACTCAGGGTGTCACACTATTCTCTCTAACCTGTGTCCCTCCCTCTACCCTCTCAGGTGATGAGATCTCCGCCCTGTCCCAGATGTCCTGGCTCATGAAGACAGCGGCCATCGAACTCCGAGTGACATCACTCAACCGCCAGCGCTCACACACCCAGCGCCTCCTCAACCTGCTGCTGGATGACCAGCCTCGCACTCAGCACGCAGGTAACAACTACCACACACACACTGTAGAACTTGCATTCATTGGGATTGGTTGTTCATTGATGTAAATGGGATATGAGCAAAAGTGGAAAAGCAGAAGGCATTACAGTTGATCTGTTTCTGTAATCAGCGGATGGGGAGACCGGCATGGAGGAGAGCAGATCTGTCAGTGGATTCCTACACTTTGACACCGTCTCCAAAGGTTAGTTCTAGTTCTTCACACAAACATATCTAACTGTGAATCATATACAATGCAAACCCTTTGTATTGTAAGTTGCGAAAGTCAAGAGCTTGTCTTGTTTAGCTAGTTGCGCCGTACCATATCATTTTATCGTGTACTCATCCCCTGTCCATGTGTGACGACGTCATCAGTGCGTAGGAAGCTCCTCAGTGTGCTGGATGCCATTAACTTCAGCCAGGATGTGCCAGAGCTGCTGCAGCTGGACTTTTTTGAGCGCACTCAGATCGAGCAGGTCATCGCCAACTGCGAGCATGTCAACGAGCACGGACACACCGTCTGCAACGTCAAGGTGGGCCTGGCTTTCAGTTTGCATATGTAACAACCTTGTTTTCAAACATTTTGTTACTATGTCATTTATCTGATGTCGTAATCTCCACAGTTACTCCATCGAGTCCTGGTAGCAGAGGTCAACGCCCTCCAGGGAATGGCAGCCATTGGACAGAGGCCATTGTTGATGGAGGTGAGTGCTGGCAGTATGATTTAGAGCAGGGTTTTTTGAACTGGGGTCCGCGGTACTGCAGGGGGTCTGTGTTTTTTAGTTATTTTTGAAAAAATATTTGGGATTTCTTTATGAAAACGAATAATTTGATGAATATTTGCAAGCTGTAACAACATCATCGTGGATACCATTTTTGTCTGTGTCTAGTATGAAGGAAGTCTGAGGTAGTTTCACGATCCAATGCTAACTAGCGTTAGCGCAATCAATCAAATTGATTTATAAAGCCCTTTTCTCATCAACAGATGTCACAAAGTGCTTATACAGAAACCCAGCCTAAAACTTCAAAGAGCAAGCAATGCAGATGTAGAAGCACAGTGTCTGGGGAGGTGGGAAGGAGGATGGAGAGGAACTAACAATAAAGAGAGAAAAAAACTATAGTCTATTGATACGTTTGAGCAGAGGAACACAGGATTAGCCATGGCAAAATGCATAGGCTTTCAGAAAATTAGCTTTAAAAATGCTACGTTTTCTCTCGGTTCAATGGAAAAATGTATAGCATTGCAGAAAATTGGTTTAACAGCAACATTTTCTCTGCCGCCAAGATACCTTCCTAGCTAATATACTATGTTACTTTACACTTCCAAAAATTGGTGTGGCGGTCAAAATAATGAAACCAATCTATTCATTTGAAGAATTTACTACTTCTACTTGCTATTATTCACATAATGATAAAACGTGATATTACATTTTTGCTAACATATGGTGGGGGTCCCTGGGTCGCCAGTTTGCCTGGGTGGGGGTCACTGGACAAGAAAAGTTTTTTCAAACCCCTTATTCAGAATATAGAAGTATGGTCTTTTCTTTGCAAAATGATGCTCAGGAGTTTGTTCAGGAGCGTGAAATGTTACAGAACATTCAGAAAGAAACGTTCCGACTGTTTCACCTCACTGAATAAACCCTTGACGTATGCGCGTACTCCCCAGGAGGTGAACTCCATCCTGCAGCAGGTGGTGGAGAGGAATCGTGTGCGTCGGAGCCTGAGTGCCAAGCGCCATGCGCTGCAGTCATGGAGAGGTCTGGTGGAGACCCTGCTCACCGCCTGCCCTGCAGACCTCATCCCTGCAGACGACAGACAGATCATAATCAGAGACCTGCTGCTGGACCTGCATGACAAGGTGTGTGTGGACGTGGACCAGAAGTCCCCACAAGAATAGTAAACGTACAACATTTGACCAACTGGGGACATTTTGTTAGTTCCCACAAGGTCAAATGCTGTTTCCAGAGGGTTTAGGGTTAGGAGCTAGTGTTAAAGTTAGGTCTTCGGGTTAGCTTTATGGTTAGGGAAAATAAGATTTTGAATGGGACTGAGTTGTGTCCCCACAAGGTTAGTTATACAAGACTGTGTGTGGGAGAGATTGTGTATGTGTTTGAGTGTGTGTATGGCAACTCTGTAAAATGATCTAAGTTCTCCTGTCTCTACCAGGTGTTGTCAGAAGACTCCGCAGGAGAGCTGATGCCCATAGTAGCCGGGGCCGTGTTCACCCTCACCGCCCACCTCAGCCAATCTGTGCTGTCGGAGCAGCAGCAGGGGGCCGGGCTGGAGGGAGGCTCGTCGTCGGGCTTCGCCTCCATCGCTAACTCTGCTCTGCACCTGATCCTGAGGAAGCTGCTTGACTTCATCCTCTGTACGGGTGGTGGATTCCAGCGTCTGCGTGCCCACCTGTACGGCTCTCTGCTCTACTATCTGCAGATCGCCCAGAAACCTGAGGAGCCAGATACACTGCAGCAAGGTACTGTTGAGCTACAGTATTGTTGGGCAGACACAAAAAAACATATTAAAAAAAAAAGATCAACTTTAGGAAGCTGTGTAGTGTGTATTTTCTCTGGTCATTAGTTGCATTGTTTGCAAACCTTAGTTTAGTTTATTCATTTGACCATTTTAAAAACAAGCACACACAAAACTGTAAAAAGACTTGCATGTGGATGAGTAAAATCATTGACAATTAAACACAGTAAAGTCTAGGAATTGACATTGTTGTTGTCTTGTGGCAGGTAGCCTAGTGGTTAGAGCGGTGGGCCAGTTACCGAAAGGTGGCTTGTTCAAATCCCTGACCCAACAAGGTGAAAAATCTTTAAGCAAGGCATTTAACCCTAATTTCTCCTGTAAGTCTCTCTTGATAAGAGCGTCTGCTAAGTGACTAAAACGTCAATGTAAAATGTGACAAAATGGCTCGGCAACACGGTTGTACACCGTATGGCATCGAAAGAGATGTATAGCAAAGTTAAATAATAAATACCTTTTCATTTATTATTGAAGTTATATCGGAGGGGACATCATATGATCATACAGTATGTCAGACAGTTTCTAAAGTAGCAAGCCAGTCTCCTTTTCACCTCATTTAACACCGGATTTACTTAACAAAAGGCACATCTCAATAGGTGTTCCAGGTAAATCCTGACATAGCACAAGTGGGCCTTCCCTCTTTTGTTTTCTATTGCTACTCTATTGTTTCTCAAGCAATGACATCACAACTTCCTTCTTTTTAAAACTGCCTAGAGAGGATGTTGTTTTTATTGGCAGAGGCAGCTCATTCCACTCGGAGGCTCCTGTATACAATAAAGTACCTTTTCCAGCATTACTCCTGACCCTGTATAAGCACACATTAGCAACACCTGATCTGGTGTTGTGGTTGTGTGCATCTCTAACATGGAGAAAGTAATCAGTCATATCTGGGCCCAGAACCAGGACTCGCCTTCAATACTACCCTGATCAACTCATTCTGGGCTATCTGGAGCTTCCCCTTCAGAAGCTTAGATAAGCCCCCAACACATACAACTACTAGTGTAGTCAAAATGACATTGAATGAGGGCAGTGGCTAGCATGCTCATGGAGTCCTTATCAAGCAGCTTTCTAGCCAGAAACTTGGTGTGAGCATTAACCTACACTAGCACTTTAGTGGCCATGTTCACACCCCCCCAAGCTTCCATCAAGGATGCATCCCAGGTTGCAAACAGAGGTACCTCTCCCCTTAACTCTTCTGATTTCAGAGGACCTACACAATTTAAGTCTGGACCCAAACAGAATTGCCTCAGTTTTACCTAAGTGCAGAGATGATCTGCAAGCCATGTGCTAATGTCAGTAATCTCAAAGTGTAACGTCATCCGCATAAAGGAAAAGACGTCAAGAACAAGCATCTTTCATGTAGTTTATGTACAGTAAAAACAGTAGTGGCCCCATCACGCTCCCCTGTGGAACGCCACAGCTTATTGGTTTTTCCTGACACAGAACCATTTACCTCAGACACTTACAAAAGCAAGAAGATTGACCTGTGTGGTCAATGCGGGAAGAGATTTCAGACCCCAAACAAACTAAAGATGCTTATCTTTGTCGTCTTTCCCTTCCTCTCTCCAGCGGGGAAGTCTATGTGGGAGCGTCTGACTGCTCCTGAGGATGGTTTCTCCAAGCTGCAGAGGGAGAACCTGGCCATCATCGAGAGCTACGGCACAGCCCTCATGGAGGTGGTGTGCAGGGACGCCTGCGACGGCCATGAGATCGGCAGGGTATGAAATCCGACACACACTCATTAACAATCAATCCGATATGCAATACTGTATCTTGAACTCCAGCCTGCCTGTCTGACTTCCTCTCCCTCTGTTTCTCTCTTTGTTAGATGCTAGCCCTGGCCGTGCTGGACCGGATCCTGTCCATAGACCGTCAGAGCCAGTGGCTGCTGTATGTGTGTAACAGTGGTTACCTGCGTGTGCTGGTGGAGAGTTTGAGGCAAGACGATGCAGCCCTGCAGACCCTGCTCAGCCCCCAGCCCCCGCTGCTCAAACCTCTCTACATCTACGAGAGCAAGATGGTGAGAACCTTAAAGGTTACAGGGCTCACTGCTCCAAAACGTTTACATCTACGTGTGAGATAGAAAGGGTTTATATTCACACACTCCCCCACCCTCAAAAGGGAGTGCGCACACACACACACACACACACTAAATATAACCCATTGTTCTTTGTTTGTCTGTTAGGCCCTGTTGACGCGGGTGGCTAAGACAGGCCAGGGGGCCGTGGAGCTGCTGCGCTGTGGTCTGGTGGCTCAGCTGGTGGAGTGTCAGGTGTTTGACATGGTGCCCGACAGCGACTCACACAGGTAAGGAGGTGATGAAAAGAGGTAGAGTGCGATGGCTGTAAAGAGGGATGGAGAGTGTGAGAGTTACAGATTGGGAATGACCACTACTTTTTTGTCTTTCCTTAGCCTCACATACACTGCATTCTGAAAGTATTCAGACCCCTTTACTTTTTCTAGGTTTGGTTACGTTACAGCCTTATTCTAAAACTTATAACAGTTTTTTCCCCTCATCAAGCTACACACAATACCCCATAATGACAAAGCAAAAACAGGATTTGAGACATTTTTGCTAATTTTATAAAGATAAGAAACTGAAATATCACATTTTACATAAGTATTCAGACCCTTTACTCAGTATTTTGTTGAAGGACCTTTGGCAGCGATTTAAAGCCTCAAGTCTTCTTGGGTATGACGCTGCAATCTTGGCAC
Organism: Brachymystax lenok tsinlingensis; assembly: GCA_030435695.1. Classification (NCBI taxonomy): domain Eukaryota; kingdom Metazoa; phylum Chordata; class Actinopteri; order Salmoniformes; family Salmonidae; genus Brachymystax; species Brachymystax lenok. The sequence goes on along the minus strand of CM059793.1, from coordinate 40,807,664 downwards.
ACCTGTATTTGGGGAGTTTCTCCCATTCTTCTCTGCAGATCCTCTCAAGCTCTGTCATATTGGATGGGGAGTGTCGCTGCACAGCTATTTTCATGTCTCTCCAGAGATCTTTGATCGGGTTCAAGTCCAGGCTCTGGCTGGGCAACTCAAGGACATCCAGAGACTTGTCCCGAAACCACTCCTGCATTGTCTTGGCTTTGTGCTTAGGGTCGTTGTCCTGTTGGAAGGTGAACCTTCACCTCAGTCTGAGGTCCTGAGCGCTCTGGAGCAGGTTTTTAATCACAGATCTCTCTGTACTTTGCTCTGTTCATCTTTGTCTCGATCCTGACTAGTCTCCTAGTCCCTGCTGCTGAAAAGCATCCCTACAGCATGATGCTGGCACCACCATGCTTCACCGTATGGATGGTGCCGGGTTTCCTCCAGACGTGACGCTTGGCATTCAGGCCAAAGAGTTCAGTCTTGGTTTCATCAGACCAGAGAATCTTGTTTCTCAAGGTCTGAAAGTCCTTTAGGTGCCTTTTGGCAAACTCCAAGCGGGCTGTCGTGCTTTTTACTGAGGAGTGGCTTCCGTCTGGCCACTCCACCATAAAGGGCTGATTGGTGGAGTGCTGCAGAGATGGTTGTCGTCCTGGAAGGTTCTCCCATCTCCACAGAGGAGCTCTGTCAGTGACCATCGGGTTCTTGGTCACCTCCCTGACCAAGGCCCTTCTCCCCCGATTGCTCAGTTTGCTGTGACGTGCACTGTCAACTGTGGGACCTTATATAGACAGGTGTGTGCCTTTTTTAAAATCATGTCCAATCAATTGAATTGACCACAGGTGGACGCCAATCAAGTTGTAGAAACATCTCCAGGATGATCAATGGAAACATGATGCACCAGAGCAAAGGGTTTGAATACTTATGTAAATAAGATATATATTTGTCATTATTGGGTATTGTGTGTAGAATGATTTTTTTATTTTTTTTTAATCATTTTTTCTTTTGAATAAGTCCGTAATGTAACACAATGTGGAAAAGGGAAGGGGTCTGAATAAGTTCAGAATGCTCTGTATGTATCCTCATTGATTTAACTGAATCATGTGGTAGAAATATGAGTTGTAATATTTTACCCGTTACCTGTGTGTCTCTAGGGTGTTTGGTCAGAGGGACCCTTCAGGGTTCATCCCCAGCCCCCTGGACCGCTACAGACAGATCCTGCTGCCTGCTCTCAGGTTGTTCCAGGTCATCCTCACGTCCACCACCACACACCACCAGCAGGGGGCAGCACAGGTCCTCCAGTGGCTGATCGTCCATGCCGACACCATCCAAGGTCTGCTGCGCTGTCAGGAGCTCAGTATGGGAGCGCTGCAGGAACTCTCCCTGCTCACAGGCATCATCAGCAAGACTGCCCTGCCAGGTACACACCCAGCCAAACCAGGGACAGTCACAACACCTAGCTGGGGCACACCCGGGTTTGGACCACTGTGATATTATGGTGCCGGTTTTTGCCAATGTCAGTTTTGTGTGTGTGTGTAGGAGCTCTTGAGGGACAGGACGTGAACAGTGCAGCTCTGCCGGAGTTCCAGGGTCACATTAGCAGATTTCAGGTAGATACTAGCACGATACTAACACCCTGCCTCACTCTCCTGTGTCTCTTTTCAGGATCTTCAGTCACAGCGTCAGTAGCTGGACATTTTAGTCAGGTATTTTGTAATGTGTAACAACATGCCTCTCCCCTAGCGTCAGTGTCTGTCTCTGCTGGGCCGTCTGGCGGGGAGTGAGAGGGAGCGACTTCTGAAGCAGGCAGAGATTGCAGCCCCCGGGGACCCTGCCGAGCGACGGGAGGAGATGGAGGTGGCCATGCAACAGGTACGATAGAGGAAGGCTGAAAAGGAATGGAGCCTGTTTCCAGATCTGTTTGTGCCGTCTTTCCAGCTCCTATTGTAACAACGGCAGTGTTTTGCCGTGTTGTCCCTAGGTGTGTGCTAACATCATGGAGTACTGCCAGACCCTGCTGCTGCAGAGCTCAGCCCAGGCCCAGTTCAGCATCTGTCTCTTCAGCCCCTCAGTCAACGAACCAGCCAGCCGAGACGGCCGCACAGGTTAGACACTCTTCCGCGGGTGGTTAAATTTGTACTATTTCATTGGAAATGTTTTTTTTCTTATCCTAACTCTCCCTGAGACACCTACAGCCAGAGTATGTGTGGGGGATAGAATCCCTAACCTGCTTCACACCGATCTGTTCCTGGAGAGCTACCCTCCTGTAGGTTTTCGTTCCACCCCCAGTTGTAACTAACCTGATTCAGCTTTACAACCAGCCTATTATACAAATCAGGCACACTAGATTAGGGTTGGAGCAAAAACCTACAGGATGCTAGCGCTCCAGGAACAGGGTTGTAAGAGCCCTGACTTACACATTGCACACACACCTATGTTCCTCTCAATCTCCCCTGTCTGTGAATGACTAAAATCCTCTCCTGCCCAGCCTCAGACCTGGCCCTGCCATCGGCCCTGTACTCTCGTGTGCCCAGCCTGGGTCTGGTTCTTTTCCTGCTGAAGAACAGCGCTGCAGACTTCTTCCGCTTCCACCAGAGCCATAGACAAGCTCTGGGCAAGCTGCAGAGCCTGGAGCAGCTGCCCCCCGAAGAGCTCAAGGAGGTAAAACACAGACGCACACTCAACCTATTGACAAGGTGATATATAAAGTGGCTCAGCCCTAACCCTCCCCTCTATCCCCGTCTCTCTGTCCTGTGTGTAGCTGTGCGCGGCCCTGGTGTCTGGTACTGGAGGAGTAGAGAAGATCTCCTCGGTCCAGAGGAGCCTCTTGGCCAAGAGACGCCTGGTCCAGCTTATCAACAACAGAGCAAAGCTGCTGGCCCTCTGCTCCTGTATCCTACTATATTAAATTGAACCAGACCAGACTAAACCAGATTTAGCCAGATTAAATTACACTTAGCCACCCCCAGACCAGACTGCTGTGCAGGAGTTAGGTAAAGGGACTGAGCTAAAGGTTTATGGTTAATCTCAGGGTGGTTTTGATTTAGGGACAGGGGTGTCGAACAAGCCCATTCAATCTGGTCCGTGGGTGGTTTGAGTAAAACAAAAAAATCTATTAATGAATTGATATTTTGTTGTGGGGAAATGATCTAAATTGAAATGCTTAAACCAAATGGAAGCTGTAGAAGTGATAATGGACCTACATTTCTAGTCTCTTCACAAGCTAGACAGTCAGAGAGCATCACATTCCAAAAGCGATGGATAGACAATTCTTTTGTACATTTTGACGGCGAGGAAATATAATAAATTTTCAGTGTGGCCCTCCCGACCTCTGAAGACCGAATGTGGCCTGTGTTAGAAAAATGTTTGACATCCGTTAAAGGATGAGTATGATTGATGGAATTCCCTGAGCTGTAGCTGCTTCATGTAAATTGAAAATGCTGTCATAAGTGGTGAGTATGAGAAATGCCTTGACCTAACCACACCTCAGACGTGATTGAAACCTGCCTGTTTGTGATGTGGCGCCACCTGGAGTACTACCTGTTGTACTGCACCCCCACCGACCCCAAAGACTCCCTAATGCCTGGCGCCAGCGCCTACAGATCACGCCTGACAGACGGTGAAGCTCTACCCAGGCTCAATTAACCCTCTGGGGTGGATTGAGATCAGTCCCCTTAGGGATAGCATACATTTTTAGAATGTTCTGTTTTTTGACCTCCCAAAATCAGGAACTTTCATCTATATGATGGGTAGACTTTTTCCTGGTTGTGTGGATCACATCCCTTCTTACTGGTGTGCTTCTCCTGTGTTCCCCAGACTCGTTTGGACGTGCCCTGGGCCTGTCCCGAGTCAGCCAGCAAGACCTGGAACAGGTGAGTTACTTTATCTGGACTATACTAACAGTGGGGGAGAAACATGTTTGTAAATAATCTGTATGTATGCCCGCCCCTTGAGACGTTGCGGTCCAACTAAGTGTCAAAGGGCGGAGCGTGACAGGGCCTGTCTACACCGAGTACCTAGAACAGTTGGTGATTGATGGCACCGATTTTAGAAAGAAATATGACGATGCATGTATAGGAATTAGTGGCTGTGTTTTCAAAACTGACTCCTCTCCTCTGTCGTTGTCTCCAGCTGCAGAGTGACATGGGGGCAGGCTTTGGAGAGGCTCTACAGAGGAAGCTGCTTGAGGTGGAGGGGCTATACAGCCAGGTCCGCTCCCGATACACCTTCATCCAGGCCCTGGTACGCAGGATCCGAGGCCTGCTCCGCCAGCCCAAGAGCTGAAAAACTCAACGGCCCATACAACAGACCTTTACAAAAACACACACAAAATGTTAAAAAATGAAAGATTTTTGGCTTGATCAACGCTTTGTGTTATGGATATTTCTTTTTTTTCTATTGTGAAATTAAAATACTTTTCTAAAATGTAATGATTTACCAATTTTAATTATTGGTTTGTTTCCTCTTTTGTCACATTTGAGTGACTTATGAAAAGAGAACCAAAACTGCAAAGGTCAATAAGTCATAGTGAAAGAAGGATCATATTCACAAATCCTGGTAGATTCACAAAGCAACCAGTGACACTTCCATAATACTTAATCTTGCTTTATTTTCTTACAAGGTACACTTTATATAAGATGGTAAAGTGCGTAGATTCTCAAACCTTGGGGAGGGGGATCGGGAGAGTGAACAAACAATCTGGTTTTACATTCAGATCTTAAGACAGGATTGTTGTGCTCTTCTGCATTCTGTGTGAGAATGGATATTGGAGAGGTGCATTGAACAGGGGACAGGAACATGTATGAACACAGGTTATAGGCATATTAGCCTATTCCATTCAACACAATTCTGCAGTCGTTGGATGGATTAGTCACACTGAACTTGAATGAGGGACAACTATGGTATTCATTGAGGGACAATACCTTAGTGAATCTGTTCGTTGACACGGCTTGGCTGAATGGGACAGAACATGGCAATTTGAGGGCTAACTTTTTTTGTGCTACTTTTCTTAAATCATGTGCATATTCTAAGCATTACTTTTTAAATACATTTTTTATAAAGTACATTTCTTCCCCACCTGGCCATTGTGTTTACCTCTGATTGTGCTGCTTTATGGGGTGATGTCCCCATGTAAGACAGGATCTGGGTCCTTAGTAGTCTACAGACATCCCTGTTGGTCAGCTACAAAGAAAACCCCACTGTGTGTATGTCATACATTCAGATAAGATCAATCTATATATGGCTACAAGGGGGCTGTGGGGCTAGGTCATTAAAGCTGTACAACCATTCATTCTCATAATCCTCAATGCTGCCCTATGGCAGCGTGTGTCTGTCTTCATTCATACTATAGGCCTACATGATCAGAGTAGAAAGGCTCTAATGACTGACGTACATTGTCAATCACAGCAGTAGTAAAATGTGACACTTTTCTACACATTACTCTGACCAGGATGTGGTTGCTGTAGGTCACTGACTTGGAGAAGGTTGTGGATTCTCCTGGATCCCAAGGTGAGGAAGGTTTATCCAGCTTGGGACAAATGCAGCAGAGTACCCATAATGCATTGCCTGGCTGGAAAGGCTATCCCTCAGCATGTTTGGATTGAAACCTGTTCGTGCTGGATGGGTGAGTACTTCTCCATCCTTTCTGTTAGTTAATGGGGTTACAGCAATTAAAAAGTATAGAGTGATCCTCTCGATTGCTAGTCTGACTAATAGCTTTCTGGGACCTTGACCCAGGTACTAGAGGAACTCTCTGTTACATGGATTCTATTCTTGCCCGTAGAACATGGCTCCTGGCTACTGTGATGTGAAACTACATGATTGGAGAAGTGAGGACTGAACTTTCCCAGTGATACTATCCTAGGACAGGACCCTTTAGTTTGAACAACTGTTCATATGTCAGAAGTATGTTAGGTTTTTCTACCAAAAACACTGCTCAAACTTTGATGTACACATTTTACAGGGTCAACATCTCTGATATCAAAACATATTGAGAGCATTGGTTCTTTGTACATAAAAATGACATTTTTCCTGTCATGGAAAATGGAGTAACACTATATACAGGTGCACAGGGCTAATTCATAGTAGACAGTGTAGTTCTAACCAGTCCCTCTTGATTCACATCGGCAGACCCACATCTATGAAGCTGTTGAGCCTGCAGGCATCCCCAGTGAGGGCCGAGCAGGGACGGTAGAGAAAGCAAGACACCCCACTACCTCATTTTATCTGATCGGGGGCTGGGCCACTCTGGTCTACTTATTGCCCCCGCTTCTTGGAGGTGGTGACCCAGGGCAAGACATCTCACTGACTCATTTATTTTGGTCATGGTTGGGCGAGCGGGAGGGGACAATAAGTAGACAAGAGCCAGCTGTTCCCTCTCGCGTGAGCATGCCAGACAGGAACCTTTAAACGGCTTGAGTAAACTATCTTATTTACTATTTTGGGATAAGGATCTTGGGGTACTCAGGGTGCAAGATACCCCAGGCAGTTTGCCCTGAGCTGGGGGGAAGTAGAGACCGTTCTGAGGTCCACTTCCCCCTGCTCCGCTCTAGTGATGATTGGACTGGATTGTGTTCTTCCCATTCCAGCACAGCTCTGGTGGTAGAGCCAAGCCAAGTCCTCCCTTAAGATTTGTAGAATCCACTCTGGGGAGGAAAGGCAGCTGATCCAGCACTGAGTTTGCACATTGGTCTTGTGTGTGTCCATGAAGGTAGCATGGATGGATGTGTGTGTGTGTGTGCATACATGCACATACGTCTCTGGCGGCCCTCAGCTGTTAAATGCCACACCACACAGTTAGGTGCTGTCTGAGCTTGTCTCCTGGGCGTCCGTGGCGTTGGCAATGGCATCGTTTGGCATCTGGGACTCTGGCACCTCCCCAGTCACAGCCACCCGGATCACCTTGAGCCAGCGCTGTTTCAGCTCTTCGCTCTCGGCCACGAAGCTGTGGACAGACTTGGACTGGGACAGACGGAAGCTGGCTGGAGGGTCGGCAGGCCGGGGGCTGTCCTCCACAGAGTAGCCCAGCAGAGGGATAGTGGACTGGGCCTTCACATCCTGAGAGAGGGGAGGAGACAGAAAGGTAAAGATATTTATATCATAACTAGGGCCAGGAGTTTTCCCTGGTCAGATCAAAGAGTGTGGGGAAAAATTCCTGGAACCATTCATAACACCCCGTGCTTCACAGTGGTAGAGCATGTTGCTGTGATTGACACTATCCAGGTGACGTGGCTGACCTGTGGAGCTCCGTAGAGGTAGAGAACCAATGCCTCCTTCTCTGGGATGATGCACCACACCTTCCCCCAGGGCTTGTTCTTCTCACAGTGCTGCAGGAAGCCACACATGATGCTGCTTCCAGAGAACTGAGCCGCCTCGATCTGGGGACAGAGGAGTGCTGTTTAGACACAGAAGATATAGGGCGGCAGGTAGCCTAGTGGTTAGAGCGTTGGACTAGTAACCGAAAGGTTACAAGATCAAATCCCTGAGCTGACAAGGTAAAAATCCCTGAACGAGGCAGTTAACCCACTGTTCCCAGGCCGTCATTGAAAATAAGAATTTGTTCTTAACTTACTTGCCTAGTAAAATAAAGGTTAAATAAAACATGCAGATGCGTGTGTCTGTTTTCCCCCCTTACCTCCAGAATGCCCTTCTTCTTGCCCTCGGCCTTCTCCTCTCCAGTCAGGATGGAATAGCAGTCCTTACACACCTTGTTGATCTTGTTGCTGTCGTACTCCAGGGCCACTTTATTGTCTGAGCACTTCCAACACACAACCTGATACAGGGACAGAAGAAACATCAGTCTAATCTGGAATGAACGACATTCAGTGTAAACTAGCCAAACAGCCAGCCGTCAAATGGGTTCAGGATAGCATTTAGTATAAACATGTTATAATGGGTGCTGAGAGAGAGAAGGGTGTCGAACGGACGCTTCTCACTCACATATCCGCAGGCTCGACAGTGGTGTCTCCGTCGTGTCAACGCATTGAAGGGCTCTTTACACTTCATACACATTGTCACCTCCTTGTCCCGAATCCAGCGAGGAGCACGTTTCCCCAGCTCTGCCGTCTAGATTACAATACATACAGACACATGTAGCTCAGACACGAGAAGGTCATTGGTACAGATACAGTACCTAGTGATAGAGGAGTAAGAGGTCAGGGGTCATGTTCATTGTGGTGGCACTCACTGACACTTCCTCGACGTCTTTGGAGGCGGACTTAAACGTCTCGTTCTTCTGATGGAAGATCTCAATGGTTTCCTGGAAAGCCTGCAGGCCACACAGACATGGTCAGTAATACACACCCAAATCTACTGAACATACAGGAAATATAACTATAAGATAGTGTAAACCAATAAGAATGTGATTATGTACCTTTATCCAATTGTCCTTGTCCTGTTCGGAGCTGAAAAATAAAATGAAAAACAGTAGTGAGCTATTTTTTCAGTTGTGGGCTTGTGGTGTAACTTATGTAGTGAGCTGAGCTGTGGCTTGGGGTAACCACAGTGACTCTAATCTATAGAATGTTATGTTACACTACTGTTTATCATGAGCTGTAGTAGTGCACTTATCATACACTAAGCCCCCATAGGGTTTGCAGAGAATTTGGGTGGTACAGTTATCCATATTGTTAGCAATACGCCGTGGGACTGTAGTATACAGTTAACAGCGATTTTGAGAATCATGGCTGTAAAGAGTTTTCATACATACGGCCATAGGGTGGAGTAGAACACATCTTGAGAACAATGGCGGTTCTCCATTAATGGCTCTATAGGGTGTATTAAGGGTGTAGTATGGGGTGGATTGAGATCTTGCCTGGCTTGCAGCTCCAGAGTCCTCTCCTTGCCAGACACCTGGAAGGTGTGAGGGTAGTCTTCGTTGATGGTCTCCAGCACCTTCATGCCATCGATGCCGATGCGGGTGCGCACTGTGTACTTGGGCCCTCCCAGGCTGAATTTGGGCACGCAGTACAACAGCATGTTGTTGAACTGAGGGGGAAACAAAGAAACACCTGTGATTAATGCTTGTTTTGCTAATATATTGCTCCAGACTTGGCTGAGTATACGGATAAAGTGAAATGTGTGTATGTTTGTGTGAGCTTCTCACCAGGAAGAGGTATCTCTCCATAGCTGAGGTGTTCCTGGCAGCCAGCTTCAGGATGTGTCCCTCCTTGATGAACTCATTGGAGGCGTTGACGATGTCCTCCTCCTCCCCCAGCATCTCATAGATCTCCATGAGCTTCTTCAGATTCTCCTGAGAAGGGAAGGGGGTTCAAAATTCTTGGTTGGGTTCAAGTACTAGTCAAAAAAGTGTCTCAGAGTAGGAGCGCTGATCTAGGATCCGGTCCCCCCCTGTCCATGTAGTCTTATTCATTAAAATCTTAAAGGCACGTCTACTCTGACAAGCTTTTTGAATACGGGTCCTGATTTTATTTCGGATTATAAGAGTGGTGTGCTATCAGTGGGACTGTACTTACAGATTTTCGAATGGCACTGTTGGAGTGTGTGGCTGCCATGGCGATGATGTCCAATGACTCTGAGAAACATGGAATAAAGGGATGATTAACTTTGACCTTCGTAATAGAAATGTTAGACAATTGTGAACAACAGTTTTGTTATTTTCAATGTAAGGTGAATGTTTTTACTGGGCATTGGAGGATTCGATTGTCTTAAATATTTTATGTGAAGTCAATTATACATGATTATAATGACAAAAAGTCTGTAGAAATGAGCTACATGTAATCCTGCTCTTCTGTGTTATATTATGAGTAGCAAAAGCACTCCTGGGAATTTCCAGTGTTGTACTCACTCTCTGCATCTCGGCGGTCGGGGTCGTCCTGAGGCAGTTTCTTCAGGTAGTCTTTGAGCAGCATCTCGTAGCGGGGAACTCTCTGTACCGGCTCCAACATGTGGTGTTGGAGCGTCAGACTGCCGCACACCTCCTGACTCTGACAAACACATAGCAAAACAGTCCACTGTCACTTCAAGGTTGAAGGCTTAAAAGTAAAGTCACACAAATTGTTTGAGGCATATCCATTCAACAGGATCAGTGGACACAACCATACATTAATTGATGTTTCCATGACTATTTATTGTCACAGTTTCTGTTTTATTTGATTGTTGTTTCCTTAGGTTTTCTAGTTTCCAGGTTACCCTGATTATTACTCATTGGATTCACCTGTGTTTAATTACCTTCTCTGTTCACCTGGTTGCCTTGCTATTTAGGTTCCTCAGTTGGCCTGTATCTGTGTTTAGGTCTCATGTTTTATTAGTGTGCTCTTGCCTTGTTTCTGTCAAGACTAAGTAAAAGATCTGGATTTACCTGTACCTCTGCTTGCTGTGTTTCTCTGCGCCTAAGTTTGAGTTCGTACAAGCATTATTGTTACAATTTATAGTACAAATCAATATAAAAAAAAATCGAATCTTTCTCCTAGTAAATGAAATGAGAGTGCTCGGTTCGCAGAAAATAGATGTATATCCACAGGTACAGTGGGGAAAAAAAGTATTTAGTCAGCCACCAATTGTGCAAGTTCTCTCACTTAAAAAGATGAGAGAGGCCTGTAATTTTCATCATAGGTACACTTCAACTATGACAGACAAAATGAGGAAAACAAATCCAGAAAATCACATAGTAGGATTTTTTATGAATTTATTTGCAAATTATGGTGGAAAATAAGTATTTGGTCAATAACAAAAGTTTATCTCAATACTTTGTTATATACCCTTTGTTGGCAATGACAGAGGTCAAACGTTTTCTGTAAGTCTTCACAAGGTTTTCACACACTGTTGCTGGTATTTTGGCCCATTCCTCCATGCAGATCTCCTCTAGAGCAGTGATGTTTTGGGGCTGTCGCTGGGCAACACGGACTTTCAAAGATTTTCTATGGGGTTGAGATCTGGAGACTGGTTAGGCCACTCCAGGACCTTGAAATGCTTCTTACGAAGCCACTCCTTCGTTGCCCAGGCGGTGTGTTTGGGATCATTGTCATGCTGAAAGACCCAGCCACGTTTCATCTTCAATGCCCTTGCTGATGGAAGGAGGTTTTCACTCAAAATCCCACGATACATGGCCCCATTCATTCTTTCCTTTACACGGATCAGTCGTCCTGGTCCCTTTGCAGAAAAACAGCCCCAAAGCATGATGTTTCCACCCCCATGCTTCACAGTAGGTATGGTGTTCTTTGGATGCAACTCAGCATTCTTTGTCCTCCAAACACGACGAGTTGAGTTTTTACCAAAAAGTTCTATTTTGGTTTCTTCTGACCATATGGCATTCTCCCAATCTGGATCATCCAAATGCTCTCTAGCAAACTTCAGACGGACCTGAACATGTACTGGCTTAAGCAGGGGGACACGTCTGGCACTGCAGGATTTGAGTCCCTGGCGGCGTAGTGTGTTACTGATGGTAGGCTTTGTTACTTTGGTCCCAGCTCTCTGCAGGTCATTCACTAGGTCCCCGTGTGGTTCTGGGATTTTTGCTCACCGTTCTTGTGATCATTTTGACCCCACGGGGTGAGATTTTGCGTGGAGCCCCAGATCGAGGAAGATTATCAGTGGTCTTGTATGTCTTCCATTTCCTAATAATTGCTCCCACAGTTGATTTCTTCAAACCAAGCTGCTTACCTATTGCAGATTCAGTCTTCCCAACCTGGTGCAGGTCTACAATTTTGTTTCTGGTGTCCTTTGACAGCTCTTTGGTCTTGGCCATAGTGGAGTTTGGAGTGTGACTGTTTGAGGTTGTGGACAGGTGTCTTTTATACTGATAACAAGTTCAAACAGGTGCCATTAATACAGGTAATGAGTGGAGGACAGAGGAGCCTCTTAAAGAAGAAGTTACAGGTCTGTGAGAGCCAGAAATCTTGCTTGTTTGTATGTGACCAAATACTTATTTTCCACCATAATTTGCAAATAAATTCATTAAAAATCCTACAATGTGATTTTCTGGATTTTTTTTCCTCGTTTTGTCGGTCATAGTTGAAGTGTACCTATGATGAAAATTACAGGCCTCTCTCATCTTTTTAAGTGAGAGAACTTGCACAATTGGTGGCTGACTAAATACTTTTTTTCCCCACTGTAAATGATTATGGTGCTATAGTTCAAAACCCAGATCATGTTGTCGTGTCTTTGGCATCATTAATGGTGTCTAAAGACTTATTTTATCTAATTAATTCTCTGTAATTATTATGTGATTAAACTAATCATGTACATTTAATTAACTAGGATGTCGGGGCACCATGGAAAATCTTCAGATTCCAAAGTTATAAGTCTCATTTCAAACGTCGTAGAATTCCTGGTTATCTGCACGAACCCAGCCTAAACCGTGAATCATCCATACACCAATTGGCTTAATCATGTATTTACTAACTAAATAATCACAGAAATACATAAACAAACAAAAACAGTAGATATTGGTTACTAACAATGATATGGAAGATTCCCTAGTGGGCTAAACCGATATGACAACTTGGTGGACAAAATGGATCACTACACACACAGTGCATAATTATATTCATTGAAATGCTAATCCTTTGCACATGAACGCTCGCTCATTCGGGAATAATTGCAATCAATATATTTACACCCATATGTCATTGTTGTCTTCTCTGTTGGAATCGTCGGTCCGTCTGCGGGAGAGTCAGTTCATCAGAGTCTCTGGTTACTCATGGTGGTTGTTCTATCAGCGGCTCATGATAGTGTCCGTTGTAATGGATACGTTAGGCGTCCATTGTTCTTAGAGTAGATGTTTCGGCGGTTGTCGGTATTCTCGTCCCAGGTTTACATAATTTCTAGCTGCAGACTAGTAATTAGTATCTAAGATTTGCTCTTATTCTGTAGGGATCGATAGTCTCAGAGTTTAACCATTTCCAGTCGTGTAGCCAATGCTTCACGTGGTATAGTTTTGGTACTCCACCTCAGCTTACACCGAGATATGCGTGGTCTTAACTATTCGCAATCACAGCTCACGCTGTGGGTTTGCTTAGTCTGAAGAGGATTTTCTTAAGAGGGGCTTTTATTCGTTAACAGTAGAAGAGGGCGGTTCCATGACGCCAGATCATGTCTGTGCTCATGGGGGCGTGACCGCTGACTAGTTAAACTTTACAGGGAATACAATTCTCTCAAAATGAAAGGTTAACATCACATTACATAATTTCACCAAGTTTCATCTTTACTCATTCATTTTATACAAGAATTAGATGCAAACACCATAATTGAGAAATGTACACATTCAGAGATATAGTTATGTGTGTTTCCTGTCCTTCACGAGGTCACTAAATTAAACATAACTGTCCCTTAAGTGTCCACGGACCCTTCCCACATTCTCACATATGAACATTAAGTTTCATTTTCCCATTTTGGGGTTTTAGGAGTTCGGCCACGTGAAATCGTTTGTTCACTCTGTGGTCTCTCTCTCTGCATGAAAAGGGGGAGAGAGTCTCCGCCAGGAATCTACGACCTGAGATAACAGAACCTGGGCGTAGGAGAGAGGGGGAAGCCACGATCTACACCCAGAAAGGGCCACGTCGTGACAATGTAATTCCTAGATTTTATATGGAATTATATCATTCCTATACAACTCATTTGTTAAACCACAACTGCAGACATGTGCAATTCTGAATTAGGCCAGTGTTTAGAATCTACGCTAGTACCTGGATGTCCTGGATGATGGCTTTGAACTGTGGCGAGCGGTCCGTCCACTGTTTCAGCAGCTCCATGGCCTGGTCAAAGTTCTTCACATACTCAGCGTACATCTTCAGGAAGGGCGTGAGATTCTGGAGGATGTCCCCCAAGCGAGGGGTAGACTCCCTGTAGGGAGGGAAGGAGGGAGGGGTGCCAGTTAGATAAGAACCATAAGGTAACCATCTCCCAACCCTGGAACTCCACCAGCTAGAGACCCACTGGGCACAAAGTGGTTGAATCAATGCTGTTTCAACGTAATTTGTCAACGTATTGTGACGTGGAATTTACATTGAAAATAAATTGGATTTGAAAAAAGTCAATGTAAACCATTGTTTAGGAGGGTGAACCAAATTTCAACATAGACAAAGCTTGTGTAAAATATATTGATCTTTAAAACAATGTCAGATCTTCAATGTTATATCCACTATCAGAAAAAATAACAATATGCTGGACAGCACCTCCAACTGGAGAATTGATCTATCTACAGCTAACCTGTTGCTCTCCCATTTAGGGTTTTAACCAAGCCCAGCCCTGTTTAGCTATGATATGTCACTGACTATTACCAATGTCCTATCTTGAGAATTATTGTTGAGAGATCTTCACTTAAAAATGAAATACAGTAGGTTAAAGATGCAATATGCAGAAATCGCTCTGCCATTTCCTGGTTACTAAAATTCTAATAATACACTTAATTTCCGTTTATGTGACAAAACAAGCAAGCAGAGTGTATATAATCATTGTACCATCTAAACCGCTGTGAAATAGATTTCCCATAACCAAAAAATATTGTATTTTCAGCTGTTTGAAGCTGGTGTACAAACTAAGAGATACAAAAACAAAACAAACGGGAAGCATAGAAATAGCGCACATTTAACAGATCTACCACTTCTTAGCCTTGCGTTCAATGAGAATGACAGATCTATAACATACATTTCTATGTGGATTTGGTCAGGTCACCCAAAAAGTTACATATTGTAGCTTTAACTGTTGATATCGAAGCCATTTCAAAGGGTAGGTTTAACAGAGCAAATGAAACGTGACCATACTTTATCAATCATTATATCATCAATGATATTATTCAGGCCTATATAGTATTTGCACAGCTATTGTTTCAATTCAACTAAAAATAGACAATACAATATGCCTAGGGTTTGAAGCTCTAGTTGATTTCAATAGTAATGATGATATTTATTGGTAATGAATTGTGTTTAATTCTCAATGCAACCAAATATTAACATTTGAAGGAGATGTATATCCTGCTTGGATAGTTCAATCTGTGCCACTGACTTAGTCTGGCTTTAATTCCAGTTGTCTACAAATTAATAATTGACAATCTAAGTTAAAGAATAGGACTAAATCAAATCAAACATTTATTTAAAGTGCATTTAAAATTTTATTAGATTTAGTCATATTCTTTCATTTAGATTTTTGGTGGAGATGGAGAGGTGAACGCAACTTATCAATGATTCATTTGTAGACATATTCTTATATGAAATAAATACATGTTCAAGAGAGCATGCATAAGTAGTCACAAGTCTGTGGAGATCTTCACAATTGCTGTAATAATCTGTGCAGAATCTCAAAAGGTATTTATTGGTTCTGCTATTAGATGAAGCACAGGGATCACACATGAATCTGTTGTTTAAATAAACAAAATATTAGACACTGTATTCCCATTTGAACTTTTCTGTGCTTTTAAATGGTTGAACTCGCAGTGATAGACATTTGGGTGACAACTAAACCAAAAACCAGACATTGTTTTTCCATTGGAATTTGGTTGTGCTTTTAGATGGTTGAAAGCATAGTGATGACACATTGGAAATTCACTTTTGCCTGTGTTTTTGAGTGGGTGAATATAGGTTGTAATCTCATTGATCAACATCTCAACCAAATATTACCCAATTATCCACATTGAAATTATGTGGTGGGTAACGTGGGCATTGACATTGGCTGCATGTAGCACAGAAATCACATGCGGCCTGGTTTACAAGTTTGAACACATGAATGTGAGATGTAATCTACACCTCCATTAGGATGAGAGAAAGTCATGATTTTGTTGAATGACTTTTCAATTTGAGCGTCATTATTTCTATATAGTCTACACTTTCGAACTGATCTTCTACGCGAGTGTGGCTTCGTAAACAATGATCACAAGAGCAGATGCTCACCGATTTGACGGCTCCAACGCAGTTCCACCCCCGACACCCCCAAAACATCCACTACGCGGATGTCTGCTATCGCTTGATCTGATTGAATCTAGGCCTTGACTTTCCAACCGGCAGACCACAAGTTCTCTTTTTGATGATAAACGGTGTTCTTATTTCATCTAGATTACACAAATACTGTAACTGAGTGAGTCTGATTCTGAAAGAGTCAGAATTGGGATTTAACTATTTCATTTTATTGTATTTTAATGCATTCTCAAAAGGTGAGATCTGTGAGTTTGTACACTGAATTTGTGGCCACTGGCCAGATATGTGAAGCTCACCATTCTCCCATTCGTTTCTCCAGGTCAGGCAGGAGGAACTGGTTGTGGAAGGTGTTGATGGAGGAGATGTTGGAGAAGATATTCTTCACCACGTCCACGGGGAATGTGCCCTTTAGAGCTTCCTCCGTCAGCTTGGCACAGAACACCTGCATGGTGGCACAACAACATGGCCAGGTGAGTTAAACCACACTGAATCGATCATAATAATGAACACCTCGTTCTTTTCATTCTGAGGTAGACCTGGGTCAGTGTTCAGTAGGACACACCGTTATTCTGTTATTGGACAAGTTTAGGTAACTACCTACCAGTTGTGTAAAATACCTATAAAAGTAAAATAAAAGTACGAGTTAAGTATTTTTGGGGGGTATCTGAACTTTCCTTCACTATTTACACTACCGTTCAAAAGTTTGGGGTCACTTAGAAATGTCCTTGTTTTTGAAAGAACAGCACATTTCTGTCCATTAAAATAACATCAAATTGATCAGAAATACAGTGTAGACATTGTTAATGTTGTAAATGACGATTGTAGCTGGAAATGGCAGATTTTAATGGAATATCTACATAGGCATACAGAGGCCCATTATCAGCAAGGCCAGCATCCCGGACTCGCCTCTTCACTGTTGATGTTGAGACTTGTGTTTTGCGGGTACTATTTAATGAAGCTGCCAGTTGAGGACTTGTGAGGCGTCTGTTTCTCAAACTAGACACTAACGTACTTGTCCTCTTGCTCAGTTGTGCACCGGGGGCCTCCCACTCCTCTTTCTATTCTGGTTAGAGCCCGTTTGCACTGTTCTGTGAAGGAGTAGTACACAGCATTGTTCAAGATTTTTTTAATTCTTGGCAATTTCTTGCATGGAATAGCCCTCATTTCTCAGAACAAGAATAGACTTACGAGTTTCAGAAGAAAGGTCTTTGCTTCTGGCCATTTTGAGCCTGTAATCGAACCCACAAATGCTGATTCTCCAGATACTCAATTAGTCTAAAGAAGGCCAGTTTTATTGCTTCTTTAATCAGAACAACAGTTTTTAGCTGTGCTAACATAATTGCAAAAGGGTTTTCTAATGATTAATTAGCCTTTTAAAATGATAAACTTGGATTATCTAACACAACGTGCCATTGGAACACAGGAGTGATGATTGCTGAAAATGGGCCTAAGGAAATGTCTAAGTGACCCCAAACTTTTGCTTCACTACATTCCCAATGAAAATCATTTTCTTTCTACTCCATACATTTTCCCTGACACCCAAAAGTACTTGTTACATTTTGAATGCTTAGCAGGACAGGAAAATGGTCTTATTCACACACTTATCAAGAGAACATTCCTGGTCATCCCTACTGCCTCTGATCTGGTGGACTCACTAAACACATGCGTTGTTTGTAAATGAGTGTTGGAGTGTGCCTCTGGCTATCCGTAATAAAGAAAATGGTGCCGTCTGGTTTGCTTAATATAAGGAATTTGAAATGATTTATACTTTGCTTTTGATACTTAAGTATATTTAAAACCAAATACTTTTAGACTTTTACTCAAGTAGGATTTCACTGGGTGACTTTCATTTTCTATTAAGGTATCTTTACCTTTACTCAAGTATGACAATTGGGTACTTTTTCCACCACTGCTACCTACTGAACAGGACCCTAAAGTGACACACTCACCTGGTCCAGCAAGTTGAGCCGTGTGACGTAGGCCCTCTCGGTCTTCAGGAGCTCAGTAGCGATCTTGTACAGCTTTTGTTCATTGGTCTCCTGAAACACAGAAGAGAGAGCTATGTCAGGTGGCTGTGGGATGATTTGAGGAAATGCATACAGTATGTACATAGATTATGTTCCTATAACTAGGAGGTCATAAGGGCCTCTCGCCAAAGAATAATGGACAAAGACAGTTCAAAGACAGGTTAGACAATTGGGAGTATAGTGAAGAAGAAGTTGAACTCGGAGGTCATGCCCACAGTGTAATTCATCTTTCCCTCCCACATTGTCCTCATGTGCTTGATTCCCATGCTGAGCTAGGTTCCCGTCAGGGCTGTGACAGTCATGGAATTTTGGATGATGCCAAATGACCGCGGCCTCTGCCTACTGCCTTAGAAATAGAACGGGCGGCCCCATTCTGAAAAGATTTGGCATTGGTTACCAGATCCTCAAAAAGTTCTACAGCTGCACCATCGAGAGCAT
Organism: Brachymystax lenok tsinlingensis; assembly: GCA_030435695.1. NCBI lineage: Eukaryota > Metazoa > Chordata > Actinopteri > Salmoniformes > Salmonidae > Brachymystax > Brachymystax lenok. Next base: position 40,789,357 of record CM059793.1, on the reverse strand, counting down.
CCTGACCAGTTGTATCACCGCCTGGTATGGCAACTGCTCAGCATCCGACCGTAAAGGCGCTACAGAAGGTAGTGTGTACGGCCCAGTACATCACTGGGGCCAAGCTTCCTGTCATCCAGGACCTATATACTAGCCAGTGTCAGAGGAAGGCCCAAAAAATTGTCAAAGACTCCAGTCACCCAAGTCATAGACTGTTCTCTCTGCTACCGCACGGCAAGCGGTACCGGAGCGCCAAGTCTAGGTCCAAAAGGCTCCTTAACAGCTTCTACCCTCAAGCAATAAGACTGTGAACAATTAATTAAATGGCCACCTGGACTATTTACATTGACCCCCCTTTGTTTTTACACTGCTGCTACTCACTGTTTATTATCTAGGCATAGTCACTTTACCCCTACCTACATGTACAAATGACCTTGACTAACCGGTACCCCCTGTATATAGCCTCGTTATTGTGTTTTACTTTAGTTTATTAAGTAAATATTTGATTGAACTGGATTGTTGGTTAAGGGCTTGTAAGTAAGCATTTCATGGTAAGGTCTACACCTGTTGTATTCAGCGCATGTGACAAATACAATTTGATTTGAGTATAACCATGAGCTTACCAGTCACACACACACACACACACACACACACACACACACACACAGGACTATTGTGGTCAGGAGACCCTGACAAAGCACTACTGGCACTGGCCAGGCCTTACTGGTCAACACACACTTCCCCATAGAGATCTACAACACTATCTCTTTAAACAAATGTTTGTGCTTCAACTATGTCCTATGTTCCTTTTAATTAAGGACTCATTCATTCCTTTTAATTGAGGAGTTATGTCTGGGCATACTGTAGTATGTGTGCCTGTGTGTATTGGGATATTGTGGATGTGTATTTGGATATTGTGGAGTATGTATGTGCGTGTGTGTGTGTGTGTGTGTGACTGTGGGGTGGGGGAGCCTATCAGGAGAGGAAATGAAAGGCTCGAAGGGAAATGACACCAATCAACAAAGAGAGAACTAACTATTGACAGTGTCTGAGTGCTTTGTGTGAGAGAAACCACTCAATACAGTACAGTTTATAAAACACACACTAACACTACATGACCAAAAGAATGTGGACACCTGCTCGTCGAACATCTCATTCCAAAACCATGGGTATAAATATGGAGTTGCCCTCCCCCCTTTGCTGCAATAACAGCCTCCATTCTTCTGGGAAGGCTTTCCACTAGATGTTGGAACATTGCTGCAGGGACTTGCTTCCATTCAGTCACAAGAGCATTAGTGAGGTCGGGCACTGACGTTGGGCGATTAGGCCTGGCTCGCAGTAGGCGGTCCAATTCATCCCAAAGGTGTTGGATGGGGTTGAGGTCAGGGCTCTATGCAGGCCAGTCAAGTTCTTCCACACCGATCTCGACAAACTATTTCTGTATGGAACTTTGTGCACGGAGGCATTGTCATGCCGAAATAGGAAAGGGCCTTCTCCAAACTGTTGCCAGAAGTTCCCTTCACTGGAACTAAGGGGCCTAGACCGAACCATGAAAAACAGCCCCAGACCATTATTCCTCCTCCACTAAACTTTACAGTTGGCACTATGCATTCGGGCAGGTAGCGTTCTCCTAGCATCCGCCAAACCCAGATTAGTCGGTCGGACTGCCAGATGGTGAGTCCAACGGCGGCAAGCTTTACACCACTCCAGCCAACGCTTGGCATTGTGCATGGTGATCTTAGGCTAGTGTGCGGCTGCTCAGCCATGGAAACCTATTTCATTAAGCTCTAGACAAACAGTTATTGTGCTGATGTTGCTTCCAGAGGCAGTTTGAAACTCGGTAGTGAGTGTTGCTACCGGGGAAAGAAGATTTTTATGCGCTACGTGCTTCAGCACTCAGCGGTACCGTTCTGTGAGCTTGTGTGGCCTACCACTTCGTGGTGAGCCATTGTTGCTCCTAGACATTTCCACTTTATAATAACAGCACTTACAGTTGAACCGGCAGCTCTAGCAGGGCAGAAATTTGATGAACAAACTTGTTGGAAAGGTGGCATCTTGTGACGGTGCCACGTTGAAAGTCAGTGAGCTCATCAGTAAGGCCATTCTACTGCCAATGTTTGTCTATGGAGATTGCATGGCGGTGTGCTCGATTTTCGTACACCGGGTGTGGCTGAAATATCCAAATTCACAAATTTGAACGAGTGTCCACATACTTTTGGATATTTAGTGTACTCAGAAATCAAGATTCTGCAGGAAACTAGGGAATATGTTCCAAACTGATTGTTAGAGCTGAACAGAGAATGAAAGAATGTTCGCTTCCTTTATTCATTCATATGGATGGATTGTGTGTATCCCGCAAGTATTGTTCAAGTGGAATGTTCTCTTACTCTGTGTTACTTCCTGTACAAATATTTATTCTCATATATATTACTTTGAAACGGTCTGCTTGAGATACAAGTTTGAGGTATTTTTGTGTTTTTTTTTTCTCAAAATGTATGCTTTGGCCACAAATATGAGCATAGGATGAGTCATCAACATTATTTTGGTATGAGTTAACAGAATATTTTAAAAGTGAGATTCTCACTGGACAGTTACTATAACATTCAAGCCATCTACAGTATTTGATGCCAAGAGTACAACAACTATTCTACCCCAAAGCAGTCGTTCCTTGAACTTTCCACCCAAAATTCACACGAATGGACCGATTGTAAATGTGGTTACTAGTCAACTGTAACTTTGAGTGTGTTTACTGGCAGCATAACCAAACACACTGAATTCCACACCATGAAAAACCACGTGCAAAGCTTTCACTGTCTCAGTCTACTGAAACTGACAAAACACACTGTCCCCCTAGCTCTGTCTACAATATGTAATGGTCGTCAAAAATATACAAAATTGCTACCGTCCATGACCTTATTCGCTCTCTGATAGCTAAGTATGTAAAGTAACTAACAGAGATGCAGTAAACTGATAAACCATGAAGCATGGTCTATAGGAGCCACTCTAGCTAGAGCCCTCCACCTCTCTTACAGTGCCATGTAGAGATTGGCGGTTTCATTCACTGCTGAGTGAACACACTAATCTGAGAGCCAGATAATTATAAATACCAGCCGGCCAGGCAGCAGCAAGGCCTCCCACAGGGCTACTGTTGCGCAAACTCAATTCTTCAGCTGCTGAAGCGTTTGACATCTGTTCAGTCCAGTCCCGAAAATAACCCCCAGTAGTAGCAGGGCAACAAAATTGTGCTGAGACTTGTTTTTGACTATAAAATGTATGCAAAACAAAAAACAATGATTTCAAAGTTTAGCAATCCATACAGCTCTATAAACAAAGACTACTTTTAGCAATTTACACTGAACATTTTACAAAAACACATTTACTGGAAGAACTGGCAGATGTAAATTTAGTAAAATCTCCCTCTGTGTTTTATGTGACCACTTTTCCCAAGAACTCTTGTTAAATATCTGCTCAAAATGAAGATTCAAAGATGTCTGCAGAAAGAATGGGATGTCAGCTATGACATGACACATTGACTTTGAAAATGCATATTTTGGCTATTGAACTACAGTTAGTGAAGTGGATTTACACCTAGTAATAGTATTGCGTTAACAGAATTTCACCATGGGTCCCTGATCTGTACTACACAGAAATGAATAATTATAGTATGAATGGCATTCTATTCATGGTGATGTATCCTAAATAGGTACACAAAAGGTAGAATTATGCAATATCCTCCTTTGAATATTTGGCTATTTTTTATTTTACACTCATTATTTTAATGAGCTTCTCCCCCAAACAAGACCAAATTCGGTTGGTCCGGACCAAATCTGAACCAATCATAGATGCCTATGTTCTACAAGTTCGGACATCAAAGTACAGCACAGTAGAGCTCAGTAAAGTAGACTACAGAACATTCGAGTTAAGTACAGTAGAGTATAGTAAAGAAGAGTATAGTTCATTATGGTACAGTACAATACAGTGTACTCAACTCTAGTGTGCTTTACTGTGTACTGAACTCTACTGAACTATACTCTCCTCAACCTTTTTTACTTTACTGTACAGTACTCTACTGTGCTCTTCTGTACCATTGAAATTAAAGCCAGTTGGGGCCGCAGGAAAAAACGCCGCCAATTCAATTGCACCAATACCGTTAAAAGAAAATCTGTATCACCTAATCATTCATAAACCAAATTGATATCAGTAGAAACACTAGAACTAATTGGTAGGTCTACCTTTACTTGTTACTTCTGTGAACTTTCATTATCCTCCTCCCTTAGTGGGACTATCATTTGTGTAAGGGCTATTTGACCAAGGAGAGTGATGGAGTGCTCCATCAGATGACCTGGCCTCCACAATCACCCGACCTCAACCCAATTGAGATGGTTTGGGATGAGTTGGACCGCAGAGTGAAGGAAAAGTAGCCAACAAGTGCTCAGCATATGTGGGAACTCTTTCAAGACTGTTGGAAAAGCATTCCTCATGAAGCTGGTTGAGAGAATGCCAAGAGTGTGCAAAGCTGTCATCAAGGCAAAGGGTGGCTACTTTGAAGAATCTCAAATGTAAAAAAATATTTTGATTTGTTTAACACTTTTGGGGTTTCTACATGATTCCATGTGTTATTTCATAGTTTTGATGTCTTCACTATTATTCTACAATGTAGTAAAAATAAAGAAAAACCCTTGAATGAGTAGGTGTGTCCAAACTTTTGACTGGCACTGTAAGTGTTGATATTAGTTGGCAGGGGGCCTTCAACATTATGGTGTTTTGATGCATTTCAGGTGGATGTTTTGTAATACCCCCTTTTCCAGCTGTTTGACCAGAAATCAAAAGCCTTTACTTATTCCTAATATTTTAGGATATAAAATAGTTGAAATATGTATATTAATTTGACATGCTCCTATAAACTTGTTGGTGCTCATGGATCCTTCTAGATGGAAATGACCAGCAGACTCCGTCAACAGAAACCAGACACACTGCTGAGACAAAGGCTAGCAGGCTACTCTGGCATGGCAGAAGGTGCTATATCTGGTCTGATGTGTCGTGCAGTAAAGAAGCTGTGATGTTTCAGTAGACTGAAGTCAGATGAGAGAGCACATGGCTCTAATGGGCATAGGCCCTGAGACATCCGACACGGGGGATATAAATGAATGTGACACCGTGATGCCAGGGTAAACACTTGCTATAACACCAACACAACTGACATGAACTCTATGGTCGCTCAGTGTAAGAGTTTTATAGTAACAGAGTTAGGGAGACACGCCCCCCCCCCCCAGATACTTACCGGTACTTTCTGCTCTACAATGCCCTCCTCCTTGCTTCCTTTGTCCATGTTGGGGGTCTCCTCCTGTAGGTCCACTGTCCTCCCCAGTATGGGTCTTTGTGTGTGGAGGAGGGGAGTGATGCCCATGCTCCCGTCCCCCATGTCCCCATTCTCCAGGGCAGTGTCTTTCCTTAGGGGGGACCCACTCTCCCTGTCTGTGTCCATTTGGGTTAGCACCCCGTTAGTTGCCTGTTTGTGGGCATCCCGCTGCGTTCCCGGAACAGAGCCTGAATCCACCGAGTTGTTGTCCTGCTGCTCAGACTCTGACTGTCTCTGGTAGACCCGGTGAGCCGGACTGCAGAGGGGCGACTTGCTGAGCTGCTTTAGTGGTGAGCCCTCCTTGGTTTCTGACTGGCTGTGAGAGCTGAGGAAGGGAACAGGAGGAAGTCAGAGACCACCGGTGATAAAGACTTAAAGCCAAAGTAGACAGGAGAAGAGAAGACAGGAGATGAGAATAAAAGAGCGAGTGGGAGAGCACGTTCAGTGGCTGTTAAGCCCGCGGCATACTAACTAGTGAGTGATGTGAGAGAGACTGAGGCTGCAAGACAGCACCGGAGTATGTACAAGGGTAAAAAATAAAACAGTTGAGATGCAAAAACTTCCTCTTGTCTTCTGGGGCTGCTGTGAGCTGTGCAGAGGAAGTGTGAGTGCGTAGGGCAGAGGAGGAGGGGAGGAAAAGCGGGGGGAGGAGGAGGATAGTGGAGTGGAGCAGGATGGGAGGAAGACTGTAGAGGTAGAGCCACACTCCCTAGAGATAGCCTGCTGCCCTACTTCTGAATGCACACGCATTAGTGGTGCGCGGGTGAGATTTTTGTACACCCGCAATTGCTAATAACCCATCTGCAACCGACTATATGTGAAGTGAAAATCTGAGGCCCGCACCAGACCCTAATATAGAAAATGTGAGCGATGGCTAAACGATTTTTTGACAGGGGGTGCAGGATTATTTTAGATATGCTTCTGCTTATAATTTCCGACATTTTGGTATTCAACTTGTCTATAATTAAATACATGCAGCTTCTCTTCTGTCATTATATGTTTCCCTGAAGACTAAATAAACCCTTGCTCGCCAGAATAATGTCATAAAATCGGTAGAATGAATGCTTCAATCTAGTTGACATCGGTCAAGTTCTCTGTCATCTCTGCTTCTTTCGAGGAGCAAAGACATTTAGGGACCGGGGAGAAAATCCAATAACGCCCCAAAAACCTGGAAATTTTCAAGTGACATCAGTTTAAGAAAATAGAGAGCTGTGAAAACAACCCAACATGTTTCTGATTAGATTTCAGTTGGCCTTGGAGGCATATTTTATGTGGTTGAAAAACTAATCCGTTTTTCTGATGCTGATAGAGATAGATACCGTCTGTAGAGGTGCTAACTGCACAGTGCATTCTCCCAAGATGCTGAAAGAAAGAAATCCTATTTCTCCACTCCTGTTCCCGAGTAAAAATGTTGCCTACATTTGGTGTATCATTTTACTGCAAGACATGTTTATTCTGCAGGAGTTCATAGTAGCCCTTTCCTGCAATCAAATTACCTAGTGGCCTCATGAATGGAATGGTATTAACACTTGTCATAATGTATCATCTTTTTTGTTTTTCACCGAAAATCTGGTGTTTCTATGTCAAACATTTTGAAAATATTTTTCAGTCTTCTGTGATGTGTAATACTGGGATGCAAACTCAAAATGTAATACATTTAAACTCTATATCTGACATGGTACAGGTGTCTTGTTTTTTTTAAGCCTATAACCAAGGTGTATACTTTTGTTTTCAAAGAAGATTTGTTTAAGACTACCAAGAAACACACTGTGTGAGGCTACAGTCAGTGTTCAGATGTCAGTTTCCTTTTTAAGTCCCCGTCTTGTGACTGTTGCATTTGTATCGCCTCACAACCATCATCCTCTTTTACCACTTCACCAAATCTTTCCAAAACATTACTTTTCTGGCCCTCCGTTCTCTTTCTTCTTATTTTTGTAACTTTATGTCCATTCTCAAAAGCATTTGGTGCGAGGACAGTGCCCTAAAGCTTAGGCTTACACTCTAATGCCAGATCGCCTAAAATAATGAAAGAAAACCCTCAATGCAGCCTATAAGTATACATTGCACAAGAATGATACATTTATGGATCTTTTAAGGTTGTTTTCTCTTCATGAGTCAACCCACGCATCACTAGTACACACGTGTACACAACACACACACAGAGCCTTCCATCCAGCAGTACTGTATCCTGCAGCTCGTCCAGCTGTTTCCCTGTCTATGACCCACCTGCCCTCAAACAGCACTTCCCTTCCAGTCCCCTTAGTCTTCACTGTCCAGCAGGGAAATGGACTAATGATCAAACAGTACAGGTCCAGAACTACTTTAAAACACATTCGGAACCGTACCCATGTTCTTTCCTGTGGTAGATCAGAGACTAAACCATGTTTCAATGGGTCCACTAGTCTAGCTAAACCATCTGATTCCACTGCACGAAGACGGGTACAACAAACACCTACTACAGGAAGTAGGTGTCACAAGCCTACTGCACAGGGTCTGAACCCTTTACACACACACACACACACACACACACACACACACACACACACACACACACACACACACACTGAGGGTACAATGTCAATGTCGGTAGAAACAGGAAGAGTGTATGAATAGAGGAACAACAGAGGTTGACGTACACTGTACAGATGAGTCATTGCTGGGCTGAAGGGGTTCTAATATCTATGCTTTTATAGAATGTCACACCCTAACTGTGTCTATACTAGTGATATGCAGGTTGACTCATAACCTGCAGTCGCCGCGGTTCAATCGGGCGGATTTTGGGTCATGACATATTGTGGTTGAATAAAGAGGGTTGAGTAAAGACAAAACAATACCTTTAAGAATGTAGAATTATTATGCAATTTATATCTATAGGCTACATTGAGGTTTTTCGTTCATTATTTGAGGTTATCTGGCATTAGTGCATAAGCCTAAACTTTAGGGCCTAACTGTATACGTGCCAAATAGACACGAAAATCGCATAAAGCTTTTGGGAACGTGCTTAAAAAGGTAACATTGTTCCAGCAAGGCAAAAAGGACAACATCAGAGCTTAATTCAATAAGAGAAAAGCTGCGAAATGGAGACTTGAAAATAAAGAGAAGTGAGGGCCAAAAAAAAGTACAGTGGGGCAAAAAAGTATTTAGTCAGCCACCAATTGTGCAAGTTCTCTCACTTAAAAAGATGAGAGAGGCCTGTAATTTTCATCATAGGTACACTTCAACTATGACAGACAAAATGAAGAAAAAAAATCCAGAAAATCACATTGTAGGATTTTTAATGAATTTATTTGCAAATTATGGTGGAAAATAAGTATTTGGTCACATACAAACAAGCAAGATTTCTGGCTCTCACAGACCTGTAACTTCTTCTTTAAGAGGCTCCTCTGTCCTCCACCTGTTACCTGTATTAATGGCACCTGTTTGAACTTGTTATCAGTATAAAAGACACCTGTCCACAACCTCAAACAGTCACACTCCAAACTCCACTATGGCCAAGACCAAAGAGCTGTCAAAGGACACCAGAAACAAAATTGTAGACCTGCACCAGGTTGGGAAGACTGAATCTGCAATAGGTAAGCAGCTTGGTTTGAAGAAATCAACTGTGGGAGCAATTATTAGGAAATGGAAGACATACAAGACCACTGATAATCTTCCTCGATCTGGGGCTCCACGCAAGATCTCACCCGTGGGGTCAAAATGATCACAAGAACGGTGAGCAAAAATCCCAGAACCACACGGGGACCTAGTGAATGACCTGCAGAGAGCTGGGACCAAAGTAACAAAGCCTACCATCAGTAACACACTACGCCGCCAGGGACTCAAATCCTGCAGTGCCAGACGTGTCCCCCTGCTTAAGCCAGTACATGTTCAGGCCCGTCTGAAGTTTGCTAGAGAGCATTTGGATGATCCAGATGAGGATTGGGAGAATGTCATATGGTCAGATGAAACCAAAATAGAACTTTTTGGTAAAAACTCAACTCGTCGTGTTTGGAGGACAAAGAATGCTGAGTTGCATCCAAAGAACACCATACCTACTGTGAAGCATGGGGGTGGAAACATCATGCTTTGGGGCTGTTTTTCTGCAAAGGGACCAGGACGACTGATCCGTGTAAAGGAAAGAATGAATGGGGCCATGTATCGTGAGATTTTGAGTGAAAACCTCCTTCCATCAGCAAGGGCATTGAAGATGAAACGTGGCTGATCCCAAACACACCGCCCGGGCAACGAAGGAGTGGCTTCGTAAGAAGCATTTCAAGGTCCTGGAGTGGCCTAGCCAGTCTCCAGATCTCAACCCCATAGAAAATCTTTGGAGGGAGTTGAAAGTCCGTGTTGCCCAGCGACAGCCCCAAAACATCACTGCTCTAGAGGAGATCTGCATGGAGGAATGGGCCAAAATACCCGCAACAGTGTGTGAAAACCTTGTGAAGACTTACAGAAAACATTGCCAACAAAGGGTATATAACAAAGTATTGAGATAAACTTTTGTTATTGACCAAATACTTATTTTCCACCATAATTTGCAAATAAATAAATAAAAAAATCCTACAATGTGATTTTCTGGATTTCTTTTTCTCATTTCGTCTGTCATAGTTGAAGTGTACCTATGATGAAAATTACAGGCCTCTCTCATATTTTTAAGTTGGAGAACTTGCACAATTGGTGGCTGACTAAATACTTTTTTGCCCCACTGTATGTTTTGTAAAGATTTGGTGGGGCGGTAAGCGGATGATAGCAGATCCAGTTATGTTACCTGTGATCATTTTGAGGCAGTGTTGTATCAGTAGTAATCGAGACCGATCTCGGTCTTGAGTCCGATCTCGAGACCACATTTTGAGTCTCTCGGTCTTGTATCGGTGTTGGATACATTTGTACTTGGTCTTGACACGAGACTTATCGGATTCCATTCACTCAGCGCATAAAACAACTTCGCCAGGCCAAATATATACACTCCTTTCTTGAAACATTAATATCTTAACAGCCTTTATATCTATTATAGACATGTTTGCTCAGTGGCGAACCTATTGGAACTAGGCCTTTAGTAATGTAGTGGAGGTATAGTACTTATCAATTATGTTGTACAATCATGCACAAAGTAGCTTACACAATCGCTTATTATCTGCAGGTAGCAGGAGAGCACAGCTTTCAACTGGTTTTAGCATGGAGCAGCTCACAGAACAATGTCATTGGTAGCTGGTAGGTAGGAAAGACGTTTCAACGTATATCTACCAGTAAATGCTAAATAAGGCAACAATGGGTATGCAAACCAGGTATTGAAAAAGTTTGGCCAGAAGTCTTGGTTAGTAGGCTATTTGGGATGTGCAATTCAGTCATCATGAGCTGTTTGCATTAGGGGTGTAGGCATGAGTCAGATTGAGCAAAAACAAAATACACTATTACTACAAAAACACAGTTCCACTCTCACAAGATGATGATCATTTGAAAGAACCCTTTCCTGCAGTCAATGAACAAATGTGCCCTCTTTGGCCTCATGGGTGGAATGTTATTAATATAATTAAGATTACTTCAAAAAAACAGATGAAAATCCTGTGTTTCTATGTCAAACAGTCTTCTATGATGCATATAAAGTGTAATATTGGGATGCAAACATTTCAACTCTATATCTGACATGGTACATTTGTTTCTTTTTAAGTGTGTGAGGTGTAAACTTTTTTTTTTCGAAGATTTGTCTAAAACTACCAAGAATCACTCTGTGTGACCCTGACTTAGCCCACTGCAGTAAACAGTTAACTTCTTGTTGAAAGTTATTCTTGAAAAGGGAGAAGCTAACAAATTAGCAACAACATCCCTTTCTATAACACCTTCTGCAGCAGTTGCAAACCAGTCTACAACAAAAGATAGCTAGCTAGATTGTGGGAAAACTACTGCTACCGATTGCGCAGTGACCTGTTGGCCTTTGAGAAGGCAGAAGTTTCCATGTTTTTTGTAAAAATGGTCCCAAATGTATTGGGTAACATTTTGGAGTAACAGTGGAATCAACCATTACAAGTCAAAATGTGATTGGTTGATTCCACTGTCACTCCAAAATGTTCCCCTAATACAGTCGAATAGCAGATGCCTTCTATCTAGCTTCTGATGGCCTATCCAATGGCTGATTTAGCTAGCTAAATTATTTATCTCCCCAGAGATGACCAAAGAAAAATCCTGATTGGATATTTTTTTCTCTTCAGTGTTAACCCTTTCTTTTCAAACAAAACTGAAGAGATTAAATCAGAACATCATTGAATATAATAATATAATTGTAGAAGCCCCTCATTGTTCCCCACTGTGTTTGGGTTAGTAATAATGTGGTGTCTCTATTTTCCCTCAGCATGCATTTTTCACCATTCTGAATGCCTAAAGAATCCATATGTTCTTCTGAAATATGAACACAGAAATACTGGACATTTTGAACTCTTATTATGATGGTGATTTAACAAAATTACAAACATGATCTTGAATTGGACTCGCATTTTTCTGGTCATGGTCTTGACTCGGTCAAGGACTTACTGTCCTCCTACGGTCTTGACTCAGACTCGATTTGCTCCGGTCTTGACTCTGTCCCCCCCCCAGGTTAGGGTCAGATGTGAGCCTCAGATTTTCACTGTCACATATAGTCGTGAGGTTGCGGATTGGTTATAGCGATTGCAGGCGGATGAACAAACAGCTGCCCCACTAGTCTATACAAAGCACAGAGGACTGTTGTGGTTGGTTAGTGTAGGCCATGGAAACACTTGAGCAAAACACTGAGGCAATATGTTTCACATATCCTCCTCATAAACGTGGCTTTAATCTTTGATGGATAGAAACGTTCAGTTAACTTTACAAGAAGTTTACAGAAAGGCTGAATCACCTTAATGTGCCTCAGTATTAAAAAATGTATACAGTCGTATAATAATAGCATTTAGAGGTAGGCTTTATTGCTACATTAATAGCATGACCTGCTTGGTTTCCAGGTTCCCTCTACTAAGAAACACAGCATGTGAAGCAGGTTATTACTAGGCTAATTCCATTCCTTAGAGGCTGCCCTTCTTCTGCCGAACTAAACCAAACGCACTCGGAGGGTGAGTCTGTAGCTCCAGAGACCTGAGTTGGTCTGTAGAGGCCTGGGTTGGCAATAATGGACTGAGCGGGTAATGCTGTTGGACTCCACTGTATGAGTGGTTCACACAAGGGCACCATTGTTTCTCCCTCTCAGTCTCTCGCCAATGGGCCTCCTCGCATGTTGCTAAAATCACCACTCACTTGTAATAACCAAGCGGGAATGACAACAGAAACTTCTTAAAGTCATAGGAAAACAGATGGCACAATAGATAACTAAAATATTTATATTCAATTAGCAACAAGTGTTAATTTAAATCACAACTTATGTCATCCTGAGACTGGCTGTGTTGCTATAGAGGAAATTCTCAGCCATGGCCTTGTGGTAAGTTATTAATCTCTGACAAACAATAGACTGATTCACACAGCCAAACCTTTTGATTGAGGACACAATATAACCTCATCTGAGACAGGAATCAAAACATGAGAAACTGTGTAATAAAATCCTACCTCTTTCGTCCAGACTTCATCCTACAGCAGTGAGCTCTCTCCCACAACTGAGGGAGCAGATTTTCCGCTTTGTCCAAATCTCTTTTCATCCTCCCCTAATGCTTTGGCTTGTGATACACTGATCTCTAGTGCTCTCGCTGTCTAAAGTGTTCCTCTGAAGAAATATCAATGAACCGGGCTGAAAGTGACTTCTGCTTTTTAGTTAATCTTGTAAATAGTAGGAGATATTACGAAACTTTTGCATGCAAGGTTAATTAACGTCACACGTGATTACTACACTCTGTCTGCCTGAACAAGGTCTTTATTTTAGTAGACCTGAGTCGAATCTCTCGCTCTCTCAGCAGTTAGTACAATCTCTCAAAATTCACAAAAGCAAGAACACATACAAGCAATATTTGCACACATATTTGAGTTAGCGCTGTATCTCAGATAGGGTACAATTTATACTTTTCTCAGTCTGTACTCTACTTCTTCCCCCTGCTCTACCTGTTCTCCTCAAAGTGGTTGATGAGGTTCAAGACTTTGGAGGGTTTCTCCCGGCTCTTAGCCATCATCGCTCCTCCTCTTATCTCCTCCATGGTGGCTCTGAGGAGTGCTCTCTCCACACGCCCCAGCGCCAGCGGGTGGGCGGCGGAATTCGTCACCGGGCTCTGGAGGTGGGCTGGCTTCGGAGGCACTGAAGGGATGATGAGAAAAGGTCAGTTGTCAGTGGTCAGGGCTAGAGAGGTCAGAGGTCATGTTGGCATGGCCACACTAGGAGCCATTCTGTGACTATACATGACCCTCCACCAGCATTTTACGGTATGTTGACTGTGTTTTGTGGAGTTTGGTGTTCTTCAAACACAAGGTGGCAGCACAGGTTACTAAAAGCTAGTCTCATTCCCAGAGTGTCTGCGACCGATGCCTATAAGCCTGCAAAACATGGCTACTTTAGGCATAACATTCATCATCCAGAATTAGATTGAAATATTGCCATTCTGTGGACTAGCAGTATCCTCTTATGGCATGAACTATTCTATAGCCCATAGAGGGGATGGTCAATGGACTGTTGTAATGTAGAGGGTTAGGGTTTTTCTTTTTATCTCTGGAGAATGATTCACTGTGTTCAAATAAAAGAGGAATGCAACACCACTAAAGGCCAGGTTTCACCACTGTGTCACACACTGTGTCTGGTCTTCCTTGTGGCATGAGCAGTTTTGTCATACATGTTTTGAGCAGTGGTGGAAAAAGTAACCAATTGTCATACTTGAAGCGTTTGTGTTTAGTGAGTCCGCCAGATCAGAGGCAGTAGAGATGCCCAGGGATGTTCTCTTGATAAGTGTGAGAATTTGACAATTTTCCTGTCCTGCTGAGCATGGGTGTCAGGGAAAATGTATGGTGTAAAAAGTACACTATTTTCTTTAGGAATGTAGTGAAGTAAAAGTTGTCAAATATATAAATAGTAAAGTACAGATTCCCCAAATAACTACTTAAGTAGTACTTTAAAGTATTTTTACTTAAGTACTTTACACCACTGGTTCTGAGTCACGCATGAGTCATTATCTAGACGTAAACGAGTGTCAGTGTGTCTGAGCAGCGCTGATGTCAGTGCTCTGTTGTCTTGTGTGGCTCAGTTGGTAAGAGTGTGGCACTAACAACACCTGGGTCATGGAATCGTTCCCCGCTGGGGTCACATATTCTAAAGTGTATGCACTCACTGTACTGTAAGTTGCTTTGATAAAAAAAAATATTCAGCTAAATAGCGTATATTAGACAGTAATATTATCTGTACCTTGTGGTTTGGGCTGCAGTGAGGGCCTGCTGTCCGAACTTCTTCCATTGACACCCCCCCTGCTCTTCTCACTGGGACTCTTCCCACACAGACCTGTCCGACCTACCCTTGCACTGTGGGGGCTGCTACTTAGAGCTGAAAGAGAGAGAGCGCAAAGAGGAATGGTGAGATTCTCGACAACACTCAGTTGGCTGCGGGATGATAGAGCTGGGATCATATGACGCTTGCCATGCCTCTGTTGTACTTATTTTGAAAGAGGACCTCCTCACTTCCATACCATATATCCTGTTTTTGTGATTCACATCCATGTTGTACCACAGACAGAACATCTACCACTCACAAAATATCACCCACTGTCACGGGCTTGCAGTGAGTGTAAGACACTCCACTACATCTTCCTCCATCTTCTACTATTCATTTGGCCATTTGGCCCATGGCCAGGGGTGAAAGTAAGCCGGTCCGATACACCGTCCCGGCAAAATAAATAGTGGGGGTACGCCGTACCAGTAAATCATCAGCCTATCACAATAATGGAAACAAAATGTCAAGAAAAGTATAGGGTATTACACCACTATTTATCATTACCGCATGTCAGAGGCATGAACATTTTTTGATTGAACTTGAAAACAATGCGATGTGGTTCAAGGAGAACACTGCCATGGCCGAGATGAGTGGCTGACACCGAGACGCGCACAGGAACAGCAGTGGGCGCATAAATCCTGGCCTAATGACACTGTGTGGTGTTTTGTGTAACAGATGTCTCTTTCTATTCACCACTGTGTTCGGAGGCTGGAACATGTTACCAGTAGATGAACGGGAGCAGGTAGCAGGTAGCCCAGTAAAGAAGTGACTGTTTGACAATAAGATGACAACATCATGACCGGATGTGTTTATGCCACAATAAAAGGTCATACATTTTAAAAGTTACATGACAAATTTTTACTGACTAGGCCCACAGAAATCCTTATTGAATTAATAGTGATTCTATGTCATTCTATGATTAGGCCCATAAAACTTGTTGATGCACGCGCAAGCATATGAGGTCCTGTACCGGGAAGAAATTAAATCTACTTTCACCCCTGCCCATGGCTGAACATTAAAGTCTCCATGTAGTTCATTATCATGCTAATGATCCAGTTGATTGTCAACAGCACTGAGCCTGGTCTAACCAGCTGGTAACAGATGGTATCACGGCTCAGGAAAAGACCGTTCATGATGCAGACAGTTTGAATAACGGACGTTTATTATGTAAACAAAGGGCAGGCAAAAGAAAAGGGCAGGTAGAGGTAGGTAGTCCAGGGCAGAGTCCGTAAGGTACAGAACGGCAGACAGGCTCAGGGCAGGCAGAATGATCAAAACCGGGAAAACTAGAAAACAGGCACTTAAGGAAACAGGAGTACGAAAAACAAGCTGGTAGGCATAACGAGACAAGAGGAACTGGCCACAGACAAACAGAGAACACAGGTATAAATGCACAGGGGATGAAGGGGAAGATGGGCGACACCTGGAGGGGGGTGGAGACAACACAAAGACAGGTGAAACAGGATCAGGGTGTGACAGATGGTCCATCTTCACTCCAGTGTGTTTAACTAATACTGTAGGACTGTTTACACCAAGTCTATAGTAATAAACACTCCACAGTCAAGTCTCTACAGTTGCACAGCCATCCCTATTAAGGTAACACCCCCATACATGGCACTGTGTTGCTGAGGCCAAGCAGGTGGTATTGTTACTTTATAGAGAGTTTCCACAAAGAGCTTCATCATTCTGGGAAGTCTCCATTAAGCGCAGTCATGTAAAAACATGACTTAACTCCACTGAGGTATAATAAGAACTCACGTGTCAGTTGAGTGAGCACTCACACGACCCTTCACTCAGCAGCTACACAGTATAATCAATGTGTAACATTGTCCATTGTCTCGGAGAGGCTGTCCATTCCTTGTGCTGCAGAGCCTGCATTACTGCATGTGATGATGCAAGCAATTTTAAGTAACTCGGCAGAGAAAATGACGAGGAGTTCACTGAAAGAAGTGAAATTCCATCCTAGTTCTACGAAACATTGAAATGCAACCTAAATGCGGTAATACACTCATCTCCTCAATCCCTTTAAAGTAACAGCCATTTTTTATAGAATCCCTTCAACTCACAAAAGTATGAGTCGCTCATCGTAACAAGGAAGGAACTCCAGTGGCATTCTATACATGGTGCTGTGTATGACATGGTGTTACAAGAAGAACTCTAGATAGTTGAATGTGTACATATACAGAGCCCCAAAAGTATTTGAAACTTAACTCTCTAGAGCTCAGAACCCCTTAAGTCCCCTGTTTACCCTTTCTAGCGTTTATCTTACTCCCTCTTAAAACAGCAGAACGAAAGTACCACAAGAACATTTACTGTCTAGGAGTATACACAACATTAAGGACACCTACTCTTGCCCTGACATAGACTGACCTGGTGAATCCAGGTGACAGCTATGATCCCTTATTGATGGCACTTGTTAAATCCAGTTCAAAATCAGGGGAAGAAACAGGTTAAAGAAAGGATTTTTACACCTTGAGACATGGCTTGTGTATGTGTGCCATTCAGAGGGTGATTTAAGTGCCTTTGAAAGGGGTATGGTACTAGGTGCCATGAGCACTGGCATGAGTGTGTCAAGAACTGCAACGCTGATGGGTTTTTCACGCTCATTAGTTTTCTGTGTGTATCAGGAATGGTCTATCACCCAAAGGACATCCAGCCAACTTGGCGTAACTGTGGGAAGCATTGGAGTCAACATGAGCCGGCATCCCTGTGGAACGCTTGACACCTTGTAGTCCATGCCCCCGACGAATTGAGGCTGTTCTGAGGACAACCCAATATTAGGGAGGTGTTCCTAATGTTTTGAATACTCAGCGTGTTTCTGGGTAGTCTTAAACAAATCTACTTTGAAACAAAAGTATCCACCTCACACACATGGTTATGGCCTTAAAAAAAGAAGACACCTGTACCATGTCAGATATATTTCACTTTATGCACATCACAGAAGACTGAAATATAACTAAACCGATATAGAAACAGCAGATTTTTGGTGTAAAAAGAATAAATCATGTTGATTAATTGTGAAATGATGAAGAATTTAAAAAAAAGAAACATTACACTACAGGAAAGGGCTAGTCTTTTTATAGCACTGCTTCAATTACAGACAACAAGGCTTTTACAAGATATGGTCTAGTAATGATTGACTAGGAAAGCCCCACAATCTGCTGGGGGGGCTTTCTAAACACAGCCCAAGTTTCGTGGATAATTTTAGAGCTGGCCTTGAGAACTCGGCTGATTACATGCTTGACATCATCTGCAATCACTTTAAAGGGGACATTTCAAACATGTTTTGCACCATATGACACATTTTGGTTACAATCAAGTCAGTAAAACCCTCTATAGTAAATAATGAAGGTTGTTATTTACATGTCAAACACCCAGTCATTCTGCTGTAAATCACCTCCATGTCTTCACCCACAGTGAAATGCGGACCCTCTCCACAACAGAGCGGCCAGTGTATAGTTCTGTAAGTACTGTATATGACTGAAGTAAACATCAATGGAGTGGAGTGTATGGACCTCAGGCCCTCACATTTTCCAGCATAGCTACCTCGCTCTGTTGTCTCTGGGTCAGCTACTCCTCGTACACACAGACCCCCATGCAAATTAGCAGCCAGCGCCCTGCTAAGCCAAAGCATGTGGACATTAAGATGTTAGGCAGCACAAAGGGCCCTTTTCTGGGTTAATTCAGAGATACATATTTTCAGTGGTGTTAAGTAAAAATATTTTCAAGTACTACTTAAGTCGTTTTTTGGGCTATCTGTACTTTACTATTTATATTTTTGACTACTTTTACTTCACTACATTCCTAAAAACAAATCTGTACTTTTTTCTTCATTCATTTTCCCTGACACCCAAAAGTACTCATTACATTTTGAATGCTTAGCAGGACAGAAAATGGTCCAATTCACACACTTATCAAGAGAACATCCCTGGTTAATTTAAGACACTCTTTGAAAAAGTAGGCCTCAGACATATCTGGAAGATGGGAAGGGACTCTGGGGGGGGCTGTTTCCACCATTTGGGTGCCAGGACAGAGAAGAGCTTTAACTGGGCTGAGCTCACACCCCGTAGGATGGCAAAGAGACCAGAGGTGGCAGAACGGGGTGCTGGGGTTGGGGTGTAGGGTATAAGCATTCGAGCCATTTCATTCTCTTCCTCTTTAAGTTCCACCAGGGAGGAGGGGGCTTAGTTGTCTGTTGCTGATATAAACATGGTCAGGCTTCTGTATGACAGCCTCGTGGGAGATGGGCCCATTCAAACAGCCTATATTTAACCAGTCTGAGTATGTTCTCTATAAGACGACACACACATGCACGCACGCACACACACACACACACACACACAATTCAGTTTAAATTCAGTCAATTCAGAAAGTAAATTGAAATTGCAATTCAATATTTTAGAATTGAGCCTCGATTCTCAATTATTGTTTAATAGATTGACTACAGTAAGCTTTTCATGTACAGTATAATCTAATTTCCTGAATTGAAACTAAATTGACCCCAACCCTGACACACACACACACTGACCACAACAGGACGGCACAAGACCAAACCAAGCCAAAGTGTTGCAATTTCCATATCACAGATGACTACAGTAATTCAAATCCTTTACTCTTCCCTTTTACATGAAATGTCTGTCTTCTGATTCTAATTTAAAACCACATTAGCCCACATCAGTTAGACTAAGTGAATATGGATGTTTGCAAGGTGAGCTTCTGAGCCTGGGGTAGAAGGCCAAACAGGATTCTGTAGAAACTGGAAAGTGAGCAAATATTGAACATTCACAGCTAAATCCAATAGTTAATAGTGAATGTAGAACTCAGATAAACACAATCCCACCTGAGGCTTGATTTACACTGTAGGAGACCTGCTACCATGGCAACTGGCCCGAACCTTCTCAACAGTACAAAATATTTTACTATTGAGCAGGCAAGGAGAACAAGCTTGTGGGCATTCACTTGTTTCCAAAGAAGATTAGACCAACTATGGTGGAAATCATGGCATTCATTTCGCTCAAGACAGTCATAAGTAAATCCTCAAGAATGATCCAATGAAAATGATCAAAGACATTTATCTAGCATCTAACAAAACAATTATAATGACACATGAAAAATATTCTCTCCAGTACTGAACTCTATCACTGTATTGCAAGGCAGAGGAGTCTTGCCATGGCGCAGAGAACTGAAAATAGGCCAAATACTTTTCCCCCTTAATCTTTCATGACATCCAGAGAGAGGAAGAGTGAAGAAGATCCGTTCAAGAAAAAACGAGTTTACCTCAGGTCAGGGTCTGTGTGTCAAAGCCTCCAGTGTGCTGCAGGTGTTACTAAAGATATATCCTCCGTTTAGAAGACCCCTCCCTGTCCTTGCCGACACAGATACACAATAATGCGTGTTTACCAATACAACCAGGCTCAGAGAGGATGACAAATATAACAAAACCACTCTCCCTCTAATCAGAGATAAGAGCAGCGTATCCACATCCTTTACCTCACAGAGAAAAAGAGGGGAAATAACAGGATCGACCAACCACGATGCCTCTAGGAATATATCTTGTTTTTAAGCGGACGTTTGAAAAAGCTGTATGTAATTTGTGGTATAATTAGGGATGTGCATCTTTCCATTTCAAGATGATTCGATACGTGTCTAGATACATGGGCTACAATACGACACAGGAACGATACGTTTTAGTTTGAAACGATTCGGGTTTGATTAGAGGAACGAATCGACGCAATTCAGTGCAACATATGTTGCATTAACACGTTGATTTTCCATTTTAAATTAAAATCTGCTGCTGATGGAGCTCGGCATCTGAGCTGGATCTGTCGGAGCTGACTTCTCTGTGTGTATATGATGTATAAGTCTATGGTGTATGTAGACAACTAAGCGGATCCATAGCACAAAAAAATGGTGAACCGGCCGATTCGTAACGTGTGAATACATTTTATGGCCGATGCATGCTAGATTTGGATCTGTTTGGAGTGTCACATAAGAGCATAATGCCTTTGTTTCAAAACCCCATTGATACTTCTCTCCCTCTAACCCCTCTCTCACTAATCCTGAGACAACATGTGTGTCCCGACACTCAAGTGAGAGCTGTGAGTAAAAACAATAGGCACACCTGTCTTTCTGCACCAAGCCACCACCCAGAGAGGGGGGTGTCTGTGCTTCAGACTATAGCTGCAAACCATGGTCTAAATTACTGCTTTTACTACTAACCTGAAATAGACCAGAGCCCTGTGCCCCAAGGGGACACCCTACTCTCAGCACACTGCATATCTAACAGTATTTATAATCAAATCTGCCTGGGATTCAAAATAGGTAATAATCATCAGTGATTTTCAGTTATGAGCAGGGATGTGTGAGTGCACAGAAGAAAAATGGAAGGAATTCCAATTTTAAAGTGAATACATCCACAACATATGAGTGAATATATCCCACAATCCATAAATCGTGTTTGGACTCCTGCAATTATGAAATACTGTGACTTGATTTCATTATCTAATACTTTCACTGCAAAGGGCGACAGTTGTGGGAATAGTCTAACTCCAGAAATATATGTATACCAACCACAACAGCACATTCATCTAAGAAAACAGAGAAAAACATGAGAGGCAGGGATAAACTGAATCACTGACATAACCTGAGAATAAACTCACCCAAAGCCTCTTCTACAGAGTAGTAGGAAATCCTTACAGGGCGGACAAGGCAGCTCAAGCCTCCGGTAGGAGTAGCAGGGAAAGTTTGGCAGTAACACACAATCTTCCCAGGCAGACAGGCAGGCACTGCAGCTCAGAGCTAAGTGACTCAGCTCAGCGGAGAGACTCACCAATAAGGGGAAGACTACTTCTTCCTTCCCTCCACCCCCCTTCTCACTCTCTCAAAACAACTAGAGGGATATAAGACACAGACAGAGTGCATAGCACGCGAACACACACAAGCACACTTCACCATAGAACTATCATCGCAGTGATAAGGGGAACCAAGGGTGAATTGGCTCTTAAAGGATGTGGAAATCAATGACATGAGAGAGGGTTGATGAACATATAGCAGCCCAAAGTCCTTTATGATAATAACTAATCAACTTCAGTAACACCTTGACTGACATATCACTTTAGGCCTACTAGCCTACATGGAGGGCCGTATAATATAGAGATGAACCCAGGGAACAATCCAATATGATCAGGATTAAATTGGTCCGTTCTTGGTTCTAATCAAATATAGCAAAGATTACAGCAGTGAGACAAAAGTCATACACTAAAACAAACTCACAAAACTATGCACACACACCTTCCACATTAACCTAATTAAAGTGTTTACCAAATTCCTCATGCTCAATTTGCTGGTTTGATTTGTTTTAATTTTGTTATGAAAGTAAAAGTCCCCTTTTCAGTCTCTTTCTTTCTCAGGCTGTCTACACACACAGCACATGGACAGAGACGGTGAGAGACTTGAAAGAGAAAGACACAGAAAGTTAGCCACCCACAATGTTGGGGAGTAGTGAACTAAGTTACATGTAGTTCAACTAGTAATTTAACTAGATTTTTCAGTAGCTTAGTCTTAGTTGAACTAAGTTCAAATCAAGGTAGTGTTTTCAGTAGTTAATTACTTTTTTTTGCCATGTAGCGTTGTAGCTAACTATTGGAACTACACACTACATTTTTTCCTAAAATAAAATATGGGTGAAGTAGGCAATTATTTCTTTCTTTTTCGGCATCAGACCTGCATAATTCTCACTTGAAATATTGTTTTTTTGTTTAATAGGCTACATTTCACATTCTGTTAACAAACATACGTTCCCAAAGTTATCGGTTCTTGCAATTTGTAGTCAATTGTCACATCCTGATCTGTTTCACCTGTCCTTGTGATTGTCTCCACTCCTTCCAGGTGTCGCTTGTTTTCCCCAGTGTATTTATTCCTGTGTTTCCTGGCTCTCTGTGCCAGTTCGTTTTGTATGTCCAAGTCAACCAGTGTGGTTTTCCCCGTGCGCCTGCCTTTTCTATTCTCTTTTGCTAGTCCTCCTGGTTGACCCTTGCCTGTTTCTGGACTCTGTAACTGCCTGCCTTGACCTCAAGCCTGCCTGCCACTCTCTACCTCCTGGACTCTTTTCCCTGTCCACAACTGTTCTCTTTCCTACCCCTTTATGGTTCAATAAACATCTAAGACTCCAACCATCTGCCTCCTGTGTCTGCATCTGGGTCTCGCCTTGTGCCCTGATAGTCAATGACATTTCAGATTTACATATGATAATTTTCACAAAGTAGTTTGAATGTAGTGAACCACTTTTTCAAGGTAAGTTTAGTTAAGTGCTTAATTTCTTCCAGGGTGAAGAATTTGGTAGCTTGGTAAACTATATTTTCAGAGTAGCTTCCTGTGACACATTGTATTGGAATCCACGTGGCCACTTGGGGGACACGCAGCCCGCACAGAGGAGTTGGAGGGTGGGATATGTTGGAACAGTAAACCCCAGAAAGAGTTTGAGCAGCTCAAGGCATTGATCATGCATGCTCCAGTACTGAGGTTCTAGGATGAAAAGCTCAACACCAACATCTCAGCAGATGCCTCTAAAGCAGGTTTAGGTGCAGTGTTACAGCGGTATGGCACTAGATGGCGCCCAGTCACATGCCTCCAGGCTCTGGTAACTTCTGAGTGTAACTAACTATGCTCAGATTGAGAAAGATGCATTATAACTGTCATACTCATGTAAGCTATTCCATGTGTTTATCTATGGTAAAACAGTGTGGGCCAAAACAGAGCATAAACCTTTGGTTAAAAAAAACATTAACTTTCCTGCAGTCAAATGACCAAACTGCCCTATAGTGGCCTCAGGTGTGGAATGTTACTAATATTTTTCATAATTTCTAAATTAATAAAACCTTAAACGTAGAAAAAACGATGTTTCCATGTCAAATGGTTTTGTTATATTTAAGTCTTCTGTGATGTATATAAAGTGTATTATTGGGATGCAAACTCAAAATTGAATACATTTCAACTCTATATCTGACATGGTACAGGTATCGTATGTTTTTAAGCCCATAATTATGTGTGTGAGGTGTATACAGTGCATTCAGAAAGTATTCTTCCCTTTTCCACATTTTGTTACAGCTTTATTCTAAAATGGATTAAATCAAACATTTTCCTCATCAATCTACACACAATACCCCATAATGACAAAAAAATTATAATTGAAAAGAGAAAAGAAAAACTGAAATAGCTTATTTACATAATAATTCAGACCCTTTGCTATGAGACTCAAAATATAGCACAGCTGCATCTTGTTTCCATTGATCATCCTTGAGATGTTTCTATAACTTGATTGGAGTCCACCTGTGGTAAATTCAATTGATTGGACATAATTTGGAAATTTGGAAAGCCCCACAGTTGACAATGTCAGAGCAAAAACCAAGCCATGAGGTCGAAGGAATTGTCCGTAGAGCTCCGAGACAGGATTGTGTCGAGGCACAGATCTGGGGAAGGGTACCAACAAGACTTCTGCAGCATTGAAGGTCCCCAAGAACACAGTGGCTTCCATCATTCTTAAATGGAAGAAGTTTGGAAGCACCAAGACTCTTCCTAGAGCTGGCCGCCCAGCCGAACTGAGCAATCAGGGGAGAAGGGCCTTGGTCAGGAAGGTTACCAAGATCCCGATGGACAATCTGACAGAGCTCCAGAGTTCCTCTGTGGAGATGGGAGAACCTTCCAGAAGAATAACCATCTCTGCAGCACTCCACCAATGGCCAGACGGAAGCCACTCTTCAGTAAAAGGCACATGACAGCGCGCTTGGAGTTTTTCCAAAAGGCTCTTAAAGGACTCAGACCATGAGAAACAAGATTCTCTGGTCTGATGAAACCAAGATTTAACTCTTTGGCCTGAATCCCAAGCGTCACGTCTGGAGGAAACCTGGCACCATCCCTACGGTGAAGCATGGTGTGGGGATGTTTTTCAGTGGCAGGGACTGGGAGACTAGTCAGGATCGAGGGAGGAAAATACAGAGAGATCCTCGATGAACAACGACCCTAAGCACACAGCCAAGACAACGCAGGATTGGCTTTGGGACAAGTCTCTGAATAACCTTGAGTGGCCCAGCAAGAGCCCGGGCTTGAACCCGATCGAACATCTCTGGAGAGACCTGAAAATAGCTGTGCAGCGACGCTCCCCAACCAATCTGACACAGCTTGAGAGGATCTGCAGAAAAGAATACAGGTGTGCCAAGCTTGTAGCGTCATACCCAAGAAGACCCGAGGCTGTAATCGCTGCCAAAGGTGCTTCCACAAAGTACTGAGTAAAGGGTCTGAATACTAATGTAAATTTGATATTCCAGTTTTTATTTTTTATACATTTGCAAAACAAATTACAAACCTGTTTTTGCTTGGTCATTATGGAATATTGTGTGTAGATTGATGAGGATAAAAAAACAATTTAATAAATTGTAGAATAAGACTGTAACGTAACGTTTGGAAAAAGCCAAGGGATCTGAATACTTCCCGAATGCACTGTACTTTTGTTTCAAAGTAGATTTGTTGAAGTGTAACCGGTGTGAAATGGATAGCTAGTTAGCGGGGGTGCGCGCTAATAGCGTTTCAATCGGTGACGTCACTCGCTCTGAGACCTTGAAGTAGTTGTTCCCCTTTTGTGGAGCGATGGGTAACGATGCTTTGTGGGAGGCAGTTGTTGATGTGTGCAGAGGGTCCCTGGTTTGAGGCGAGGAGAGGGACGGAAGCTATACTGTTACATTTAAGACTACCAAGAAACACTCGGTGTGACTCTGATTTAGCCTGCAGTAAAAGGTTAAATGGAAAGTATAAACAGAAGTAAAGAGATCTAAAAGTTGTTCGAGAGAGATCTAAACTATCTTTCTTACGTTTTGCAGAAGTCTGTGCAGAGAACTGTGAGTGGAGCTTCCGCATAGTCGGCTATCTGTCTGTGTGTCTGTCACTGTGTCTTTCAGAATTTCACGCAACAGTGTAACGCAGAGGTACAGTATGTCAGGTTCTCAGACAGCTCATGACAGAACCTACTGTATAGCACAGGAAACCAGTATTCTATTCTAACACACATACATGGGCGGTTTAACGCATCGACTGTCCTGTGTGTATGGGATATACATTTTGAATGACTACACACGCGCACACACACACACAACACACACACAAACACACACACACACACACACACCACACACACACACACACACACACACACTCCCTGTGACATCAGCAGTTGGGGAATGGAGGGTATGACAGGCATTTCCTTCCATCCCTTTATTAACCAGTCTGACCAGTAGGTATTCCTCTCTGCAGGTATCTCATTGCATGCTTTCTTAATGCATAGCGTTAATACTATGGTAGCTACTGTATTATTACCAAGGAGACACACGGTTAACAATGTTTAGGGCCTCAAGACCCTCAACAAAAACATTGTCTTAAAACCTGCAACCATGTGCATTATCTGCTACCTGGCCTTTAAAAGTACCAGAGAGCCCACTCTGCTACCTGGCCTTTAAAATTACCAGAGAGTCCACTCTGCTACCTGGCCTTTAAAAGTACCAGAGAGCCCACTCTGCTACCTGGCCTTTAAAAGTAACAGAGAGCCCACTCTGCTACCTGGCCTTTAAAAGTAACAGAGAGCCAACTCTGCTACCTGGCCTTTAAAAGTACCAGAGAGACCACTCTGCCACTCTGGAAATTTGGCGAGTTTGAAGAGTATATTGTGCCAAACAATATGTCTAAAAATAAGCAATATCCAAAAGGGTAGTTTTGAGATATTAATATATTTTACTGTTGAATAAATGTATGTGAAAATGTGTATTTCAGAATCTAGACATACTACATATTTCAGAGCACACTATAAGGACTATAATGACACCAAGATGTTGTCTGTATAATGCACGGTTCACGGATCATAAGGTCTTATAGGAGGCATGTACAGGTCCAAAAAGGGCCTAAAATTGCCACTTTCATCATGATTTTCTCAAAAGGTATTTGTTATACAAATGTAAAAAGCATTTGAAACAGCCTTCCTCCAAATGAAGTTACTATGTGAGAATTGCCAGAACAATCTGAGATACCAAAACTATTTTCAGACTGTGCTGGCGTGGAATCACCTTGTAGTGAAAAGGAGAGTTAAACCCAGTGTTAGAGTAGTAGTTCCAGACTGAACTCCCAGAGACACAGAGACCAGATGACCAACTACAACAGAGAGACAGACAGAGGAGACAGACAGAGAGACAGACAGGAGGATTTACAGTAACGCCTGTTGAACCACCCAGACCGTCATCAGATGAACCCTCCCCTCACCCACTAGTTCACATTCCAATTTTAGATTATAGGCTACGCCCCCTGAGGCTGAACAATGGGGAAACTGGAAGAGAGGGATAGAGGGAGGGAGGGAAGAAGAAAGGGAGTGAAGGGGGGTGGCATATGACAGGACAGATGCGTTCAAAGGGGGGCAGATAAACACAGAGGAAGAAATAGAAACACAATGAATAGAAGGAAAGGACAGACCAACATAGAGAGAAAAGGGGTAAGAAGACTGGTAGATGAGAAGAGAGGGAGGACGGTAGATGTAAAAAGACAGAAAGTGTGGCACCCCCCCCCATCACACACACGCACTCTTTCTGTGAACCTGTGTGCTGCCA
Source organism: Brachymystax lenok tsinlingensis (assembly GCA_030435695.1). Classification (NCBI taxonomy): domain Eukaryota; kingdom Metazoa; phylum Chordata; class Actinopteri; order Salmoniformes; family Salmonidae; genus Brachymystax; species Brachymystax lenok. The sequence continues at coordinate 40,761,981 of CM059793.1, read as the reverse complement.
AGGGGAGTGTTTCGACAGTCCAGCCTGCATTCCACTGCCCTCTGCACTGCCCATCTAATCTGGAGGGGACCACATTCCTCGTATTCATCCTTTCATTCTATTCCTTTCATTTTCTCTCTGCCCTAAACAAAAAGGACTATGTAGCACAGTATGAATGTATGTGGTGACACCTCTGTCCCCAAACAGACATATACTCTGTCCCACACACCCATGCTCACACGCAGCAGTGGCTTAACACCTCACGACTACACTTGGTTAAACTGAGAAGCATTGATAGTGTTATCACCTCGGGCTGGGGGAAGGAAGGAGGAGAGAGCTTTTAGAAAAGGAAACCACAGTACAATGAGCAGTACACTATGCTCACATCTACACAGCACTATAGGGCCTGTAATTTCACAAAGGTTAAATACTCCTCTTTTAGTACAGTAGACTACAAATCAAATCAAATTTATTTATAAAGCCCCCCTTACATCAGCTGATGTCACAGAGTGCTGTACAGAAACCCAGCCTAAAACCCCAAACAGCAAGAAATGCAGGTGTAAAAGCACGGTGGCTAGGAAAAACTCCCTAGAAGGCCAAAACCTAGGAAGAAACCTAGAGAGGAACCAGGTTGTGAGGGGTGGCCAGTCCTCTTCTGGCTGTGCCGGGTGCAGATTATAACAGAACATGGACAAGATTTTAAAATGTTCATAAAACAGGCAGTAGAGAGTTAAACCCAGTGGCTAATGAACAGAAAATAGTAGTAGGAGAGAGAGGAGATAAGAGATAGCAAGATTAAAAGAGGAGATAGTGATATTGAGAGTGAGAAAGGGATCAAGTTGACCTTTAGCGTGTTCAATCTTCACCCCGACACAGGCCTCCTCTTCAGTGTTCTTGGAATGGAAACAGCTGGGCTTGCCTTTCTTTTCTGCAATGACAAGTCCAAATGTTACCAAATGCTAATATATCAAGTTTACTGTAACATACTGTAGGACACACCAAGACCCAAACATTCACCCAACATGGAAAGAACAGGGGCAAGAGGAACCAGCCTGAAGTAGTTTATAGAGCTCAATGATTTATTGAATAGGAGAGAGAGAGAGAGAGAGAGAGAGAGAGAGAGAGAGAGAGAGAGAGAGAGAGAGAGAGAGAGAGAGAGAGAGAGAGAGAGAGAGAGATTCGAATTCTGGAATCTCTTGTGTAGCTTTTGTAGGATTCTGGACAGCTGCTATATGCATATTTGGAGCAATTCTGATCCTCTGGTTCACATGAGGGGAAAGAGTTATTCTTTTATTTGTGAGGAAATAAAATAATATTCAATCCCTCAGAGATTTAATTCTAATTAGTTAGAATGTGATATGTAGGGCATCCTCACTAGGGAGAGCTAAGCAACTCACCAGAGCCATTTCATATGCACATAAAACATTAAAGAGAAAACAGCCATGCTATTAATACTATGATAGGCTAAAGTATTCAGACCCCTTGACTTTTTCCACATTTTGTTACGTTACAGCCTTATTCTAGAATGGATGAAATAAATAAAAATCCACATCAATCTACACACAAACCCCCATAATGACAAAGAGAAAACAGGTTTTTATTAAAAACTGAAATAGCTTACTTACATAAGTATTCAGACCCTTTGCTATGAGACTCAAAATTGAGCTCAGGTACATCCTGTTTCCATTGATCATCCTTGAGATGTTTCTACAATTTGATTGGAGTCCACCTGTGGTAAATTTAATTGATCGGACATGATTTGGAAAGGCACACACCTGTCTATATAAGGTCCCACAGTTAACAGTGCATGTCAGAGCAAAATATAGGATTGTGTCGAGTCACAGATCTGGGGAAGGGTACCAAAACATTTTTGCACCATTGAATGTCCCCATTTACACAGTGGCCTCTATCATTCTTAAATGGAAGAAGTTTGGAACCACCACGACTCTTTCTAGAGCTGGCCACCCGGACAAACTGAACAATCCGGGGAGAAGGGCCTTGGTCAGGGAGGTGACCAAGAACCCGATAGTCACTCTGACAGAGCTCTAGAGTTCCTCTGTGGAGATGGGAGAAACTTCCAGAAGGACAACCATCTCTGCAGCACTTCACCAATCAGGCCTTTATGGTGGAGTGGCCAGACGGAAGCCAATCCTCAGTAAAAGGCACATGAAAGCCCACTTGGAGTTTGCCAAAAGGCACCTAAAGACTCTCAGACCATGAGAAACAAGATTTTCTGGTCTGATGAAACCAAGATTGAACTCTTTGGCCTGAATGCCAAGCGTCACATCTGGAGGAAACCTGGCATCATCCCTACGGTGAAGCATGGTGGTGGCAGCATCATGCTGTGGGGATGTTTTTCAGCGGCAGGGATTGGGAGACTAGTCTTGATCGAGGGAAAGATGAACGAAGCAAGGTACAAAGAGATCCTTGATGAAAACCTGGTCAAGACCTGACTGGGGTGAAGGTTCACCTTCCAACAGGACAACAACCCTAAGCACACAGCCAAGACAACGCAGGAGTGGCTTTGGGACAAGTCTATGAAGTTCCTTGAGTGGCCCAGCCAGAGCCCGGACTTGAACCCAATCTAACATCTCTGGAGAGACCTGAAAATAGATGTGCAGTGACGCTCCCCATCCAACCTGACAGAGCTTGAGAGAATATGCAGAGAAGAATGTGAGAAAATCCCCAAATACAGGTGTGCCAAGCTTGTAGCGTCATACCCAAGAAGACTTGATGCTGTAATCGCTGCCAAAGGTGCTTCAACAAAGTACTTAGTAAAGGGTCCGAATACTTATGTAAATGTAATATTTCAGTTATTTTTTTTTTATAAATGAGCAAAAATGTATATTATGTGGTACTGTGTGTAGATTGATGATGAAAATATTTAAACCATTTTAGAATAACGAGTAACGTAACGAAATGTGTAAAAAGTCAAGGGGTCTGAATACTTTCTGAAGGCACTGTATACACACACACACACACACACACACACACACGCAAGAGTACGTGCACACACATGCAAAATGTTCCGATCTTTCTTAATTTTAACCACAAACAGCACCCACATTCCAACGTTTGCCGTGACGACAGTAAGTCAGGATGCTGAAGTCCAATACTAACATCACCCGGACATTCTCCATGTTACAGTACAGTGGAAATAGAAAGTGAGTATTTAGGGGAATAGAGGAAATGCTTAGTGTGGGGCCATGGAGGGGTGTGGGTGGTGTGGTGGGAGGGTATGATATCCTGCTGCAGGGATTAAAGAGGGCTTTCTACACCCACCATCTGGACTCCTCATGCCAGGCTTTCCAGCTGTTCTCTCTCACACACACACTCACACACAGATAACATACATACATACATTTTAGTATAGATTTAGTATAGAAAGCGTGTTTCCTATCCAAGGCAGTGAGCAGTACAGTAGCAGTACATACATACATACAAGCAGCTTATCCGAACAATTACCGACCCACCAGACATTCAACCCATCGCACAATACAGTCAACTATGACCCCCTCCATCCCACACCAGCACATGACCCACAGCGTCACACGGCTATTGTTTCCCCAAGAGGGGGCTGTGTTGCCATAGCAGCCGTGAAAACACACCCACTGGAGGGCTGGGGACCGAGAGAGGCAACCAAAAATGCCCCATTGTGCTCTAACCCCAACCTTCCTCTTCCTGTCACTGCACTTTCTGTTTTTTCTGTTCCTTCTTTCTGATTGCGCACCCCCTTCAACGTCACGTTCTAACACAGGACAACAGAGCTGTGATCGGGCGCACTCAGTCCAGTGCAGCCCAGTGATTGGACAGGCCTGAGGAGTGATGGGAGCCATAGGTCAGTTATGGGGAACGGGGACGAACACTGTCAATGACAGTCATTCAGTCAGACGTCTGAGGTGACACAGAGATGACAATGATATTCATTGTAGATTAGGAGTGATGAGAGATGTTATGAAAGAAAAACGAGGGACTATACAAAGATCTGATGAAGGTGTCTGACACAGTTACTGTGCCTAGCATAGTGTGGATGTTTGAATCAGGGATATGTTTTGTTTTGTATGGAGAAACACCCACACAATCATGTCCTTCAGGGCAAATGACCTGCCAACCACCTGAGAGCTGTGGTGTTATCCCATCTACTGCAGTGTGTAAAATCGAATAAAATGTTATTTGTCACATGCGACGAATACAACGGGTGTAGACTTTTCCGTGAAATGCTTACAAGCCCTTCCCAACGATGCAGAGTTCACAAAAAGTATAATAAAAATAGTAACACAAGAGGAATAAAATACACAAGAATGGAGCTATATACAGAGAGTACCTGTACCAGATCAATGTGCAGGGGTATAAGGTATTTGAGGTAGATATGCACATGAAGGCAGGGGAAAGTGACTAGGCATCCGGATAGATAATAAAGAACAGTAGCAGCAGCATATGATGAAAGCAATTTAATTAACAACTTAGCAGTCTTATGACTTGGGGGTAGAAGCTGTGTTGGAGCCTGTTGGTCCGATACCGTTTGCTGGATGGTAGTAGAGTGAACATTCTATGGCTTGGGTGGCTGGAGTCTTTTTACGGGCCTTCCTCTGACACAGTCTGTTATAGAGGTCCCCCACCTTTGTTTTTACACTGCTGCTACTCGCTGTTTATTATCTATGCATAGTCACTTCACGCCTTCCTACATGTACAAATTACCTTGACTAACCTGTACCCCCGCCCATTTACTCAGTACCGGTACCCCCTGTATATAGCCTTGTAATAGTTTTTTTTACTTGAGTTTATTTAGTCAATATTTTCTTAGCTCTATTTTCTTAAAACTGCATTGTTGGTTAAGGGCTTGTAAGTAAGCATTTCACGGTAAGGTCTACACCGGTTGTATTCGGCACCTATGACCAATTTTGATATAGAGGACCTTCCACCACCCTGAGTGTGTGTCTGTCTGGTTGTGTGTGTCCCTGCAGTGTTTACATTTTAAAATGACTCTTTAAAAACAGCCTAGTAACAGTAAATACATGCAGTCAGCAAAAAGCAGAGCAGAGCTTTCTACGTCATTGACAAGCTTTGAACATTTCTCCATCCTTTGCTCTCTCCTCTTTTCCTCTCTCCTCAGGCAGTGATATAACACCACGGTGATTCTCACAAAACTGGCGACCAAACATTTTTACCAAAAAAGAAACACATTTTCCACAATAAATCCTCTAGGATCACTAAGATTAGGATCTGTATTTATCTATTTCATAATTATTGTTATGTTTATTGATCAGATTTTATGCAATTAACCACAATTTACACAACAAGCAAAGCAAAAATGATCATTACCGTAACAGTTTTCAAAGTCCAAAAAAGTAATAAACAAATCAATTTCTAAACATTGCTCACCTAATGAAAAGGCCTGAAGTAAACATAACACTGAAAACAAATGTGTACAATTAAATTATTAAAATGCATTTTGTAGTTTCTCAAACTTAACCTTTTCTGAATCTTGTTATGTGTCATATTTAGTTCTGTGTACATGTTATTTTTATGTACAAACATTTGGATAAAAGAACAAATGGCACACTATCAGATTAAGACAAAATTACAAAGTAGACATTTACATTTTTCCTAATATTTCCTAAATATTGATACATTGTGGTAATGACAAGCAGTTTTCAGAGATGACAATGCATGTTTCGGTAATGAGTGTTGCATAGTTTGCCATTGAAAAATGGTACTGAGCTCTATTAGAGATTCAGTAACCCAATACTTCATCAAGTATTGGGTTAATACTCAAATCACTGATCTTAATGGAATTGACTAAAATACCCCCTATGTTAGTAGAAGTACTGCAATTACGTGCATGTATTTCCAAAAGTCAAAAGTAGACTTAAACATAAAAAAACAAACAAAAAAAACCCAAAATATTTCTCTAAGGGGGACCTTTACATCCTGTATTAGGATGTGGATATGTGTCGTTCCAAGGTATTTCAGATGTATTTCTAAATTGAATGGGATCCTATGGGCAAATTGTATAACATGATATTCATATAAAGTATCTAAATATGTGGGATATGGACCAAAAACTGTGTTCGGATATCAAACAACAGTATAGGTAAGTGCTAAAACAGGTACACATGTCAAAATGTACACATCTCCTTTAAGTAAGGTTGCTCTTTGCTGAAACACAAACTCCAAATTGTGGCTTTAAGTAAATTAAATGGGGTTTATACACCCATATTTCTTGACAACCTCTACTTAATTAAATAACTGATAGCTTATTATCATATTGAAATTAAAGAAACATGTCCACAGACACTACACAGACACTATGCTTTAATGTAATAAATATTATAGTTTAATGTAAACCTCAACTAGTATAACATTTGTAATTGCTTTATGGACAAACAACAGGAACATATTTGTGGGTTGTATTCAAATAACGTTGGTTTTTCTTAAGTAAAATTGTATAAAATGACCCAGGAATTTAATCCAGACGCATTTCGGTAATGAGAATTTGGGAATAAAAAAAAGACAATTCTGCCGAAAATGTCAAATGTATTTAAAGTAAGACACTGTGCCATAAACTAAGCATCTTAGTCTTCAGAATGATAGCTTAATGTTGCAGATGCAACATGGTTTTCTAACTTAATTTGCCACTGCCATGGTAAAAACTGGTTTCATGAGAATCACTAGTGAGAGGCTCGGCTGATTCTACACATGATAAACATGATAAACAGATCACTTGTCATCAGGCTCAAACCCTACTACAGAGCTGTACAATGTGTGCTGTGCTGATGCACTATGGACCCCCATTAAGTACTGTGGGGGCCTACACATACAGCATACTGTACATTCTGTTATTCTGTCTCAAGACTCACAATTTAAAACCACATCTACACAAAACGACTCCTCCTCAGCAGGTTTACAACATAGAGCATCTATTTCTGGATACATTTGACAATGTGTGTGTGTGGGTGTTTGAGGTTTTAAAAAGAAAACAACACTCAACAATAATATCTGGACAGTACCTGAGTAAGCTTCTCTCCAGTGTGACTGGGTTTTCGCATGCCTGTCCGTAGTACACTGCCTCTCCATAACAAATCCCTCACAGCCCAAGTCTGACCAGAAAAGCAGATCAAATTAAGTTAGGTTAGTTCATTTGGTCCGGTCCTACGTCGCAGGTTTCCTCATCTGGTGGTTGTTGTTGCTGCATTGATGTGTTTGTGTTGTTTACCCTCAATGCTCTGCCCTCTCTGTGTGTCAGTCTGTCATTGTACAACCGGTTCCCAGAATGCTGCAGGTGTCACCGGGTGGGGGAGGGGCCTGCAGTTAATGTGTGTGTGTGTGTGTGTGTGTGTGTGTGTGTGTGTGTGTGTGTGTGTGTGTGTGTGTGTGTGTGTGTGTGTGTGTGTGTGTGTGTGTGAGTCAGTGGAGGTTCCTCAGAGTAATGAAACATACAAAAAGTAACCAATTTGAGATAAACTATACTAAATATATTCACGTGATTAAAATCCACTGTTTTGCAATGGTCTACAGTAGCCTCAACAGCATAGCCAGAGGACAGCTATTTTCCATTCTCCTCTGGGTACATTGACTTCAATACAAAACCTAGGAGACTCATGGTTCTCACCCCGTTCCATAGAGTTACTCAGTAATTATGATGACTTCCAGAGGACAACCTTCAACCTATCAGAGCTCTTGCAGTATGAATTGACATGTTGTCTACCCAATCAAAGGATAAGAGAACTAATCTAGTACTAAAAGCATAAACTACAGCTAGCTAGAACTGCAGTGCATAAAGTGTGGTGAGTAGTTGACTCAAAGAGAAGCAACAGAGAGAGAGAGCTAGCTACAGTACCAATCAAAAGTTTGGACACACCTACTCATTCAAAGGTTTTTCTTTATTTTGACTATTTTCTACATTGTGGAATAATAGTGAAGACATCAAAACTATGAAATAATAAATAACACATATGAAATCATATAGTAACCAAGTGTTAAACAAATCAAAATATATTTTAGATTCTTCAAAGTAGCCACCCTTTGCCTTAATGACAGCTTTGCACACTCTTGGCATTCTCTCAACCAGCTTCACCTGAAATGCTTTTCTAACTGTCTTGAAGGAGTTCCCCCAGATGCTGAGCACTTGTTGGCTGCTTTTCCTTCACTCTGCGGTCCAACTCATCCTGAACCATCTCAATTGGGTTGAGGTTGGGTGATTGTGGATCATCTGATGCAGCACTCCATCACTCTCCTTCTTGTTAAAATAGCCATTACACAGCCTGGAGGTGTGTTGGGTCATTGTCCTGTTGAAAAACAAATGATAGTTCTACTAAGCACAAACCTGATGGGATGGCATATCGCTGCAGAATGCTGTGGTAGCCATGCTGGTTAAGTGTGCCTTCTAAATAAATCACTTGACAGTGTCACCAGCAAAGCACTGCCACACCATCACACCTCCTCCTCCATGCGCGGAGATCATCCGTTCATCTACTCTGCGTCTCACAAAGACACGGCAGTTGGAACCAAAAATCGCAAATTTGGACACATCGTGTTCCTTGGCCCAAGCAAGTCTCTTCTTCTTATTGGTGTCCTTTAGTAGTGATTTCTTTGCAGCAATTCGACCACGAAGGCCTGATTCACACAATCTCCTCTGAACAGTTGATGTTGAAATGTGTCTGTTACTTGAACTCTGTGAAGCATTCATTTGGGCTGCAATTTCTGAGGCTGGTAACTCTAATGAACTTATCTTCTGCTGCCGAGGTAACTCTGGGTCTTCCTTTCCTGTGGCGGTCCTCATGAGAGCCTGTTTCATCATAGCACTAGATGGTTTTTGCGACTACACTTGAAGAAACTTTCAAAGTTCTTGAAATTTTCCGGATTGACTGACCTTAATGTCTTCAAGTAATGATAGACTGTTGTTTCTATTTGCTTATTTGAGTTGTTTTTGAAATAACATGGACTTGGTCTTTTACCAAATAGGGCTATCATCTGTATACCATCTCTACCTAGTCACAACACAACGGATTGACTCAAACGCATTAAGAAGGAAAGAAATTCCACAAATTAACATTTAACAAGGCACACCTGTTAATTGAAATGAATTCCAGGTGACTACCTCATGAAGCTGGTTGAGAGAATGTCAAGAGTGTGCAAAGCTGTCATCAAGGCAAAGGGTGGCTACTTTGAAGAATCTCAAATCTCAAACATATTTTGATTTGTTTAACACTTTTTTGGTTACTACATGAATTCATGTGTTATTTCATAGTTTTGATGACTTCACTATTATTCTACAATGTAGAAAATAGTCAAAATAAAGAAAAACCCTGGAATGAGTAGGTGTGTCCAAATGTTTGACTGGTACTGCATATTTCATTGTATTTTTTTAGTTAACCTATCACTTATTTACCTAATTAAGCTACTTTTGTGAAAAATTATATTTAAAAAAAAGAAAACCTTTTTTATTAATATTTTTTATCCCGATTTTTCAGGGGGTGCTGCAGCACCCCTACTTCTCGCGGCTATGGACAACGATGTAGGCTAGTATGAACGTTTGACTTTGAGAGGTTTTTGCGTATGGTTACAGACAGCTGTGTGTTGTGTACTGAAGTCCACAGGCGAAAGGAAAAGGTGAGAGGAGGAGAGTGCGTAGATGCAAGAAGGAATTATACAACGAGCAAAGTGATGATGCTGTATGTGGTTGCTATGAAAATGAACATTTGTAAGCTAGGTTGTAGCAACCACATGATATATATAGGCCAAATTCACGTATCATGTAGTAGACTACAACTATCGATGTTACATTGAGCTGGGTGAATGGAATATGAATGACAGTCATTCAATATGCTGTAAAATCTTAAAAATCATTGTCCACCACTGGTGTGTGTGTGTCACGCTATCTCTCTCAGGCCAGGTGATCAAAGGCATGAGATCTAGTATCATCGCAATCAGGCACAAACCTAACAGTTGACTACGGCATTATAAACAGGATAGAGTCAACAACGCAGAGGAGAACTTGCAGTCATTCTACTCCATTCAAATGAAACATTAATTCCATTAAAACAGGCTCTAACTTGATACAACAAAACCATAAGACAGATACAGTGCCCATCCACAGTAAGGAAATGCACATTAACAGACAGTAAGTCATTTAGGCCTCATTTGCATCACTTCTCCGCACAAACACAGTTATGACCAGATAGTTAATATGCCCAGCCACATCCCTCCAATCAGAGTATGCATGCTGGTCGGGGGAGATAGGGAACAGATGAGCCCCTCTGTCTTGTCAGAGAGGTGATAGGCTTAGTCACGCCCACACTAACATTACAAGGTACTCAATGAACCACAACAACAAACTCAGTCTCTGCAGGGTCTCGAACGCAGCTCTAATGAGGGAACACAGCGACCTGGAGAGGTGAACCTGAACGCTCCCCCTGCTAAACATTTCCTGTTATAACATCAGAGGGAGATGTGTCTGGTTTAACATTACAGAGATTAGCATCACAAAAAGAGAAAAAGAGAAAGAGAGGGGCAGAGAGAGGGAGAGGTAGCAAGAGGGAGAGGCAGAGAGAATGAACAACAATGACAAATGGTTTGATGAAGAATGCAAAAACCTAAGAAAGAAATTGAGAGACCTATCCAACCAAAAACATAAAGACCCAGAAAACCTGAGCTTACGCCTTCACTATGGTGAATCACTAAAACAATACAGATATACACTACGGAAAAAGAAAGAACAGCACGTCAGGAATCAGAATCAGAATCCATACTCTAACCACTTCTGGGAAAATACTAAACAAACAACAACACAAAGAGTTATCCAAAATGAAGATGTATAGGTAACCACTTCTCCAATCTTTTTGGCCCTATAACAGAGAACAAACAGCAAAAACCTATACATGATCAAATACAAATCTTAGAATCAACTATTAAAGACTACCAGAACCCACTGCATTCTCTAAATACATTGAACGAACTACATACATTGAACAAAATACAAACCCTCCAACCCAAAAAGGTCTGTGGTCTTGATGGTATCCTCAATTAAATTATAAAATATACAGACCACAAATTCTAATTGGCTATATTTAAACTCTTAAACATCATCCTTACCTCTGGCATCTTCCCCAATATTTGGAACCAAGGAATGATCACCCCAATCCACAAAAGTGGAGACAAATGTAACCCCAATAACTACCGTGGGTTATGCGCCAACAGCAACCTCAAATCAAATCAAATGTTATTTGTCACACGCGCCGAATACAACAGGTGAAAAGCTTACTTACAAGCCCTTAACCAACAATGCAATTTGAAGAAAATACATTAAAAAAGTAAGAGATAAAAAGAACAAATAATTAAAGAGCAGCAGTAAAATAACAATAGTGGGGCTATATACAGGGAGTACCGGTATAGAGTCAATGTGCGGGGGCACTGGTGTCGAGGTAATTGAGGTAAAATGTACATGTAGGTAGAGTTATTAAAGTGACTATGCACAGATAATAACAGAGAGTAGCAGCAGCGTAGAAGGGGGGCAATGCAAATAGTCTGATTAGATGTTCAAGAGTCTTGGGGGTAGAAGCTGTTAGCAAGCCTCTTGGACCTAGACTTGGCGCTCCGGTGCCACTTGCCATGCAGTAGCAGAGAGAACAGGCTAGGGTGGCTGGAAGCTTTGACAATTTTTAGGGCCTTCCTCTGACACCGCCTGGTCCTGAATGGCGGGAACCTTGGCCCCGGTGATGTACTGGGCTGTATGCGCTACCCTCTGTAGTGCCTTGCGGTTGGAGGCCGAGCAGTTGCCATACCAGGCAGTGATGCAACCCGTCAGGATGCTCTCGATGGTGCAGCTGTAAAAGCTTTTGAGGATCTGAGGACCAATTCCAAATCTTTTCAGTCTCCTGAGGGGGAGTAGGTTTTGTCGTGCCCGACTGTCTTGGTGTGCTTGGACCATGTTCATTTGTTGGTGATGTGGACGCCAAGGAACTTGAAGCTCTCAACCTAATCCACTACAGCCCCGTCGATGAGAATGGGGGCGTGCTCGGTCCTTCTTTTGCTGTAGTCCACAATCTCCTTTGTCTTGATCACGTTGAGGGAGAAGTTGTTGTCCTTGCACCTCACGGTCAGGTCTCTGACCTCCTCCCTATAGGCTCTCTAATCGTTGTCGGTGATCAGGCCTACCACTGTTGTGTCATCGGCAAACTTAATGATGGTGTTGGAGTCGTGCCTGGACGTGCAGTCATGAGTGAACAGGGAGTACAGGAGGGGACTGAGCATGCACCACTGAGGGGCCCTCGTGTTGAGGATTCGTTGAGGATCAACGTGGCGGATGTGTTGTTACCTACCCTTACCACCTGGGGGCGGCTCGTCAGGAAGTCCAGGATGTTTAGTCCCAGGATCCTTAGCTTAGTGATGAGCTTTGAGGGCACTATGGTGTTGAATGCTGAGCTGTAGTCAATGAATTTGCATTCTAACATAGGTGTTCCTTTTGTCCAGGTGTGAAAGGGCAGTGTGGAGTGCAATAGAGATTGCATCATCTGTGGATCTGTTGGGGCGGTATGCATATTGGAGTGGGTCTAGGGTTTCTGGGATAATGGTGTTGATGTGAGCCATGACCAGCCTTTCAAAGCATTTCATGGCTACAGATGTGAGTGCTACGGTCGGTAGTCATATAGGCAGGTTACCTTAGTGTTCATGGGCACAGGGACTATGGTGGTCTGCTTGAAACATGTTGGTATTACAGACTTAGACTGGGAGAGGTTGAAAATGTCAGTAAAGACACTTGCCAGTTGGTCAGCGCATGCTTGGAGTACACGTCCTGGTAATCCGTCTGGCCCTGCGGCCTTGTGAATGTTGACCTGTTTAAAGGTCTTACTCACATTGGCTGTGTAGAGCGTGATCACACAGTCGTCCAGAACAGCTGATGCTCTCATGCATGTTTCAGTGTTACTTGCCTCAAAGCGAGCATAGAAGTTATTTAGCGCGTCTGGTATGCTCGTGTCACTGGACAGCTCTCGGCTGTGCTTCCCTTTGTAGTCTGTAATAGTTTGCAAGCCCTGCCACATCCGACGAGCATCAGAGCCGGTCTAGTACGATTTGATCTTAGTCCTGTATTGACGCTTTGCCTGTTTGACTTGGGAAAATCTTCTGTAGTATCATTAACAGCAGACTCGTACATTTCCTCAGTGAAAACAATGTACTGAGCAAATGCCATATTGGCTAACAAACATACCAAAACAAAGGCAAAGTCTTCTCACGCTTTGTTGATTTCAAAAACGCTTTTGACTCAATTTGGCATCAGGGTCTGCTTTACAAATTGATGGAACATGGTGTTGGGGGAAAAACATACGACATTATAAAATCCATGGACACAAACACCAAGTGTGAGGTTTAAATTGGCAAAAAACACACACATTTCTTTCCACAGGGCCATGGGGTGAGACATGGATACAGCTTAAGCCCCACCTTCTTCAACATACCCTACCGTTCAATAGTTTGTGGTCACTTAGAAATGTCCTTGTTTTTTAAAGAAAAGCACATTTTTTGTTCATTAAAATAACAGAAATACAGTGTAGACATTGTTAATGTTGTAAATGAGTATTGTAGCTGGACATGGCAGATATTTTATGGAATATATACATAGGCGTACAGAGGCCCATTTTCAGCAACCATCACTGGCACGTTGTGTTAGCTAATCCAAGTTTCATTTGAAATGGCTAATTGATCATTAGAAAGCCCTTTTGAAAGTATGTTAGCACAACTGAAACCTGTAGTGTTGATTACAGAAGCAATAAAACTGGCCTTCTTTAGACTAGTTGAGTATCTGGAGAATCAGCATTTGTGGGTTCGATTACAGGCTCAAAATGGCCAGAAACAAAGACCTTTCTTCTGAAACTCATCAGTCTATTCTTGTTCTGAGAAATGAGGGCTATTCCATGCGAGAAATTGTCAAGAAACTGAAGATCTCATACAACGCTGTGTACTACTCCCTCCACAGAACAGCACAAACTGTCTCTAACCAGAATAGAAAGAGGAGTGGGAGGCCCTGGTGCACAACCGAGCAAGAGTACAAGTACATTAGAGTGTCTAGTTTGAGAAACAGACGCCTCACAAGTCCTCAACTGGCAGCTTCATTAAATAGTACCCGCAAAACACCAGTCTCAACGTCTACAGCGAAGAGGGAACTCTGGGATGGTGGCCTTCTAGCCAGAGTTCCTCTGCCCAGTGTCTGTGTTCTTTTGCCAATCGTAATCTTTTATTTTTATTGGACAGTCTGAGATATGGCTTTTTCTTTGCAACTCTGCCTAGAAGGCTGTTTTAATGAAGCTGCCAGTTGAGGACTTGTGAGGCATCTGTTTCTCAAACTAGACACTCCAATGTACTTGGCTCTTGCTCGGTTGTGCACCAGGGCCACATATACAAGTTACACCGTTGCCCTAGAGCACACAAAATACTATAAATACCTCGGTCTAAACATCAGCGCCACAGGTAACTTCCACAAAGCTGTGAATGAGCTGAGAGACAAGACAAGAAGGGCCTTGTTTGCCATCAAAAGGAACATAGAATTTGACATACCAATTAGGATCTGGCTAAAAATACTTGAATCAGTTATAGAACCCATTGCCCTTGGTGGTTGTGAGGTCTGGGGTCTGCTCACCAACCAAGAACTCACAAAATAGGACAAACACCAAATTGAGATTCTGCATGCAGAATTCTGCAAAACCATCCTCTGTGTACAACGTAAAACACCAAATAATGCATGCAGAGCAGAATTAGGCAAATACCCACTAATTAACTCCAGAAAGGAGCCAATAAAGGAAGCAATTTCCAAACCTTCCATAACAAAGCCATCACCTACAGAGATGAAACTGTAGGTCCCCTAAGCAAGCTGGTCCTGGGGCTCTGTTCACAAACACAAACAGACTCCACAGAGCCCCAGGACAGCAACACTATTACACCCAACCAAATCATTAGAAAACAAAAAGCTAACAGAGCTAACTAGAATGCTATTTGGTCCTAAACAGAGAGTACGCAGTGGCAGAATACCTGACCACTGTGACTGATCCAAACTTAAGGAAAGCTTTGACTATGTACAGACTCAGTGAGAATAGCCTTGCTATTGAGAAAGGCAGCTGTAGGCAGACCTGGCTCTCAAGAGAAGACAGGGTATGTGCACACTGCCCACAAAATGAGGTGGAAACTGAGCCGCACCTCCTAACCTCCTGCCAAATGTATGGCCATATTAGAGACACATATTTCCCTCAGATTACAAAACTCCCATATCTACTGGGTGAAATACCACAGTGTGCCATCACAACAGCAGGATTGGTGACCTGTTGCAACAAGAAAAAGGCAACCAGTGAAGAACAAACACCATTGTAAATACAACCCATATTTATGTTTATTTATTTTCCCTTTTGTACTATAACTATTTGCACATAATATGACATTTGAAATGTCTTTATTATTTTGGAACTTTTGTGAGTGTAATGTTTACTGTTAAATTTGTTTTATTTCACTTTTGTTTATTATCTACTTCACTTGCTTTGGCAATGTTAACATATGTTTCTCATGCCAATAAAGCCCTTACATTTAATTGAATTGAGAGAAAGAGATAGAGAGAAAGAGCAGGAGGGAGGGAGTGAGTGAGAGAACACAGAAGGAGTCCATATCAGAGATCTCCAGGCTATTATCTATTCAGGTGTGAAATTGAGTGGTGAGACAGTCAGAGACAATAATGAAGATTTAACCAGACACACAGGAATGGAGGCCCTCTGAACTCTGGGAGAAGGGATCAATATAGGAACTCTGAGTGTGTGATAAAATCGACAGACAGCCATCATATATCACTCTCTCTTTCACTCTCTCGCATTCTAGCTGCTGTCCAGAATTCGACAATCTACCTGGGGGGGAACATATTAAATTATTATTTTTATCAAGTCGACTAAACACTGCAAACAGCCTACCTGGCCACTCGGAGGCTTCCACATGGTCCTAAAGCATACCGTTGCCTCGTTTTGCATTACATTCCAGTCATAAAACTGTCCCCCCCAGTCCCCAGTGAAAGTTGCGCCCCTGGCCAAGTGTATCGATAGCTGTGCGTTTTTATTATGATTAGCAGCTCATCGTGTCTACTTTAACATCGAGGAATATTTCACTTTCTCTAGTCATAGGAACAACATTAATTTGTGCACAAGACAGACGCAGTGCGACTTGAGTTTTGCCATCAAGTGGAAGACAGTGTCAGCTCTCTCTGGTTAGTCTCACCATAGGAAAAGAAGGAGAGAGCAGGCACCGTGAGATGCGGACCCTCTGCTGCTCTCTCCCTCCATCTGCTAAGACTAATACCCTGTTCAAAACAACTCGGAACTCGGAAATCTCCGACTTTAGTGCGTTCAAGACAACTGGGAACTCTGAAAAAAACGAGATCCTACTGGGAAAAATAGCTTTGAACGGTCATTCAACTCGGAATTCCAAGTCAGAAACTCTGGCATCTTTCTAGAGCTCTGAATTTCAGACCTGAAGATCACTGACGTCATGATTTTTCCCTAATTCCCAGTTGTCTGGAAAGTACCATGACCATCATATGCAAGTACCATCAGTCCAGTAAAATAAAAAAGCAAATGATTTGCTAATTATTTAAATGTATACTCAGCTGTGCCTTGCAAGTGCTATACCAACTGATCTATTTCTATTTTGAAATATAATATGGTCTGAGTTTTGGGGTGGTGGTGCTGTGATTCTTTTGCGGAGGGGGGGTGATGCAGAATAATTTATTTTGCCCACTCTGAAGACGTCTATATAGGTCCTCTAATACAGGACTAGTATACGCCTAATGCACTACTTTAGTGATTTTTTTTTAACTAAATGTATTTGAGTGTTTACCAGCATTTGTATCTTCAGTCTGATAAGTATTTGTACAAAACATTTAATCTGATAATACTTGTGGAATATAAAAATACTAGCTTAATATGTTTTCCAGTTTCTTAAAATACTTTGCAAATGCAACTTATTTCTATGTGAAAACTGAAATGGCCTATTAATTTCTTTTCACTCTCTAGGCTCTATTTTTGGCTGGCGCTAAGGAAGAGCAAATGTCAAACGCACGTTAGTTAGCAATTTCGTCATGTAAAAACTGTTGCACTGGCATTTTTCAGCCATAATGGTAGGTTTCGGCAATTAACCTGTCTAACATAAGCGTGCTTGCCCTGAGGTGGTGGGGTGGCAATATTTGAGGTGTCCTTAAAAACAAGTGAATAAATGACAATTTCATGTAGCAGTAATGGGAAGTTTTAAGACCTACAAAAAAGAACGGTCTTCGCGGTAACGCAATTGATAATGGCATGGATTTTGAGAACTGAATCACAGCCTATCGAGCCATGACGCACAGTACCCATGGAAGGAGAGATGTGCCTTTTGTGTCGGTGAATCTTGTATTTAGAAACATAAAAAACAATTGGTTTCCCGACATTTAGATTAATTTGATTAAAAAACAAGCATAGCCTACTCTCCCCCTAATCAAGGCTGGTTTAGCAGCATCGCATAGGTATGTGTTTTTATTTTGGCCATTAGCCAAAAGAATCCTATGAATATAGCGGTTTTAAATGGTTATTTTGGAGCCATGCTTTTTCATTAATCACAATTCACATACCTGCATTTCGCTTGTTCAAGTAAGATATCCATCACCATTTTTAAAGAGCGCCCCTTCGTCCGATTACCAAAGACACAAACTTCCAAACCAGGGGCGCAACTTTTTGTGCCCCCCAGTTTTATCATTGGAATGTGATATAAAAAGATGAAATGGTGTGCTTTAGGACCATGCGGATGCTTCTGAGTGGTCAGGTAGGTTATTTGGTGTGGTTATCCGACTGGATAAAAACATTTATAATAATAATTACGTCCCCCCTACTTCTAAAACCAAAGTTGCACCCGTGCCCCAAACTATTCAGTCCTCCTATAATGACATATCAACAGCAGATTTTTTGGAGAATCTTCTTCATACATAGTTAACAATACAATTGACAGGAGCCTAGTATTTTGTATAGACATGCACATTTTGTGCAAAGACAATTACACTTACGTGTGCACACAGTGCCATGGAACAAGCGATGTGATGAATGATATCAGGCTTCTATGTCACGCCCTGATCTGTTTCACCTGTCCTTGTGCTTGTCTGTCTCCACCCCCCTCCAGGTGTCGCTTATTATCCCTGGTGTATTTATCCCTGTGTTTCCTGTCAACCAGCGTTCTTTCCTAAATCCCTTTTCCCAGTCTCTGTTTTTTCCTAGCCCTCCTGGTTTTGACCCTGCTTGACCACTCTGCCTGTTCTGCTCTCGAGCCTGCCTATCCCCTTGTACTGTTTGGACTCGGACCTGATTACTGAACCCCTGCCTGTCCTGACCTCAAGCCTGCCTATCGCCTGGTACTGTTTGGACTCTGACCTGGTTTATGAACTCTCGCCTGTCCCCGACCTGCCTTTTG
Organism: Brachymystax lenok tsinlingensis; assembly: GCA_030435695.1. Taxonomy (NCBI): domain Eukaryota; kingdom Metazoa; phylum Chordata; class Actinopteri; order Salmoniformes; family Salmonidae; genus Brachymystax; species Brachymystax lenok. The sequence continues at coordinate 40,743,546 of CM059793.1, read as the reverse complement.
CTATAATAAATATCGGAGCTCAACCATCTACCTCCTGTGTCTGCATTTGGGTCTCGCCTTGTTCCCTTATATTCTGACCCCATCATATTTTAAGATTGCTTGTTTTTCGTTTCATACACTCTTAAAAAAACAGGTTCCTTATAGAACCAAAAAGGGTTCTATCGCTTACTTCATATAGAACACTTTTCATATAAAACCCTTTCATACGGGTCTTTGATCAGAACCTGAGAGGTTCTTCATCACTGAACCAAAATGGTTCCATATAGAACCATGCATGGTGACTTTTATGAATTATGGCTATTACTATTAAAAAGTTTTATTTTTTATCTAAGAATATAATTTTATAAACAATTAAATAATGAACAAAAGAATACCAGCATAGTTTTTAGAATTTATTGTAATTTTTGGCCAGGGTGGCATCTCTTTGTTTGAATGACGGTCCATGCCAACCCATGCCAATACAATAAAACTTTGTCCATTAGTTACAACAAAAAAGTGTTTTCTGCTCCGTTCTTAACCCCCCAAAACAGCAGATAGAGTTGAGACGAGCACAGGTTCAAGCTGCAGTGCAGCACCCCTGGATGGAGAGCATGTAGAAGGGCCTTGCTCAAGGGCCCAACGGTAGGGGAATGTTTTGAGTATGTGAACCCAGCAGGCCTCTAGTTGTCAGATCAATTCCAACTGTTTTTCTAACACCAGGCCCGGGATTTGAACCGGCTACCTTTCGGCCACAAGCCCAACTCCTTAGTCGCTGGACTACCTACTGCCAGTACACTATGAGTTGTTGCCTGACTGGTTCTAGAGAAGAAGAAAAAAGGAGAAAAAACATGAAATCATCTTAAGAAATTAGCATGAGTTAATGAAGACAAAATGCTATGCAGACATATAATTGTTATGATCGAGAAGAACAACTTACTTCCAGTTGTTGTCAGCAGCAGCTGAAAGAGAGATCCTCTGCCTCTGATAGTTCTGGGTTACTGCCAGACTGAGAACAATATAGATACTGATTAAGGCTATTGAATAACCAAGACTTATTATACATCATTTATACATACCTCCTCTTAGTCAGCAAGTCTTCTAATGGCTTCATGAAACATAGTCCCTCTTATTGAATTAAAATAAAAGTAACAATTAGCTAATTACCAGGCTGGGTCTGTAGCTTTATTTGGCATATCCTATAATAACAAATAATGTTTATTTGAAAGAGTTAGTTGGCTAGCTTGTAAAATGACGAATTAAAGTAGCCTTTTCTGGTTAGCTAGCTAACCTTAGCTTACAAACGTGCTCAAATTCTAATAACGTTTCAACTTATACACTCTTAGAAAAAAGGGTTCAAAAAGGGTTCTTCGGCTGTCCCCATAGGATAACCCTTTTTGGTTCCAGTTAGAACCCTATTGGGTTCCATGTAGAACCCTCTGTAGAAAGGGTTCTACATGGAGACCAAAAGAGTTCTACCTAGAACCAAAAAGGTTCTACCTGGAACCAGAAATAGTTAATCAAAGGTGGGGACAGCAGAAAAACTCTTTTAGGTTCTAGATAGCACCTTTTTTTTCTAAGAGTGTAGTTTATCCTATGACTTTGGCTTCATATATTTGAATTAACATAATCAACTATGCTTACCTTAAAACATTGAAAAATAATGTGCTTATTGGTAGGCTACTTGCAAGTTGGTTCAACCATCATCCTCTTGCATGGTCATGCTGGAATGTTAGCTGTTTTTTTTAATCGGAATGGTAGTTACATTTAGAATTGACCAAAAGGTTCTATATAGAACCCCTTTCATATGCTTTATTAAATACATTACTTCCTCTTGCATCTAGCTAGCATTTAGTTTACAACAGCATAGGTTTGTATGAACCTTGCTCTTTGCAACTCAGACCTTTGCAAAATCTGAATTCGATCTCCCCCTGGCATAGAGAGCTAACTGTGTTGGACGTCAACTAGACATTTTTCTGAACAGGCAAAATCATGCAGCAGCAACGTTAATATGGATATAAATGGCAATGAAAAACAGCAAAAACAAATGAAAAGGGCGCTAAATAGCTGTCATTTTAGAGTTTGATAACTTTTGTTATCTGTTGTTTTCTAAAATCCCCATTACACTCTGGGGTACGGATAGAACCCTCAAGGTTATTTGCCTTCACTCGTTGTATACACTGAGTAAACAAAACATTAAGAACACCTGCTCTTTCCCTGACTGACACAGACTGACCAGGTGAATCCAGGTAAAAGCTACGATCCCTTATTGATGTTACTTGTTAAATCCACTTCAATCAGTGTAGATAAAGGGGAGGAGACAGGTTAAAGAAGGATTTTTTAAGCCTTGAGACAATTGAGACAAGCATTGTGTATGTGTGCCATTCAGAGGGTGAATGAGCAAGACAAAAAGTGCCTTTGAACAGGGTATGGTAGTAGATGCCGGGCGCACCAGTTTGTGTCAAGAACTGCAATGCTGCTGGGTTTTTTTCACGTTTCCCATGTGTATCAAAAATGACCCACCACCCAAAGGATATCTAGCCAACTTGACACAGTGTTGGGAAGCATTGGAGTCAACATGGGTCAGCATCTCTGTGGAATGCTTTCGACACCGAATTGAGGCTGTTCTGAGAGGGGGGGCAACTCAATATTAGGATGGTTTTCCTAATGTTTGGTATACTCATTGTATATAGAACCTTTTTTAGTAAAGGTTCTTTAGTCTCCAAAAGGTTCTATATAGACCCCTAAATAACCTTTTTTCTATGAGTGTATCAAGTCCTCCATAGGTTACCCTTACCCTTGGCCACTAAGGCTGGTTCAACAGCAATGCGTTGTGTCTTTTTTTATCCTGGCCTTGTAAAGTAGCCTATCCATAAAATGTTTAAATGGTATATTCGTCAGAGTGTCTTGAATTGAAAATATACTGCACATTCTAAAATATACACACATATGCCTACCTGCATACTTCATTTATCTTGTTCAAGTATCCATCCCCATCTCCAAAGCCTCTCATCCGGTTACAAAAACGCACTCCTCCAAACTTCTTTAAATTATTCAGTCCTATAAAGCAATATCAATGGTAGGCAAGACCGTTTTGCTTATTGAGAACCTGCCTCATACATACAATTCAATATTGACAATGTTGACTGCCAACAGTTAAAAAATAGGCAATTTTTTACTGTTGCTATTACTCATTACTGTTGCCTATGTTATTTAATAAACTGTAGTGTCAATCCACAATGGACCAGGACAAGAATATTTAATTCCCCCAGGCGAATTAGAAATGATGACACTGCAAAGACCGTCAATAACCTATAGAACTTGAGACAAACACATGCAGTTTCAAGCCACGGAATGCTTTGGTTGGCCAGGGAGTGGCCAAGCCCTCATCACACCTACAACTTCATCAAAACCCAGCCCTTTAACGCCACCGCCAGCTATTACGGTCATAATTATGACTGTGAAAATAGCTAAAATATTTCTGACACACCCTTGGACCTATAGTGCTACCGCCAGATCTTAGATTTACCATTACATTAGGTTTGTTAAAATAGAGACCTCTATCTCTTTGACACACGCACACACACACATGAAGTGTGGCTGACATTGACAGATGGATCTCCAGTGAATACAGGTGAATGGATGAACAGAATAAAATATGTTTGAGAGCATGAGTGACTAGTGAAATGATTGATTTCAACATGAATGACTGGAGGCATTGAACCCTATAGCAATCCTCTCTGTGGTGGAGGAATGCAGGCACAGAAATCTACAGGCACCCTTGAAGCAGGCCTGGAGGCTATGTTGTTAATGAGAGAGGGGGTAATAGAGAGAGAGTTCCATATTATGCGCTGATCACTCATAAAAGGATGAGTACGTCACTGGGGCCGAGCTTCCTGCCATCAAGGACCTCTATACCAGGCGGTGTCAGAGGAAGGCACTAAAAAGTGGTACGGAGCGCCATGGCTGGGACTAAAATGCTCTCTAACAGCTTCTAACCCCAAGCCATAAGACTGCTGAGCAGTTAATCAAATGGCTACCAGGACTATTTACATTGCCCCCTTACTTTATTCTTATTTTTGCATTGACTCTCTTGCACAGGCTCGATGTTTACTCACTGGACTCTAACCGCACACTCACACATACTACACTGACACTCCAATACACACACACAGACACACAAAACACACACACACACACACACACACATGCATATTGACGCCACACGCGCTAACACGCACACACCATTAATTAAACACACACGCATACACATCCGCACCCACACGCACAAACACACACATCCATTCACACTCTTCCCATATGCTGTTGCTACTTATCTATGCATAGTCACTTTACCCCTAAGTACATCAGTGGCGGTCAGCGCCGTTTAAGATGAGTGAGGATGATCATTTTTTTCATGATAAGGGCCTTATTTCTATTACAGCATATTGGATGACTCATTCATATTCCATTCACCCAGCTCAATGTAACATCGATAGTTGTAGTCTACGACATGATACTCTAATTTCCCCTATACCCGTCATGAGGTTGCTACAACCTAGCTTATGAAGGAAAGTTTACAACGTAGGTACACAGATCGAAAGAATTTTGAGTAATCAAGGTGACACATTCAATACTGCCTTGCACACTCTCGCCTGCATCTAGCTGATCTAGGGTGTAATCATTAGTCCAACAGATGCAAACAAGAGTTTCTATTGGAAAAATTCAGGTATGCTTATCCCAGTTTCCTTCCGCTTGCTTCAGTTTTATGAAATGTTTTTCGACAGAATCTGCGCAATGAATACACCCCTGAACTAATGCAAACACAGTTCACTTTCATAGTAGCCACATATAAACCGATCGTATATATCATTCCTTCTCACATCTACAGTATCTATGCGCTCTCCTCCTCCTCTCACCTTTTCCCTTCGCTTGTGGACTTCAGTGCACAACACATCAGCTGTCTGTGACCAGGAAAAAAAAAACTTCCAAGCCAAACCTTCATATCATGACCGCTAACCGCTACACACAGCCTACATCATTGTCAGTTTATAGTCAGCATAGCTACTAGAACTAACAATCATGCAGTACAGTGTACAGTCAACAGCAAGCAGTTTAGCAGATACACCGGCGGGCCCCGGTGGCAATAAATTAATACAACCAAAAGCTTACCTTGACTTAGAAGAGTTCCAGTATTGGATAGACATAGCCAGCTAGCTAACATAGCATCCCTCTCTGTTTGAGCTGGGTGTTTGAGTAGGCTAAACTATCAAGATACATTTGATGTTAGCTAAGTAAGTGAAAGTGAAAGCTTCTCCTTCATTTTGGAAGAAATGTATTTGTTCAACAACTGTTCAACTATTGTCTTTCTCTCTATTTGAGTCAACTATTCACCACATTGTATGCACTGCACTGCAGTGTTTGCTAGCTGTAGCTTATGCTTTCAGTACTAGATTCCTTCTATGATCCTTTGATTGGGTGGACAACATGTCAGTTCATGCTACAAGAGCTCTGATAGGTTGGAAGACGTCCTCCAGAAGTTGTCATAATTACTGTGTAAGTCTATGGAAGGGGGTGAGAACCATGAGCCTCCTAGGTTTGTACTGAAGTCAATGTACCCAGAGGAGGACAGAAGCTAGCTGTCCTCCGGCTACACCATGGTACTACCCTAAAGAGTACTGCTGAGGCTACTGTAGAACATCATTGCAAAACAGTTATTCGGTGGTGACGTGAATATATTTAGTATAGTTTTATCTAAAAATGATAACTTTCTAAACTTTTCAAAAAAAAAATTCTTCTGAAATTCACTGAGGAGGATGGTCCTTCCCTTCCTCCTCTGAGGAGCCTCCACTGACCTATATGTACATATTGCCTCAATTACCTCGACTAACCAATACCCCTACACATTGACTCAGTACTGGTACCCCTTGTAAATAGCCTCATTATTCTTATTTCATTTCATTTTTTGTCATACTTTTTTAAAAACTCTGCATTGTTGGTTAAGGGCTCATAAGTAAGCAATTAATGGTTTTAGGCACATAAGACAAATACAATTTCATTTAGATTTTTTTAATGGATTTTTTAACACTGAGAGCTAGAATATGGTTGAATTTTTATGATGTGCAACATCGGAAGTTCCTCTTTCACACTTTCACACATATTTACTCTCCTGATAGCTGTCTTGTTCCCCTATCCAACTGAAATCTTTTCTAAATAAATAAATTACAGAATAATATTCTCATTGATCCGAGCCACTCATCTAACTAAGTTTGATTGGGCACTTCCTACTCTCTTAGAAAAAAGGGTTCTAAAAGGGTTCTTCGGCTGTCCCCATAGGATAACCTTTTTGGTTCCAGCTGCAACCCTTTTTGGTTTCAGGTAGAACCCTTTTGGGTTAATGGAAAACCCTCTGTGGAAAGGGTTATTCATGGGTCCCAAAAGGGTTCTCCCTGGAACCAAAAGGGTTCTTCAAAGGGTTCTCCTATGGGGACAGCCGATCAACCATTTTAGATTCTAGATAGCACCTTTTGTTCTAAGAGAGTAGGAGAGTGCCATAGCGTCAGCATCATCTCTCTCTCTCTCTCTCTCTCTCTCTCTCTGACACAGTGAAAGACAAAGCTCAACAGAGAACTCAATGACAACCTCCCCCTAAGAACCGGATGACTCTGGTGCTACTGTTAATGGAGGCACTGACTGTGCATTCTGACAGTGCATTCTAGCAGTGCAGGCCATCTAGTTGAATAGGAGCAGACGGGGATAAAAAGTGTGAGCATGAGAAAGAGAGAAGAGGTGGGGAACTTAACACTGCTGAACCCCTGACAACCACTGCTGAGACAGCATGCTGGGGTAAAGGTCACACACACACACACATCGAATGAAAACACCAAAACAAAATACTCGCAGGGGCATTGAATATGAGACAGTGCTGCCTAGTGTATGTGTGTGTGTGTGTGTCCCTCCCTGTGTATATGTACGTGTCTGAGCTTAGTTTTCATTCATTGTGTTGTCTGATAAAGATCTTAGCACCTCTCCCCTCTGTGCTTCTCTTTTGATGTGCTGCTCTCTCCATGTAATCTAATTTCTGGTCACGGTGGGCCTCCATCCTGCCCCAACAGCCTTTTGTGACAGAAGCCTCCCTCCCCCCACTCATCCCCACCACTCCCAGCCTGAACCCCCAGCCTTCAGCCTTGAGTAGGGCTGTGGCGGTCACGAAATGTAGGAGAGTGCCATTGCGTCAGTATTATCAGCATCATCATCATTATCTCTCTCTCTCTCTCTCTCTCTCTCTCTCTCTCTCTCTCTCTCTCTCTCTCTCTCTCTCTCACTGCCACAGTGAAAGACAAAGCTCCACAGAGAAGTGACAACCTCCCCCTATGAACCGGATGACTCTGGTGCTACTGTTAAAAAAATGTATCCATGCCTTTTGCGACCAGTGGCCGTTGTGCCCTTGGGCTGAAAATAATAATGATAATTCCTTTTTCCCTGAGTGCTGCGTGCTCCGAAGCACCTCTCACTGACATGGCTCTACATCACATGATCGGGTTTTTCTCACAGGCTACAAGTGAAGACAGACACGTCCTTATCCAATTCCGAAGTGCATATTGAAGATATTGGAAGAACTGTCCACATTTACTTTTCACCAGCCAACAAGATGAGTAGGCCTAACGAGCAGCAAAAGCACTAGCCTATGTCAATCTACATCCCCCATAGTGCAAAAGTTGACCTATTCTATTCTGTGTGAGAAACACTTTTTCCAAACATAGTCTGGGACAGTTGTGGGATGCGATAGATCCCAAATTAATACAACCACCAGCATCAAAAAACCTGTTTTACACAATGTGGCTGACGCAACAGATGAGAACGTTTAGCTTAAAATGTTGATAAACTATTGGTCTATTTCTTCATATTGTAAGCACAGCAATGCGCACATGGCAGTAGGCTACAAGTGTGAATGTTCAATTAGCGGGAAAACACCACTATCAAAAGTGACCGCAAATGTGATTATGCATGTAATGCTTTTATTATAAAGATGCATTTTTATTGTGAAAATTATTTAGTAGTTGTGATACAAATCAAAACATATAGGCCTATGGGCTAGGCTACATGAGGTGTGTGACTTTGATTAGAAAAGGTAGCAAAAAACAGCAATTTTTTCTTGCCTGGGCATCATTCACAAGTGATAGGCTAATATTGTCACCCATCAGACTGTTCTTGATTTCATCTTGTCTTTACATATACTAAATAATATATGGATGACATTTATCATTACACCCGTCTCAACACAGGAGCAGGGGAAAAATACATGTCATCTATGCACTTAAATATCAAATGGAAGACGCTTTCTGTGGTCATTTTTTTAATGCCAGCCAGGTAGGCTGTGCTCCTGTTGTAAAGATAAGCAATGTGCTTAATATTAGGAATGTTGTGGAATAAATACAGTAGGCCTAGCCTATAGAAAGCTGATGGGATCCTCCTCTTTTTAATAGAGGCCACCACTGTTTTCTCACGCAATTGCATAGCCTATAGAAATGTTGCGCAACATGAGCTCATGGGCTCTCATGAAGTGTTCGATTAGATTTTCGATCACATTTGCATTGATGTCAGAGTGATTAGAGGGACAATAGAGTGCTGAGTACCAGGCAGTTAGCAAGTTTGGTAGACTATTAATGAACTTCAGCAGCATCAGAGCTTGGAGAAGACTAATTACCGTAACTAAACGGATACGTGGAGTTTGACTGCCTTCATGACTCGTAATACGGCCACCGTAACAACCTTAGTCCTAGGAGTCTAGGACAGGGCCACAGAGGAGAACCATAGGATTCAGATAGAAGCCCCAGACTCTCTAAAGCTAAAAACAAATAATAGAAGTAGCAAGTTGGTCAGTTGGAGATGTCCAAGCGGTTTGGATCAAATACTGGATACATTAGCCGAGATCGGAATCCATCGGTCAGTAAAACAGTGCAGGGAAAAAAATTACAAATTCAAACAAGAATATAAAAAGATAAAAGACCACAACAACAGAAGTGGACTAGAAAGTGATATTTGAAGCCATGATGACGCAGAGCAGCGATGATCAGCACGGTAATACATTGTTACTATCTAGCTAGCTACCAATGTGTGCTCGAATAGTGAAGCAACAACCTCAGAACCCTACACCCCCAGGGTCCATCAACACAATCAATGCTCCTGCAACCCCTGAGCCCTGCACCCCCAGACGCCAAGGGTCCATTCTCAGTTGGTAAACAGTTCAATGTCAATGTTCACTTGTTTAGCCCTAATCACACAATTTAGCTGTCTTCAACAGGGGTGGGCAGTGTCATCCACAGAGGGCTTTTGTCATGGCATGGTTATGTTCCTAAACATTATTCATGGAGACAGTGTGGATCTAGGATTTTACATATAAAACTGTCACACTGATTCAATTAATCATATATCTTTATTATTTGCATCATTGGTGTATCTGGTTGGTAAATCTGGTTGGCCCCATACTGGCCTTTGCTGGATAATACTGAATACATTTGATGAGACAATACATGGTTGGAGAACAAAACTGCACTCACACAGGCTGCCTTCAGGTTTGCTTTGGAGTCTGTGCCTTATCATTCCTGAACTGTACATGTCATTAATTCTGCCTAAATATTTTCCCAGGGAAGAGAAAACACACTGCGAGCACAACCAGGAAATATCTGAATATCATGAGGGAGGCCGAGGCCTCATACCTGGAGACACTTGAGGCCCAGTGTCAGCAGCAGGATCAGCACTTCAATCAGCTGTGTGAAGACGAGGCAGCAGCCAGTGCAGCAGACAGGGCAGCCAGGGCGGCTGAGATGGCCCAGACTGCCTCGATTATCAACATCTTAATAGCTGTATTTGGACAGTTTGTCCAAGCAATACAAGGAAGTCAGACACCAGCAGCAGACATGTCACTACACTCTTAGAAAAAAAGGTGCTATCTAGAACCTAAAACGATTCTACTGCTGTCCCCATAGGAGAACCCTTTGAAGAACCCTTATTGGTTCCAGGTAGAACCCTTTTGGGTTACATGTAGAACCCTTAAGCTGGTCTTTCAACCGGCTGAAGCGATCCTCTCCTCGCATGATGAAAACTTACATTGTGTATTTCTCCGTCTCTTCTCAGCTGTCTCCTCTCGTTCAGTCTCCATTATTGCCCACAAACAGAAATTCAAACGATGGCATAAAACTCCTGGTTATCTCCTCCAGCGCGGCTCCCTGCTCCATACTTAAAAATGCCAGTCACCGAGGATCAAGCAACAACCAACAAGTCTAGTTCGTACTGGTTCTGGCACGTCCCGGCTTGGTTCCTCTAGTGGAATTGCCGCATTAGAGTCACCCTGCATGCCTGTTTCAACTACACAGCAGGGACGCAGGGACCACTAACAGTTACAGTCCAGTCTCAGCAAGAGCCCACGGCTACAGCTAACATTTTGTAGCAGGTTAAGCTAATGGTTTAACTACTAGGATATGTATCACTATCAGACTGAGCTACACAGCAACAAGAGTTGATGACTTCAGATATGGCAAAGGAAAGCTAATAGTTGAAGATTAACACCATTGGGAATAGCAACAGCCACTGTTGCAGCTCCAACAGCAAGATGAAGTAGAAGCTTCAGCTACAGCAGGGTAGGCTATGGCAATGCTACATGAAGCTGGTGTGACTAACACCTCTGCTAGAGCACACCACAGGGACAGATAAGGGCTGTTACAGTGGCCAAAAAGGCTAACTGCAGTAGTCCTCCACATGTGTGTCAGTGTGTGTATGCAAATCACGTGTGTGTTTTGCAAGTGTGTGTGTTTTGCATGTGCACTACTGAGAGAGGCTGTAGCTCTGGGGCTGTAGCTCTGGGGCTGTAGCTCTGAGGCTGTAGCTCTGGGGCTCAGCCAACAAAGCCTGCTTGCATCTTAATACCCCTCCTACCCCCGGCACAGCCACACACATACACAAACATCCCTCACACTATCTTATACACATCCTGTGGTGTAAGGTCCCTCTTTTGTTAGGTGTTCCTCCCTTTGTGTAACCGACAGTCTACTCGGCATACTGAACATCAGCTCTGTGTGTCACCAGACTAACAACAACCCCACATTTTACCTCAGTATTCAGTATTCAGTAGCAGTAGACTGCTCCTCTCTCTGCTCTGGGACAAGTGATAAACACCCGTCTGTATAATACAGCTGTGAACACAGCGTCGTGCCCTCGATGGCTACAGTGTACTAGAGAGTCCGTCTACCAGAGAAAAACCCACTGACCTGAGACAAGGCTTCCGTTAGTCCCGCCTGGGTCTGTGTGTCAGAGTCAACAGCTACCATCCACAGAGATAGGATATCCTTCTCCTTGTTACACTTAAGCCAGAATGATGAGGAAAATCGACCTCTCCCTCTCTCCGTTCCTCTCGCTCTCACAGAGGCACACAGGCAGGGTCAGGCTCGCGCTAAACTACTGCCTTGCTGCTTTCGCCGCATCCTCCCTTCTCTCTCGGTCTACATCGCCTTTTCACCCTCTCTCTCTCTCCCTCTCTCTCTCTCTCTCTCTTGTTCTGCTTCTCTCTTTCTCACACTCTCTCTTACTTACTATAACTTCAACGTACCTTTTCCTCCTTTCTCCTCTCTGTCTCTTCTCTGTGTGTTTCCAATCAGTAGCTTGTGAAGATAATCACATTCCAGCGGAGACAGGGCATATGGCGGGGGAACGCTACCCACACATTAAGACCCCCTCTGTGTGTGTATGTGTGTGTTTGTGTGTGTCGAGCAGACAATCAGCCCTATTGTGTGGGAGGAGGGGAAGGGCCAGAGAGCGGGGAGGAAGCCAATGGCCCTCATCTGCTGTCCCTGCTGCTGCTACTGGCCGCGGATGTCAGGTGCTGACCCTCACACAATACTCCCCTCTCCAAGGAGACTACTGGCCGCGGCTGTCAGGTGCTGACCCTCACACAATACTCCCCTCCAAGGAGAGAGAGGAGAGAGGGAGAGGGAGTGACAGTGATAGAGAGGATGAGAGAAGGGAGCCAGAGAGAGAGAGAGAGAGAGAGAGAGAGAGAGAGAGAGAGAGAGAGAGAGAGAGAGAGAGAGAGAGAGAGAGAGAAAGAGATGGGTGATGATGACTGAGGTGGGTGATGACTGAAAAATAGTTTAGTCAATAAAGGCGCAGCTCCTGAATCAGATATTCTAGCAATCCTTAAGATTTTGTTTAAAATGATGTTCCATGTGTCTCAGTCAATTGTGTGTCTTTTTATTCCATTCACACCAATTCAGTGGTCATGTGACAGTAGGCTCGGGGGTGGGTCAATAACTCCAGTGCCCCCTTCCCCTTTGAATGCAGTTGAGTCAGAGTGGTTTGTGTGGGGGGGAGTGTGCGATGAAGAGATTGAATTCCACCTACTCCATTCACATGGCATTAGAGCCAAATGCTCCTGTGTCACAACCATACACTGTGGTCACACCCCGATTTACCATTAGAGCACAGAGAGGTCTGTTTGTGGTTGAACGGAGAGCCACTGATGTGATATGGTGAGTAACAGGTGGGGGAAAGTGTTGTCATATGTGCTCTGTTGTGAACTCACACTGGCCTGAGAACATGACCTATAGGACGGCCAAGTGTTACTCAGGCCGCTTGCACACACAATGGCCATTTAGGGGCATCATTCTGATCATGTCTGCTCTAATTCAGCGTGGCACGCTCGACACTCCTGAACTGACCTCCCACTGGGCTTTTGTCAACTAACCTATATTCTACGTGAAATTAACAACAAATGTCACCATGTCATTGGATTTAGGTTAAAAGTTGGGTGAAAAAAAAGACAATATTCAGTTTTTCAAATCCAGTTAGTTTTCATCACATTACATTTTTTTGTTGAAATGACGTGGAAACATTTTCTTCCTTCGCTCCTCTCTTTCATCTCATCCCTATCTCTGCATCCCTTCTCCATCTCTCCTCCCGTCTACTTCCCCCAGTCAGACAGTGAGCCTGGGGCTGGTAGTCCTCTCTCCTCATAGTCCCTTCATTGTTAACCTCTCTCTCCAGAGGTCCGGTCACCATGCTTCCTGACTGACAGAGAGAGAGCCAGACAACAGAGCAGTCACTATCCAGGGGCACCCTCAGGGCCAAGCCACCATGCCTCCCTCCCGACCAGGCATCACACCTCGTTAAGGCACAGTGGCATTAGTGACAGGAAGGGTCCCATCAAACCTCAGAAAACAATAACCACGTCGTGACGCCAACATCCCCACTGCCTCACACAAAGCAATGTGTGTGACGTGTGAGTCTGAATTTGTGAGCATGTGTGTGTGTGTGTTTGGGTGTGTGTGTGTACATATGCCAGACCTGAGAGTGGACGCTGGGGAAGCCCAGCCACTCTCTTACAGTCTTACTGGTTTTACTACAGAGCCATGATTGCCTCCAGGTCACTGCTCTTAGGGTCACAGGCCTGCAGTCACAGAGACAAGAGGGACCATGTGCCTGGCTCAGTGTGTGTGTGGAGGCCATAAAACACCCCTCTATTACAGACATTAGGAGTGTGTCTAATAGAGATGGGAGTCATTAAAGAGACTGGGGTAGATTGGAGGGACCAGCCTTTCTGCTCCTGCTGCCTCACGGCTCAATGGACTCTGAATGAACAAGTCAGATCACATAGGATCTGGCAGCATTTGTATGTAAAACCCCAGGATTTCCAGGTCTCTGAACTCAAGAGTGGAATGGATGAGATACTGTACTATGTTAGCAATGTATAAAAATAACCAGTGAGACAATTTCACTTTCTGTTCCGTTTCTGCCATTTCAGTTGAAGGTCGACTTATTTTCAGTGTGGCTGAAACATTAACTTGTTGAAGTTACGTAGTAATAAAACATTGAGTCTGGCATTTCACTGAAGACACAGTGGACCAGCAGAAGTACACCTGGGAAGTTCAACGTTTCACATGGAAATTACTTTGAGATTTACAAGCATCTGGCTTCCTATTTAACTATTATGTCAACAAATCGAATGGTTCCTCTGAGTCAACATTTTTATTGATTATTGTCAAGGCAACGCTTATTCGCCACGGTGGCATTTAACAGCACTATTGATATTCGGACAGTGAGTGATGGGTTCGCCTCAATATTCACTCTCCATAGCTGCTCTGAACTGTAGTGCACGTACACACACTGTATAGTACAGGCATGAAATTAAACACACACACGCACACACTGGCACGCAAACACAGGCACGCAAACACAGGAACTCACTCACACACACACACACACAAGCACATACAGTACACACACACTCACTATTTACTTGTAGATAAAATCATCCTTCCTGTTTGTATTGGCGCCACAGGTCCCAGAGTGGTGTGGCGGAAGATCAATTCTGGGGACCATAGTTTTTCCTGATCTGGTAACCTGACAAGGTAAAACTCCGGACCTTACACGGTATGACGCAATTAATCTGTTGTAAAAATGTTAAATATGGGCTATGATGGGACCAGAGTTTTTCTAATCAAGTCACATGGTTTAAACAATCTCCTGGAAAAATTCCTGGCCTTGGGGAGGATGAAAACCCTGTCAAACTGCAGCAACATTTTACTTTTCATATGAATTCTATTTTAAAGAAGGACTAGGGGGGTTTCCTATACACAGACACAGAGAAAGCAACATGATTGGACAATAAACCTTACAGGGCTGAGCTCTCTTTATGCTGGTTTGCATCGTGTACTCCTGCCCTATGTAACTGTAGGCCTAGTAAAAAAATAACTCACAGTCTATGTCAGCTGGTGTGTTTACTGATTAATTCCAGTTAATCATTTTGGGATTGAAAAAGTCTAGGTAGCCTAGTCAGCCCTACTTTGAATAAAAACCTAATTTGATCCCATTCACATATTCCCACAAACAAATGGGCTGTAAATACACAAGGCGTTGTTTACCCTGGACAGAGTGACAGGGAGCATAGTAGGCTAGACTATGCAGCTGCTGTTGTTAGTAGCCTACAGTTGATCAGACTGAAAATGCTCTTGTTTCCATGCAATACATAATGTCAGATCGCTAATGTTTAGGTGTATAGGCTACTACATTTATGTAAGAGTTTTTGCTTGTGTCTGTGGAGAGTGCGCCTTGAGCATTGTCTGTTGTGCCCGGGCACAACCTGCGATTTACGTGATTTTGATTGGTCAAGACACCCAAAGAGCCAACGGCAGCACTCCGGTATGAAGGACTGAGAAATTGTGCGCGAGTTGACAAATCATGAGGCCCCTCTTTTTAACACTTTTGAGTCTATGTGTTTTATAAAACTAAATCAAATGTTTACCACACCTGATTGAAAAGTGCTGCGGCAAATGCCGCCTCGCCACTCGTTTTCCGACTGCCCTCAGACTAGGCTAGATCCTCACTGCATCTCCGAAACACACACACGCAAGCATGCACAAACTCAAGCACAACTATTTACCAGCTGCCATTATGTTGTTCAAATTCAGAGAATGAAACAGGTCATTTCAACTCCTGCTCTGTGACTACAGAGCCCTTGCAGTCATCTTCCCTTATACTGCTGGCATCAGGAGAACACTGCTTATAGAATAGTAAAGTCAATGAGAACGTCACTGCAGCTGTGTAGCACTCTCAGAGTCTTGTGCATAGCCACTACCCACCACATCTCTAAGAGTGGAGGATATGCGACACACACACACGCACACACACACGCACACACACACTCGCACAACATTAATTAAACACACATCACTTACTGTACACACACCCTGGCTGCAAGCAGATTCCCACCCTCTCATCTGAGCCTGGCGATCTCTCCTGTAATCTCTCTCTCTTCCTCTGCCTCCCACTTGATGAAGGTCACAGTAGGAAATATTGCAGAATACAGACATATGCACACACACACAGTACAAGGAAGCACACACACACGTGAGCATGCACGCACACACACACACACACACACACACACACACACACACACACACACACACACACACACACACAGTACGGTGCAGCACACACACATATGCGCTTAGTTGAACACACACACATCCACACATCCAGACACAGTGTGGCCTGCATGGCTGATGGTTGCTGTCCCCATAACGGACAGAAGGGCACATCTATCACTAGGGCATGGCATGAATGGCATCTGCCACATGTCACAGGACCAGACCACATTGATTGGCTCTTCTAATCTCACATAGTCAGGTTGGCATGACCTGCTGTGAACGATTCGCCCCAAATCTGCTCTGCAGGCAGAACTTAGCCCCGTCACAATCCAGTCACGCAGAACAGAGAAGAGCAAGCCACAAAAGAACTGCAAGACAATAATCTGCCAGACAACAGCACTCATCTCCAAAACACAATTGATTAAAGTATCTGAGAGCATTTGAAACCACTGTAGATGCTTGGATGCCAGCGACAGCCATTAACTGGCTGAATCCCCGGGGCGCGAGTTGGTTGCAGTTGTCAACAAAGCAGCATGACAGAAAACGACATTGCGACACTGCGCTACGCTCCGTCGGCTCTGTTTGCTGTGTTCTGTGTAGACCCCTTAAGAGTAAATAGGTGTACATGTGTTGTCAAACTCCCACCCTCTGGTGGCTGACCTGAGTATTGATTGCAACGCTGTTTATTAAAATTATAACCTTACTCCTCTTTCAACTCTTTCATGAGACCACATCACAGTCAATAAATCAAACCTTGCTGCAGGGAGATGACAACCTTCCCTCTTCTCACAGTTTCACACCATCTGACGGACACCACTCCACACACACACAAACCACACAAACAGCAGTGAAACACACTAATCCCACCCCGGCAGGTGTGTGTCTGTGAGAGCATGCAACTCCTGTCAGTGTGCTCAGTAATGTGATCGAAGAATGATGTCAGTGCTCAGGCACACTGGGAGGAATGCTGTGGATCAATGGAGAGAGAGAGAGAGAGAGAGAGAGAGAGAGAGAGAGAGAGAGAGAGAGAGAGAGAGACATACCAGGAACAACAGAGAAACAATAACAACCGCTCTCAGAGAGACTATTACAATGCTAAACATTGCCCTTTATTGGTAACGCTATAGTATCTCACTAGACTTGTTCTGCTACAGGTAGACAAGCTGAATTTTTGGATCTATAGGCTCGAAACAACACGAGTGCACACAACAAAGCTTCAGATAGGAGGCTGTTGGGAGGAGATAAAGGAGGACGGGCTCATTTTAATGGCTGGAATGGAATAAATAGAATGGTATCAAACACATTAAACATATGGAAACCACTTTATTTTTTATTTATTTTCATTTAACCTTTATTTAACCACGTTTAATTCCGTTCCATTTATTAATTTCCATCCATTATAATGAGACCGTCCTCCTATAGCTCATCCTAGTAACCATATATGTAGGCTGTGTTTAGTGTTTCCCGTCCTCTCTCATGTGACCCTCCCCACATTGTAACAATGAGTGTGGTGAAAGGAGCAAGTCCTGCTGCTCCCAGCCTTTTCCTTCCTGCTGGCCCACAGAAAGAAAGCATGCTTCACACTTTCCTCTCTTCTACTATGAACAGAGGGAGAGTTATCCCTCCTCTCCATAATACACACACACAAAATCGGGTAATGGGCCATCGGGGATTTTGCCAAAAGGACAGAGTGGTTGTTACAGGGACTTGAGAGAGTGGACGGTTCCCAGGACTCCGAGAACAAAACATACATTTTTCCCAGGCTGGTAACTATAAGTGCACTCACTCTCTACAACACCAGTCCTGGTCCTTGACAGCAATGCCATGTATCCCAACCATGAGACTGAATGAATATAAAACAGAATTCTGCTCAGCTCATTGGTCTTATAGCTGTTGTCTATTGCAGTATATATATAGGTCATGTAATATTGGATGAAATACTTATTAGTTACATAAGTAATCATACACATCCCTTCATTTATGAGATGAAATCACACAGAGCTAGATGTACCAAGATGGCGTAGCAGTGCAGACGTGTTTTTGTTCGTTCCCTCGTGTACTTTTGTATTTTTCGTCTTTTTTGTATATATTTCAAATTTATTTTCAATATGTTTTCCATTTTTTATATTAAATATACCTTCCGGTAACCTGCCTCACCCAATGTGTTACCTAACCGCTATTTTTTTAGACCTTTTTAGACTGAATTCCATTGTAAGCTAGCGAGCTAACCAGATACTAGCTATTCAGTCACTGTTAGCCAGCGCTAGCGGCCTTTACCTACTGCACAGACACCAGCCTTTTTTTAGCCCGGATAATACTCGCCAGCCTACCACCATCGGACTGTTTCTCCACTACAACGCCGGATCCCTGCCGTAAACCCTGGACCACTACACCTGATCTCCACAGCTAGCTAGCTGCCACTGAGTGACTGAGTGGCTATAGTGGCTAACGCCCCTGCCCCGGAGCTAGCTCCAGTTAGCCGCGAGCCAGGCGCATCTCACGGCTAGCAACAACAATACCTCTCTCGCCATCTGGCTTGGATCCCTCCCGACACGACGCCCCGTTGTACAACCTCGACTGGTCTGCCAACGATTACTCCATGCGCTCTGCCTGCAACCGGCCTCCGTCGGACGTCGGAGCAGACGGTTCTACCAACCCCGGCTTGCTAACTCTTAACTTTAAACGCTGTGTCTCCTGCGTGCCGGCGTAGTAATGACTACCTAGCGGCTTCCCTGTCCCATCTATTGCTGTTCACTGGACCCTATGATCACTCGGCTACATAGCCGATGCCTGCAGGACTATTCATTAATCACGGTACTCCATTCTGTTTATTTATTTTATTTTTATTTATCTGTCGGCCCCAGCCGCGTACTCAGGCCCTGTGTGTTGCTAACCAACCCTCTGCCCATTCATCGCTAGTTTACCTGTTGCTGTTGTCTTGTTGCGGTCTTACCCGTTGTTGTCCTAGCTAGCTCTCCCAACCAACACCTGTGTTTGCTTTATGCCTTGCTTTATGTCTCTCTCAAGTGTCAATATGCCCTGTTTACTGTTGTTTAAGATAGTTATCATTGTTTTAGTTTACAGTGGAGCCCCTAGGCCCACTCTACATGCCTCAGATTCCTCCTTTGTCCCACCTCCCACACATGCGGTGACCTCACCCAGTATTACCAGCACCTCCAGAGATGCAACCACTCTTATCATCACTCGGTGCCTAGGCCTACCTCCACTGTACTCTCACTCCGCCATACCCCTGTCTGCACATTATACCCTGAATCTATCCTACCATGCCCAGAAATCTGCTCCTTTTATACTCTGTTCCCAACGCACTAGACGACCTGTTCTGATAGCCTTTAGCCGAACCCTCATCCTGCTCCTCCTCTGTTCCTCGGGTGATGTGGAGGTAAACCCAGGCCCTGTAGCCCCCAGCACCACACCTATTCCCAGGCCCCAGGCACTCTCTTTTGTTGACTTCTGTAACCGTAAAAGCCTTGGTTTCATGCATGTTAACATCAGAAGCCTCCTCCCTAAGTTTGTTTTACTCACTGCTTTAGCACACTCCGCCAACCCTGATGTCCTGGCCGTGTCTGAATCCTGGCTTAGGAAGGCCACCAAAAATTCTGAGATTTCCATACCCAACTACAACATTTTCCGCCAAGATAGAACTGACAAAGGGGGAGGAGTTGCAATCTATTGCAGAGATAGCCTGCAAAGTTCTGTCATACTTTCCAGGTCTATGCCCAAACAGTTCGAACTTCTAATTCTAAAAATTAATCTCTCCTGAAATAAGTCTCTCACTGTTGCCGCCTGCTATAGACCCCCCTCAGCTCCCAGCTGTGCCCTGGACACCATATGTGAATTGATTGCCCCCCATCTATCTTCAGAGTTCGTTCTGTTAGGTGACCTAAACTGGGATATGCTTAACACCCCGGCAGTCCTACAATCTAAGCTAGATGCCCTCAATCTCACACAAATCATCAAGGAACCCACCTCTGCTGTTTTCAATCAGGATCTCAGCAACCACTGCCTCATTGCCTGCATCCGCTATGGGCCCTCGGTCAAACGATCACCCCTTATCACTATCAAACGCTCCCTAAAACACTTCTGCGAACAGGCCTTTCTAATCGACCTGGCCTGGGTATCCTGGCAGGATATTGACCTCATTCCGTCAGTCCAGGATGCCTGGTCGTTCTTTAAAAGCAACTTCCTCACCATCTGAAATAAGCATGCCCCTTTCAAAAGATGTAGAACTAAGAACAGATACAGCCCTTGGTTCACTCCAGACCTGACTGCCCTTGACCAGCACAAGAACATCCTGTGGCGGACTGCTATTGCATCGAATAGTCCCCGCGATATGCAGCTGTTCAGGGAAGTCAGGAACCAATACACGCAATCAGTCAGGAAAGCAAAGGCTAGCTTTTTCAAACAGAAATTTGCATCCTGTAGCTCTAACTCCAAAAGGTTCTGGGATACTGTCAAGTCCATGGAGAACAATAGCACCTCCTCCCAGCTGCCCACTGCACTGAGGCTAGGTAACACGGTCACCACCGATAAATCCATGATAATCGAAAATTTCAACAAGCATTTCTCTACGGCTGGCCATGCTTTCCTCCTGGCTACCCCAACCCCAGCCAACAGCTACACCCCCCCCCCGCAGCTACTTGTCCAAGCCTTCCCAGCTTCTCCTTCACCCAAATCCAGATAGCAGATGTTCTGAAAGAGCTGCAAAATCTGTACCCGTACAAATCAGCTGGACTAGATAATCTGGACCCTCTCTTTTTAAAACTATCTGCCGCCATTGTTGCAACTCCTATTACCAGTCTGCTCAACCTCTCTTTGGTGTCGTCCGAGATCCCAAAAGATTGGAAAGCTGCCGCGGTCATCCCTCTCTTCAAAAGGGGTGACACCCTAGACCCAAATTGCTATACACCTATATCCATCCTGCCCTGCCTAGTTAATAAACAGATCATTGACCACTTCGAATCCCACCGTACCTTCTCCGCTGTGCAATCCGGTTTCCGAGCTGGTCACGGGTGCACCTCAGCCACGCTCAAGGTACTAAACGATATCATAACCGCCATCGATAAGAGACATTACTGTGCAGCCGTATTCATTGACCTGGCCAAGGCTTTCAACTCTGTCAATCACCACATCCTTATCGGCAGACTCAACAGCCTTGGTTTCTCTAATGATTGCCTCGCCTGGTTCACCAACTACTTTGCTGACAGAGTTCAGTGTGTTAAATCGGAGGGCCTGTTGTCCGGGCCTCTGGCAGTCTCTATGGGGGTGCCACAGGGTTCAATTCTTGGGCCGACTCTTCTCTGTATACATCAATGATGTCGCTCTTGCTGCTGGTGATTCTCTGATCCACCTCTATGCAGGCGACACCATTCTGTATACTTCTGGCCCTTCTTTGGACACTGTGTTAACTAACCTCCAAACGAGCTTCAATGCCATACAACACTCCTTCCGTGGCCTCCAACTGCTCTTAAACGCTAGTAAAACCAAATGCATGCTTTTCAATCGTTCGCTGCCTGCACCCGCCCGCCCGACTACCCTGGACGGCTCTGACCTAGAATACGTGGACAACTACAAACACCTAGGTGTCTGGCTAGACTGTAAACTCTCCTTCCAGACTCACATTAAACATCTCCAATCCAAAATCAAATCTAGAATCGGCTTTCTATTTCGCAACAAAGCCTCCTTCACTCATGCTGCCAAACTTGCACTAGTAAAACTGACTATACTACCGATCCTCGACTTCGGCGATGTCATCTACAAAACAGCTTCCAATACTCTACTCAGCAAACTGGATGCAGTCTATCACAGTGCCATCCGCTTTGTCACCAAAGCCCCTTATACCACCCACCACTGCGACCTGTATGCTCTAGTCGGCTGGCCCTCGCTACATGGAGCCAGACCCACTGGCTCCAGGTCATCTACAAGTCCCTGCTAGATAAAGCCCCGCCTTACCTCAGCTCGCTGGTAACCATAGCAGCACCCAACTGTAGCACTCGCTCGGGCAGGTATATCTCACTGGTCACCCCAAAGCCAATTCCTCTCTTGGCCGCCTTTCCTTCCTGTTCTCTGCTGCCAATGACTGGAAAGAACTACAGAAATCATTGAAACTGGAGACACTTATCTCCCTCACTAGTTTTAAGCATCAGCTGTCAGAGCAGCTCACAGATCACTGCACCTGTACATAGCCCAACCAACTACCTCATCCCCTACCGTAGTCATTTATTTATCTTGCTCCTTTGCACCCCAGTATTTTTACTTTGCACATTCATCTACTGCACACTTACCATTCCAGTGTTAAATTGCTATACTGTAATTACTTCGCCACCATGGCCTATTTATTGCCTTATGTTCCTTATCTTACCTCATTTGCACACATTGTATGTAGATTTTTTTTCCCCTACTGTATTATTGACTGTGTGTTTGTTTTACTCCAATGTGTAACTATGTGTTGTTGTATGTGTTGAACTGCTTTGCCAGGTCTCAGTTGTAAATGACAACTTGTTCTCAACTTGCCTACCTGGTTAAATAAAGGTGAAATAAAAAATATATAAAAAAATAAAATAGATGTATAGTACAACGGAGGCAGTATACATTTCCTAATCACTTTCTCCGTCTCTCGGTAACCTCTTATGTTTTGCTCCTGTTTATGGGACACAATATGTCACTTTTAAAAAACATATGGTCATTGAGCTGTAATATAAACCGAGCAGCTGACGTCTGAGAGCACAGCCAAAGACAACATTCAGAAAATGGACCTCTCACTGGTAGAGAATACAGATGAGCTGCGTGTCGTCTCAGTTAATGGGGGGCAGGATAGAGGGCATTGGGGCTGAAAGAGAGGGATTGGCATGCTCCTAAGACGGCTGTGTGGGTGGCAGGGTTTGTGTGGATCCCAGGCTTAGGAGAAACACTCGAGGGCTTGAGACTGAGGTTAAGACAGGATCATGAAGAGGGTTGAAATTGTTACATTCAATTCACAATTTGCACACCTTCCCTTGTTCTCTCACACACTTTTACTTATTGACTTATGTCTACTCCCGCCTCATACCTGTACTCTGTCTGATTCTATATAGTCTACACTACAGTATGGAGCCAGCTTAAACAGATACACAGAGCAGGCTACATCCCTCTCTCACTGTGGTCATTTGCCTAACTGCAACCATTGACGCCAATCCTACAGTAACACAGTCAAATTCTCCACATCTTAACAACAGAAACAGCTTTACCTTTCCGTCTCCAAAACCAATATTTCCGACGTCGGTTCATTTTCAACATCCAAAGTCAACGCCTTATCTTTAGAGAGCACTATTTAAAATCATTCATTTTCAACCTCGGAAGGTTCTAGACTACGGTCATCGCATGGCCTTGGTGGTCCCCTGTATCTTTTGGTGAGTGTCACTGTGTCACAGCATGGTGTGTTCTACTCCTGTAACTACCAGGTCCCCTCCTGACGGTCACCTACCCGAGGAGACGCGGCGGCGCAGCGATTGGGACCTGCGGTAGCCGCTGGCCAGGCAGTCCATCCTGTCTCCCTGTCCGGACGGTAGGGCTGACCACTGGGGCAGTTCGGTGGGCGTACAGGCAGTCAGAGAAAGAGAGAATGAGGCATACAGAGCCAGAGAACCAGAGAGGCAGGGAAAGTACATCTGACACTGGGGCTGGGGCCACACTTCCTGCACATGAACGGTGGCCTGAAATACACCTTCCTCCCTCGCTTTCCCCCTCCTCCCTGAGCTGGAGAGAGAGCTGGGGGGACAGCAGTAGTAGGCCTACACAGGAAGGATGGGGTGGTCTCCGTTTCCCGTTTCTTTAGGTCCACTGTGGACTGGACTGGAGAGTCTGTCAGCACGCAGTCAGCCATGTGTGAAACGCCACACTAAATTCTGGAAGCACCGGCTGTTGCACGAAAATAAAAAATAGGCACTGTGACTGAGCCAGCTAGCTAGTTACCTCTGGGCAGGCATGGGTTTGGGCTGGTCTGGGATCAGTGGGCTTTTGGAAAGTAATGTCTCTAGTATCAGAGATTCCCCTTAACTCAACTTAGTGGCTTTGACAGCTAATTGTATGAGGGTTCTGGATGCCTTCTGGTTGAAAGAAACAACACCATTGAGTTGGAAAACACAGTGGCCTTGAATGTTGACGTGGGTGTGAGGACTGAAACAGACAGAGAGCTCTTTGGGCAGGTGGGGGGAATACTGCAGGAAGTGTGTCATCAGACCCTTTCTCCTCCGTCCAGTCCAGACAAACTCATACACACATTTCTGTACAAACACACTAAAATTAGCTCTTTCCCTCCACCTCCTCATTGTTTTCCCCATAGGCCTGAGAAAGGAATGCCCCGTCTTCCCAGAATGAGGACGGCAGTGTGTGTGTGTGGTGGTGTACTCCCTTACAGCCGGGAAAATAACTGTAACATAACAAAAGAGTGAGTGGCCTTGACTCCCTAACTGTATTACCCACTGGGCTGGAGAAAAACACTTACAGACAAACACGTCTGATAATGTGAGACAAGAACCCATTATATCAAATTGACCATTCACATCCTGGGTAAAAGAAAACAACGCTGAGGCTGCACTGCCAACTTCACTTTATCTGTAGAAAACAAGTCATAAGGAACAAGTCATAGGAAGAAGTCAAATAAGTGGATATAATGCAATGACGGAAAATGTATGCACACACTACTGTAAGTTGCTCTGGATAAGAGCGTCTGCTAAATGACTAAAATGTCAAATGTAAATGTAAAGATAATGTCATGGGAAAATAAGGGAAACCATAGGAGCTTTTCCTTTTCCACATCTAACCTTAGAATTAACAGGGGGAAACAAAATATATTTAATTGTATTATATAATTTGCTTTATTACAGTGGTAATTGGTCATGAAACACCAGTGGTTGCCGACTCCCCACAACTGCTTTTTATCAAAGGCATTTCATCAGAGACATTTTTGTGAGCTTTCAGTACCATCTAGTGGAGTTGATGAGAACTGGAATTGTTAATATTCACCACAGTTCAAGCAAGGCTGTCGCTACAGGCCTGTGTGTGTGTGTGTGTGTGTGTGTGTGTATGTGTGTGTGTGTGTGTGTGTGTGTGTGTGTGTGTGTGCGTGTGCGTGTGCGTGTGCGTGCGTAGACTAAAGCCCTCTGAGGAATGTGGCCAGAAATATATTACCCATTTTCTGTTCTGTGAGACACGCCCCACACCCACCTCACTGTGATCACTCACAAATAGAAGGAGGGCGTGTCTCGGCATACCAATCACAGCTCTCCTCGACCACACACACACACACAGTCTGAGACCCACTTAAACTAAGCAACACATACCTGTATCTTCCATAGAAATAGCATTCCAAGAGTTAGAATAATCTCAGTGCAGGAGGTACATAAAGCCCTGCAATCCTTAGATCAGAGAAAGCCTGCAGGTCCTGATCTTCTTGATCTCTGCTTTTTAAATCTGGCAGCTGATTTAAAGCTGAACCACTTACATATCTGTTCAGTCTAACCCTGGAATGTAATGAAATTCCAAAGATCTGGAAATCAGCATTTGTCCTACCACTTTTAAAACAGGGAGATCCAACTCTTTTCAATAATTATAGGCCAATTTCAAAGCTGTCACCCCTGGTGAAAATACTTGAAACCCTTGTGAGTGAACAGCCAAAAGAGTTTTTCTATACTAACTATTTCATCAATGTACCAATCGGGCTTCAGGAAGAAGCATAGCACAATTACAGCAGCCATGAAGGTTTTAAATTACAGTGGGGAAAAAAAGTATTTAGTCAGCCACCAATTGTGCAAGTTCTCTCACTTAAAAAGATGAGAGAGGCCTGTAATTTTCATCATAGGTACACTTCAACTATGACAGACAAAATGAGGAAAAGAAATCCAGAAAATCACATTGTAGGATTTTTTATGAATTTATTTGCAAATTATGGTGGAAAATAAGTATTTGGTCAATAACAAAAGTTTATCTCAATACTTTGTTATATACCCTTTGTTGGCAATGACAGAGGTCAAATGTTTTCTGTAAGTCTTCACAAGGTTTTCACACACTGTTGCTGGTATTTTGGCCCATTCCTCCATGCAGATCTCCTCTAGAGCAGTGATGTTTTGGGGCTGTCGCTGGGCAACACAGACTTTCAACTCCCTCCAAAGATTTTCTATGGGGTTGAGATCTGGAGACTGGCTAGGCCACCCAGGACCTTGAAATGTTTCTTCTGAAGCCACTCCTTCGTTCGGCGGTGTGTTTGGGATCATTGTCGTGCTGAAAGACCCAGCCACGTTTCATCTTCAATGCCCTTGCTGATGGAAGGAGGTTTTCACTCAAAATCTCACGATACATGGCCCCATTCATTCTTTCCTTTACACGGATCAGTCGTCCTGGTCCCTTTGCAGAAAAACAGCCCCAAAGCATGATGTTTCCACCCCCATGCTTCACAGTAGGTATGGTGTTCTTTGGATGCAACTCAGCATTCTTTGTCCTCCAAACACGACGAGTTGAGAAACACGACGAGTTGTTCAGAAATGTGGTGGGTACTCTCTTTGTTCGCAGGACTTTATCCTGCTAACTGTTCCAAATGTCCAAACTGAATTTGGCAAAAGGGCTTTTATGTACTCTGTGTCACTGGCTTGGAACGCCTTACAAAATATTTATAAACTGGAAGAACTTGTCCCAATTGGTGTTTTTAAATCACTGATGAAGGATTTTGAGGCTGATTCCCTGACCTGTTTTTAATTAGCTGTTTTATGATTTTGTTCTACTCTTGTGAATTCTATGGTTTTTACTAGATTACTTGTAGTTTTTCTTGTTGTCTGTCTGTAACTGTGTAATGACTTGGTGCTGCCTATCTTGGCCAGGACGCTCTTGAAAAAAAGATTTCAAATCTCAATGAGCCCTTCCTGGCTAATAAAGGTTAAATAAAAATGTCATTTAAAAAATGCTAAAAGATTTACGTATATTATTTGATACTAATACAATAGTCCAGAGAAAGAGATTTTGTTTAACAATACATTTTAAAAAATCGTAAGAAAGATAAAAAAAAGGTAAAAATCTAAAGAAAGAATGTAAAAAAAAGGTAAAAATTATTCGCACCCCTGTTTTCAATACTCCGGCATCCTACCCTTGCGAAGATAACAGCAATGAGCCTATTTCTAAAATGTTTTATGGGATTGGAGAACACATTGGGAGGATCTTAGACCATTCCTCCATATAGAATCTTTCCAGATTCTAGATATACTTAATCTTTGCCAGTGGCCGCCCACCCATTAGGGCGTTAGGGGCGGCGCCCACTTGTGATTGGTAAAAAAAACAAAAACACCTGTGATTGGTAACAAAAATATAATTCATGGATTATGTTTGAAATGCTCATAAAAGTCCTGTTTCAAAAATCTATAGTTCAAAACAAGCTGTTTTTCATCATATGATGCATTTTGCATTCATGATGATGTGGAAAGTGACACTTTGCTTCTTGAAAGTCCCAATATCTTGAAAATTTGACTGCTGACACTCAAAATATTTTGGAACTGTATCAACAGTGGACTAATGAAAGAAATATCAAAAGAGTTTTTGTGTGGTGTTTTCCTTTAAAAGGGCCCCAGGACCAGTGGAAGCAAATAGCCCCATAACATCAAAGATCCACCACCATATTTTACAGTTGGCATATTATTAATAAGAGAACACTCTCATAAAACTTTCATTGACTTTGTGGAGGATAAAAAACATTTGACCTTTGGGTGAATATTAAAAAAAAGTCATGACAAAGAAAGCGATGAAGATCAATGTAGTCTGGCTTTGACTCTAAGATCAAGATGTGGGCTGATGGGTGATGTCTCTGCATGCCAGCTCCAGTCGGATGTCCTCGTGCAGACTGCATCAATATTGGTCGATCAGGGCCCTGACACTCCATCCCGCGCCGGCGGCCAGAGTTCGGAACTCCAGCGCAAAGTCCTGTGCGCTCCTCGTCCCCTGTCTGAGGGGGCTCTACCCTCAGGTGGATGATCAAATACTGCCCGGAAACGGAGGGTGAACTCCTCGTAGTGGTCCAACGCCGCTCCTTCCTCTCCCCATATGGCGTTGGCCCACTCCAGGGCTTTCCCGGATAGACAGGAGACGAGGGCGGACACACTCTCGCGTCCCGAAGGAGCCGGGTGAACGGTCGCCAGGTAGAGCTCCATCTGGAGTAGGAACCCCTGACACCCGGCAGCCGTCCCATCATACTCCCACTGGGACCAGGTGAAGGAGGGGTAGACAGTTGTGTGGGTTGTGGAGTGGGAGGTTGTGTTGATGGTAGAGGCGCTGGAAATCCTCTTCTCTCCCATCGCTCCATGCTCTGCAGCACGCTAGCCATGGCTGTGCCGAGACTCTGTAACATTGTCGCTTGCTGCTGAAGGTGCTCCTCGACTTGTAGACGAGGGCTGGGTGATCCTGCTGACTCCATGGGTGGTGCGTGATTCTGTCAAAGTTCTCCGTAATGCCGGTAAGTAAGAGTCAGGCGCAGGACAACGAATATGAGTTTTCAAATGCTTTACTCAATATTTCCAAAATACATGAGTGGTGGGAAAAACCAACCACTCGAAAACACGGAACCAAAGAAACACAAACAATCACGCACAAAAACATGAGGGGAACAGAGGGTTAAATAAGGAACATGTAATTATGGGATAGAAACCAGGTGTGTGTATAATGAAGACAAAAAAACATAGAAAATGACGGTAGCTAAAAGACCGGTGACTTCGACCGCCGAAAGCCACCCGAGCAAAGAGAGGGACCAACTTCGGCTGAAGTCGTGACAACATTACAGAATTAAAACATACAACATGATCCAGCCCCAAAAAAAGCATTTACACTCCGTAACAGAGTCTCCCATCAATATTTTAAATTCATTCAGTGGTACTAACATATCTAGATGAAGCATGGATTGTAGGTTATTCCATGCGTCTGGTGCACAAGAAGAGAAGGCAGTCTTGTCTAATACTGTGAATGTCCTGGGGACTTTAATTTAGGGCTAGGGCCCTTTTTTCTCAAATTCCGCCAGAATGACGTGCCCAAAGTAAACTGCCTGTTGCTCAGGCCCTGAAGCCAGGATATGCATATAATTGGTACCATTGGAAAGAAAACACTTTGAAGTTTGTAGAAATGTTAAAATCCAAAGAAAAACCAACCAGAATTATTTTTTTCTTTGAGAGACCATGCTCTTACAATGGAAAGTATAAGGGCATACTGGACATAAGCTCCCTGGATGCAATTCCTATGGCTTCCACAGGGTCAGCAGTCTATGTTCAAGGTTTCAGGCTTGTAACTTCAAAAACGAAGAAGAAATATACGTTTTAGTACAGGGACACAGTCTTGGAAATTCGTGTTTGCGCACGCCATGAAGAAAGGATGCACCTGTTAAAATTGGTTTCGTATTGAACATACTTCATTCCGTATGACATATTATAGTTTCATTACATTTTAGGGTATCTGAGGAGTAAATATAAACGTATTTTGACTTGTTGAAACAAAGTTTAGGGGTAGATTTTCAGATTCCTTTCTCTGCATGTTGAACGAGTGGACTACTCAAATCGAGGGTGCTAACTAAACAGACCTTTTGGGATAATAAGAAGGATTTTATCTAACAAAACGACACTACATGTTATAGCTGGGACCCTTTGCATGACAAATCAGGGGAAGATTTTCAAAAAGTAAGTGAATATTTAATCGCTATTTGTGAATTTATGAAACCTGTGCCGGTGGAAAAATATTTTGATGTGGGGCGCCATCCTCAAACAATCACAGATACTGTTAATCGGACAGTGCAGTTAGATTAACGAGAATTTAAGCTTCAACCGATATGACACTTATATTTACCTAAATGTTTAATATTAATACTGGGCTGGGAGGACGCACTGGAGGCCTGGTGCGTGCAGCCGGCATAGGTCTCACCGGACTGGGACGACACCCTGGAGGCCTGGTGCGTGGAGCCGGAACAGGACGTACTGGGCTGGGATGACACCCTGGAGGCCTGGAGCCGGAACAGGACGTACTGGGCTGGGACGACACCCTGGAGGTCTGGTGCGTGGAGCCGGAACAGGACGTACTGGGCTGGGAGGACGCACTGGAGGCCTGGTGCGTGCAGCCGGCATAGGTCTCACCGGACTGGGACGACACTCTGGAGGCCTGGTGCATGGAGCTGGAACAGGACGTACTGGGCTGGAGAGGCGCACTGCAGGTCTGGTGCGTGGAGCCGGAACAGGACGTACTGGGCTGGAAGGACGCATTGGAGGCCTGGTGTGTGCAGCCGGCATAGGTCTCACCAAACTGGGACGACACCCTGGAGTCCTGGTGCGTGGAGCCGGAACAGGATGTACTGGGCTGGGACGACACCCTGGAGGCCTGGTGCGTGGAGCCGGAACAGGACGTACTGGGCCGGGACGACACCCTGGAGGCCTGGTGCGTGGAGGTGGGAACAGGACGTTCTGGGCTGGGACGAAACCCTGGAGGCCTGGTGCGTGGAGCCGGAACAGGACGTACTGGGCTGGGATGACACCCTGGAGGTCTGGTGCGTGGAGCCGAAACAGGACGTACTGGGCTTGGAGGACGCACTGGAGGCCTGGTGCGTGGAGGCTTGGCGTGGAGGCTTGGCGGCGTCAGTGAAGGAGGCTTTGTAGCCGATTCTAGATTTAATTTTGGATTGGAGATGTTTAATATGAGTCTGGTGCGTGGAGCCGGAACAGGACGTACTGGGCCGGGACGACACCCTGGAGGCCTGGTGCGTGGAGGTGGGAACAGGACGTTCTGGGCTGGGACGAAACCCTGGAGGCCTGGTGCGTGGAGCCGGAACAGGACGTACTGGGCTGGGATGACACCCTGGAGGTCTGGTGCGTGGAGCCGAAACAGGACGTACTGGGCTTGGAGGACGCACTGGAGGCCTGGTGCGTGGAGCCGGAACAGGACGTACTGGGCTGGGATGACACCCTGGAGGTCTGGTGCATGGAGCCGAAACAGGACGTACTGGGCTTGGAGGACGCACTGGAGGCCTGGTGCGTGGAGGCTTGGCGTGGAGGCTTGGCGGCGTCAGTGAAGGAGGCTTTGTAGCCGATTCTAGATTTAATTTTGGATTGGAGATGTTTAATATGAGTCTGGAAGGAGAGTTTACAGTCTAGCCAGACACCTAGGTATTTGTAGTTGTCCACATATTTTAAGTCAGAACCATCCAGAGTAGTGATGTTAGTCGGGCGGGCGGGTGCGGACAGCGAACGGTTGAAAAGCATGCATTTGGTTTTACTAGCATTTAATAGCAGTTGGAGGCCACGGAAGGAGTGTTGTATGGCATTGAAGCTCGTTTGGAGGTTAGTTAACACTGTGTCCAAAGAAGGGCCAGATGTATACAGAATGGTGTCGTCTGCTTAGAGGTGGATCAGGGAATCACCAGCAGCAAGAGCGACATTGTTGATATATACAGAGAAAAGAGTCGGCCCGAGAATTGAGGGGTACGTTCCGAAGAGCGGTGCTGGGTTCCGGCGCGGGACGTCCTGGATCGTTCTCTAATTCGGGACTTCCACAGTCGTCGCATCTCCGGGTGGGGTACTGTCACACCAGCCTTCACTTTGGCTCTCCCTCCTGTCCAGATCAGGCGTTCGGCTTCACCGGCTTTCTAGCTGCTGCCGAACCTACTGCAGAAATGATTAAATATTAAAGCATTAAAGCTGGTTGAGAGAATGCCAAGAGTGTGCAAAGCTGTCATCAAGGCAAAGGGTTGCTACTTTGAAGAATCTCAAATATAAACTATATTTTGATTTGTTTAACACTTTTTTGGTTACTACATGATTCCATATGTGTTATTTCATCATTTTGATGTCTTCAGAATTATTCTTCAATGTAGAAAATAGTAAAAGGTGTGTCCAAACTTTTGACCGGTACTGTATACATTTACAAAAAATATATATGGGCGATTGGAAATGATACAGACAATTACATTGATGGAAGCTTCAATCTATCTGCAATATTAAAGCTGATCTACCCCCTGAAAATAATAAAAAATATAAAAACACAATTTAATACAACATTGAAAGCATATGATAATATCTTGTTATGTAATAACTATATAAATCATGGCGATGGGGGTCTTTCTGCACCCAAAAATGATATCAGTGAGTCGTGACGTCAGTGAGTCGTGTACTGAAGAGGGGCCTATTATGTAGCCTGTTCAGTAGGGCCTCCTTGGGAAACTTAAAGACTGGTTCCTCATTCTGACACAACACCATTCATACATTAGTCCATTATGAGAGAGATGCAGCTGCAGGAATGCTGTCCCTGTAATTCATGGCTTACAATTCATGAGGTGGTAATAACCCATGTTTATTACATGCAAAATGAACAGACTAATAAAGCTCTCATAGTTATAATGAACTGAGTGAGTTGCGCAAAACAAGGGGTTGAATTAAAGCCAGTTAGTCAGTGAGAGAGACAGAGGACTCCACTCAGTACAACAACCACCACAATAACAACACAACACAGAGCCATTGATTCCTCCAGCCCCGCTATGCTATCCCAGGGAGCCCTGCTCCTTCCCAGGGAGGGGAGAACATAAACAGATCCTTTGTTATGGCCTCAGAGGAAGGCTCATACTAACACCAGGCCACCAGGCGAAACTTTCAGACCCGGCCTACTTGGTGTGGTTGAAGAAAAAGTTAAACTGACATATTATAGTGTGAAGGCTGGAGATATCTTGATGGACATACAAACAAAAGCAGTCTTTGGACCATATGGGGACAAGTGTAGAGTGTGTTTACAGAGACCATGTTAATAGACATCACCTATCAGAGTGGTTAAAGGTGATTTCAACCACAGAGGGCTACAGCATCATATGGTGCAGACTAGGGATGCTCGGTATACCGTATGTACCGTATCCAGGGGTATTTCAAAGTACCCTCGGTATGATTTTCCAATACCGTCAACAACGTTTAAAAAAAAATCATTTAAATATTTGTACTGTTTAAATATATACCTGCAGTCAACTTTTGCACTGGGTAATAGATAAAGCAGATCGCATTCATAATTTTGCCTGTTAGATTCTTTTTCATTATGAAGCTTACCGGTTTCCCAGTTACGTTTGGCAAATATATTCTGTGCTAAATAAATTCTCTCCAGCTGGGCAGCTGTCATTAGGCCCACCACACTTGAAGTAGCTTGAATGAATACATTCACTGCAATAAACGCGTGTCTCGGTCTTGGCCACTTATCTCCACCTTGGCAAAAACTGTGTGTAATTCTAAGGGTACAGTATACTGCCCGTTTTCAAGTCAATTGGCTCATTTTCATGCCTCTGACATGCGGTAATGATAAATAATGGTGTAACTGTATATAGTTTTCTTGGCATTTAGTTTTAATTATTGTGATTGGCTCACGTTTAAATGGTACGGTGTACCCCCACAATTTATTTTCCCGGGATGCTGGACCGGACCATACCGGCTTACTTTCACCCCTGGAATCAGCTGTGTTAGTTAAGGAACACATCAAACAAGTGGACTGTCTGGGGGTACTCAAGGAGAGGTTTGGGAAACACTGAAGATAATATTTAATGACGTTCCAGAACCTTCTCCTACAAGGAGGACAAAAGAAATCAAATGCAGCAAAAATAATCCTTCCATTCTGCCCTAGTGAGTCGTGGTCTCTTGTGGAGCTAACGAGCACCCAGCAAACTCAAGACTGAAAAGGGAAACAGTGGGCCTTAGTTACAGTTAAAGAGGCTCCACTGCTCCTTCTCTTAAAACTACTTAAGGATCATTGGGGCGCTAGCGCCCCATTCCCGACACTACCCGGAGAAATGTAAGGCGCCAAATTCAAAATCCAAAAGTTGAATTATAAAACATTCATCAATATACAAGTGTTGCATACTCTTCAAAAGCTTAGACTCTTGGCAATATCACAGTGTTGTCAGATTTCAAAAAGGCTTTACGGTGAAAGCACAACATTTGATTATTTGAGGATAGCACCTCACATATTTTATGAATTAGCATAATATCATAACCAGTGCGGGTCTCACAAAACACATATAAGAGCTAAAATAAATCGCTTACCTTTGATGATCTTCTGCTGAGGGCAATCCGAAGTGGCCAAGCAAGACAATCCATGTTTCTTTTGTTAGAAAAAGTCATTGTTTATATCCATAAATCTCCGTTTGGGTGGGCGCGTTATGTTCAGAAAATCCACAGTCTACTTGCCCATTGAACAGTGAAGAGAAAGCGTTCAAATTATACCTATCAACTTTGCCCAAACAAATCAAACATCATTTATAATGTATCCTTAGGTATCCTTTTATCTATATTAATGATTATATTTCACCCGGATAGTATCCTAAACGATAGAAAAGGAAAATACAGAGGAGTGCGATCACGGTCTCGCGCACAAAAAACTCAAGTGACTTCCTCCATCCTCTTACATATTCTTCTTCTATTCAGCTCTCTTCCATGATAAACGCATGAAACCTTGTCTAAAGACTGTTGACATCTAGTGGAAGCCATAGGAATTGCAATCTGGGAGCTAAAATACCCAGCTTTGAATAGCATGCCAATTGAAAATAGTGTGACATGACTGATTCAGACATCCCGGATGGATTTTGCTCCGGTCTTTGCCTGCCATATCAGTTCTGTTGTACTCACAGACATTATTTTAACAGTTTTAGAAACGTCAGAGTGTTGTCTATCCAAAGCTACTAATTATATGCATATCCCAGCTTCTGGGCCTGAGTAACAGGCTGTTTACTTTGGGCACGTTTTTCATCCGAACTTCAAAATACTGCCCCCTAGCCCTAAGAAGTTAAGATTTCCCTTCAATGTAACTAAGGAGCTCAACCATGAAAAACAGCCCCAGACCATTATTCCTCCACCAAACTTTACATTCGGGCAGGTGGTGTTCTCCTGGCATCCACCAAACCCAGAATCATCCGTTGGACTGCCATATTGTAAAGCGTGATTCATCCCTTCAGAGAACACGTTTCCACTGCTCCTGAGTCCAATGGCGGCTAGCTTTACACCACTCCAGCCAACGCTTGGCATTGTGCATGGTGATCTTAGGCTTGTGTGCGGCTGCTCGTCCATGGAACATTTTATGAAGCTCACAACAAACAGTTATTGTGCTGACGTTGCTTCCTGAGACAGTTTGGAACTCGGTAGTGGGTGTTGCAACCCAGGACAAATTATTGTGACGCGCTTCAACACTCGGCGGTCCCGTTCTGTCAGCTTGTGTGGCCTACCACTTCGCAGCTGAGCCGTTGATGCTCCTAGACGTTTCCACTCCACAATAACAGCACTTACAGATGACTGGGGCAGCTCTAGCAGGGCAGCAATTTGATGAACTGGCTTGTTGGAAAGGTGGCATCCTATGACGGTGCCAGATTCAATGTCGTTGAGCTCTTCAGTAAGGCCATTCGATTGCCAATGTTTGTCTATGGAAATTGCATGTCTGTGTGTTCAATTTTATAAACCTGTCAACAACGGGTGTGGCTGAAATAGCCAAATCCATTAATTTGAATGGGTATCCACAAATTTTTGTATATATAGTGTATTTGTACTGTACTGGGTTAACATGAAGAGATAAGCCTAATGTTTGGGCAGTCGTTCCATTTGAGAATACAGGGGGAAATCACTGATCTACACATATCTAAATAGGTAAGGTGATATACAGTTGGTCTAATATACAGTAATATACAGTACCGATATAGATACCAGGTAAAATGAAAAGTATAGTCAATGTATAGTCAATAGTCAATGTTTCATCCTGTTGGTCTGCATTTGGTCCAATATAGTCACATGAGTATACCTATAGAGCAGCAGGTGACTGTTGGCCAGAAGAGAAGCCACTTGAGGATGACTCATGAACCCTATAGTATTACCTCACCTCTTATAGCGTCTGCTGGCTCACCCCACTTGGTTTAATTAAGTGACATCTGACTTGGCTATTTCTGTTAGTACAGACACAGTCTTAAAGGGTCACCTCACCACTCTATCCTGGAGGTGACATTGCTCAAAGGCAAAGTTTTCCTTAATCAGCAGGTAGGAAGGCTACAGTTGCCTCTGCTTTTAATAAAATATTTCCTGTGCTCCATGTCATTTGCAAAACCATGTTTAATCTCCCCAGGCTGGAAGAGATAAGACTGGGCCATGTCATTGTTCCACCTCTCTCTCTCTGTAGCTTGCCCAGGCACAACACTCTATTGTGTGTTTACAACATGGTTCCTCACAGTCAGTCACTATGGGATTCCTTTCTATTCCCTCACCTCAAGGCAAAGCCCAGAACCCCTCAGTCACAGCTGTAAGACCCCAGCTCCACCTGCCCTGACCAGGACTCCCAGTAACAGAAAGAAGGAACATTAGTCAACAGTTGAAAAGGAGGAGGAGGGGGAGAGATCGAGGCAGAAAGAAGTGGAAGGGGGGACAGGGTATTAGATAGGCAACCAACTTTTGTATATGTGATATGAATTGACATATCAAGTGAAAAGTGGGCATGTTGTTCTGTACTGAAGTAGAAAAATATTCTGTCCCTTGAGGCATTGAGGTAATTACACAACAGGTTAGGGCTTGTCTGCAACCTTCCACTTCCTACCTGACTGTTCAGCAGTCTAGCGCAATTCAATCTTCACTATGTAAACAAATACTACAGGTATGGCCATTACATGGCCATTACATACATTCACAATGGCTCAATAGATCATGTTCACCCAATGACAAAAAAAAAGGTATGTGAAGCAGTTAGGGACAGATCAAAATGTACTGGTGGAGAGGGGCTGGTCCAACTCAAGGTGTCAAAAAAGAAAAAAGCGCCCCCCCTCCCCAAAGTAAAAAATATTTTCACATGACCCTCCCCTTCTACAGTAAAATACATTTAACACCCTCTCCCCTTATAGAATTAACTCAAAATAATGTATATGACCACAAATAACTGCAGTGACCCTGTTTATAAACATGGATATTGACTTTGCCACTTCAGCATGCTTTTGTGGCACAGTCGATGCCACGCAGGGCTACGGGCCAGAATGTTGAGGGTTCGCCGACCACCACAGACGAGCTCACTCTCCCCTGCCTGTTTCATTACACTACGATCAGAGCCGGCTGCAGACAATGATCAGCTAGGAGAAATCAGATTTTCAAAATTTTGATGCTATATTTATAATTATATAAAATATATGCAATTAATTTTCCACCAACAGGTTTATGTGCCAATGCACCACACAACCAATAAACAAAGCATACCGACTTCGGGCACTTCAATATCATGGTTTGCGTTTTCAACTCCAAAATCAATAGGGGAAAAAGGATACCTAGTAAGATGTACAACTGAATGCATTCAACTGAAATGTGTCTTCCGCATTTAACCCGACCCCTCTGAATCAGAGAGGTGCGGGGGGCTGCCTTAAACAAAATCCACGTCATCAGCGCCCGGGGAACAGTGGTTTATAAAGGAAGAGAAACTTAGACCCCAGAGAGATAAAGATACAGTATGCAGGTGACATGACACTGACTTGCATTTCTTTATGTCAGATGGCTACTGCATCTACTATACAGATATAGACGTACAGAAGACGTCATACATGTTCTATCCAAATATTTTGTAGAAAGATAAGCATTATATTGTTAGATATTGTCGGAGTCAGTTGGAAGGCCGGTGCACACTGCCTTTATATCATAGGCCAGCAGCAGCTAAAGCTTAATAATAGCCACACCATACCAAACCTTTATAAACGTTTCTAAACTTTATTAGGGTAATATCAGAAGTAAGTCAAGCCATTGTCTATAGGGAAAACAAGCAGGGAAAAACGCACTACCCTCCCCTATGCCCCCCCAAAACCCCAAAACCCTCCCCAATGCAAAAAAAAGAAAGAATGACAACCCTCCCCTATTTTGGACCACCCCTCCCCCCAGTAAATTTCGATCTGTCCCTAAATACAACTAACACGATAAGATTGTTACAGTAGTCTGGACTGTGAAGCCAGGCAACACTATCTCTTTTAGTTGCTATGTGGACATGCACAACAGTAAAAAAGTATCACCATGGAATAGCCATTATAGGAGACCTCACCACAGTATCAAGACAATATTATACTGTTATATACACATTATTACATGTTACACAAAATATTACAATCCACACTGTCTGCACACAAACCTGAGGACCTGAGTTTTTAGCCCCTTGCGTGACACAGCCTTTACACCACCTACGCACTGCCACCGGTTCGGTAGTCACTCACCTGAAATCCTTGGGCTCAATTTCTTGGGCTCCATGTCCGACTTGTCAAAAGTTCGGGACTTCTTCCGGAATGCGACCCGTCTGAAGTCGTCCATGCCCTTATCCTCCGATGACTTTTCCAACATCGAAAAGATTCACAGAGCGAGCAGCTCTATCGGTAACATTAATCCCGCATTCAAATGTGCAACTGACAGTCAACATACTACAGAAAAATTCCATTCCATGTCAAAGAACTCATAAATCCCATTTATCATTCACGGCTAAATGAAACAAAAAACGTCTTGAAAAATCACGTGGCAAGTTTATTTTCCGGATACGTGCCACAATAAATGCTACTGTTAAACCCGGACCAAAGTTATTGAGCGATGCGTGCGCTGTGCTCTGCCTTTCTGGGTCAACATCATCATCCGGTCCGCTTATCTCTGTACAATCACCTTGGAGTTGGAGAAGATCGTTTCAAACCACGCCCTGTTTCACTGTTGCTCCCATTGGAGGAACCATCTCTCCCCCATCCCCTTTAGAAAGGGAACCAGAATAATTTCACTTAACAGGGATCAATATTGCGATATGAAAATATTGTAGCTTTGGGCGGGTATGTAAAAAATAGAGCACAGAACCTGGAAGGTGTTTTGCATACAATCTACTGTACAATGAAGACGGGCAGGGTTGTGTTACTGATTGTAGCCTAATAAATAACCATAATGATAGGGTAACATTTGCAAATACATGCAAACTGTTATGAGGAGAATGCCTTAAGGTTATCATGATCATAATTGAGAAAAAAAGACTCAGCCAAGCACAAACGTCCTATATCAGTCCAAGTTGTTTTATTTTCTATTGAAACAAATGTTACACTGTTTTAAGCGCAGTAAGAAACATTTACAAGACAACCCAATACAGTATATTGCTATCTGTCCCTTTTTCTTTATTGATTAGGGTTTCTAAACCTCAGTTAAGATTCCAGGGCACTCCATCAGAGGCGTAGGAGTGACTGACATTGGGGGGGGGACACATTTTGCTATAGCGTTCTAGGGGCATGCCCTCGTAAAAGAGAGGCACTTCACACTATCTTACCTGTTGGTTTGTTGCCTCTCGTTTTTTCTCCCTCTCTGCCTGTCTGTCTGTTCATGGCTGTCACTCTCCTGTCATGATCATTATAGCACCATGCAACGTCTTAACACGTGGACCACTCCTTCATGACCCATAATCACTGGGATGATGAAGTTAAAGACATCTAAGCTGAAACAACTCAAATTTGCCTGCTAGTTTTCCAGGGGTGGTGTGCGTGCATTTGCCAAGAACTTTACTTGCAGTCCTTTGCTCTCCTTTGAACAAAACTCATATGTCCCCTTTTTTTTCTCTTCTGGGGTGGACATGTTACCGGCTTCTAACATTGCCCTCTGTATCACAATCTTCCACTGATAAAGTTAACCTGTGCAGAGAACCAAGGCAGTAGGGTAAATGTTTTTCCATAGTTTGACACCAGTCGTACACTAGACTAGCTTTGGACCTCACACATCTTTTTCATACTCCACTGTTCCACCAAAGGTTTTACAATAAAAACAAGTGATTCCACAAACAAATCAATGTAAACATGTATACAGTTCAGAAGTAGCATACCCATTCTCCACTGCGTTTAAACATGCTTTCACCTGTACTTATTGTGTGGATTCATAGGGTGATTGTCCTTTATGGCTACTATACACATCTTACCAGAATACCAGCATCCACCCATATTTTGTGATTCAATTAATGTAGAACTGTAAGAAAAATCTGTCTCAATGCCCATGGCTCACATCCATAAGAAACTAGATGTTCGGATTGCCCCTCAATAAACCTGATTAGTCAAACATAAGACATGATCATTACTTGATTTAAAAGCGAGAGAGAGAGAGAGAGAGAGAGAGAGAGAGAGAGAGAGAGAGAGAGAGAGAGAGAGAGAGAGAGAGAGAGAGAGAGAGAGAGAGAGAGAGAGAGAGAGAGAGAGAGAGAGAGAGAGAGAAAAAGAGAGAGAGAGAGAAAGAGAGAATGTGAATCAGGTAAATTAATCATGCAACATTAGGTAGATTACATAATCATGGTCAGACAGTTTGTTCTAGGCTCACCTTAAATTAATGTTTCAACAAAGAAAAGGTCTGTTACGCCAGATCACCAAATCTCAATGCAAATTGATCTGAAGGTGTAGGGATGACTCACAAAATCCACCCGATATCCTGGAAGCCTTTAGGATTTATCCCTGTTTCATTTAGCTGGTTAGTGTGATGTTATTATATCCGGCAGAGTAGAGATATTTATGGCTCTGTTAACCGGAAGAGAGATGCCTGGACAGAGATCCCACAACAGTCATTGGATCTGACAGAGCATCCAACCAAATATAAATTAAGTCATGTCCAGTGTTATTTCTTCAGTGGATAGTCCTAATTGTGCTTGTAAAGAAGGATGTTCGGAGGAGAGAGTAGCTTACCTTTTGTTTGAACCTATTTAGTCCATACCCCGTTAAAATGCCCCAGCATGAGATTTGATTGCTGTCATTTATTTTGGGTTAGACAGAGTGAAACAAGCGATCCCTTATACATAAACAACCTGAAGTTTAAGACGAGCCAATTCAAATGTCCTTCGACAGAAACATGGGGCAATGTGTAAAAACTCAACTGAGGGGTGTCATGTCACACACATCATGGTCAAGTCAAGTCAACCTGTGCAATTCAAAAGGCCACATCCAGGCCTACAGACCTAGACCTCACTTCCTCATCTCCTACCTTAGTCTCGGAGTCTCTATGTCAAATAAGATCTCAACTACATGACAAACATAACCAATCACCTCAGCAGTAACAGCAGTAAAAAAACTAAAAATATCATCTTTATGCCTTGCAAAAAAGTAGTAAAAAAACAAGCATCTCAGGTGTAGTTACGTTAGATTGGTAGTTGAAATCAAGAACGCCCTTCTCATCAAACATGATCCTTGTAATGCAATATCACTTCCATTCCATTAGTCTTTCCACAATGATGTCAAATTCAATGTGTACTTTAACACAACCATGTAGAAAAGACAGAACCCCTCACACATGTAGAGATTATGCTTACAAACAGATGTTTTTACGTCTAATATTCTGTCTAGTCTGTTAGGCAAGTTTGTAAGCCTTTCACGTCAACAAAAGGAAACGTTGTTATTGACGGAACATTTTTGGCTAAACTTGTAGGATATAGACCATCCAAAACCTTGTTATATTCAATTGGGAAAGAGGTTTTTGTTCTATCGATTACTACCTTTTTTTAAAGATTGCATAAGGACATAACAACCATAGTTTAATGAATGTGAACTAAATAAATTCTCATTATTTAAGTCCAAGTACCACAGCAATAATACACATCTTGAATTCCATTTTCAAAGAATGACCAACAAACAATCAGATGATATCACATGCAAATTCAAATGAATAAATGGATGAACAAACACAAATCAATAAATAACGAGTTAAATAGATACGTCAGTTAAATAATCATATAGATACAGGACATTGTTTAAGTAAATTTGTCACTCTGGTGTTTGCACTGCTGTCCGGTCCTCCAGTCTCTCTCTCATGGACAGGATGTGATGTTATTCCAACCCAACCAATGAGGAGTAGTGCATCCCGAACTTGCTCTGTAACCTCACCAACCTGGAGAAAGTGTGGTCTGTGGAGGAGGGGCTTGCTGAGGGGACACAAAGACTAGGCACCAGGATGGGGTGCCAAGTCGAGGGAGATGGGAGACAGGTGTCCTTAGTGCTGTGTGCCTCCGTGAGGCCCGGGTCCATGGGTGTGGGTGCTCAGCTAGAGTCCTAGGGGCCTTGGGGGTGAGGCTGCTGGGCCATTGAGGGGGACCTGCTGGAGAAGGGTGGTGTCTGGTCCTCCTGGAGGGCCGTCACAATGTTAGGACTCGGACTGCAAGGAAGACGGGAGGGAGAAGAGAAAAGAGCAAGAGAGGAGTGGAGAACAGGGAAAAAAGTAAAAAGGACATGTATGCCACTGGTGCTATAAAGTGCTCAGAAATTAACAAACAAACAAACGGGAGGGACAAAACTGTTCCCAAAAACAACAGAGATGGAAATTGTTCAAATTTCAGGAGAGGGGAAGCACATTAAAATATTTTGGGAGGAAAGTTGACTTGCTCAAACAACACTATGACCAAGAGAAGGAATAGTAGACAGGACATCAGTTACCCATTTGCCTGTAGGGATGATTCAAAGGCAATGAGATCTACAGTATGGGTGGGTTGTAGGGGGCTGGTTGGGGATTGTAGTGTGATGAACTGAGTTAGTTCTGTAGAAAATGGATCTCAGTAGAAGTAGATGATCTGCATTAAGTAGATGAAGCAGAGTATTACTGTTGTGACGACCCTCCCACTCTGTCTGCCGAGTTCTTTCTTTTTGCTCTTGTTTTCCTTAACAGGATGTCGGTGGGCGGAGCTGGGGGGGGGTCGTCAGTGAAATGGGACACACCTGGGCTCGGGTGTGTCCCGGGATAAATGCACCTCTCCATGCAGACACACTGATAGATTTTGGTTGTGGCATTGTTGTGGCTGTTTTGGTTGTTTTCTTTGGCACCTTTCAACACCCCTCATTATCATATCTATGCACGCAAACACTCACTTACACTACTGATTACTGACTACACACACCACTGTTAATTGTATTTAGTTTACTTCATTTAATAAATACATTTTGTTATTCCTTATCTCCACGTTGTCTCCCTTTTTGTTACGAACTTCGAGCCGGTTTGTGACACTGGTGACCAAAGTTTCATGCAAAACCAATGCATGTGCTAACACTAAATATAGCCCTTATCCTAAGCAATACAGTTTCTGTGTAGCCGTGCCATAAATACCAACGCCTCACCCTTTTACTCTATGTGCTGTGAGTCAGAGTAAAAATACACAGGTCTTCACGCCTTAATGAGTTTCTTAAGCTCAGGCTTCTGTGTGTGTGTGACTAGGTGCCTGTTATGTAATGTGTTTGATGAAACAAGTACAGTTTAGTAGTGTGATTATAAATGAACATCTGTGGCTTAAGAACCAGCCGTGCGGGGCATGCTGTGTGTATCCTGCAGGCCCAAGTCACAAGGAGTGCGAGTGAGAGAAGTGGAAAGAGATAGGAGGAGATGTAGAGCTCAGGCCTCTAGGACGTTACCTGCGGACTAGGGAGACTCTCCTTAGTTGTGGGGAGAGTGGCGATACTGAGGCAGAGGAAGCAGGCTGCTGACAATCTACAAGAAACTGATAAATTAGACAGATATACAGAGTGGTGACAGTCAGGGTTAGTGGGACAGACAAAGACATGGGTGCACAAGACAGGAGGAAAGACTTGTCAGGGACAGAGAGTCTGGCCTCACCATGTAATACTGGCCTCACCATGTAATACCTCAACATGTCCGAGGAGAGGACGTCAGTTGTGAAACCTTTTGCTCTTTCAGAGTATAACATTAGAGCATAATGGCATTGTAGTAATTATGCTTTTAGTAGTCATGCTTGTAATCCCTTTCATTTGACTGGAATATCACATTCTGTAAGTTAATATCTTACTGTAATACAGTTCATTAGAGTTAACACAATCTACGCACTCGTGTTTTTTCTTATGATTTATTTGGCTAGAAAGTAAATGATTAATGCTTTCTACAGTCGGACATACCACAGTCGTTAATATTGTGTGAGAGAAGTTGTTTATGTTTCTATGAGAGAGAGAAAGAGAAAGAAAGAGTCAGAGAGAAATAGAGGGAGAAAGAGAGCTCTCTGTTCATTTTTCAAGGCCAATAAAGTACCTGTGTATCACTGAAAGACTGCTCGTTACTCAAAACCAGCCTCATCTGACCCAACTGACAAGGCATTCCTCTGTCCATCCTTCGAAGAGGATGGACAGCACTACTAAGGGGAAAAACACAGACACACATAGAACATTTACGCACAGTTTCAAACCCAGTACTGTATTTTTCTGTGCTGCACCAAAAAGAGACATACAAACTAAAACATAATGGCGACCGTCACACTGAGCAATTAACTGCTGCTCATGTAAGCCTATGGGCCAAAAACGAAGCAGCATTTTTAGATCAGATAAGTGATAATATCATACAGTCAGTGCAACCCACGTTATCCTATAGGGATTGGACCTAAATGTACATGGACATTCTTCACCTCAGATTGTGTCTATAAAAACATTTGACCACTGTAGGAGCCAAAAGCCAATAACCACAGAGAGGTCAGTGTAATTGAACTTGTTATCCAAGGTAGGGACATGAGGGCCAAACAGCATTTGACAGGAATGACTCGTTGGGAATTGTTAAGACATAGCCATCTGCTGGCACTACATGGCATGCGCATAGGGTTGCTTTGAGCTGCTTTTATTTTCAGGGTGTAATTTTCAGGGTGTTATTTTCAGGGTGTTATTTTCAGGGTGTGTTATCAGCGTAGTAGGTCTGGGTAGGTGGTTAGAGTGTCACAGAGAGGAGGTCACACTGGTTTCCATGCTGCTTTGAATGGTATATCTGCATATAAACCATGTATATACTGCCTCTTGGATCTGACTGATCAAAGTCACATGCATGCCACAACAAAAAGCTATCAACATTGACAGAAAAAGCATCATAGATCAATCACTCAGTTTCTCTCTCTCTCTCTCTCTCTCTCTCTCTCTCTCTCTCTCTCTCTCTCTCTCTCTCTCTCTCTCTCTCTCTCTCACACACTTGGTTTTCTATATTAATTGTAGACTCTAAGGACACAATGAATTCAAGCTATAGTATGCTG
The DNA here is from genome assembly GCA_030435695.1 of Brachymystax lenok tsinlingensis. NCBI lineage: Eukaryota > Metazoa > Chordata > Actinopteri > Salmoniformes > Salmonidae > Brachymystax > Brachymystax lenok. Next base: position 40,698,637 of record CM059793.1, on the reverse strand, counting down.
TACGTATTATAGTGTAGAGAAGGGGCAATTGATTGTGGCTGTGAAATCAGGTAGAGCTTGTTTAGCCAGTCCATCTCTGTAGACTTGTGGAAGGGACTTCTGTCAAATGCTTTTTGCTCCAGATTTGATGACAATTCAAGATTTATGTTATTATCATGGCTTGAACATGTTAATCAACCAAGGGGAATGCAAACTAGAATGATTCCTTAAAATCATAGATGTGGTAAAGGAGTCAATGTTGACCAGCTTGGCCCACATTCAACAAATCTGATTTAACAAAGTGGATATTAGTCAAATACGGCATGATTTATGTATTGTAACAGCCCACAATGTGGTTACTTAAGTCCAATTTGGATATATTTGGCAAGTTCCATTGACCTCTTTACAGCATCTATTTTGATTACATTAATTATAATATGATTTGCAGAGTCATCAAAATGTTTCAATTATAGACTGTGTCAGAGAGGTACTGTAAGGCAGCCTACATAGTAAAGAAGCGTACCATAGAGAAATAGATAAGGTGCCTTTCTATGCTATACAAACAAAGATTCCCTGAGATTTAAACAAGGTTTTATATTTTCTGTGCCAAACATTCATAGGGAAAGATAGACCAGAGAACTTTGATGGGGGTGGGGGCCGGAGTTGCTCGCCGATCTGCATTGCCAATCCCTGGGATAGACTGAGGAATTCCAATGGATATCAGTGTATGTGTTTCAACTGTTTAAATCATACACTAGGTGGCGCCCAATGAGACCCACAGAACAGAGTCACAGTGTAGCTCTGCACAGTTTATGGATGGTTGGAAAAAGCAATTGACTACAAACAGACTTTGATTATACAAAGTGAAAAATTAACATAGGCAATCACAACAACAGGGGAATTCAATTGCCTAACAATGGAAAATAGTCGACAATAATTAGGTTGTATGATATGAGGACTAGGTTACAGCACTTCACTTCTACTCTAAAAGCTTACAGTTTATGTGTCAAAGAGGAAATACAAACTTATGTTATACGGAATCAAATATATTGAGAAGTTTCCTTCACTCCATCTTAGCTCATTAAACATGACACATCCTCATAAAACAGTTACTAAAACTCAACTTTATTTGTCATAAAAATGTCACATTTACTGGTATATTTCTAACATATATTTAATTTCTTCCCTAAATCCCTTCATTTACAGAAATGAGCCCAAAACTATAAACAGACTTGAGTATTGTCTGCAGATGGAACAAGCTGTGTTGGGCTCCTTCTCATAGCCAATCCCTGAGAAGAGTGTCACAGCACTGCATAGTCATAGGTCAAGCCAGACACAGGAAACAGGAAACCAGTCTGTCCTCCTCTCTGTGTCCCACCCACCCCCTTGGACTAGGGCTAGGGCATCTGGGAACTGTAGGCGCGAGGGACTGGGTTGCTGGGAGATGTGACCATAGCAGAGGGGCGAGGTGCATCTTTTTGGGTACGAGTTCTCACCGACCCAGGCGACAAGTGTTGCCAAGTCTTAGGAATGGGTGAGCGGTAAGGAGACACGGGGGCGGAGCTAGGAGAGTGCGGACTGGAGTCTCGACTGTTAACGAGTCGACAGAACTCTAAACTCAGCGACTCTGGGTCAATGATGAAGGTCTGAGTGCCCAGGGACCACTGGGGGTGACCCAGGGGAGGCAGGGAGGAGACCAGGGATGAGGTCTGGGAAGTGCCTCCATCTGAGGCCGACCAGGGGTTGGAGGACTGGGGCAGCTCCAGTGAGGGAGGGCTGCAGAGGGTCAGGGAGGTGTTGAAGGTGTGGGAGCTGGTGGAAGAAGGGCTATGTATCATGGTGGGGCTGGGGGGAGCTGTGAGGGCGGCTCGTCGACTTACTTTGGGCGGGCTGCTCTTGTTCTTGGGCACCTTGGCGCCACGGCCGCGGTCCCGGGTCTGCTCGTGGTCAAACTCCAGGTCCTCCAGGCGTTGGGTCAGGGCCAGCTTCTGTTGGATGGCCATCCGGAGCAGGGAGTTCAGGGTCTTCTTCTCATCCTCTGCCGCAGCCAGCTGTCTCTGCATATCATCCAGCTGAGTCACATACTCATCACACCTAGGAGAGAGAGCAAGAGAGAGAGAGAGAGAGAAAGAGAGAGAGAGAGAGAGGAACACAACACTAAGTCAATAAACTAAGAAACACCCTTGTGTAAGCCAGGGAATACACTCTCAAACAGTGAGATTTGCACAGTCTTACACATCAGTGTTGTAATTGGCTGCATGAGATGCCACTCACCTGGTGGCGAACATGGCCCTGAGAGAGGAGAAGGTGGCGGCGTCCTCCTTCAGAGCCTTCAGCTCGTTCCTCAGCTTCATCATGGTCTCTGTCACCATGCACTTCTCATTCTCATACTTGCTCTTTAGATTAGCCAGCGCCCCCTCTGCAGTCTGGAATAGAGAGTGGGGTTAGGGTGAATTCTGTAGTTAATTTCATGATATCAGATTATAAATGGTGTATATTAGCCACTTTAAATCTCCAACAAAAATAGGGCAAATTTAATGCACTATGCAAAGGAACACTGATCAAACATGTTGGATAATGCTGAGAACAGTGTGATGACTTTCCCAGGTACTCAGCCCTAACCTAGTCCCAGATCTGTTTGTGCTGTCGCCAACTCCTACGGTCATTGGCGAGACAGCACAAACAAATCTGGAACTAGGCTAGGTACTCAGTTCTCTGCTCTTCTCACCTGTTTGTTGGCTTTGAGCACCAGCCTGAGTGTGGCAATCTGCTCCCTCTTGGTGCTGAGGAGGGACTTGAGCTTGAGGATTTCCTCCATGCAGGCCTCCTTGTCCTTGTCGAACAAGGGGGCCAGCTCCCGGGCGGCTGCCCTCTGTCGAGACAGCTGGAGGGAGCGGTCCACGGCCCTCTGCAGGTGTTTTATCTGATCCCTGATGATGGCGTTCAGGTTGTAGATGTTCATGGGCTCCTTACGCAGGTCTCCGCCCGCCTCGGGAGGGACGGAAGAGGAGGAGGGAGAGCCGTTGGAGCTGTTGATCACCGGGGAGCCAATGGGGGTGCGGGCGGGGTTCCCCTGACTGCCTGGTGCTGGGGACTCCCTCCCTGTTGTCCCATTGTCCCCACTGAGGGGGTCTTTGGAGGGCGAGTCCATGGGGCTCCGGGGGGCCTCTGAGAGCCCGGCGTTCACGGCGGCGAGGCGTCTAGCCAGGCGGGGGGAGAGTAGTGCCCGGGGGTCCTCGGAGCCCTTGAGGCTGCCGCTGCGGGTGTTACGGCTCTGGCGGTAGTAGTCCAGCATGACGCGGTTGGGCGTCTCATTGTTGCAGAGACACACGTGGTGGTAGAGCTGGGCCAGCTCCTCGCTGAATGTCACCAGCTCGTCCTGCGCCGTGTTCAGCATGCCGTGGCTCTCCGTGGCCACGCCAGTCGCCGCCTGCAGTTCCGCCTCCAAACACGCCACCTTATCGCGGGCCTCGCGGCAGCTCTTCTCCAGTCGGTTGACCTGCTCGTCCAGAGCTTGGACCTTCCCATCGCTGCTGCTCCACTCCTCCCCCTGGCCCTCCACACAATGATTAGATTTCTCCTTCAGAGCTTTTAGCTCCGCCTTTAGGTCGATCACCTCGGTTACCGCCACCTTGTACTTACACTCCAGAATCTCCATCCCGTGGATGTTCACCTCGTAGTCGTGGCGACCGGCTGCGGGCAACCCGTCGTGCGTCTCGGACTCCTGGGCGTCGGCCATCTCCTTGTCACTGTGGAGGCGCTTCATAGCGTTGACACGCTCGGTGAGGCGGTGGACGCACTCGTGCTGCTCTGTCAGGGCACCCTGCGTGTGCTGCAGCTGGGTCTGGGCTTCCTGCAGATTCATCAGGAGGCTGGACTTCTCACGCTCCACCTAGAGGACGGAAGGACATACTGCAGGGTGAGAACCACTCAGACCATACCAGCATTACCACAGACACAAAGTTCTGAGCTACACTTAACAGTGCGCTTCACTAAGTTCAGGAAAAGTACGGTCAACTAAAAACTCACAAAACTGAATGATGGTGTATAAACGGTCTGGTCCAGTATACTGAAAGAGAGTCGTGGAAATACTGATGTCATTGCACTTCCTAGGTAAAGTACAAGGGTGTTGAGGCATACGGCAGTGAAGTATAATGTATCACGGCTTGCTTGTCACACATTAAGCATAACCCCCCTGCATGAGATTCCAGTATTTGAACTCAAGTGCTGTTTCATGTCTTTTTGGTCAGAGGAGTGAGTCAGTCATCCGGTCCACCCTGTGCTGAGGCTTTGACACCTTATTGATCCCCAATGGGAGGAGGCCCAGGGTAACAAATGTCAATGGGTTCAGCAGTACAGTACCTACTAGCTAGTCCAATAAATAACCATGTCTGACTCTTGTGTGTGTGTGGGATGTACACTCTACAGACAGAGATAAAGAGAAATCACAACACAGGCAAAGCACAATCTGTAAGTCGATTCATAGCATTTATCCATTGATCTGTATGCAGTCATTGCATCAACCATCAGATCTTTCATTTTTCACCCTTAGACTGCAGACTAAAACACATGCATCTCAGTGGATATTGTAAGGAATAATTACAAACCCCTTTTATGCCATACTTTTATGTTAAATGTCTATATTGTATTTTATATGGCTGCTATTTAAGATAAATTGAGTAAATCTAATGTAATGCTTGATGGAAAGAGATCTAAATTACAACACAGTGAGGATGACAAATTAAAACCGCCCTCTGCTGAAAGCAATTAAGAGCCTAGTGTTGTTTACTTCAGGGACTTAATGGAACCTTGATTAATCCAAGAGGGAACATCCATTTGAAGACAAATTCAAACCTCTAGTGACACATTTTGGATCCACAGATCCTTCATTTCCCAATTGACCTCAGCAAGGGAAACAAGTGTGGACCTTGGCATAGATTCATAGTGTCTGGAACTCTATTGGAGGGATGCAACACCATTCTTCCTTGGGAAATTCCATCATTTTGTGTTTTGTTGATGGTGGTGGAAAACGCTGTCTCCAGAATCTCCCATAAGTGTTCAACTGGGTTGAGATCTGCGCGCGAGCACACACACACACACACACACACACACACACACACACACACACACACACACACACACACACACACACACACACACACACACACACACACACACACACACACACACACACACGCTCCTTTGAGACCCCTCTTTCAAAGTCACAGATCTCTTCTTCTAGCCATGGTAGCCAAAATAATGGGCAACTGGGCATTTTATACATGGCCCTAAGCATGACGGGATGTTAATTGCTTTATTAACCACACCTGTATGGAAGCACCTGCTTTCAATCAACCTTGTACCTCTCATTTACTCAAGTGTTTCCTTTATTTTGGCAGATACCTGTATGTATTGTATGTACAGTATGTGTCTGTTGTCCTGTGAATAGTTGTGTTGTCCCTCTGTGTCCTCTCCTTTCCCTGTGAGGGATTCCCTAAGGAGCGTAGTAGTACTGCTCGTGGCACACACACTCTGTCCCAGCAGCCCGTCTCTCTCCCTCTGCCTTCCGCTCTCCTCTGGATCCGCTGCCCTGCACTGTCTGACACTAATCGCCCTGACAGGCCTCCCCATGGCACACGCCGTACACTCCTCCACGCCGCCGCTCTGCCGTTCTACTCTTCCCTGTCTGCCAAAATCCCTACATGTCTCCAAAATCTGCCAAATGAGCCCCTATGGCCCTCTTGAGATGGAAGTCTTTAGAAAGACCAAAACAGCTCTGAAACTAGTAATTGGTAAATCATATGGAGCGTGGTCACAGACCTATGGTCTGCTAGATAATAAAAGATGGATGCCATCTGACAGGCTTTTTTTTGTCTTGTTCTCAAAATGCCACCACCTTGTGATTGGTTGGCTGCTGTCTGCAGTAGTGTGATGAAAGCACTGACTGTTGTAATCATAGAGGCAGGTTGGGTTGTTCGGGTGTCTAGTCAGAATGCTGTGAAGTCTCTAGTGAGACACTCCCATTCCCTAATGAAATGTACTGTGGACAGAGGGGGTCGATAACCATGCCCTAACGCATTAGGTGTGCAGGCCAAATCGCTGGTTTTGTGTCTCTAAATAAACCACATTGATTTGTTCAAAGCAAATGAGGAAGGTGGTCGGATGGAAGGGATTAAAAGACTCCCTGGTAACAACAAAGACCTAGGTACAACCTCCCAAGGACATTCACGTAGTGTCACAACAATCACTCAAGATCTGCTTGGGCTGTCTGACCAACTCCTATGGTCAACTCCTGTGGTCATTTTTACCTGACAATGACCATAAGAGGTGGCAAAACAGCACAAACAGATCTGGGACCAAGCTAACAATCACCTTTCAGCTAGACTAGAGACCCACCTGAAGGAGCTGCTGTTTGAATTTCTGTATCTCTGACAGGTTGAGCTCGCTGAAGAGGTCTGACACAGGACCGTGCAGCCCTTCCCCCTTCCTGGGCAGCCGGTAGTCGCCGTTCACCTTAACCAGTCCCAGGTGGCCGTTACAGTCGCTGTTGCTATCCTCATTCCCATTGGTGCCATTGGGCATGGCTGTACCATTACTCCCGACCTCTTCTGTGGCGAACTTGAGCCCGTCGACTGTGGCGGTGAGAGCCAGGTGGGCTCCGGCCCCGTACACACTGTCGCTGAGGGTGATGTGGTGGGCCAGCTCCTTCCTCAGGCTGTTCTTCTGCTCCCTCTCGATCTTCAGGGCGTCCAGAGCCTCCTCTAGCTGGGACTGAGAGATGTCCTTCAGACGCAGAGCATCCTCCAGCTGGCTGTTCAGCAGCACCGTCTCCTCCTCCAAAACCTTGATCTCATGCTTCAGACCCTCGTACTCCACCTGGGGGAGAGGGGGAGCAGGGGGAAGGGGACAGACAGAGGACAGGCAGAAAAGGGACACACAGATAGAGTAAAGGGGACACACAGACAGAGAACTCACAGACAGAAAGGACACAGACAGAGAACACACAGACAGAAAGGACACAGATAGATTACACACAGACAGAAAGGACACAGATGGATGACACACAGACAGAAAGGACACCGATGGATGACACACAGACAGAAAGCACACAGATGGATGACACACAGACAGAAAGGACACAGATAGATGACACACAGACAGAAAGGACACAGATAGATAACACACAGACAGAAAGGTCACAGATAGATGACACACAGACAGAAAGGACACAGATGGATGACACACAGACAGAAAGGACACAGATGGATGACACACAGACAGAAAGCACACAGATGGATGACACACAGACAGAAAGGACACAGATAGATGACACACAGACAGAAAGGACACAGATAGATAACACACAGACAGAAAGGTCACAGATAGATGACACACAGACAAAAAGGACACAGATGGATGACAGGGTTAAGTCATATACATTGTAAGTCGTTTTAAAGCCACAATCAGCAGATCAAACACTAACCAATCGTTATCCCCACCCCCGTTTCGGTAAAAAGCTGAGGGATATGTAACCACTCTCAAATTCATAGCCAGAGCTACGGATACAATGACTGACCATCCATGATATCAACATCACAGTTTTATTTATGTTTTGAGGCTATATAGTGTTTGTTTACATTTACTTTGTTAACAAACATTGTAGTAAAACAAGTTTATATTTTGGGTTCTGATGGGGTACGACAGTTGAACTAAGCTCATGAGGCATTTAGAAGTTATATTCTTCAAGAATCAATGGGTACATATCATTAATTTATAAGTCCAAAAGATGTAGCAACTGAAGATTGCCTTTTTAAGGTCAGACAATAAGGAACTTGGATGAGCTGATTCAACATTTGAGCAACATCATTTGCTATGACTGTGTATGAGTCATTTTTAAGATGTGTTGATGACTGTGCGAGGTAAACAATACCGGTAATGGCTGAGAGACAGGCGTGGCTGTCTGCTCTGTGTGAGCAGTAAACCATAACAGTAATGGTGTTGACGCTGACCTGGTTCTGTTTGAGTGTGGACACTAGTTTCTGCAGGGTGATGTTCTCCTCCTCCAGCTCTGTGTAGTCCTGTAGGAGACGGGCCTCTCTGAATTTACACTCCCTGATCTCCTCCCTCATCCGGCTCCGCTGCAACTCCAGCATCTCATTACTCTGGGAGTAGAGAGGAGCGAGAAAAGGAAAGTGAGGCAAAGTCAGGTCCTAATTTGCAAGTACATACTGTATAATCATTCACAAAACATGTTTAAATAACATAGAATCGTTTGACTATGTGTAGATGCCCTGCTACCGCATCTTTACTGGGTAGATACAACATGATGTAATTACTGTATATTAACTACATTATGAACGTCTATGTGTCGAAACATGAACTAAAACAGTCTGGCATGTATCAGCACAACTTTGTCTCTGTGCTCGCACCATATTATGTGAATCAGTGGCACTTTGCTGCATGTTCTGAAACTCCTGGATGCAGTAATAACAGATGCCTTTGTTCTGCTGGATCTATAAGTCCAGTCCAGATACCTGGCCTCTCGTCTCTCGTTAATACACCAAATCTAAATAGGCCACGCACACGCACACAGTATCTCCTCTGATGTGTGGATGGTGATCAGACTGAGACTGTCAAACAGATTGCCCCCCCTTGAGTAAAAAGCAAAGATTCAGCACTCTCCTTTGCGGCAAGATCCTTTTTTGGGGGGCCAATCGCAGAGAACAGAGGCAGCAGCCATAGAGATCTGAACATGCTGTGGTGGATCAGATGGTATATTAGGTGGGAGAAATTCTAGTAGTGACCGAAAATGTCATAAATCTGAGGAATCGGTTACAAGTCTGGAAGATGAGCCTCAGCAGCGAAAGCTCCGCATTTTCATGTGTACGTAAACGCCAAGATTCACACAAAAAGAAGAAAAGACCACCACTTAAATATCAGAGCACTTTATCTCCTCTTGTTATTCCTTTCAAAAGACACCCACCCACCTTGAGACACACTATACAGCATTGTGGCCCCGTTGCTACCTCGCGGCAACTTACAAAGAAGACAATAGAATCTCAAAAATAAATTTGGGAAAAACTGCTAATAAACAAACTCTGTGACATTACTGTTAATTGTATATGACCCCTGAGGGTTGCTAATGGGTAGTCTTTTCTCATTACATATTCGTCACAAAGCAGGGCATTAGGACTAAGTCCAGGGGGATTACTGGCCAATGATCTGCCAGTGAGGGTCTATAGAGGCTGGGGTAATCAGAGGCTCCTCCACACCACCACAGGGTCACCGTCAAACACTGGCACAACACAGCCACAATGGTAAAGGACAACACTGTAACCCAGTGTCCCATTCTACATCAGGGCCAGGATTCACTTCAACAATGCAGGTTAACAACTAGCGACAGGCCAGAGCCTATTTCATTTACAAACAGTACAATACACAGAGCGTACTATTAACCTAGTCTCTATCCTTTAGCCTCCAAACCTAGAAAAACACTTTCTTCATTGCATTCCAGATGCAAATACTGCTGATACAGAAGCTGTTTGGAATCCATATGAAAGCAGCTGATTAGACGCAGTTAGAAACAAATGAAGCTGCAGCATCTGTCTCCAGCATTTAAAAAAGAGACGGCTTCTAATTGATATGCGCCGCACAGGCAAATGAGGTCTGCACGGCAACAGGCTAACTAACAGATCATCAAAGAGCCAAGGGCTGCCCTGGTCAGAGGAGGCAGAGACAGTGTGTTGGCTTGATTAAACTAGGCACAGTAAAAATGGGAGGCTGAGGGGCCAGTCGTTTTAAAGAGCAACAGCCAGCATATCCTTTCATTCATTAGGAGGCTTTTCATAGGGCAGTACCAATGGTTTCTGCCCCAATTACATGTATAGCCTATGTAATCTTCAACATGTTTTAGACTTTGTTAATTGGTTACATTATTTATAATCTTATACATCCGAGACAAATTACATTGATCTTTTACAAAGATTTGAATCACAATAACTGGACTGACATTTTTGGAAAGCTTGGCATGACAAGTGAAGCGGAAACAAACATTGACTGTGCAACCCCAGCGGTCCCTGCCAACAGCGCGTGGAGCAGCTAATCTAACTAGTGAATGAACTGCTGCGGCTCCCAGGCTGGGAGGGTACAGTCTGCCCTGCGCTGTGTGATGGGAGAGCAACCCGGCTCACTCAGGGACGCACATGTGCCGAGCTCAGGGCATTTCTCTTATTCCCTAGCTTAGCACAGGATTTGCCCTCCACAATAGGATCGTGGCCGCAGCAGAGTCTGACCCCGGCCCGAACCACTCTGCAACTGCTGACACGCACACGTACGTACCCCCCCCTCACACACACAGGCACGTACGCTCGCACACATACACCAACACACACAGGCATGCACCACGCACACACACAGGCATCTGCGCTTACGCACATGCACATGCACACACACACACAAACACTCTGCCTGACCCCTATCCACAGAGTGACCCTGTGACCACTACTGCATCTAACACAGAATATGACACAAACAACACCACCAATAAAACAGATCAGCAGGGGAGAAATAAAGACAAGCAAGATGCACCTCATGTTGATCTACAAATCTAAATGTGGGACATTACAGTACCGGCTACAGGCTACATTGTGTACGGAGGATCACATTGTGGATCCACAGTAGCCCCACAGTGTAAAAGTGACACTATGCACCAACTCAAACTGTATTACAGCATGACACCAGTCTGAGGTGTGAGTGAGTGACATTAGCGGTCAAAGGTCACTACTTCGCTGTGCTCCTGCAGCACGGCGTTGAGCCTCTCGCTCTCGTTGGACGCGTTGGACGCCACCGAGCGGCTCAGCTTAAGCTCTGTCTGCAACTCTAGCAGCCGGCCCATGTAGTAGGCCTCCTTAGACGCTGACTCCTGCAGCAGTGACTCCTCGTTGCTCTCGCCATCCTCCGCCACTTTACGCTGGTTGGAGTAGGCCTGGCCGAACGCCTGGGGAGACAGAGAGGGAACAGATTAGAATAACGAATAGATACAGTACTTTATTGTCTATTTGGTTAGAACGGAAATTGGTCTTGAGGCAGAGGGTTAGCCGCGGTTAAGTGCCTTGCTCAAGGGAACAATGGTAGTGGTAGTAATGATCTGAAACCAGCAGCACTCAAGTAGCCAGTTCAGTCCACACTTTTAATGGCAAAACATCTTATCCACTTTGGATATGGTTATGGAGAAGACTATGTCCCACCAGGGCCATTCTTATCACCTACAAAGCTCCAGGGTTGTCCCTCTTGGCATCAAGGGTATTGTGCGATGATATTTCATCCCCTGTCTCGGATCAATAGACACAGTGTCCCCATTCTCCTGACACAGGTTTTCACACAGCGCTCCGAGCTGACTTGTCATGACAAAGGAATCCTGGCTTTATGCTTGATTGAGGTGATCACAGCAGTGATCAACAACAGCAGAAACCACTCAGCCAATGACCCCTGGATACCAGCCATGTTGGAAAGGTGGATCCTGTTCACACCTGTAAAGGCTACCTCTACAGCACCAGGGTTGCATTCATTAGGATCCAAACAGAAGGAAACAGACTGAAATAGAGAGGGATTACCTGGCCTTGTCCAATAAGAAATGCTCATTTTTATTTACGTTGCAAAGCGTTTCTGCACCTGTGCCCTAATGTATAGGCTACAATCTACAGGTAACTGCCAAAATAAAGAAAACACGTAAGTAAATGAAGGATACAACGTTTATTGAAAGCAGGTGCTTCCACACATGGTTTCTGAGTTATTTAAGCAATTAACATCCCATCATGCTTAGGGTCATGTATAAAACTGCTGGGCAGGCCATTATTTTGGCTACCAAGGCTCTGCCCCCATAGGATGACCATGCCCCCATCCAAAGGGCACGAGAGGTCACTGAATGGTTTGATGAGCATGAAAACGATGTAAGCCATATGTCATGGACGTCTGTCATCAGATCTCAACCCAATTGAACACTTATGGGAGATTCAGGAGCGACGCCAGAGACAGCGTTTTCCACCACCACCAACAAAACACCAAATGACGGAATCTTCTTGTGGATGAATGGTCTTGCATCTCTCCAATAGAGTTCCAGATACTTGTAGAATCTATGCCAAGGTGCATTGAAGCTGTTCTGGCTCGTGGTGGTCCAACGCCCTATTAATACACTTTATGTTGGTGTTTCTTTTATTCTAAGCAATGACCTGTAGGTCCCATGAGATGAGAATGAGCACTTTCTACCTATTTACAGTATGGCTTATCTTCCCACAAAATCTATGTAATACAAGGTCAAGTGTAGAAGATTAGAGTATGAAATGCGATTGTACTTTTTGTCTACTTGCACAGAAATGTTGCTTTGCAGGTTCCTACAGGCACGCGCACAGCTTCTGCGACACTCAATGGCTCACTGAATAGCCTGTACCCCCTTATCCCCCGGCAGGTCTTAGCCAGAGCATGTCTATAATGGGAGTTAGTACCCGAAGAGGCCTCAATGAAGGGCTTACTCTGAGACAAGACACCATCTTTTTATGTACAATCTATAGGAGGTTCAGAGGAACTTTTAAATTGTGGTAAGACTGAATATATGTTACGGTTCTTGGAAAGACTTGGTTATTCATTTATTTAGCATTTTTATTTATTCAGGAGATCATATTATTAATATGACTAAATGAGGCCTGAGTATATCATGAAAAGCAAAAAATAAATAAGGAAGGAAACAATAGATACTGTATTGTAGTAGGCTACGCCCTATGTGTGTGTGTGTGTGTTCAATTAATTTGAAGACAATTATAACATCACAGTGGCAACAATTTCAATAGTTTGTTTTTCTTTTTATGAGATTGTTTCCCAAAATGGTGGATAACATTTCCAAACGTATTTCAGCAGACATTGAAGTTGAATTTCAAAATACAAAAAACAATGGTGAGAATCAAACTGTATTCTTAACATTTATTCCCAAGGTTCATGGCTTATGGCTTTTCGGCAAACAGTTTCTTTCTCTCTACATTTTTTCAGGATATTTCGGCATCTGTATGCTGTACTGGGAGCGCTGGTCATGCCAAATAGAGCTGTTTATCTCCCAGTACAGTCAGCACCTGCCAGACGAAGAAAAATGCTGTCTGGTCGGTATGCAGTGTCGCGAAGCACAGAGCTCTGATTTTCACTAAACTGTCAGAGAAGCAGAAGCCTCGGATGGCCAGACAGCCCAGTAGAAAAACTAAGACTTCTAAGGAAGAGGAAGGCTGAATCTAAACATGAGATGGTACCCCCACGGGGCAGTGCAGGGTCTGACCTCAGAAGACCAGGAGGTGACGGCAGCCGTGGCTCTCCTGTGTCGGTCTGATAGATACTGTGAATAGACTGTGCCCATAATTAAATCAAAGGATGAGATCATTATTACAGTATTTTAATACATTTGAATTTAACTGTAAAATTGTGATGACTCTTTCTTTTATTGATTTCTTCATGGGAAATGAATACGTACATTTTCAAACATTTGTGTACTGTACATAAAAATATAACATTAGTTGTATTGCTAGGTGACAGTACTAGTTGTGCATGTCTGAGAGACAGAGGTCTGGACAGAGAGTTGGCTCCTCTCAGATGTAATAGTCTCAGTAGCACACTCCCTCAAAACCATACCCAGTTGGACGATTCCCCCAGAGAGCTTGAGATACTCTCTCTGATTGGTCAATGAATAATTCAGGAACACTGTTTCCACCTAATCGTCCTCATCTCTCCAACATTCCAGAAGAGGAATGAATCATTGATAAGATAGAAGCCGTTATTACTTGTAATCATGCTACCGTAAGTGAACTTCTTTCTCAATGCACCATTCTTCTACCACACTTAATTACGAATTGATTTTTGAGTCAACATCACAACTCAAAGTGTTGAATGAGATGCATTTGTAGACAGGGGTAATTTATTATGGTTAAATCCCTTGTGCTCCAGTGCAGATCTTAATGCAGGGGGGACGCAATAGAGCTTCATGTGGATGAAGTTAAAGTTCCCCAACAAAAGTTGTGTATAACTACAATCTGATGATTTAGCAATTAAGTTAACAGGTTTGACCAGCTGTCATGGTTGATTGAGTTTGGCTATTTATGTGTGTGTGGAGGGGAATTGTGTCTGTGCATATACTGTACAGTGCCTTCGGAAAGTATTCAGACCCCTTGACTTTTTCCACATTTTGTTACGTTACAGCCTTATTCAAAAAAAGGAAAAACAGTGAATACAGGTTTTTCAAAATTTTTGCAAATGTATTAAAAATAAATAGTTATTTACATAAGTATTCAGACCCTTTGCTATAAGACTAGAAATTGAGCTCAAGTGCATCCTGTTTACAATGACCATCCTTGAGATGTTTCTACAACTTAATTGAAGTCCACCTGTGGTAAATTCAATTGATTGGAAAGGAAAGGCACACACCTATCTATATAAGGTCCCACAGTTGACAGTGCATGTCAGAGCAAAAACCCAGCCTTGAGGTCGAAGGAATTGTCCGTAGAACTCCGAGACAGGATTGTGTCGAGGCACAGATCTGGGGAAGGGTACCAAAAATGTATGCAGCATTGAAGGGTCCCCAAGAACACAGTGGCCTCCATCATTCTTAAATAGAAGAAGTTTGGAACCACCAAGACTCTTCCTAGAGCTGGCCGCCCGGCCAAACTGAGCATTCGGGGGAGAAGGGCCTTGGTCAGGGAGGTGACCAAGAACCTGATGGTCACTCTGACAGAGCACTAGAGTTCCTCTATGTAGATAGGAGAACCTTCCAGAAGGACAACCATCTCTGCAGCACTCCATCAATCGGGCCTTTATGATAGAGTGGCCAGACGGAAGCCACTCCTCAGTAAAAGGCACATGACAGCCCACTTGGAGTTTGCCAAAAAGGCACCTAAATATTCTCAGACCATGAGAAACAAGATTCTCTGTTATGATGAAACCAAGATGGAACTCTTTGGCCTGAATGCCAAGCGTCACGTCTGGAGGAAACCTGGCACCATCCCTACGTGAAGCATGGTGGTGGCAGCATCATGCTGTGGGGATGTTTTTCAGAGGCAGGGCCTGGGAGACTAGTCAGGATTGAGGGAAAGATGAACGAAGCAAAGTACCTTGATGCTCCAGAGCGCTCAGGACCTCAGACTGGGGCGAAGGTTCACCTTCCAACAGGACAATGACCCCTAAGCACACAGCCAAGACAGTGCAGGAGTGGCTTCGGGACAAGTCTCTGAATGTCCTTGAGTGGCCCGGACTTGAACCGAATCGAACATCTCTGAAGAGACCTGAAAATAGCTCTGCAGCAATGCTTCAATATATTTAATCTATTTTAGAATAAGGCTGTAACGTAACAAAATGTGGAAAAAGTCTTACTTTCTGAAGGCACTGTACATAAGTACTTTTCTGCTCAGTACTGTGTGTGTGTGTGTGTGTGTGTGTGTTCCACTGACCGTTGACCACCTTCTGTGTCACACGCACACACTGCCAGCTGATCCCCATCCCGTCTCCACGGAAACAACACAGCACGTCACGGTGGGTGACGGTACAGGCTGGACATGCACGCATGCACGTGTGCCCACACACAATGAACCTGCTCAGAGATGAGAGGACTCTTTCATAGAAAGAGAGCTCAACCATTCATGACTACTGAATAACTGGAATGCAAAGCCTTGGTCACGATCATCATGGTCAATCAACCACAAACTGTCCCATATGACACAGAGTCACCCAATCAACCATTCAACGTTTACAGTCAGCATCATGATAACACTGATCAACTGGCTCGTGGGACAGGAGAGGATCCCTACGTGACATTTAGAATGTGTTGTCAATTTGTTGCCATTGACACTGATTACAGTAAAGGTCACCTTTGTTTTCCCATCTGTTCACACCAATGCTTATATACACTAGATGACTGTTTGGGGGGCTGTGTTGAATATACATAATTGGTTCACACCTGTACCATATAACATATAATGTTTACATATCCTACATTACTCATATCATATGTATATACTGTACTCTATACATCTACTGCATCTTGCCTATGCCGTTCGCCCATCGCTCATCCATATATTTATATGTACATATTCTTATTCCTTTACACTTGTGTGTATAAGGTAGTTGTTGTGAAATTGTTAGATTACTTGTTAGATATTACTGCATGGTCGGGAAGCACAAGCATTTCGCTACACTCGCATTAACATCTGCTAACCATGTGTATGTGACCAATACAATTTGATTTGATTTGATTTACCAACAGCATGTGAACAAAACCCAGCTTTGCACAGGTTCTAAATCTTTCCTTCTATTTTTCCAGTGAATCACATTTGCATAGGAACAACACCACATGCAGAGCATAATCAACCCTTAATTCCACACACAAACACAGTCACCAAAGGAGCTTCTGTCTGGCCACCACAAAAACATGAATTGACGTGATAGGCTTTCTCTCTCTCTCTAGGTTTAATTTGTTTCAACGGTCCTTCGTGTCTCTTCTCCTCCCAGTGCAACACCACAGAGTGATTCTGTAAGTGATTAGGTGGTAGGCCCCCTAGCTCCTAGAACAAAAGCTGCAAGCTGGCATTGTTGCTTTTAGAGGAGGGCCTGTCAATATTCAGGCGGTTCTACAGGCCCCTCCAAAGTCCAGCTGGGTCCCTGGAGCAGGAGCCTGGCTGGCCTCCACTCCGAGGACCCTCTCCCCCAGACCCCTCAGGCCCCTCGCCTCCTGGCCCCTCTTCCCTCCCTGGAGGACAGAGGGAGGACAGACAGAACGGAGGCTGCCTGTGATTCAGAATCAGCGCTGCTCATCCATAGAGACAGGGGATCTTGGATGCATAATAGGAGAGGCAGATGGTTTTCAAACATCCCCCTTCAGAGGGAAGCTAGTCATTCGCAACGCCTGCTCTCTCCATCTGCTTCCTGTTATTTTCTACAGAAATCCTCACACTGTAACGCAGCTCAAACACATGGGACGAAAACATGTTCCGGCTCCCTGTTAAGAGGCATCCTCTTTGACGCACGGCTTAAAATAACAACGTCTATACTGTAACTGTATATGACGTCAGAATAACAAGATCTTGCTATGTCACATCAAACATGGTGGATGTGAGGATGTTTTAAGTTTAATGTCATATCCTGGGGTGAGAATAATAAGGGGTTAACGAGCAGGGTCCAGTATGGTATACTGCATTACGGATTCCTAGCCTGAGGCCTCTAGGTCTGGCCCGTCTGCGATAGAATCCACAAAAACCTTTTTATAGATATTCATCCCTCGGGCAAAGGATGAGGAGCAGACAGATCTCCAGTCGACATAGGCTGGTGCACTGGTGTATGGTGTGTTGTGGATGCTGTGCGACCCTGAAATCCTTCCCCCCTGCGACAGATCCTGATTGGGAGTGGTGGGACAGCAATGGGATATTTTTAGTCCCAGGGAGCTCAGCAAGGAGGAGAATGAACTACTTATATATAACAATGATTAATTTCCAACCTAACCTGCACGGTAGAGCCCTCTGTGACTTCCCTTCCACTGTGACAGGATGCAACACAAACAATAAAAACCAAGGCTTGTCAACAACCGCCTCATTGCATTGAATGGAAAAGCAACTTATAAACGTATCTATTTTTCCAGTGTTAGAGAGGTGAACTTGGTAGATTAAGGTCAAAGGTAGGTAGATTGATAGTGGATGGATCAGCGGACTGTGTAGATGATTTATTCCAGACTTATTTTGGACTCGCCTGTTTGGACTTCTAATCAATAAATCACTGGTTTTAACACCTGGAGGATTTATTTCACAGATGACACCTAAAATATCCTTAATCAAACCACAGTGCCCATCCTCCACTCCTTTTCTCTCCTGGTTAGTGATGATGCCCGATACATTAACAGTAATTAGTCATGTAACCCTGACCGTATCGGTGAGCAGGGATGCTGTGCTTTACTGTACGTTAGATAGAAGCCAGCCTATAGAGTAGAGACAGACAGTGAGGCACAGTGTGGTACTCTCCTGGCCAACATATCATTGTAAAGCGTCAATCAGGCACATTTTAGCAAAAAATATATTCTCCAAATTAAATGAAGCTTATGTGAATACATTGCATTCAATGGGGGGGGAATTCGATTCACAATATTGATGCCTAGAGATAAGCATTAGAGACATGATGCTTAAGTGGATACATTGCATTCAATGAGATTGACGTATAGATATGATTCAACTAGTTGACACATACAGTACATCAATTGCATTCATGTCTGTCAGTTCTCCCTCCCTTTCTCCCTCCATCCATCTTCATCCCCTCTCCTTCTCTTCTCTCTCCGTCCCCCATCTTTCACCCCTTCTCCCTCTCTCTCTCTCTCTCTCTCTCTCTCTCTCTTATATCACTCTCTCCCTCTCTCTCTCATTTAATTTTTTTTATTTAATCTTTATTTATCTGGGGTAAACCCATTGAGTTTACAAGGGTGCATTGGGAACAATAAATCAACATGATCAGTCTCAATACAACACTATCAATTTACAATTACACATTACAAGAAATCAAATTCAAAACGACAGAAAATGGCACATCAATCAATACAAGTGGAATTCTCCTTCACAACATTCCTCATCAAAGTCCCCAACTGGCCTTTCGAGACCAGAGAGTCAAGCCTCAAAGTGGCCTGCAGGCCATTCCATCCGCTAGGGGCACAATAACTAAAAGCATTCTTCCCGGACTCTGTGGAGACTTGCGGAACCTCTAGAACCAGCCATTAGTGAGAGCGCGTCTGATGGTGGGTGAGGTGATAAACCACTGTGCTGAGTGGTTTTAAAACAGAGGCTGCTGCGTGCATATAGATTATTTCACCATAGTCAACTACTGGGAGGAGCGCTGCTTGAACAATCTTCCTCCTGTTTTAAAAAGTAAGGCAGGATTTATTCCTGTAAAGGAAACCGATCTTAATTCTCAGCCTCTTTGTTCATTTATCAATGTGTTTTAAAAGACAGCTTATCATCAATCCAAATACCTAAATATTTATAATGAGGGACTTGCTGTCACGCCTGCTCCCGCTCTTCCCCCCTGGCGCTCGAGGGCGCCAGGCTGCCCTGCATCACGCACTCCTGCCACCATCAATTCCGCACACCTGCCTTCCCTCGTCACGCGCATCAGCGATATTGGACTTACCTGGACTCACTCATCACCTGTTATTACCTCTCCTATATTTGTCAGTTCCCCTGCTCTGTTCCCCGCTGCTGCATTGATTGTTATTTGTCTGTATTACCCGTGTGCTGACGCTGTCCTGTCTCATTCTATGTCCATTCCATATTAAATGTTTGACTCCCCGTACCTGCTTCGCCTCTCCAGCGTCATCCCTGTGACACTTGCTCAATTTGGGCTCCCTTCAAGGTGCAGATACGCAGATCTTTAGGGTCAATTTTACGAAACCTGGAGAACAACACAAACTTGGTTTTATCAACATTTAGCACTAATTTAAGATCGGAGAACGATTCTTGAATTTAATCAAAGCCAAGCTGAAGGTCGTTAACACTAAAACCACTGGGCCTCAAGGGACCCCCCTTCAAGCTGATGAGCAGTCCTTTTGACTGCAACCTTCTAACAGTGTAAGTCATACATTTCATATATGCTATCACAAAAATAATAATTTAGTTGTGTTTATGATGGTCTAAGCTAACATTAAAATACGATATGTATTTTATTTCAAATAACACAATAACATTTTCATTAGTTTATGTTACTGTAGGCTATATGTAAAAATTCAAGATTTCAATCAATGTTATTCATGGAGTGCCTTTGTTACAACTATGAAACGGAAAGTGTATGTGTTGGAACACGGTAACAGCTTCTTTTTATAATTACGAAATACAAAAAATACCCCCAAAGACCCCACCCACCAACACGCATGGTCAGGAAGATGCGCAGTCAAATTATGAAAACATCAGAAGCCTAAACATCATTATAAGCACCAAGTGGGCTTGATAAATAGTGAATATCAGCACAAAAGCAATAATGTCATTATAATGAATATAAGTGTTGATATGACAGCAGTCAAAAATAGGTAATAGGTAACGCATGATCTCTCTGAAGCGATTCCGTGACATGGTTTCTCTAAAGAAAAGTATCCATTACATGTCTGACCAGAAGCTCTCCATATACATGCTATTTCCACCAAATGCTCCATGGACATACAGGATTAAAATGAACGCTTCCAGCTCATCAACAGACAGATCCCAGGTAGTGTCTCCATGTTCCGTGTGCGCCTTAAAGCCAATTTATGCTTGATCCAAAAATGTGGTCGGAGGCTTCGTACGGAGGGTGTGACGCAATTGCGGAGCCTGCAGAGGCCAAATCAAGCTCCGTACTGCATCGCCGTGCACCTCTCAAATTGGCTCCGCATTGACATGATTGGTTGACGGTAGGTGGGGGTGGTACATCCTGTATAAACACAAACTCACTTAATTGACAACTTCCTTCACAATATCTCTGCTCTGCTGCGTTTAAGCGCAAGAAGTATGAAAGCCCTGACGTCTGCGAAGGCTGCATTGCAGTAAATGCTGTCCGGCCACTTCAGATGTCAGATTGACCATGCAGAGCCATTTAGCCACAGTATAGTCCCTGAATGCTGTAGCATGTCCATCTCACAGAAGCAACGAAAGCTGGCGAGTGCATTGCTGTTGTTGTTTTTTGTTTGAGATGTAGGGCCTGCTCTTTCAGTGATTACATTTTTTTTGTGCTGATAAATCGTCCCTTAGCATTGTCACCTAGCATTGTCACCTAGCATTGTCACCTAGCATTGTCAACTAGCATTGTCTAAATGGTGCTGTCCCTTCCTCTCTCCTGTCTCACTGCTTCATTTGGTAGTGGCGCGGGTACCTGCTCGGTGCGCACCGTTCTGGCTTTTTTGTGCTTTTGTGCTTTTCTTCCCCGTCATCTGAGACATTTTCATTCAGATCTCTTAGCAGCGCTAACGCAGCATGTGCATCCATTCGTCTTGGTCTTCTTGCCATTGTAAATTATACACGCTCTGCTCTCACTGTGCATTCCTAGTAGGCCAAAGTAGATTATGAAACTGATTGGATTTGGTGTACTGATATAGGGTACATACCATTTTTAGATTATAATTAGAATATACCAATACAATAAAATGGCCCGCCCTGTTCTTCATTCACAATTAGTGATTACATAATTATGCATCGTTCACTTCCCCTCGCTCATCAACCCACCCATTCTCCCTTTTTCTCCCTACCATACTTTACATCATTTATTTAATCTGTTATACGTGTGAAATTAGTTTCGATTAAGTTTAGGTTCAGTTGAGGCAATTATCGGGGTGATTATCAACTGGGCACCACACATTACATTGAAGGAGCGGAGCAGGCCCTACTGTCAGGAGAAGGAGCGGAGCAGGCCCTACTGTCAGGAGAAGGAGCGGAGCAGGCCCTACTGTCAGGAGAAGGAGCGGAGCAGGCCCTACTGTCAGGAGAAGGAGCGGAGCAGGTCCTACTGTCAGGAGAAGGAGCGGAGCAGGTCCTACTGTCAGGAGAAGGAGCGGAGCAGGCCCTACTGTCAGGAGAAGGAGCGGAGCAGGCCCTACTGTCAGGAGAAGGAGCGGAGCAGGCCCTACTGTCAGGAGAAGGAGCGGAGCAGGTCCTACTGTCAGGAGAAGGAGCGGAGCAGGTCCTACTGTCAGGAGAAGGAGCGGAGCAGGCCCTACTGTCAGGAGAAGGAGCGGAGCAGGCCCTACTGTCAGGAGAAGGAGCGGAGCAGGCCCTACTGTCAGGAGAAGGAGCGGAGCAGGTCCTACTGTCAGGAGAAGGAGCGGAGCAGGTCCTACTGTCAGGAGAAGGAGCGGAGCAGGCCCTACTGTCAGGAGAAGGAGCGGAGCAGACCCTACTGTCAGGAGAAGGAGCGGAGTAGGTCCTACTGTCAGGAGAAGGAGCGGAGCAGACCCTACTGTCAGGAGAAGGAGCGGAGCAGGCCCTACTGTCAGGAGAAGGAGCGGAGCAGGCCCTACTGTCAGGAGAAGGCGCGGAGCATTTTCTATCTAAAAAGGACCGCAGCTGAGAATTTACCAAGAGCTCTAATATTTCCGGGTGATAATTATGAATTATCTCTATGTCCTAATACCCCTCTCTCTTCCCCCTCTTAGCCTTCATCTGTCCAACTACCTCCTCTTTATTCCCCCTCCTTCTCTTCTCTCTCCCCACTTCTGTCACCCATCCACCCCTATCTTGATATATCTCTCTCTCTCCTATTCATTATTTTACTCTCTCTCTTTCTCCTCTCTTTCCCTATCCCACCCGACTATCTTTCTCCTCTCTCTCCCCCTCCTCTCACCCACCTCCACCTCTCTCTCCCACCTCTACAGACTGGATATTGGTGCATAGAAGCTAATACATTGCAGGTAAATTGGTGGAAGACACAGACAGACAGACAGACAGACAGACTTATACACTCACATGTAACATTTGTAACACCACCCCACAATTTGGTCACTTTCTGTAACCCAATTTAGTCACTAACCCTATCCCTAGTCTAACTAACAATTAATTAACTTTCCCCCCTTTCCCACTACATGGTAAAAAGGTAGGCCTCACTTGAAGCCTGAAATAGAGATAAGGTGTTTTTGAGTGACATCAATAGAACAGTTGAGGCTAGAAACACAATTCACGTATGGGATCGTTCAGCAGAAACTCCCGATGAACGCAAGCCTAAATTATTCACAGTGAAAACGTGGTCCCACAGAGAACAAGGCCTTTCTTCCATAAAAAAGCATTACCTACAGCCCTTACATAACCATGACGCCCTCGTGGACTGTGACTGAACTAGCTAACCGTCCTTGCACACAACCAAACGTGACCTTAGAGGGATGCTCTGTGTTGAAGTTCAGCTTCCTGTGGCAACATGTAGTGGCTTAATTCATCCTAAACATGGGCTCTCCCTGCAGTTACACAAAAATGTTAAATTCTTAATATAACGACTTGAAAGTCAGGGCATTGTTAAAGAGTGTCCCCAGAAGGCCGTAGATTGAATTTCAGCATTATGTGATTACAGGGAGTGACTTAAATGGGTGTCATAAGGGCTGTACTACTATGCCTGTCCCTGTAACACAAGACATTTCACTGCACCTATCCGGTGTATGTGACAATAAAATATATATATAAAAATGTATAGTTAAAAAAGTTTCATGTACCAAATTGCACATATTTGTGAATGGGGGACTGTTATGACACGGCAGGTGTTTGTCTGTAAATGTCAGTCTGTCTGTCTGTGAGTGTACAAATCTGTCTGTCACCAATTTACCCATTTCAGCTTTATCAACAACTTTTTTGCTTTGAATGCAATGTATTGATTTATGTGAAATCAATTGAGACATTTATTTTTGCATTGAATGCAATGCATTGACTTCTATGCGTCAATATCCAGTCTGTGGCGGTAGGAGAGAGTAGAGAGAGGTAAAGGAGGGAGTGAGAAGGGATAGAGAGAGATATGGGGGAGAGGGTGGAGGGGGTGAAAGAAATGGTAGGGACAGAGAAGGTTAGGAGGGGGTAAAGAGGATGTAGAGCGACAGAGGGAGGCAAATAGAGGGAGAGAGAAGGGGAGAAGGGAAGAGAGAGAAGAGGGAGATGGAGATGGAGAGGGGGGATTAGAGAATAGATAGAGAGATAAAGAGAGGGAGGGGGATAGAGGGGAGAGAGAAAGGGTGAGGTGAAGGAAGGAGAGAGAGAGAGAGAGAGAGAGGAGGGACATCCTGAATACCAGGGCAGGTTTCTCAGATTTTTCATAGTGTTCTATTGTTTCCAGTACTTGTCTTATATCTCCAATGTATCGTCCACCTCCAACTCATTAATTACATGATGCATTTATATATCAGGCTTTCATCCATTTTCATTCATCCTCATGGCTCACATCAACACCATCATGACCGGAAACCCTAGACACACTCCAATTCGCATACCGCCCCAACAGATCCACAGATGACACAATCTCAATCGCACTCCACACTGCCCTTTTCCCACCTGGACAAACGGAACACCTATGTGAGAATGCTGTTCATTGACTACAGCTCAGCGTTCAACACCATAGTGCCCACAAAGCTCATCACTAAGCTAAGGACCCTGGGACTAAACACCTCCCTCTGCAACTGGATCCTGGACTTCCAGACGGGCCCCACGTGGTAAGGGTAGGCAACACATCTGCCACGCTTATCCTCAACACGGGGACCCCTCAGGGGTGCATGCTTAGTCCTCCCTGTACTCCATTTTCACCCATGACTGAGTGGCCAAACACGACTCCAACATCATCATTAAGTTTGCTGACGACACAACAGTGGTAGGCCTGATCACAGACAACGATGAGACAGCCTATAGGGAGGAGGTCAGAGACCTGGCAGTGTGATGCCAGGACAACAACCTCTCCCTCAACGTGAGCAAGACAAAAGAGATGATCATGGACTACAGGAGGGCCGAGCACGCACCCATTCACATCAACGGGGCTGTAGTGGAGCGGGTCGAGAGTTTCAAATTCCTTTGTGTCCACATCACCAACAAACTATCATGGTCCAAACACACCAAGAAAGTAATGAAGAGGGCACGACAACGCCTTTTCCCCCTCAGGAGACTGAAGAGTTTTGGCATGGGTCCCCAGATCCTCAAAAAGTTCTACAGCTGCACCATTGAGAGCATCCTGACCGATTGTATCACCGCCTGGTATGGCAACTGCTCGGCATCCGACCGTAAAGGCGCTACAGAGGGTAGTGCCATCACTGGGGCCAAGCTTCCTGACATCCAGGACCTATATACTAGGCGGTGTCAGAGGAAGGGCCAAACAACTGTCAAAGACTCCAGTCACCTAAGTTATAGACTGTTCTGTCTGCTACCGCACGGAAAGCGGTACCGGAGCGCCAAGTCTAGGTCCAAAAGGCTTCTTAACAGCTTCTACCCCCAAAGCCATAAGACTGCTAAACAATTAATCAAATGGCCACCCGGACTATTTGCATTATTTGCATATAATTTTTTACTTGAGTTGATTTAGTAAGTATTTTCTTAACTCTATTTTCATAAAACTGCAATGTTGGTTAAGGGCTTGTACGTAAGCATTTCACCTGTTGTATTCGGTGCATGTGACATTGATTTGTTCCATTGCAGTATATTAGCATTCAAGTACCTGACACGCTCTTGCAAGTGATCGGGTTTGTGTCTGTTTGTATCACTCAGTGGAAAGAGGGCCCTTTAATTATGCAGTAGTATTAATCATCCAATATAAAGTAAGGCAGTCTGCTGTATATTGTCTATTAGGTTTAACCAACAATATTATAAATTATATTTATTATATTAATATAAAATATTTGTTCCCTCAGACTTTAGTGCTCTGCCAGGCTGCCAGACTGAAAAAATCCCATAAATAAACAACAAACGTGTACTCAGGCAGCGTTAGTCAGTGGGCAGCGTGGGATACATTAACCTCCAGTCAGTCACAAACAGGAAATAAATTAACATGCAGGATGTCGCATTTTCTCACTCATGCTATTGGACCAAAATGAGTACAAACAAAAGCCTTGGGAAGAGGCATAGTACTTTATGCATTGAGTTCTGAGGTGTTTGAATTCAGCTATAGAAAACAGTGTCTAGGATTTCCAGGTATTTAACATATAAAAATTTATCATTACGCAACCAACAGCAGACTTTCCAGACCAACAAAATATATTTTTGCTTGTAGAAAAAGGCATTCTATGTCCCCAACAAGTGAAGGGTTTTCAGCATTCTGCCTCCTAAAACATAATGCATGATTAGGCTCTCCTCTGTTCTGCCCAACCAACTCTACAGCTGCTGTACTGAGGTGTGTGTGTTTGTTAATGTGTGTGTAAAATTGACCAAAATCTCCATTTCCAATCAGCGAGGATGTTTATTACAGGGCTGAGAGCAGAGGCATGTTACTGCTGCAACACTTAAAGACCTTTGTGTCATTTGCCAGGCACACTGAAAGCTGTTACTGATTCAATACTTCCTGAGTGTCTGATATGAATGGTATCTTGAGGATTGTGTGTGTGCGTGTGTGTAAGTGCACATTTACACCATACTTTTGTTGATTTGTGAGTAGGTATTACCTCGGAATGGCAGATTATTAAGTGGAGTGGTATTAAATTTAGCATACATCACTGCTCTGTTGTTACTGTCTTTATTGTCAGAAAAATACAGGTGTTTGGATGTTATTGGAAGTGCAGTGTTCCCCCTTCAGCAGCAGTGGCAGAATAGTTTCAATGCACCTTGGCATACATTCTACAAGTCTGTAACTCTATGGGAAGGATGTGACACCATTCTCCAAGAATCTCCCATAAGTGTCAATTGGCTTGAGTTTTTTATGCGTGATGTCACTCACTGTTCCAAAATGTGATTGTTACGCAACAGGACAGTTAACCCGCGCTGCCCTCAAACCAGGGCATGCTGCCTGCTAATTATCTATAAATCAAAGAGTCAATGTGTGGGGGTTAGTCGAGGTAATTGAGGTAATATGTACATGTAGGTGGTTATTAAAGTGACTATGCATAGATAATAAGAGTAGCAGCAGTGTAAAAGTGTTGAACGCTGAGGTGTAGTCAATGAATAGCATTCTCACATAGCTGTTCCTTTTATCCAGGTGTGAAAGGGCAGTGTGGAGTGCAATAGAGATTGCATCATCTGTGGATCTGTTGGGGGGGTATGCAAATTGTGGAGTGGGTCTAGGATTTCTGGGATAATGGTGTTGATGTGAGCCATGACCAGCCTTTCAAAGCACTTCATGGCTACAGATGTGAGTGCTACGGGTCGGAAGTTATTTAGGCAGGTTACCTTAGTATTCTTGGGCACAGGGACTATGGTAGTCTGCTTGAAACATGTTGGTATTACGGACACTTGCCAGTTGGTCAGCGCACGCTCGTAGTACACATTTTCCTGAGTACACATGCTGGTAATCCGTCTTGCCCTCCGGCCTTGTGAATGTTGACCTGCTTAAAGGTTTTTCTCACATTGGCTGCGGAAAGCATGATCACACAGTCGTCCGGAACAGCTGATGCTCTCACGCATGTTTCAGTGTTACTTTCCACGAAGCGAGCATAGAAGCAATTTAGCTCATCTGGTAGGCTCGGCTGTGCTTCCCTTTGTAGTCTGTAATAGTTTGCAAGCCCTGCCACATCCTATGAGCATCCTATGAGACCCTGCTACATCTCAACTCCCTGCGGAGTGAAAAAGTATGTGATCGTAGGTGCGGAGAAGGACAGAGGCAGAGAAAAATACAGTTTACAGGGAATTTATTATTCCTTAACATGGTAATGTGGGGAAAAGGGGCTGGACGGAACCAAAGCAAAGAAAGTTAAAGTTAAAGAGTCCCCTCTCCTACCTTACCTGCCTTCCCACTTCTTACCTAACCTTTAGCACCACCTGGCGCACTAACCAAAATACAGGGGGTGGTCCGCCCAGGTCTTACCTAGTGTGCATAGACAGACTAAATACTACAGGTTATGTATGTCCGCAGGCCTCTTGCCTAAACACTCCCAAGGTGCGTTCCCTTCCCCCCTGGGAACAAATTAAACAGAATATTGTAAATGAACAATTTCAATAACCAAAAACACTGAGTCCTATTGGCATACACATACCTCTGAAGGAGCAGCTACAAAACAATATCAATAAAACTTTCACTAACCAACACAGGACATAAAAAAAAGAAGCCCTCCTCTGTCTGACAAAGGAACACTGGCTTTTATCAAGCTGGAGAAGGAGTTGGTAATTGAAGAGACAGCTGTTTCCCCTGACGAGACGAAGGGGTCAGAGCTCCAATCAGCGATGGGGCCGACCAATCAGCTGCTTAAGGATTCCAGGAAGCCATTTCCTGAAATACACACACATACAAACCCACAAACACACAGAAACTGGGGAACGTAACACTGGTTGATGGAATGAGTTTGGCTGCGGATGTGTTCCGTGTGATGTTTGGATGATGAAGTTCACATTTATCTTCCACAATAAAAGGTGAAATTGAGGAATAAAGTTGTGAAGACCTTGATTTCCCATCAGTACAAAACAATATTTCGATGCTTTTCAGATAAGAATTCTGTTTAGACGCGTTTGTTGCATCAGACGTTCTGTTGGTACTGTTCGAATCACATATTTGCGATGGTACGCTGCAGGGACAACTCAACAATGATCACACATATGTGATCGTATGCGACAAAGTTTTAAACCCCTTATGCTCGTTTGAGATCCCTCTTTCAAAGTCACTGATGTCTCTTCTTCTAGCCATGGTAGCTAAAATAATGGACAACTGGGCATTTTTATACATGACCCTTAGCACGATGAGATGTTAATAGGCTTGGGTGTGTACCGTATATATCGTATACCGGGGTATTTGGAAAAAGCCACAGGATGTTTTTTCAACATCCCGTCAATACAGTTGAAACAACTTATTTGAATATTTGTAGTTATTTTTTAAGTAAATACCTGAGGTCACATTGCGTTCTTCATTTCACCTGTCACATTATTATGTAGCTTACAGTAGTCCCCAGTCACGTGTCATAGGTGTTTGTTTACAAGCACACAATGACGAGAGACCGGAGCCTTGTGAGTCACTCACTGTCGTGCAGCATGCACCAGGTGATCTAGTTACAGTATGGAATTCACAACTAAATTCTTGCCCGCTAGCTATAACTATTAAGTTAACTGTCTAAAATGTGCTAAATGTTTTGCAGTTGCTTGGTAACAGCAGAAAATCCCCTCTTAGATCAGGAGCCTTGCTGGCTAATTTTCGTTTTGTGCGTGCACCAAACTGTGAGTAGAATTGTTTTGTTACTTGTATAGTTTAGGTCAGAAACAGTATAAAGTTTTCGCAATGTGCTCATTAGCATTTAGTAAGCATTCTCTATGAGGATTCCTTAGTACTTGTTAGCATTTTGTTCAGATTCTGGTAAGTTACATTTTTTTGTATTTAAAAATTTAAAAAAATAGCACTCCTTGTGTGCACTACCAATAATATCGTATATCCCGGAATGGCACAGGCACGGTATGGAAATTTGGATACCGCCCAACCCAAGATGTTAACTGCTTAATTAACTCTGGAACCACACCTGTGTAGACACACCTCCTTCAATATACTTTGTATCCCTCATTTACTCAAGTGTTTCCATTATTTTGGTACAGTAGTTACCTGTACATCTATTAATAGGTTTGACTGCCAGGAGCGGTGCGTAAAATCCTTGGGCAAGCCAAACCAGAAAAAAGGCATATTACAACCTACAATTGAACTCAGAACTGTACATACACCTATGCGTGGGGTCATTGTCCATTTGGAAGACCCATTTGCGACCACGCTTTAACTTCCTGACTGATGTCTTGAGATGTTGCTTCAATATATCCACATAATTTTCCTTCCTCATGATGCCATCTATTTTGTGAAGTGCACCAGTCCCTCCTGCAGCAAAGCACCCCCACAACATGATGTTGCCACCCCCGTGCTTCACGGTTGTGAGGGTGTTCTTTTTTGACAAAAGCACAAGAGAGATTTTTCCTCCAAACATAACGATGGTCATTATGGCCAAACAGTTATATTTTTGTTTCATCAGACCAGAGGACATTTCTCCAAAAAGTACGATCTTTGTCCCCATGTGCAGTTGCAAACAGTAGTCTGGCTTTTTTTATGGCGGTTTTGGGGCAGTGGCTTCTTCCTTGCTGAGCAGCCTTTCAGGTTATGTCGATATAGTACTCATTTTACTGTGGATATAGATACTTTTGTACCTGTTTCCTCCAGCACCTTCACAAGGTCTTTTGCTGTTATTCTGGGATTGATTTGCACTTTTTGCACCAAAGTACGTTCATCTCTAGGAGACAGAACGTATCTCCTTCCTGAGCGGTATGATGGCTGCGTGGTCCCATGGTGTTTATACTGGCATACTATTGTTTATACAGATGAACGTGGTACCTTCAGGCGTTTGGAAATTGCTCCCAAGGATGAACCAGACTTGTGGAGGTCTACAATTTGTTTTCTGAGGTCTTGGCTGATTTCTTTAGATTTTCCCATGATGTCAAGCAAAGAGGCACTGAGTTTGAAGGTAGACCTTGAAATACAATTGACTCAAATGATGTCAATTAGCCTATCAGAAGCTTCTGAAGCCATGGATTTTTTCAAGCTGTTTAAAGGCACAGCCAACTTAGTGTATGTAAACTTCTGACCCAATGGAATTGTGATACAGTGAATTGTACGTTAAATAATCTGTCTGTAAACAATTGGTGGAAAAATTACTTGTGTCATACACAAAGTAGATGTCCTGATCGACTTGCCAAAACTATAGTTTGTTAACAAGACATTTTGTGGAGTGGTTGAAAAACGGGGATTTGTAAAAAGTCAGCAGGTAGGATTGTATCTTATCTAACCAATTATTTAGCCAGCTTTATCTTATTGAGATAAGTTCTCTTTTACAAGAACTGGTTCAAAATGGCAGCAGAATCATAATGGATGGGAGTGACATTATCAAAGTAAAATCTTTATTCATTCAGAGGAAAGAGAAAGGACTAGATGGCTTTGTTCATTCACGAATACATCCTTTAGTAACAGATTGTATCAGCTTTTTCTAACTGTATCATGTATACATCTCTCTCAGCTGGGAAATGTGCCCTAGAGGGGAGGAATGCTGACCCTGCCACACACACAATTCCGATGTTCATCCCTGCCATTTGTTCATTTGAGCGCAGCAGTGGTAACAGCGCTTCAACTGTAGATCTCTATCTCGGTTTTGGTTTCATTTTAACAAGTCATACGGTTTACCCCGAGAATACCTATGACCAATGCTTCCTTTATCTGTCGAGATTCAGTTCTTAAATGGGAATTTCCATTCACGTTCTACATGGACTAAACTGAAACTAAACAAAACAAAGCATAACTGACTGTGTGTGTGTGTGGCGTGAATGCGTCTGCATTTACAGACATCAAAATCCTCCCACAAACCATACACAATGTACTGTACAATCTCTCTTGTGCTTTTGTCATCAACAGGAAAAGCTTTACAGAAAATACTAATAACAACACTCAGCATTGTACCAAATCCGTAGCAGACACAACAACAGTCTCATATTCAGTGTTTTCCCTCCCAAATTATGTTGTCTGTAGTCTGTGTACATGCTGTGTTCATTTTAAAGGTCAGCCAGGAGAAAGCCAGTGTTTAGCTCCTCTCGTTGAAGCAATTACATTTGGCCCCAGTCTGCTCATCATCCCACCACTGATAAGAGGGACGCCTGGACCACAGCCCAGAATGGCCATCACTTATTGATGCTCATTCTGTGTGGTCCAGCATGGGCACAGAGAGGGTGGGCATGAGGCTAGGCACAGGGATGTAACGATACTCTCACCTAAGCCAAGTAGGGGAGTATTCCTCCTCTCCACTCCTAACTAGCGTACCAGTTCATTAACTCCTACACACATCACATCTGTGACAAAGTCAGCAGGTAGGATTGTATCTTATCTAAACTTCATTTAGCCAGCTTTATCTTATTGAGATAAGTTTTCTTTTACAAGAACTGGTTCAAAATGGCAGCAGAATCATAATGGATGGGAGTGACATTATCATAGTAAAATCTTTATTCATTCAGAGGAAAGAGAAAGGACTAGATTGCTTTGTTCATTCACTAACACATCTTTTAGTAACAGATTGTACCAGCTTTTTCTAACTGTATCATGTGTACATCTGTATCATGTGCCCTAGAGCAGCGGTCCCCAACCCCCGGCCGCGGACCGGTCCGTGCGTCATTTGGTACCGGGCCGCACAAGAAAGAATAAATAACTTACATTAATTCCGTTTTATTTATTATCTGAGCCATAACAATCTTTTATTTTGAAAAATGACCGGATTCTCTGTGTTACATCTTGGTCACGTGAACGCTAAAATTCAACCCAGTAGCAAGCAAAATGAGTAAGAAACAGTCGTCTTTGGAAAGTTTCTTTGCGAAGGGGAAAAGGCCCAGTGAGGAGACAGAACAAGAGCCTACGACTTCCAAGAAAAAGAAAGCTGCATTTAACAGACAATACCAGGTGTCCTACTTAAAATATGGATTCATCGCGACAGGTGATTCCCACGAACCAAGCCCGCTCTGTATAATATGCGGCAACCGGCTCTCTAATGAGGCAATGAAGCCTTCAAAACTGCTTCGCCACTTGGAGACCAAGCACCCTGCATTAAAAGACAAGCCCTCTGAGTATTTTGAAAGAAAAAAACGGGAACACAAAAGAAGAAATTACTGAGGGCCACCACATCAACAAATGCGAGTGCACTGAGAGCATCCTACTTGGTGGCTAACCGTATTGCTAAGGCTAAGAAGCCATTCACTATTGGTGAAGACTTGATCCTGCCCGCCACTAAAGACATTTGCCGTGAACTTCTAGGAGAGGATGCGGTTAAAAAGATAGCACAGGTGCCTCTGTCGGCTAGAGCGGTCACTCGGCGCATTGAGGAAATTGCAGAAGACATTGAGACACAATTGTTGGAGAGGATTAATACATCACCGTGGTACGCACTCCAGGTTGACAAGTCTACAGATGTTGACAACAAGGCAATACTACTTGTTTATGTGCAATATCTTTATCAGGAGGATGTGCATGAGGATATGTTATGTGCACTATCGTTGCCAACCAAAACCACAGCCACAGAACTCTTCAAGTCGCTGGATGGTTATATATCAGGAAAACTGAAATGGTCCTTTTGTGTCGGCATATGCACAGACGGAGCTGCTGCCATGACCGGACGGCTGTCTGGTTTAACTGCTCGGATTAAGGAGGTTGCACCTGAGTGTGAATCTACGCATTGTGTCATTCACAGAGAAATGCTGGCTAGCCGAAAAATGCCACCGGAACATAACGGCGTATTGAATGATGTTGTTAAAGTTATTAACCACATCAAAGCACACGCCCTTAACTCGCGCCTGTTTGCGCAGCTTTGTGAGGAGATGGACGCGGAGCTTCTCTTATACACAGAAATAAGATGGTTATCGCGAGGGAAATCGCTGACCAGAGTGTTTGAATTACGAAAGCCGCTGCAGAGATTTCTCTCAGAAAAGAAGTCACCGCTGGCAGCACATTTCAGTGACGAGGAATGGGTTGCAAAACTGGCTTACTTATGCGACATATTCAACCTGCTTAATGAACTCAATCTGTCACTTCAGGGGAAAATGACAACTGTCTTCAAGTTGGCAGATAAAGTAGCTGCATTTAAAGCCAAACTGGATTTGTGGGGACGGCGCGTGAACAGAGGCATATTGGACATGTTTCAAACATTAGCGGGGATTTTGGGTGAGACTGAGCCTGAGCCGTCATTCTCCCAGCTGGTGCACGATCACCTGTCTTTGCTTTTAAAAGAGTTTGAGCGCTACTTCCCAACCACAAAAGACCCACGAACTGCAAAGGAATGGATCCGTGACCCATTTGTCAACAAACCAGGTGAATCCAGCATGTCTGTGCAAGAAGAAGATCAACTGCTGGAGATCGCAAATGACGGCGGCCTTAAAAGTATGTTCGAGACAACAACTCTGCCGGTGTTCTGGATTAAAGTCATGGCAGAATACCCTGAGATCGCCACAACAGCACTGAAAACCCTGTTGCCATTTCCGACATCCTATCCGTGTGAAGCGGGGTTTTCTACAGTGACAGCAACCAAAACAAAATTACGGAGTAGACTGGACATAAGCAACACACTTCGGGTGTCATTGTCTCCCGTTACCCCTAGATGGGACCGTCTCGTTGCAGAGAAACAAGCTCAAGGCTCCCATTGATTTAGCGTTATGGTGAGCTAAAATTTTCATGGACTTTATATTCGCTTTTGTGGTGTATCTGTATCTTATTTTTAAGGCATGTTTAAACGTCACCATAGCGACCAGAGTCAGTGAGCGTTAGGGTGAGGGGGCAGAGAGGATGTTATGTTGTTGGCGCGATGTTACGAGGACGCTGCTAATAAAGTTGCATACGAATACACAGTGGATTCATGTTTATTATTATATTTACAATATACCACCGTTTTTATGCCAGTCGTATCATTTTATTTTGTTGTATTTATCCGTCACACCTTAAAGCCCGGTCCGTGAAAATATTGTCTGACATTAAACCGGTCCTTGGCGCTAAAAAGGTTGGGGACCGCTGCCCTAGAGGGGAGGAATGCTGACCCTGCCACACACACACACACAATTCCGATGTTCCTCCCTGTCATTGGTTCATTTGAGCGCAGCAGTGGTAACAGCGCCAAAGGGCCAGAACACAGAGATGAAGTGGGCTGGAAGGAGGAGAGGAAAGAGAGGAAAGAGAGGAAAGGAGGCTTTAATACAAGATGCCTTGTAAGGCCACTCTGCCACTGCCCTGACTCATCAGCATGATGCAACGGCAGCAACTCTTGGACCCTTTCCATCACCCTAGCTTCAATTACCCCAAGCGAGAGAGCGAGAGAGGCGACATGTCAAGTGCTAAAGAAGGCCATGGCTCTGCTGTTCTACTGTGCCCTTCAGCAAAGTCAGCCTGTGTCAGTAGAAACCCTCCTCCTCATCTCCTCCTGCAAGCTGTTGCCTATGGCCTGCTCTTAGAAGGTTTCAGATAAAGTACTTTTGCTATTGGTAAAAGCATAATAGAACAAAGTAAAATATGAAAGTAAGGCATAACGGCCAAGATACTCTTAACTACAACTGGTCTCATGTTGTATTACTGTCAGTTTTGTCCTAGTTTGGTTAATAAGTATAAAACACTTAGAATGGAGAAACCCCATTCAAAACAATTATAATACATGTATTGCCATCCATGCACTACTCATAAAATATATTTAGAACTAGAAAATTATAATACCGGCAAACACTTCCATACCATCCAAAATTAGAAAGATATTGTGATATAATATTTTAGACATATCATTAGAGCTGGGGGATATGGACAAAAAGTAATATCAGGATATATTTACCCATTTTGCTCGATAATAATAAATGATTGCTCCGCCCTCAACTTCTGGACTTGTCTCCGTGCTGTTGTGCCGTTTGTTGCTACTTGGCTATGTGCCAAACGTTTCATTTTTTACTTTTAATACATTTACCAACGTTTCACCTCGGACGCTTTATCTGGACATGGTTCTACAGGACCTCCACCAGCCTAAAAAGTAGTAGTAACATTAACACTATACCATCTAATTGCAGTCGCTGTACTCATAATATACAGGAGAACTATCACCTTATGGTGAGGGATAGCCGTGTTGCATGCACAGCTTCCGATGCAATCGTTAGGCAAGGGCAATTTAAGTGTAGGAAAGGAGGAAACAGCGTCTGTGCCTCCAATAAGTACAGATAGTAGTATAAATCCCCCTGCACAGTCCCCACAGCTTGGACAATTTTCTCAAGGCTTCTGGAAATAAATGCTGTCGGCATGTTCAACCGGTGTCGCTCATTCAGCCGACAGAAACTTTCAACCGCTTCTCCCCTTTAAGGCCGAGCCTTCTCAGGTCTCTCCTCCAACCGTTATGGGGTCTGAGGCGCCAAAGCCTCCCACCATTTGCTCTGACAAATTGAAAACCCTAGTAATTGGCGACTCCATTATCCACAAAATTTGACTTAAACAGAATCATCCAGCGATCATACACTGTTTACCAGGGGGCAGGGATACCGACGTGAAGGCTAATCTGAAGATGGTGCTGGCTAAGGCTAAAACTAGCGAGTGTAGAGAGTATAAGGATATTGTTATTGACGTCGGCACCAACGGCGTTAGGATGAAAGTCAGAAGTCACCAAGCGCAACATAGCTTCAGCGTGTATTTGTAGATAATTGGCCCTCTTTCTGGGACTCACCCACAAACAGGACCAAGCCTGGCCTGCTGAGGAGTGACGGACTCCATCCTAGCTGGAGGGGTGCTCTCATCTTATCTATGAACATAGACAGGACTCTAACTCTAGCTCCACAATTTGATAGGGTGCAGGCCAGGCAGCAGGCTATTAGCCAGCCTGCCAGCTTAGTGGAGTCTGCCACTAGCACAGTCGGTGTAGTCAGTTCAGCTATCCCCATTGAGACCGTGTCTGTGACTCGATCTAGGTTGAGCAAAACAAAACATGGCGGTGTTCACCTTAGCAATCTCACTTGAATAAAGACCTCTTCCACTCCTGTCATTATTGAAAGAGATTGTGATATCTCACATCTCAAAATAGGGCTACTTAATGTTAGATCCCTCACTTCCAAAGCAGTTATAGTCAATGAACTAATCACTGATCATAATATTGATGTGATTGGTCTGACTGTGTTAAATGAGGCCTCCCCTCCTGGTTACACTAGTGACCATATCCCCCACGCTTCCCGCAAATGCGGAGGTGTTGCTAACATTTATGACAGCAAATTTCAACATACAAAAAAAAAAGACTACGTTTTTGTGAGCTTCTAGTCATGAAATCTATGCAGCCTACTCAATCACTTTTTATAGCTAACTGTTTACAGGCCTCCAGGGCCATATACAGCATTCCTCACTGAGTTCCCTGAATTTCTATTGGATCATATAGTCATGGCTGATAATATTCACATTTTTGTAAAAGTCCACAGACCCAGTCCAAAAGGCTTTCAGAGCCATCATCGACTCAGTGAGTTTTGTCCAACATGTCTCCGGACCTACTCATTGCCACATTCATACCTTGGATCTAGTTTTTACCCGTCTAAGAAATATTGTTGATCTAAATGTTTTTCCTCATAATCCTGGACTATCGGACCACCATTTTATTGTGTTTGCAATCGCAATAAATAATCTGCTCAGACTCCAACCAAGGATCATCAAAAGCAGTGCTATAAATTCTCGGACAACCCAAAGATTCCTAGATGCCCTTCCAGACTCCCTCCACCTACTCAAACACGTCAGAGAACAAAAATTAGTTCACCACCTAACTGAGGATCTAAATTTAACCTTGCGTAATACCCTAGATGCAGTCGCACCTGTAAAAACAAAAAATATTTGTCACAATAAATTTGCTCCCTGGTATACAGAAAATACCCAAGCTCGGAAAATTGGAACGGAAATGGCGCTCCACCAAACTGGAAGTCTTCCATCTAGCTTGGAAAGAAAGTACCGTGCAGTATCGAAGAGCCCTCACTGCTGCTTGATCATCCTATTTTTCCAACCTAACTGAGGAGAATAAGAACAATCCAAAATGTATTTTTTATACTGTCACAAGGCTAACTAAAAAGCAGCATTCAACAAGAGAGGATAGCTTTCACTTCAGCAGTGATAAATTTATGAACTTCTTCGATGAAAAGATCATGATCATTAGAAAGCAAATTGCGACTCCTCTTTGAATCTGGGTATTTCTCCAAAGTTCAGTTGTCCTGAGCCTGCACAGAACTGCCAAGACCTAGGATCAATGGAGACACTCAAGTTTTTTAATCCTGTATCTCTTGACACATTCATGAAAATAGTAATGGTCTCTAAACCGTCAAGCTGCATACTGGACCCTATTCCAACTAAACTACTGAAAGATCTACTTCTGTGCTTTGCCCTCCTATGTTGAACATAATAAATGGCTCTCTATCCACCGGATGTGTACCAAAGTCACTAAAAGTAACATTGCAACAATCCACATTTTTGGGTAAAATGTTTTTGGGGGTCACTTCTAGATTAGACTACTGCAATGCTCTCCGGCTACCCGGATAAAGCACTGAATAAACTTCAGTTAGGTCTAAACACGGCTGCTAGAATCTTGACTTGAAACAAAAAATGTTATCACATTACTCCAGTGGCTTTCTGTTAAGGCTTGGGCTGAAGTAAAAGGTTTTACTGCTAATCTACAAAACATTACATGGGCTTGCTCCTACCTATCTCTCCGATTTGGTCCTGCGGTACATACCTACACTTATGCTACGGTCACAAGACACAGGCCTCCTTATTGTCCGTAGAATTTCTAAACAGCTGGAGGCAGGGCTTTCTCCTATAGAGCTAAATTCTTATGGAATGGTCTGCCTATCCATGTGAGAGACGCAGACTGTCTCAACCTTTAAGTCATTACTGAAGATGAATCTCTTCAGTTGGTCCTATGATTGAGTGTAGTCTGGCCCAGGGGCAGTGGTGTAAAGTACTTAAGTAAAAATACTTTAATGTGATACTTAAGTAGTTTTTTGGGGTATCTGTACTTTAGTTTACTATTTATATTTTTGACAACTTTTACTTTAACTTCACTACATTCTTAAAGAAAATAGTGTACTTTTTACTCCATACATTTTCCCTGACACCCAAAAGTACTTGTTACTTTTACTCAAGTAGTATTTTACTGGGTGACTTTCACTTTTAATTTTCTATGAAGGTATATTTACTTTTACTAAAGTATGACAGTGGGGTACTTTTTCCACCACTTCCCTGGGGTGCAAAGGTGAACGGATTTGTATCTGGTTTCAAACCAAATCTGACTTGAAAATATCAGATTCCATGTGCGTCACTTCAAACTGCCATGTAGTATTGTGGGTTTCCCAGAGTCCGTTCTGGACGTTGGGAGTGTGAAGAGACCGCTGGTGGCATGTCATGTGAACTATGTATGGGTGTCTGAGCTGTGTGTTAGCTTTTTGAACAGACAGTTGTGTACGTAAGTGGGAACAAAAATCTAATGTAATCAATTGTTTTCTGTAACTTGAAGGCAGAAACTATACTTCTGGTAGTATCACATACACCATCAAGCATTTCACATACACTGAGTGTACAAAACATTTTGAACACCTTCCTAATATTGAGTTGCACCCCCTTTTGCCCTCAGCCTTAATTCGTTGGGGCATGGACTACAAGGTGTTGAAAGCGTTCCACAAGGATGCTGTCCCATGTTGACTCTAATGCTTCCCACAGTTATGTCAAGTTGCTGGATGTCCTTTGGGTGGTGGGCCAATCTTGATACACACAGGAAACTGAGCGTGAAAAACCCAGAAGCTTTGCAGTTCTTGACACACTGAAACCGGTACGCCTCGGACCTACTACCATACCCCGTTCAAAGGCACTTCAATCTTTTGTCTTGCCCATTCTGAATGGCACACATACACAATCCATGTCTAAAATGTCTTTGGCTTTAACCTGTCTCCTCCCCTTCATCTACACTGACTGAAGTGGATTTAACAGGTGACATCAATAAGGGATCATAGCTTTCACCTGGTCAGTCTATGTCATGTTCCTAATGTTTTGTACAATCAGTGTATTATCCAGATACTGTCTGTTAGCTCTCGGTGGTCTATAGCAACTTCCCACAACAATAGGCTTTAGGTGAGGCAGGTGAACCTGTAGCCATACTACTTCAACAGCATTTGCCATGAGATCCTCTCTAAGCTTTACAGATAAATGACTCTGAATTCTGTGTCATTGTCCTTCATGTCTCTTCTGTAGATTTCAGAACAAAAGAATCTGCACCGTATGTCTCTTAACCTGATCCTGTCCCACCCTGATCTGTTTCACCTGTCTTGTGCTTGTCTCCACCCCTCACCAGGTATCTCCTATTTTCCCCATTATCCCCTGTGTACTTATACCTTCGCTTTCTGTTTATCTCTTGCCAGTTTGTCTTGTTTTGTCAGGTCTTACCAGCGTGTTTTCCGTTTTGCAAGTTCTTGTTTTCTAGTCTACCCTGGTTCTAACCTTTCTGCCTGTCCTGAGCCTGCCTGCTGTTCTGTCCCTTATTGACTCTGCCTTGGATTAGGAACTCTGCCTGCCCTTTGCTATAATAAATATTCTGAGAACCGAACTATCCGCCTTCTGTGTCTGCATCTGGGTCTTATCCTGATTCTTGATATCCCCTGAGGCTGTGACAGCCTCTCACCCTGTTAAGAACCACAAAGGACCTGTCAAACTCCAGGCAGCCATGTGGTAAATAAGGGTGTGTGTGTGTGTCTGCATGGAAAGAGATGTGTCCCAGTCCTCTGTCTCCAGCTCTCCATAAAGCTAATGATTCATTAGGGCCTCATGTCCTATATACTGGGCTGCCATGGAGTCAGTGGTTTAGCTCACTGAACTAGTACTTTGATGATTTAGGGTGTTGTATTAAGTCCAAATTATATAATGTGCACTGCTATGTCCACCGACTTGAGTTAAGTTAGTTTTTAACTTGAGTTCATTTAAGTTGATTTCATGCAATAGTTCTTTAGAAGAAGAGGGAGGAGGAGGAAATACATATTTTATGCTGGTATGACCGACGTCAGGGTATTATAGTAAAGTGAAACTATCCTGGCCAAGTACTGGATATAAAGTAATCGTCTTTCAAGTGAAGTGAAACAAGAGAGCCAACTGAGACACTACTAGAGGCAAACACATAATCAG
Organism: Brachymystax lenok tsinlingensis; assembly: GCA_030435695.1. Taxonomy (NCBI): domain Eukaryota; kingdom Metazoa; phylum Chordata; class Actinopteri; order Salmoniformes; family Salmonidae; genus Brachymystax; species Brachymystax lenok. The sequence goes on along the minus strand of CM059793.1, from coordinate 40,658,356 downwards.
GTGAGTGGACAAGTTTATTTACCAAGGGGACATTTCTTAACACTTTAAAGGTGCACTATGCAGAAATCACTCTGGTATTTCCTGGTTGCAAACATTCGAATAGTTATCCTAATTTTAGTTTATGTGACAGTCAGTGTGTAGAGAATCATTGTACCATCTAAACCGCTGTGAAATATATTTTCCATAACCAACAATTATTGTCTTTTCAGCTGTTTGAAGCTGAACGTAAAAGACGCAAAAACAAAACTTAAGAACGCGAAGCATAGAAATAGCAAGCATAGAACATATCTACTGCTTCTTAGACTTGCTTTCACTGCTGAGTCGTTGTTGCTATTAGACCTTTCCACTTCACAATAACAGCACTTACAGTTGACCATGGAAGCCGTAGCAGGGCAGAAATTAAACGCACTGGCTTGTTGGAAAGGTGGCATCCTATGACGCTGCCACGTTGAAAGTCACTGAACTCTTCAGTAAGGCCATTCTACTGCCAATGCTTGTCTATGGAGATTACATGGCTGAGTGCTTGATTTTATACACCTGTCAGAAATAGGTGTCGCTGATATAGCCGCATCCACTCATTTGAAGGGGTGTCCACGTACTTTTGTATATAGAGTGTATATAAGCATTTTTCAAGCACTCTGTCCAAATCATCCTAAAACATCTCCAATTGATTGTGCAGCTCAACAAAGTCACTTCTAGATGATTTGTTCAGTTTGAGATTGAGCCTCTCTGTTTTGTTTTCAGTTTAACCAGGCTAATGATACACAAGTCATTGACTGGCAGACTGAGCCAACATGGGTCAAGCAAAGTTTTTTGCTGCCTTTATCTCTACATGGATATACGCCAGTCATTAAAGTTTCTGTTCTTAAATGGGGCTTTTCATTCACATTCTAGATGGACTGAACAAAAACTAAGCTAAACTAAACTGAACTAAAACATGACTGTGTTTTCTTGTTCCCAGCCATGTCACCAAACAACAATAGGATAGGGAGGGCCCTGAATGCCAGCTTGTTGTACCTGCTGTTATCTGTGTGCCTGACATGCACCGCTACTCTGGGAGAATTCAAAGAAGATATTGAGATCGATGATGAGGAGGAAGACCTGGAGTATGAGTACAGCATGAAACAAGACATACACACCTGTGGAAGCGGCCAAACTGGTCAGTATCCATTCTGCAAGGACAAGAACCATTACGTCCACACAAGCGATGAGTGTGGAGAGATAGGCGTACAAAAAGTGAGGATGGAAATGCAGCTGATGATCCAGGACCGACGTGAGAAGATAAACGAGATCGCACACTCTGCAAAACTCAGTGAGAAAAATGTGGAGAGGGAGAAAGAGGACACGGTGCTGTTACTGACTGAAATGGCAAGGCTCGTTGAGGAGACCTACATAAAAGTAATTGAGGAGATTGAGAAGAACCAGGAAGCTGCAGCAACCCAGGCTCTAGAGCACATTCTAAAGCTAACACAGGAAATCTCCAAGCTACAGAAGAGAAGCAATGAGCTGGAGCAGCTCTCACACACTGAAGACCACCTCCACCTTCTCCAGATGTTCCCATCCCTGTGTACCCCACCGGCTACCATCGACTGGTCTGAAGTCAGCGTTCACAGTGATCCCAGTGTTGGAGCTATGAGAAGAGCTGTGAACAAGCTGAGGGAAGCACTCAACAGTGAAGAGAACAGGCTGTCTGCTGCTGAGTTGGGAAGGATCAAGAAGTGTGCAGTGAATGTGAATCTGGACCCTGATACAGCACATCCCTACCTCATCGTCTCTGAAGACGGGAAACAAGTGAGAGTTGGAGATCTCCGGCAAAATGTCACAGACAGCCCTCAAAGGTTTGATTTGGTTGTTAATGTCCTAGGAAAGGAGGGCTTCTCCTCAGGGAGATTCTACTATGAGGTGCAGGTGGAAGGAAAGACTGACTGGGCTTTAGGAGTGGCTGCAGAATCCATCAACAGGAAGGGAAGGACTATACTGAACCCTGACAATGGATACCTGGCTCTATGGATGAGTGATGAGAATGAGTATATAGCTCTTGATAAAGTTCCTGTCCTCCTCTCTCTTAATCAGAAGCCCCAGAAGATAGGGATTTATGTTGATTATGAACAGGGTCAGGTCTCCTTTTATGATGTGGACAACAGGTCTCATATCTATTCTTTCGCCAATTACGCTTTAAAACCTGTTAAACTTTATCCATTCTTCAGCACCGGCACTGACAATGACGGTAAAAACTCTGCCCCATTGGTCATTACCCAAGTCAATCAGCAACTAAGTATTCACTTCCCAACTTTTGACAAAGCCTAAAAGTGGATAACAGGGTATGATCTTTCATATATAAATGTTCAAGGAAGCACTGTTACATCAAATCAAATCATTAATTCTGTTTCTCTTTTGTTGTTGTTGTAAGTTGTTTCAAATATTTTCATATTTCTGCAGTTATCTCCATTTTGTCTAAATTAAAGGTGATGAATGGCATTAAATGAAGGTCTGTATTATATAAATCAAGTGTATTTGGAGAAATTAAAGGAACCCATTCAGTCACCAATTCATCTCAATCTGAGTAGTTCCTCTTATGTAGAGGTGGCACCACAGGTCCCTGAATGGTGTGGCGATTATATATTTTTATTCTGAACTAGTAACTTAACCAGGTAAAATTAATCTGTTGTAAAAAGGTTTCATATGGGCTCTGATGGGATAAGAGTTTTTGTAATTAGGTCACATGGTTTAAAAAAAATCCTGGCCTTGGGGAGGATGAAAACCCTGTCAAACTGAAGCAACATTGTACTGTACTTGTTCACAGACACAGCGAAACCAACATGATTGGACAATACATCTCACAGGGCTGAGCTTGCTTTATGCTGGTTTGCATCGTGTAGTCCTGCCCTATGTAACTCTAGGCCTAATAAAAACTCAATCTTTGTCAGCTGTTGTGTTTATTGATTAATTTCAGTTAATCATTTGGGATTGATAAAGTCTAGGTAGCCTAGTCAGCTTGAAGTTGGAACCAAATTTGATCCCATTCACATTTTCTTTAACAAATGGGCTATAAATACACAACGTTACCGCTTTGTTTACCCTGGACAGAGGGACAGGGCGCATAATAGGCTAGACTATGTAGCCGCTAGTTTTCATGTAATACATCAGGGATCATCAACTAGATTCAGCAATTGGCAGATTCTTTCTTGAGCGGATGGTCGGGGCCGGAACATACTAACAAATAATTTGTAGACTGCCAATTGACCCCAATATCCAACATGCCCAAACGGATATAATGTTTGACTAAAACATAATCATTTCAAACCCTGCTTACATTTTTATACGATCACGTGTCTCTATTATTTATATTTTTTAGAAAACTTGTGGGGCTAAATAAAACCAGGTCGCCAGTTGGGGAACCCTGCAATACTTCATGTCAGATTGCACATTTTTAGGTGTATAGGCTGCTATATTTATGTAAGCGTATTTGCTTGTGTCTGTCGGGAGTGATGTGTTATCACCATTGCTAAATAAATACTGGAAGAAAGTGGAGAGTGCGCCTTGAGCTTTGTGCCCCGCACAAACTGCGATCTCCGTGAATCTTAAATCAAGACACGCACAGTCTGCAGCAGCAATCCGATGTGAATTGAAAGAGAAATTGTGCGCAAGTTGATAAATCGGCAAACTGGTAAAAAAACTAAAACTGCACTTTGCCCTTCTTTTTTTAACGCTTTATGTCAATATATTTTATTCAACTAAATCAAAAATGGATCGGCGCTGCGACACCTGATTGAAAAGTGCTGTGGCAAATGCCGCCTTGCCAAACTTTTTCGTATGTCTTAGGGGCGGCAGGTAGCCTAGTGGTTAGAGCGTTGGGCCAGTAACCGAAAGGTTAGTTTGAATCCCCAAGCTGACAAGGTAAAAATCTGTGATTCTGCCCCTGAACAAGGCAGTTAACCCATTGTTCCTAGGCTGTCATTGTAAATAAGAATTTGTTCTTATTATCTGACTGAGGTTACCCCATACAGAACCCTGACACAACACTTTTCACCCTCACAATTCTTCAGTGATCCGTTGATACCCTAGTGCAGGGTTTCACAAACTCAGTCCTGGGGCCCCCCTGGGTGCACGTTTTGGTTTTTGCTCTAGCTGATTCAAATAATTAAAGCTTAATGATGAGTTGGTTATTTGAATCAGCTATGTAGTGCTTGGGAGTGCTTGAGAGAGAGAGAGAGAGAGAGAGAGAGAGAGAGAGAGAGAGAGAGAGAGAGAGAGAGAGAGAGAGAGAGAGAGAGAGAGAGAGAGAGAGAGCGTTGCTCTCTGGCAGCAGGCAGGCAGGCTGATTGGTGTTCTGTGCCAGCTCCAGCAGACACACAGAGAAGCAGCTAATGGCTGTGTCACAGAGCAGGAGGTGTGAATGAGACAGAGGGAGAGTCTATAGTCTCTTTCCCTCACTTGCCAGGACTATAGCGAGGAAGATGGAGTGCTGATATGGGAACGAGACTCACAGTTTCTAGTCTTCAGTGTACTGGGTGACTGCAAACAGTCCAGTCTTCTCCTCACACAACACCAATCATTATAAGAGAGAGAGATTACAGAGCAGTCAACAGAGCACCCTTGGTGTGAATGTGTGCGGTTGGGCCTTGGAATTTGGGTGTACTGTAGGCCCACACACAAGGGTGATGTCATCAGCCTAATGGCTCAATAGGCACATACAAGCACACTCTGTTCCTCTGTTTGTGTATGTGATGTAACAGCCATTATAAACTGGGTGGTTCCAGCCAAGAATGCTGATTGGCTGACAGCCGTGGTATATGAGACCGTATACCATGGGTATGACAAAACATTTGTTTTTACTGCTCTAATTACTTCAGTAACCAGTTTATAATAGTAATAAGGCACCTTAAGGGTTTGTCGTATATGGCCAATATTCCACGGCTAATGGTTGTTTCCAGGCACTCCGAGATGCGTCATGCTTAAGAACAGCCCTTAGCCGTGGTATATTGGCCATATACCACACCCCTCCGGGCCTTATTGCTTAAATATCCTGCTCTCCATTCCATACATTCAATTATACTCTCAAATTAATTAATGTAGCAGCACCTGCTCTAAGATTTCCATCATCTTTATGTGCACAGTACATCAATAACCACAACCTCACTTTCCACGACCAACTTAACAATCACACTTAGTTACAAGGCTTCTCTGATAGGGTTGCTATAGTGGGTTAATTAAGTGGGTTAATCTGGGATGGGTTAAAAGGTGTCTCATCCCATAGATATTCCAGCTGGCTAGATGAGAGAGGAGAAGACAGAAGCTCTGACCTGAAAACTAAGATGGCGCCGGAGAAGAAGGCAGACGTTTAACGTGCCCCCAACCGACGTGCCCCCAACCCATTCTGCTTTTTTGTTTGTTTATTTGCGTTGTTTGTAACTTATTTTTGTACTTATTTTGTACATAATGTTGCCGCTACTATCTCTTATGACCGAAAATTACTTCTGGATATCAGGACTGCGATGACTCACCACGGACTGGCAGAGTCCTGACGAGGCCAACGCGAACGATATACTGCTTTATCGGGAACAGGCCCAGATCCCCGTGATTTGCGTGAAGAGGAGACGGAGAAAAAGGGGCCGGAGGGCGGGCTGCTTTCTGAGAAGTTGTATGCGATCGAATAAACCTCCACTTCCTTCCATTCTGCTAGCAAACGTACAATCTTTGGACAATGAAAAATATGACCTACGCGGTAAATTAAACTACCAACGGGACATTCAAAACTGTAATAACTTATGCTTCATGGAGACGTGGCTGAACGACGACACTATCAACATACAGCTGGCTGGTTATACGCTGCACCGGCAGGATAGAACAGCTGAGTCTGGTAAGACAAGGGGCGGCGGACTATGTATGGTGCACGATATCTAAGGAAGTCTCGAGCTATGCTCGCCTGAGGTAGAGTATCTCATGATAATCTGTAGATCACACTACCTACCTAGAGAGTGTTCAACTGTATTTTTCATAGCTGTTTACATACCACCACAGTCAGTGGCTGGCACTAAAACAGCAATGAATGAGCTGTATTCCGCCATAAGCAAACAAGAAAATGCTCACCCAGAGGCGACACTCCTAGTAGCCGGGGTCTTTAATGCAGGGAAACTTAAATCTGTTCTACCAAATTTCTATCAGCATGCTGAATGTGCAACCAGAGGAAAATAAACTCTGGACCAACTTTACTCTACACACAGAGACGCATACAAAGTTCACCCTCCATTTGGCAAATCTGACCATAATTCTATCCTCCTGATTCCTGCTTACAAGCAAAAATGAAAGCAGGATGCACCAGTGACTAGATTAAAAAAAAGTGGTCAGATGAAGCAGATGCTAAGCTACAGGACTGTTTTGCTAGCACAGAATGGAATATGTTCTGGGATTCCTATGATGGCATTGAGGAGTACAACACATCAGTCATTGGCTTTATCAATAAGTGCATTGACGACGTCGTCCCCACAGTAACCGTAGGTACATACCCCAACCAGAAGCCATGGATTACAGGCAACATCCGCACTGAGCTAAAGGTTAGAGCTGCCTCTTTCAAGGAGCGGGACTCTAACCCGGAAACATATAAGAAATCCCGCTATGCCCTCCGACGAACCATCAAACTGGCAAAGTGTCAATACAGGACTAAGATCGAATCATACTACACCAGCTCTGACGCTCGTCGGATGTGACAGGGCTTGCAAACCATTACAGGCTGCAAAGGGAAGCACAGCCGAGAGCTGCCCAGTGACACGAGCCTACCAGACGAGCTAAACTACTTCTATGCTCGCTTCGAGGCAAATAATACAGAAACATTGTGTTCTGGAAGACTGTGTGATCACGCTCTCCGCAGCTGATATGAGTAAGACCTTTAAACAGGTCAACATTCACAAGGCCGCAGGGCCAGACGGATTACAAGGACGTGAACTGCGAGCATGCGCTGACCAACTGGCAAGTGTCTTCACTGACATTTTCAACCTCTCCTTGTCTGAGTCTGTAATACCAAAATTTTTATGCAGACCACCATAGTGCCTGTGCCCAAGAACACAAAGGTAACCTGACTAAATGACTACCGACCCGTAGCACTCACATCTGTAGCCATGAAGTGCTTCGAAAGGCTGGTCATGGCTCACATCAACACCAACATCCCAGAAACCCTAGACCCACTCCAATTTGCATACCACCCCAACAAATCCACAGATGATGCAATCTCTATTGCACTCCACACTGCCCTTTCCCACCTGGAGAAAAGGAACACCTATGTGAGAATGCTATTCATTGACTACAGCTCAGCGTTCAACACCATAGTGCCCTCAAAGCTCATCAATAAGCTAAGGACCTGGGACTAAACACCTCCCTCTGCAACTGGATCCTGGACAAAACCTATTCCCCCTTAGGAGACTGAAAAGATTTGGCATGGGTCCTCAGATCCTCAAAAGGTTCTATAGCTGCACCATCGAGAGCATCCTGACTGGTTGCATCACTGCCTGGTATTGCAACTGCTCGGCCTCCGACCGCAAGGCACAACAGAGGGTAGTGCGAACGGCCCAGTACATCACTGGGGTCAAGCTTCCTGCCATCCAGGACCTTTATACCAGGCGGTGTCAGAGGAAGGCCCTAAAAATTGTCAAAGACTCCAGCCACCCTAGTCATAGACTGTTCTTTCTGCTACCGCACGGCAAGCGGTGACTGAGCGTCAAGTCTAGGTCCAAGAGGCTTCTAAACAGCTTCTACCCCCAAGCCATAAGACTCCTGAACACCTAAACAAATGGCTACCCAGACTTTTACACCACTGCTAGTCTCTGTTGTTATCTATGCATAGTCACTTTAATAACTCTACCTAAATGTACATATTACCTCAACTAACCGGTGCCCCCCGTACATTGACTCTGTACCGGTACCCGCCTGTATATAGTCTCACTATTGTTATTTTACTGTTGCGCTTTAATTACCTGTTACTTTGATTTCTTATTCTTACCCGTATTTTTTTTTTAACTGCATTGTTGGTTAGGGGCTCGTAAGTAAGCTTTTCACTGTAAGGTTGTATTCGGAGCATGTGACTAATACAATTTGATTTGATTTGAATCAACATCAAAAGCCTCAGAGTTGAGTAACAGTCGGGGGACTCTACAGTATAACCAAAGGAGTGCTCCTCCCAAGGTCATTACAGAATATACTGGCCTACAGCAATCTCCTAGTTCTCCTATTTCCCCTTTTCTTTCTTCTCGTCTACAGAGGGATTGTGAAATGACTAAAATTAAGAATGAAGAACTGAATCCCACTCCAAACTGCTTCAGTCTGCCTACAACCATCCATGCTTATGTTGAGGTTATGGACATGAGCACTTGTGACTTTACTGTGAGTAGGTAGGGTTGCAAAATTCCGGTAACGTTCCCAAGATTCCATGGTTTTCAACAAAACCAGATCTGAGCTGGAGGATTCCGGATTTCCCTGCTTATTCCCTCACAAGTCCAGAAATCTTCCCAGCAGGATTTCAGAAAAACGTGGGAATAATAGGAAAGTTAACAGAATTTTGCAACCCTGACTGTGAGTCTATCAAAGAGGGTTTTGGTTAATATCTTTATCAATAAATTATAACCAAAGCACTGTGTTACTTTGGGCCTCAACTATATTATACAGTTGAAGTCGGAAGTTAACATACACCTTAGCCAAATACATTTCAACTCAGTTTTTCACAATTCCTGACATTTAATCCTAGTAGAAATTCCTCTCTTAGATCAGTTAGGATCGCCACTTTAATAGTAGAGAGAATGATTTATTTCAGCTTTAATTTCTGTCATCACATTCCCAGTTGGTCAGAAGTTTACATACACTCAATTAGTATTTGGTAGCATCGCCTTTAAATTGTTTAACTTGGGTCAAACGTTTCGGGTAGCCTTCCACAAGCTTCCCACAATAAGTTGGGTGAATTTTGGCCCATTCCTCCTGACAAACAGTCAGGTTTGTAGGCCTCCTCGCTTGCACACGTGTTTTCAGTTCTACCACACATTTTCTATAGGATTGAGGTCAGGGCTTTGTGATGGCCACTCCAATACCTTGACTTTGTTGTCCTTAAGCCATTTTGCCACAACTTTGGAAGTATGCTTGGGGTCATTGTCCATTTGGATGACCCATTTTCTACCAAGCTTTAACTTCCTGACTGATGTCTTGAGATGTTGCTTCAATATATCCACATAATTCTCCTTCCTCATAATGCCATCTATTTTGTGAAGTGCACCAGTCCCTCCTGCAGCAAAGCAGCCCCACGACATGATGCTGCCACCTCCGTGCTTCACGGTTGGGATGGTGTTCTTCGGCTTGCAAGCCTCCCCCTTTTTCCTCCAAACATAACGATGGTCATTATGGCCAAACAGTTCTATTTTTGTTTCGTCAGACTAGAGGACATTTCTCCAAAAAGTACGATCTTTGTCCCCATGTCCAGTTGCAAACCGTAGTCTGGCTTTTTTTATGGCGGTTTTGGAGCAGTGGCTTCTTCCTTGCTGAGCGGTCTTTCAGGTTATGTCTGTGGATATACAGTGAGGGAAAAAAAGTATTTGATCCCCTGCTGATTTTGTACGTCTGCCCACTGACAAAGAAATGATCAGTCTATAATTTTAATGGTAGGTTTATTTGAACAATGAGAGACAGAATAACAACAAATAAATCCAGAAAAACGCATGTGAAAAATGTTATAAATTGATTTGCATTTTAATGAGGGAAATAAGTATTTGACCCCCTCTCAATCAGAAAGATTTCTGGCTCCCAGGTGTCTTTTATACAGGTAACGAGCTGAGATTAGGAGCACACTCTTAACTTCTTTGGGAGCAACGCACGAGGTGACCGTTTTGGAGAACCTGGCGTGCCCAAAGTAAAATGCCTCCCATTCAGGCCCAGACAATAGGATATGCACATATTTAGTACCATTGGATAGGAAACACTCTGAATTTTCTAAAAGTGTTAACATTTTGTCTGTGAGTATAACAGAACGGATATGGCAGGCGAAAACCCGAGGAATTTCTGTCCTGGAAAAAGTGGTTTTGACAGATTGCCTCATTTAGAACCCCACCCTTATAAAAATGCCCATATAAGGGAATATGAATGCAGTACCTATCGCTTCCTCTGGATGTCAACAGTCTCGAGAAAGTGTTCTGATTCTTTTTAGCTGCTTTTAGAGCAGAGAAGAAGACGAATAAGGAAGTGTCCACAGAGATGTCAATACAAGTAAATGCGCGCTCCCGGCTGGCACGTTCTTTGTTTTTTTCCTTTCTTATCGCCCAGTTTATATTCCCGGTTGAAATATTATACTATTTATACATAAAAGTGTTCCTAAGGATACATTTAAAATTATGTTTGATTGTTCTTGGACAGGTTTATAGGTATAAGTTGAACGAGTTCTCTTCACGTTTCAATGGAGGAGTCGACGCTCTATTTTCTCATTATAACGCGCCAACCAAACGGAGATTTATGGATATAATACATTACTTTTTCTAACAAAAGAACCATGGATTGTCTTCGTTGGACACTTGGGAAGCCCTCAGCAGAAGTTCTTTAAAAGGTAATTGATTTGTTCTCGCTGTGAAATGTGTTATGTTGTGAACCGTGATGGCTTATGAATTCATGGTAATGGGAAAAATATGTTAGGTGCTACCCTCAAACAATCAAATGTGGTGCTTTCGCCGTAAAGCCTTTTTGAAATCTGACAACGCTGTGATACTGCCAAAAAGCAGAGCTTTTGATGACTATGAAACACTTGTATATTGATGCATGTTTAATAATTCAACTTTTGGATTTTGAATTTGGCGCCTTGCATTTCACCTGGTAGTGTCGGGAGTGAGGGACAAGATTGCAGACCTACACAAGGCTGGAATGGGCTACAAGTGGAAGAAACACAAAAGAACTGTCAATCTCCCTCAGCCTGGGGCTCCATGCAAGATCTCACCTCGTGGAGTTGCAATGATCATGAGAACGGTGAGGAATCAGCCCAGAACTACACGGGAGGATCTTGTCAATGATCTCAAGGCAGCTGGGACCATAGTCACCAAGAAAGCAATTGGTAACACAGTACGCCGTGAAGGACTGAAATCCTGCAGCGCCCGCAAGGTCCCCCTGCTCAAGAAAGCACATATACATGCCCGTCTGAAGTTTGCCAATGAACATCTGAATGATTCAGAGGACAACTGGGTGAAAGTGTTGTGGTCAGATGAGACCAAAATGGAGCTCTTTGGTATCAACTCAACTCGCCGTGTTTGGAGAAGGAGGAATGCTGCCTATGACCCCAAGAACACCATCCCCACCGTCAAACATGGAGGTGGAAACATTATGCGTTGGGGGTGTTTTTCTGCTAAGGGGACAGGACAACTTCACCGCATTAAAGGGATGATGGACGGGGCCATGTACCGTCAAATCTTGGGTGAGAACCTCCTTCCCTCAGCCAGGGCATTGAAAATGGGTCGTGGATGGGTATTCCAGCATGACAATGACCCAAAACACACGGCCAAGGCAACAAAGGAGTGGCTCAAGAAGAAGCACATTAAGGTCCTGGAGTGGCCTAGCCAGTCTCCAGACCTTAATCCCATAGAAAATCTGTGGAGGGAGCAGAAGGTTCGAGTTGCCAAACGTCAGCCTCGAAACCTTAATGACTTGGAGAAGATCTGCAAAGAGGAGTGGGACAAAATCCCTCCTGAGGTGTGTGCAAACCTGGTGGCCAACTACAAGAAACATCTGACCTCTGTGATTGCCAACAAGGGTTTTGCCACCAACTACTAAGTCAGGTTTTGCAGAGGGGTCAAATACTTATTTCCCTCATTAAAATGCAAATCAATTTATAACATTTTTCACATGCGTTTTTCTGTCTCTCACTGTTCAAATAAACCTACCATTAAAATGATAGACTGATCATTTCTTTGTCAGTGGGCAAACGTACAAAATCAGCAGGGGCTCAAATACTTTTTTCCCTCACTGTAGATATTTTAATTTAATTTAGAAAAACCCTTTTTAGTGTTAAAATAGGCCTATAATTGTTTATTCAAGCTAAAATTCATACTCATACAAGTAATCAAATACTAATGTCAGTTTAGATATTAAAGTATTTGAATAACCTTGCACATCCTTCTTTTTATACTATACAGGATTTCTGATAGCTCTATAAGACAATTGCCCCACACTGACATACGGAAGTATATGACTTAGAAGAACAGTGGTAATTATATATCTTATGAAATAATTACCTCAAAATAGCCTAAAAAAAACAGTGAGGCCATTTCGGTACTAAAACCAACTAAAACAAACTTTTCTTGTGAGTGAAAAGCTACTTTCTGCAATGAATTCAAAGTTGAGTTTGCAGCAGGGCATTTCTATCTAAAAGGACCCATGAGCATCAACATGTGAAGTTCGTAGGATCATATCAAATTGGGTGTCTATATTTTATCTATAATCATAGATACATTTTCAACCATTTTCCATTTTAAAAATGAGGCATAAGTAAAGGCTTTGATTTCTGGATAAACAGATGGAAAAGGCATCATAGAAAACATCTACTAGAAAAAGTCAAAAAATGTATCAGACATTCAGTACCAGTCAAAAGTTTGGACACACCTATTTTTTCAAGGGTTATTCGTTTATTTATTTTTTTACATTTTCTACATTGTAGAATAATAGTGAAGACATCAAAACTATGAAATGACACAAATGGAATCATGTAGTAACCAAAACAATTACAAATATATTTTAGATTCTTCAAAGTAGCCACCCTTTGCTTTGATGACAGCTTTGCACCCACTTGGCATTCTCTCAACCAGCTTCACCTGGAATGCTTTTCCAACAATCTTGAAGGAGTTCCCACATATGCTGAGCACTTGAAGGCTGCTTTTCCTTCACTCTGGGGTCCAAATTATCCTAAACCATCTCAATTGGGTTGAGGTCAGGTGATTGCGGAGGCCAGGTCATCTGATGCAGCACTTCATCAATCTCCTTCTTGGTCAAATAGCCCTTACACAGCCTGAAGGTGTGTTGGATCATTGTCCTGTTGAAAAACAAATGATAGTCCCACTAAGCGCAAACAAGATGGGATGGCGTATTGCTGTTGCAGAATGTTGTGTTAGACATGCTGGTTAAGTGTTCCTTTAATATTAAATAAATCACTGACAGTGTCACCTGCAAAGCACCCCCACACCTCCTCCTCCATGCTTCACTATGGGAACCACACATGCAGAGATCATCCGTTCACCTACTCTGCGTCTCACAAAGACACAGCGGTTGGAACCAAAAATGTAAATGTTTGACTAATCAGAGTCTAATGTCCATTGCTAATGTTTCTTGGCCCAAGCAAGTCTCTTCTTCTTATTGGTGTCCTTTAGTAGTGGTTTATTTGCAGCAATTTGACCATGAAGGCCTGATTCATGCAGTCTCCTCTGAAAAGTTGATGTTGAGATGTGTCTGTTACTTGAACTCTGAAGCATTTATTTGGGCTGCAATTTCTGAGGCTGGTAACTCTAATGAACTTATCCTCTGCAGCAGAGGCAACTCTGGGTGTTCCTTTCCTGTGGCGGTCCTCATGAGAGCCAGGTTCATTGAATTGAAATGCATTCCAGGTGACTACCTCATGAAGCTGGTTGAGAGAATGCCAAGAGTGTGCAAAGCTGTCATCAAGGCAAAGGGTAGCTACTTTGAAGAATCTAAAAAAATATATATATTTTGATTTGTTTAACACTTTTTTGGTTAATACATGATTTCGTATGCATTATTTCATAGTGTTGATGTCTTCACTATTATTCAACAATGTAGAAAATAGTAAAAATAAAGGAAAACCCTGGAATGAGTAGGTGTGTCCAAACCTTTGACTGGTACTGTACATAAAAACAATGATGTAAAGACACTGCCAACTAATATAAAAAATTATATTTAGTTTTGGAGAAATTGTTGACCTTCTGTAAGTTTCTGAAATATTGCCTTGTGCCTTGTAATTCAGTATCTTTAAGATATTTTCTCATTTTTCTCCCTCATGAGGAGATAATGAAAGTTCACAGAAATTACAAGTTAAAGTGATTTTAATGATATCAATGTCTATGAATTATTAAGAGATTAAAACTTCCTATTCCATTTCCAAAATGGTAACGTAATTACAAAGAAAAATATGCAACGGCTACAATGGGAAATCTTAATAGTCACAAACCACAGTTGAATCACCTGCTACTGTCTGCCCTTCCACTGTTATGTTCAGAAACCCTTTACCCTCTCTCTCCCCCTCTCCCTCTCTCTCTCACCCTCCAGTTAATGTAATCTCTCCCAGCTCTTACTGACAGCTAGGGTTGCACATTTTTGGGAATATTCAGAGGTGGAAACTTTTCGTGGGAATTAACGGGGATATATGGGAATTAACGGAAATATATGCAAATTAATATTAATACCATTTAAATGTAAATGTTTTTTGCATTGGATATATTTACCATATCATATGGAGACAGAAACCCAAACATTTTACCTTATCATAAGTAGACATAATTGCAAATTATCAAATCCTTCCAATAGAAATAAAAAAAGTAATTTATTTAGGAATTGAACTTTAATTCACATGGGATGATTTCACTGAACAACAAAACAAAGGAAATGTTGAATGATCCCCAATGATCCATCTCATCTCCCCAAAACTAGAAACTAAAGCTTTGATTGTCTTTCTCTCAGGCTCCCATGTCTTCTCCCTGGACCTCCTCAATGTACACCTCTTGAACATCAGACTCTGAGGCCTCATCGTCACTGTCACTTTACAACCTTGTTGAGGATGGCTCGTTGTCAGGCTCGAAAAGCCTCAAATTTGCCCAGATGGCCACCAATTTTTCAACCCTTCTATTGGTCAGCCTGTTGCGTGCTTTGGTGTGTGTGTTCCCAAACAAGGACCAGTTGCGCTCTGAGGCGGCTGATGTTGGTGGGATTTAAAGGATGATGGAGGCAAAAGGGGAAAGGGCCTCAGATCCACAAAGTCCCTTCCACCAGGTGGCTAAAGATGTATGTTGGCACGACTGCCATATTGCATCTCCATCCCAAAGCCCTTACTTGGAAGTGTACTTTGCCAGACTGCCAAGAACGTTGCCCTCATCCAGGCCAAAGTGTCGAGACACGGTAGTGATGACACCATAGGCCTTGTTGATCTCCGCACCAGACAAGATGCTCTTGCCAGCATACTTGGGGTCCAACATGTACGCTGCGGCGTGTATGGGCTTCAGGCAGAAGTCTTCACGCTTTTTGATGTATTTCAGAACTGCAGTTTCCTCTGCTTGGAGCAACAGTGAAGTGGGCAGGGCAGTACGGATTTCTTCTCTTACATCTGCAAACAGAGTCTGAACATCAGACAGGATGGCATTGTCTCCCTCAATTCGTGCAATGGCTACTGCTATAGGTTTCAGGAGTTTCAGGCTGCTTACCACTCTCTCCCAAAATGCATCATCCAGGAGGATCCTCTTGATGGGACTGTCCATATCGGCAGAATGTGATATGGCCATTTCTTGGAGAGACTCCTTCCCCACTAGGAAACTGTCAAACATGATGACAACACCACCCCAACAGGTGTTGCTGGGCAGCTTAAATGCGGTACTCTGATTCTTCTCACTTTGCTTGGTGAGGTAGATTACTACTATAACTTGATGACCCTTCACATACCTAACCATTTTCTTGCCTCTCTTGTAGTGTGTCCATTGTTTTCAGTGCCATGATGTCCTTAAGGAGCAGATTAAATGCATGAGCAGCACAGCCAATGGGTGTGATGTGAGGGTAGGACTCCTCCACTTTAGACCAAGCAGCCTTCATGTTTGCAGCATTGTCTGTCACCAGTGCAAATACCTTCTGTGGTCCAAGGTAATTGATGACTGCCTTCAGGTCTGTTGTGTCTGTTGTCCCTTGTCTCTGTGCTCTTGTAGAATATGATGTATTTAATTATTCCTTGCCAACGAACATTCGACCACCCATCAGAGATAATTGCAATACAGTCTGCTTTCTCCATGATTTGCTTGACCTTCACTTGAACTCTGTTGAACTCTGCATTCAGAAAATGAGTAGATAAAGCATGTCTGGTTGGAGGGGTGTATGCTGGGCGAAGAACATTCAGAAATCTCTTCCAATACACATTGCCTGTGAGCATCAGAGGTGAACCAGTTGCATACACAGCTCGAGAAAGACATTCATCAGCATTTCTCTGACTACGTTCCTCTATTGAGTCAAAAAAACTTCTGATTCCAGGAGGACCATGAGCTGTTGCTATCGATAAGGTGTCTTGATTCATCATTTTCACCTCGAATAGAAGTAGAGTGACTTTAGTCAGAGGTTGCTTGTTGTGAGCGCTGATGGAACTTTATGCACTTGGCCAGATGATTCTGCATCTTTGTTGCATTCTTCACATATAATTTGGCACAGTATTTGCAAATGTACACAGCTTTTCCTTCTACATTAATTGCAGTGAAATGTCTCCACACATCAGATAGTGCCTGTGGCATTTTCCTGTAAACATTTGTAACAAAAATGAGTTTAAAAAAACAAATGCAATTCCATGTACAGATAAATAGTTAAGCAGTTAGATTAAACAACTCCTTTGTAAGATAAATGTTTTGTTTGGCTCAGACAGTGTAGTAGTGTGGGCTCAATAGCATCTAATTAGTGTGCAAGATCTTGAGAATCAGCTGTTCATGGAAGAGTGCACTGCACATGTGATGGAAGAATGCACTGTGCATGCAGAGTTGCAATTCCATTGAATTGGGGATAGTTTAAACAAAATATGTCACAAGACCTAGAATTGCCTTATGTGTATCCCACAAAAGTTTCACTGTTCTAAACTTTTTTGATGAATTTAAGCAAATTTCCCCAAATTCCAGGGCTTAACTTCCCATGGAAAACTTCCGGGAAAGATTCCAGAAATTCACTGGAAAGTTTCCAACCCTTTGCAACCCTACGGACACCTACCCATGAGCCGCCTCTCTTCCATTTACTGTAACCAGCAGCCTTACCCACTGAGGACCGACCAACAACGGACCTCCATGGACGTTGAAAAGTAGTTGAAAGCTGGTCAGTCCACCCTGGCCTTTATGTTAACTTCCACAGACGGACCGGACTGGACCAAATCTGAACCTATCATTGACGTATGTTTCACAAGTTTGGATAGCACAGCAGAGTACGGTCCAATACAGTAATACAGTACACTAAATAAAGTAGAGTATAGTACAGTACAATAGGGTGGAGTACAATATATTGTAATGTACTCTACGCTACTGTACTGAACTATACTCTACTGTACTCTACCGCACTGTACTGAACTCAACCTTACTCTACTCTGCTGTGCTACATTGTACTGCACTGTGCTCTGCTGTGTTGCGCTGTCCAAAGTTGTGAAACATGAGGAAAATGACATTCATATCCATAATTATGCATTTCTGTGTAGTACAGATCAGGGACCCATTAAGTAATTCCGTTACTATAATTCCATTACCAAGTGTAAATCCACTTCACGTATAGTAGTTCAATAACTAAGATGTCTTTTTTCAAACTCCAAGGTGCCATGTCGTATAGCTGACAGCCCATTTAATCTGCAGACATCACTGAATCTTAATTCGGGAGATATTTAACCGTTTTTGGAAAACGTGGTCGCATAAACATTTTAGGGAGATTTTCCTGTAATTCCTGTACCATGGTTGGCATCTACACAGTTCTTCCACTAAAATTCATTTTTGTAAAAGTGGAAATTGTTAAAAGTAGTCCTTCTACATCGCTGTATGGTGTGTTAAACCTTGAAATCAATGTTTTTTGTTTGGCATACATTTTAAAGTGAAAAAAAACGTAGTCAAAATCTAGTTCTGTCACTGTGGAATTGCCCAGCACACACAGCTGAAGCTCTACAATCAATACAGAAGCCTACAGGCACGGGAGTCCAGTTCCTCTTCCAGAATAATTTCACTGCAGCAAGTAAGCTAGTCTCTTGGAAGCACCCCAGGCATGCTTCCATGGACCTGCATTAGACCTTGACTTACTCATGCAAGAATCACAAGGGAGGACACAAAAATCACAGAAGACACTAATAATACAAATACACAAAATATACAGGATATAACGTTAGACTTTAAGAGGCCTCGCTGGCAACATGATGACAAGACTGATTTGCTTTATCTGATGAAGGTCAAAGTTGATCAAACTCTCACAGTAAAATGTACCATGTTCAGATAAGATTAAATGTCCCTTTTCACATTTTCCTCACTTGCTCAATTTGTTCAAGTTTATATGGCCTAAAGGGTAAGTAAGCTTTCTACCCCACGTGCATCAGTTATCACATTTATTCCCTATTTTTAAATGCCGTCACTATCTCTCCATCTGCAGGCCCCACGTCTCCTACTATTGTTTATTGTGTATGGTGCCTGCGGCCCACTCTCCTCTCCAGAGTCACCACTGTCACAATATCCACACTGCAACAAAGGCCTGAAAAACCCCACAAGATCACTTTTTTGTGTAGCATGACAGGTCAATGCCATCATCCACCCCTCTGTATACAGTCATAACACACACACACCCATGTCACATCCCTCTCCCTTCATATTGTTTCCACAGTCCAATCACTCAACCCCCCATACAGCCAATCTAAATGCCACAGGCCGAACACAAGAGCAGACAGTTTCTCATCTGTATGCTTATTTTATAAACTAAACCCTGGCCACTTCTGATGAGATCACAGGTCCTCCACTATACCTCCATTAAACTACAAGGTGGCAGCTTGAGCACACGCTTCCTACCGAGCTCTGCCTACCAACTTTTGAAAGATAGTGAAAATTGTATTATTTTGAACTACCAAATGAATACTTTGCTTGCTAAAAACATCAGGTTATTGATGATTTAAGATTCTATTTTCCAAAATGTCACAGCGTGCTGACAGAAAGAGAAAGCTTATGGCTACCTCCTCATCTAGCAATGCTCAGGAATCATCCAATGTCGTTGCAAATGTTTGATTGACAACTGCCACAACAATATACCGACCTGACAGACTCTATGACACTTACAGTGTCAGACGAGCATTTACCTTCTTTGCCTATAACCCCAAGCAAACCTCCAGCTTCCAAGAAAGGCATGTTTGAACTGGGCCCAGATGCCGCTGCCAATAATTATGTTATTGTTATAGATTTTATGTTTTGATGACTAAATGTTTGTACTTAATACTAAGAACATTCCATTCTGAAAATGTATGCAATAGAGATAGGGTTACAAGACAAATGGTAGTCCAATTAATGTGTGTGTGTCTAGATATTAACTTGGTGTGCAGAAGGGCAAACAAGCTGGTATGACTTCATTTAGGGGGTGTCTGGGAGAACAAAGAATTCTTTGATTCTACCAGACACATGCGAGAGATCCCTGCCCTTGAAGACAGGAGAGATAGTTAACAGAACCGCCCAAGTTTGACTTATGTGCAAAGATTGTGATAAGGAATGAATGGGTACTGTGGGAAGACACTATTTTCTTGGAGAGGGTGGGGGAAGTGGTGGGAATTTTGTATCTTTGTATTTCAACATTGTACCATATAAAATACTGTGTACACCTTTTGGAGCTCAGAGCTCTCCCGTGAATAAATAATCTACATTTGACAATTATAGATTGGGCCTCTGTTTGTCTCATTTCAACCAGTATCTTACAAATACTGGGTAACAGACAGAGTTTGTTTAATTGAAGTTCAGTTTATGAACATTGAGAACTAAATTTCTATAACAGTTATCGCCACTCTTTCCCGAGGTAGATGGGGAGAATGTGCGGCAAGAGACCTTCAAAGTCTGCCAAGCTATCCTACCTGGGGAGAAGGCTAAGTTAGCAGATGTTGTCGACACTGTATATTGCCTCGGCACGAGAAGGCAGGGTGACTCCAAGCCCAGAGGTGTCATTCTCCAGTTAACATCACGGATCTACAGGGATGCCACTTGGAAAGAAGATAAGAAATCTACCTTCCTACGCGACAACAACATGTGGTTTGCTGAAGACCTCTGGAAAGCAGACAGAGAAAGGAGAGAGAAACTGTGGCCAGCTTTGGAAAAAGCACAAAAAGAGGGGAAAGCGGCTTACTTCATCGGAGGGCGCGCTTTCATCAAAAGATCCGAAATCAACCTTCCTCCTTGAGGACTGTCATAGACTGTGCCTGGTGGTCAACATAGGCTACCTACAGTAGATTGCTACCTCTGATGTGAGCAGATCCCACTCCCGGCTCTAAGGTGATTTAACTTTTGTTCTAACTGCACAGGGTTACTGGAGTAATGGATATTTACAATTTTATTTGTTCTCTCACTTCTGATATTTTTACCTTCAGTATAGGCAGTGAGCAAGCTCTTTGTTGTTTCTTTTTCTGGCAGTTATCTTTGTTATGCTAAACTATTCTCACTCAATCATTTATATCTACAGTATATGGTGTGCAACGCTGGTTTCTTTTCATTCTTACTCGATTTGCGATTGTTGTTTAGCTCGTAGCACTTTCTGTTCTATATTCCATTTTGCCGTTGTCTATAGTTTCACTCTATGCTAGGGGGTTAAGAAATAATGTATAGTTCAAAGCCTTGTTTTTATTTTCCAAACAGCTTAAAACAGATGTATGTTTTTTTTTCAAGAGTCTCATTCAGTTTCTACCAATGTCAACTTCTGGAGATCTCAGTGGGGTAATGATGTATAGCTCTCTCATGGTTCTGAACGCTCTGCTGGAGTTACCACTCTAAAGAATAATTTCAATGGAAGTCTTTTGCACTCCGACTGTGACCCTTTTGGTCACCTTCTTTGTCTTGTTATCAACTGTAACAACATCATTATTATTATTCCCAACATTTATAGGTACAATTCCAAACTTAAAAATGATCAGTTACTTGAATCTTTGGAAATGTCACGACTCCCGCCAAAGTCGGTCCCTCTCCTTGTCTGGGCGGCATTCGACGTCACCAGTCTTCTAGCCATCGCCGATCCACTTTTCATTTTCCATTGGTTTTTCCTTGTTTTACACACCTGGTTTCAATCCCACAATGACTTGTTCATTATTTAACCCTCTGTTCCCCCATGTTTGTTTGTGAGTGATTGTTTATTGTAGTTGCCGTGCATTGTTATTATTGTTGAGTAAATTGCTTTTATTACTCATATCTGCTGTCCTGCGCCTGACTCTTCTACACCAGCTACACACAGACGCATTACAGGAAAAGCGTATTCTCCATTGGCTAACCAAGTTCCCTAATGATTTACTTAAAGTAGATGGGGATTTTAACATTTCTCTGAATAATTTCATTGATAGATGGCTTCCGGGACAGCCTTTGAGGCAGTTTATGGAAAGTTTCAATATTATAGATATTTGGAGAGTAAAGTTTCCTAATGACAAGTCTTTCACTTGGAGTAATAAGGCATGCTCCAGACAATCACGGCATAGATTTTTGGCTGGTGTCTAAATGTTTTGATAATCATCCTTGCCACTCCCCTTACTGATCATAGAGCTATTTATATTGACATTAAACGTTTTATCTCTGGTAATGGCCTTGGCAGAGCATCCCACTGGAAGCTTAATAGCTCTATATTAAAAGAGTTGGTCAAGATGGAGAAAAAAAAATGAATTACACACTTCTGTTACAAAGCTATAAATGACAATTCATACAGTAATAACTGGGAGCTTTTTAAATATGAGGTTGGAAAATATTTAAGAAAATTTGGGAGTATTCTTGACAAAACGAGGAGAGCTGAAGAAGAATGTGTAATTACAAAGATCACCTCACTTGTTCAAAAGTCTGTTGAAAGTCTCTCAGAGGAGGACAAATCTGTTCTGTTTGAGCTACAACACAAGTTGGATGGTATGTATAAGCTGAAAGCAGAGGGAGCCTTTGTCAGATCTAGGAAGAAGTAGCTAGAGGGTGAACAAAATGCATCTTATTTTTTCAGGTTAGAAAAATACCATTCTAAAAATAATACAATTCAACAATTAAATATTAATGGTCTCATCACAGATGATCCCAAATTGGTTGAAATTTAGTTGCAACTTCCACAGGAATTTATATAGTTCTAAGTACTGTGATGTTTCCTCAACTCTTTTTTTTTTACTCTCTGGGGGATGTGAAATCAATTGGGGAGGCTGAGAGGGAACAGTGTGATAACCCTATTATAGTTGGAAGAGATAATTTATTCTATTGAACACCTTGAAAATAATAAGTCTCCTGGGACTGATGGTATATCTGCTGAGTTTTACAAAACTTTTTCTCAACAGTTAGCCCCATTTCTGTTGGAGGTCTTTTCTGAAAGCAATGCAAATAATGCTCTCCCTCCCAGTTTGACTCAAGGTCAGATTACATTAATACCTAAGCCCAAGAAAGACTTGCTTCTCCTCAATAATTGCCGTCCAATCTGTCTGCTCAATAATGACTACAAAATATTAGCCTCTATATTTGCAAAAACAATGAAGGCAGTATTGGACTCAATTATTGAAGAGACCCAATCTTGCTTCATGAAGAATAGACATACACTACCGTTCAAAAGTTTGGGGTCACTTAGAAATGTCCTTGTTTTTGAAAGAAAAGCACCTGAATTACCTGAAGAAACTCCAAAAAGACATTAACATTAATTGTACTTTTTGTGTTGAGCATCCAGAAACAGTTTTGCATTTATTTTGGCATTGTCTACATGTAAAACAAATGATGGAAAGATATTCATAGTTTTGTAATTGTTAATATTCTTGATGACTTTAGTTATTTTATGGGAGAATGTGCTGCTCTGTTTCCTTAACCATAATAAGGATAAAGAAATACAACTGTGCTAATGACAAAATGTAATAATCATAAATGTAAATTCACTAATAAAAAAACACTCTTCCGTGTTTTCTATAAGGAATTTGAGCAGTACATTAAGACCATTCAACATTCTTCTAATAAGAACACTGTTAAAATAATCAATATGTGTGTTTATTTTAAGGTTGTTGTATAGTCTGTCATTTGTTGTACCCCCTAGCATATGTTATCATTGTCTGTTTGTATACTTCTTGTATGTATACTGGTTTTTCTGCAATAAAAAAATTAACTACAAGGCAATGAGACCTCCAAGCCCTGGATCAACCTACAGCATGTGACTTCCATTCTGAAGTCTGGCTCAGATGATCCCTATTTCAGACAGGCACCAGACATCAAAGGAAGGCTGAAACACAATTACTACATGATCTTGTTTCACCACTTCATGCATTGGTGGCTTTCAGTCAACAGGTGTTGCCATCCATTTTGAAGAAATCACATTAAATTGCTGATTGAGTTTCGTGAACTACGAGCGCATGTTTCTCCACATTCCAGTGTTAACTCTTTTTTAGATTTAGTCTAGCCTTAGTCATTTTGACTCAAATATCATTAAGTCTTAGTCACATTTTTGTCATTTGAATAATGATTTAGTCTAGTTTTGTAAAAATGACAAAAACATTGGGCCATTTTTGTCAACTCAGTACTTTTACATTTTAGTCACATCACATTTTTATTGCCTCATTAACATATAGTAAACATAAATCACTGACTTTCATGTGTAAAAAGATACATAGCCTTGTCCTATGAACATATTTTTCTGCACAACATCCTATCGCATGATTCTCTTCCCAACAGCCAACTTGGCAGAAGAACACATTACTCTGCAGCAGATAAAAAATCACACCCCTTGACATTGTGTAGCTATATTGTAATCAAAGTTCTGTAATAAGTACAGATCTGATAGGTTGCAGCAAACTAACTAGCTAGCATTATCAATCTGTTATTGCCTGATTTTATATATATATATATATATATATATATATATATATATTCTCCCGTTGAAACGTTACATTCATTCTTGTTTTAATCGACATAAGTAAAGTGGCTTCAAACGTCGCCCCTTTTTCTACCGAGAGCTTGTACCACTGGGAGAGTAGCCATGGCGTTGTGCCTTATTTACATACATTATTTGTTGCTGCTGATGGAGAACTGTTGACGGTCAGAGAGGTGACTCGTGAATGACCTGGGCATGGTATTTCTTTTCCACCAATAACAGCATTGCAACACTGCAATAAGAAAGCCTTATAATTCTGCTATTATCATGCATGCTTTTGATTGGACCAAACTAATATGACTGAAAATCTCTCAACATGTCCAAAAACTCTTGACTAGTCAGACTTTAGTTACAGAGAAAATGTTGTCACGTATCGTTTTCGTCAACCGAAATGAAAAATATTTTTCGTTAAGTTACAGTTTTTTTCTGGGTCTATTTAGTCAGTTATCATCTAATCAATTGCCACTGAAAAATAGGTGTTTGAAATTAACACTGCCACATAATGCACATCATTAAGCAGCCCAACACAATGCATCTCAGGTATAAAATCAATGCATATTTCTCCCCCTTCCTCTCTCCAGGGGGGAAACTGACCTAAGGAAGGAAGGAGTTGCAAGGGGAGGGATGAGAGACTTAGCAGAGGGTCTCCTCATGTATCGATTCTGCCCCCAACCCCATGCTGATGTCAGGAAGGAGGAAGAGAGCAGGGTAATAAAACCTGTAATGCATCTCTCCTTTATCTCTTTCTTACTCTCCATCCTTTCTCTCTTCACAGAAAAGGCTGCCACATCCTCACATTTACTGACACATGTCCTCTGTTGGGACAGTAGGGAAGCTGTCCTCTACCCCACTCCTTTTTTAATCACTTATTCAACCGCAGTAGGCAGATTCAGCATAGCAAAGTAGGGTTAAGTATACTTTTCCATTATGCAGGACTCTTTGTTTTTCACCCATTCACTAACTTTTCAATTCTCTCTCCATCTGCCACAACCTGCATTTGAACTCTCAAACTGAGAGCACATTCAGTCAGATTTTCACTTAGCGAACCATCTGGATTCACCAAAGTTGATCAACCAGACTTTGAAAACTGTACAGTTGAGTGGAGGCAAGGGGTTATAAAAGTCCACAGTAAATTATGAAGAAAATATCTTGCTCTCTGGAGTCCTCTAGCTCCAGCCTGCTAACTAATGTGACTTTGAGCTGGTCTTCCTATGGGCTCTATAATTCATGTTGTGAAAGGCACAGTCAAGGACCATGCAGCTCCAACACACTCCACCCAGAGGCCCAGAGATCCTGGCTGTCTAAGAACATAACTACAGTATGTACAGAAATGGTTACTATGCCCAACACCAAGCGCAACCATTAATCATCCATGTTTAACATGGCATTCTGCTCCTCAGTTTCACAACAAAATCTCTCCTCCCTACAATAGCAAAAGGAGTAATATTTTTACCTCAGATATCAGTTCTTACCATTGAAGCCTTAGATTTACAGTAACTCCTTATCTAAGGAAGACCATGCTTAGCAATTTTGTCTGGAGAAATGTATCTTAGGTTGGGTTTTACTCTTATCATTGAATCGTACACTCCTCTGAAATATTAGACCGTATGCATGGCAAACAAGGTGACTTCTGAGACACTGCGTTCGCAAAACAGTGTGCTCTTCAAATCCTTGACGGGAATAAGTTGTGGCACATTGAACCTCTGACATTTCTCTGCTATTAAAGCCTTGCAAATATACTGTATAGTGACCTGCTAGGGCTGTGTTCCTCAGACATCAGTCACACTTCAGACCTGAACGTATGTGACAGCATAGAGACACAACGATGGGTTCCATCCTATATGACAGTGTCTAGGAACAGGAAGCCATGTCTAGGTGGGTGGCACACTACACGTCGTTGCCTAACTGTCTGTTTGAAAAGCATTTTTTAATTGAAGCCTGTGTATGTGATCTGCTCTACTGTACTGTCAAGTATATCTGTAGATGATTTTCGGCCTGGTTGACTTGCTATGAACACACATCCCTGGCTGTACAGCTCCTAATAATATGCTGCTGTAATGTTATTTTCTTCCCTCCACTAGTACTCTCTGATAGGCCGATCCTCTACCCAGAGACTGCAGTAAGGAGACAGAACTGGAGAGTAATGTGGGCACCATCACTGTGGAGAGAAATCCATCTGCAGCCCTGGAGACTGGCCTGTCACTAAAACACTGGCCAGTGGGTAAAATATTTACAACCCACAACCTACAACCCATATACTGGATAGTTACTGGGGAATCACCCATAAGAGTCATGCTAAAGGCTTCATGGCTGATTTTAGTGCAACAAGCACATACAGTACTACAGCCTATTTCTGCTCTGTCCCTCAAGCACAGAACAACAACCATTATGCAGTGGCCTGTGGAGAGCACTAAAATAGATCTAAGTTAAAATCACAAACATACAGCAGGCTACTGACATTGAGAGTTAAGGTTCCACAACGTGAGCCCTGTGTTGGTTTGGTCTTCCCAAAGACATACTCAGTAGTGTTATTATGGCATTACCATAACGTCATTACCAACGAGTCATTACCGACGTGTCATTAGCAACATCACGTTAGCCGATGTCATTCCCCAGGTATGGGTTCACTCTTGAGTCATGCTGATTGTCCATAGGAACGTGTCAGTGTGTGGAATGCAACAGCAGCTCTCTAGCACAGTGGGGGCTGGTGTTGCTGAGCCCTCTGCTCTGACTGACCTACTCTCTGAGACAGACACATCACTATAGGGGCCCCTCCATGCTAAGGCCCTGCCAACTCAGAACAGCTAAAATCTGTCCAGGGCCCCCAACCAGGCCAGAATGCTGTGGTCACTGTGCATACATGTGCAGGGACCACAAGGCTAAGTCAACACTGGCTATTGTTACACAAACGTGCTTTTGTCAGAATTAACATCAACAATGATGGACACATACAGACATATGGAAAGACAAATGCAAAAACACACACAAATCATTACTCCATGTCTAAATCAATAAGCAGACTTTACATCTACTTCTTGTTAATGGATGGGGCCCATTGGCATGAACCACAGCACAGTTGTTGTTTTACCTTTATTTAACTAGGCAAGTCAGTTAAGAACTAAGTCTGTGTGGAGCAGAGCTTTGAGACACCGAGTTATGCTTGAACAACAGTGGAGAAACCCAGCCTAATGCACTGTGAGTTTTGCATTTTTCATCAGGGCTCATCCTCATTATATTGACTCCACACCTGCCCCTGACAAACAGGGAAATAACTTTGTCAGGGTCAAAACTATACCGCAACTGTTCTCCAAAGGAAATAAAAGTGTAAAAAAAAGAAGGAAGAATGAATGTGTAACATACAATTCCAATAGTGTTGATATATTTCATCAGGATAAACAATAGCTGTGGGATTTCAACTGCCCGCCACTCCATCCAGCAAGCAATTCCAATTTCCATTTGCAGTTCCCTGCATGTTAAGGATAGGCACACACAATTCAGAGGAAAAGGAAGGTCAGAGGGTTATTATTGGTACGACGGGCTCCACACTCTCTATTTCTCTGTTTAATATTCATAGAAAAACATGAGAGAGAGGAAGGAAACAGCAGGTTATCCTCCTGGGATGTTATATCACCTCCAGTGTTGATGTGTCCTCTGTTAGGCTATACCGTAGACTCTCAGAGACAGGCAGGAAGGGCTACAAAGAACACTTGCTGCTACTGCCACAAGGTAGGGAGGGACCAGCAGGGACAGAGACTGATTTGAGCACAAACTAAAAGTCTATACTGAAAAAGTAATAAAACGGCGATCAAGAATAGCATTAAAGTACAATTCAACAACATGCAAGTGGTATTTATCAGTCAGCATGTAGGCAGAATAACAGAGTTCCACACAGGTCTAGATACAGAATGAGATATAGTGTGTGGTAGCCTAGCCATGGCAGAGGCACAGCAGAGGATGACTCAGATAAAGCAGTGTAGCAGTGGAGGCGGAGGGATACATCTGAAAATGGGCATTGCTATCTTACACAGTGAGGATTTAGGATATGGAGCTGGTGTACATCAGACAGTGTTGTCAGGGAGCACTGTGTCTGGTGAACTACTTCCCAAAGTCTCTAATCAATCACTATGGATCATTCTTCCCTCTCTCTCTCTTTCTCTCTCCATCTTCCTCTGTTGCTCTGCCTCGTCATCCCACACATCATAACTCAATAAAGGATCCATAACAGACTGAGATCAGTTGTGGTGGAGAGCTGCTAGGCCTTGGTATGTCTCTTTACTTCACTCAGATGAAAGAGTGGCATAAACACAACACACACTCATTTAGTACAAACATCAGAAAGTATACTACAAAAAAATGCGTTGAAAATCAATATTAGATCAATCTGAATAACAAGCATGAATTCAACAGGAGGCCCAATTAATACTTCTGCAATTGGAGTGCTAGTCAAAGCAAAACAGTATTCATGCCATCCTTTGATGTCCAACTAGCGGAGCAGAACACATACTGTACAACCCAAAAATGCACACGAAAATAACCATGATGCATGTATAATTTATAGTGCTGAGAGATGAATGCTTTTTGAGGTCGGTTCGGTTAGATTGTTTTTTAAATCATTAAATGCACTATGCATTATGTGGGTTGAATGCTGTAACAACACAGAATAAAACAATGAATAAAAGTCCCATGATGGTAGTGACTGCCCATTACTGCTTATCACTTATTAACCATCGTTTATTCACATTACCTTCATAAAATATTTCAGTTGTTGTGTATATTACATTTATTTTATTTGATGACTTTTTGATGACTATTTTGGTAACAATTTACTTGACACCCAGCATCATAACACATTATGACACAGTCATAACCATGTCATAATATGTCATAACAGTTGACATAACTTGTCATAACCTGTTATTATATGGTCATGACACTGTCATGACTAGGGCTGTGGCGGTCACGAAATTTCGTCAGTCTGTGATTGTCAAGCAAATAACTGTCGGTCTCACAGTAATTGACCGTTAACTAAAATAAACACATTTAGCATCTCCTGGCTTCCACACACATCACCACTGATGCTGACCTTTGGAACATCTACATTTTTAAAAGTCTAATAAATCCATGTAATATAGCCTACACCTTCACAATAAATCCATTATTTATTTTAGACAGGTCTAAAGAAGCATATTTCAGAAGAACAGAATAGCATACTCCGAGTTGTCCTTATGTTAGGTCCTGATCTGGCTATGCCAAAGGGCTGTGGGCTACACTATTTAATTTAGCAGACAAGATTTGCTTAGAATTCTGTGGCATTATTTTATAGTATGAAGAATACAATTGAAAAAAGCTGAATAACAAAAAATGATATTTTCTCCAAACGATCTGAGGGAGTGCGCACATGTTGAGTGTTGACCGGTTAACAAAGAAATAGGTATTCCTATATGCTTAATTTAGAGTTATTATTGTAACTTTAATTGTTTTACAAATGTTGGGCTATAAATTTATATTTTTAATACATCGTAAGGCTGCATGACGCGACTCTAATGATGATTTGAAAAACATCGCTTGAAAGGAATGAGCTCTGCTATGTTTTTTGCGCAAGCTGTACACACTACAGCAGTTACTCATTCACAATTTGACAAGCACTTGATAATGCCTAGAATTTCACAGCGGCATCCCCTTTGTGTGGCCCTAATGCACCCTAAAGAAATCCATGCCTTTTGGCCATTGTGCCCTTCTCCCTAAGTGATGCGCGCTCCATCGGGTCTTTCTCACAAGCTACAAGTGAAGACACAGATCAGGGACGCGCTTATCCAATTCCTAGGTGCATTTTGAAGATATTGGAAGAACTGTCCACATTTACGTTTCGTCAGCCAACAAGATGAGCAGGCCTAACAAACAGTAAAAGCACTAGTCTATGTCAATCTACTATCCCCCATAGTACAAAAGTTGACCTATTCTATTTTGTGAGAGAAATAAATATTCCAAACATAGTCTGGGACAGTTGTGGGATGCGATAGATCCTAAATTAATACTACTAGCATCAAAATAACTTTTTTACGCAATGACACAACAGATCAGAACGTTTAGCTTAAAATGTTGATAAACTATTGGTCTATTTCTTCACATTATCAGCGCAGCAATGCGCACATGGGCAGTAGACTATAAGCGCGAATGTTCCATTAGTGGAAAACACCATTATCAAAAGTGTTCGTAAATGCAATTATGCATGAAATGCTTTTATTATAAAGGTGCATTTTTATGGTGAAAATTATCTTCCCCAAACGTGAAATTCACACGCTACTTATGAATGCCAGTTAGGCTCTACACCCCTTATAAGTGGATTAATGTGCTAAAGTTATTTGGCCAATTTAGTTGTGATACAAACCTTATTAAAACATATAGGCCTATGGGCTAGGCTTCATGAGGTGTGTGACTATGATTAAAAAAAGGCCCCCAAAAAAGGCCCCAAAAAAAGGCAGTTTCTTATGCTGGACATCATTCACAAGTGATAATATATAATTAATAAGTGACAGGCTAATATTGTCACCCATCAGACTATTCTTGATTTAATCTTATCTTTACATATATGAAATAATATATACTACTGTTCAAAAGTTTGAGGTCACTTATAAATCTCACTTAGAAAACATTTTTTGTCCATTAAAATAACATCAAATTGTTCAGAAATACAGTGTAGACATTGTTAATGTTGTAAATGACTATTGTAGTGGGAAAGGCGTACAGAGGCCCGTTATTACCAACCATCACTCCTGTGTTCCAATGGCACATTGTGTTAGCTAATCCAAGTTTATAATTTTAAAAGTCTAATTGATCATTAGAAAACCCTTTTGCAATTATGTTAGCACATCTGAAAACTGTTGTGCTGATTAGGCGTTTGTTCTGGGATGTCATGCCTAAGTTTGCTAATCTTGTAGTTGGCAATATCAGTGGGTTTTGTGATGAATGAGTCATCTGATTCAATGAATGATGGAGCTGAGTTTGCCTTTTTGCCCAAAATGTAATTTAAGGTGCTCCAAAGCTTTTTACTATCATTCTTTATATCATTTATCTTTGTTTCATAGTACTGGTTTTGGGGAATAAAAATCATTATTACATACATTAAACCAATGTGTGAAATTCCACAATTTTATCAAATTAGGAACCTCTAAAACTAGATTGTCAATGTGTAAAATATAAACGTTCTCAGCCCAGTGCTAAGCTTAATGAATATTCAAATTAGGTTACAATGGAACTCTGTGATCGGCTAGCTCTGAAAATCTGATGCTAAGATCTCTCTTAGCCCAGGGCTAAGTGCAGAGTTAAACGGGTTATAGATTCAGGACAGTAGAATACATCTTGATAACTAAGACTAAGTCGTTGGTACCCATGTACCCTACTGTAAAAGATGACACTGGTTAAATCTGATATAGAACTGGGCTGCTTTGCAAAGGGAATTTAATCCATATCAAACTGCCATTATTGCCCATCTCCCTTTCCACGTCAACCGTTCTAGACTCTAGTCTCTGCTCCCAATAGCACTATAGGTTCTCCACCTCCATAATGACCTTGAGCTTTGAGCTCTGTCAGCATCTGCCCTTCCCTTTTGCCTTATGCATGTTTGACCGAATGCATAAACACATAGTCATACATTTTTCAAGCCCTAGCAAGTGGGGGCAGACAAACTCAATACCTATGGAGTTGATGATATTCTTTACAGTTACAATTACTTTAGAAATGAATAACACAGTACTGCTTCTGTCTGTCTATTTATGTAAGGAAAACAACTAAAGTGTAAATGTCACCAAAATACTGTAAGCAATAGAGTGGGTGAATGTCGGGTCTAGGGTTAAAGGTGTACATCTTGTATTCAAGTTTGTTGTTATCTAAAATGTGAGTTTATGAATTTCACCGATGCACAGCTGAAATGACAGAACTGTATTACTTTATTACTGTGCTGTGTAGCTCACATTGACCTCACTGGTCAGCAGCCAACCCACTATGTCCATGGGTAAACTAATACACAGAAAGATAAGTTTAGATAGGGCCATCAATCTACCTTGTTACTTAGCTTTTAACCATAACAGAACGTCAGACCCAGCTTGTCGATGTCCATTGACTCCAGTAGAGGTGGAGCGGTATGGGGCCGGAGGCAGGAGAGAAAAATAGCTGGCCCAGCAGTGTTGTGGAAGTGGATCCAGGGACCTATCCAGACACTTCACAGATTCTTCATGAAAATGCTTAATGTGACACTTGGATCAATAGGCAAGTGAGCCACCACACAAACCATAGTAGGCAGCAGCTCTGAAGCTCCAATTACCAAACCATTTCTTCATTTACTCTTGTGCATACCTCATCTCTTGAGCAGATCTTTACAGTCCCACCACAAGTCTGAATGACAACTGACCCCATGCACTCAAACAATGACTAAAAGGCTAACTTTACTGTGATGCATTGCATATTTGCTTTGTAAAGGGTCACATTTGCATTAGGAAAGGGACTAGTTTAAACAATGCCTTTCAGTTTGTGTGTGTGTGTCCAATGCACTTAGGGACAGGAGCCACCCACATTGAGAGGATGGGAGAATAGGGAAATCATCTCAGTCTCTGACACAGACAGCACTTAACATAATTCATTACTCCATGACTGCACAGGACATATGCACTTCCGTAAGAGATAAATGACAGAGGTCATGCAAAGTAAGATGGAAAAAGTGGACTATGAACCCACACACACATACCTTTTCCATACAAATAATGTGTGGATAATGTCAAAGAAATGTACAAAACATATGGCAATAAGCTCACCCAAACGTAAATATGCGTGTAGGGGCACTGTCTTGCCATTTCGTGTAACCTAATATGATCTAATAACAGGTTTGGTGATTGAGCCGTACATAAAATAATTGCATTTCTCTTGAATAGATTGGGGAAAGGCTAGCCTACCTCTTGTAATTGTTCCAACTCCTGCTTCAGCGTCTCCTGCTCCGATTCCAAATCGGCATACTGCTGCTTCAAAGTCTGGTTCTCTTCCAACACAACAAGACCGCATTCTGCAGCCCTGATCTTCTCTCTGTTCGCTTCCGCAAGTTCCTGAGTGAGCCGCTCGACCTCCGCCCGGTACTGATCCACAGTCTCCCCGCATCCTCCACCGGCAGCCATCGCCCTCTCTCCCTGTCTCCAGTTTCGCCGTCCTCGCGTTGGATAGTCTACACAGAGGCAGAGGTTGGAGGATGCTGAAACAAACGCCGCAGAACCCACCCCCTGTTAAATCTGGGAAGCCAGGTGGAATAGGCTATTGCAGAACAGGACCAAAATAAATGCTGTTTCTATCAGTGAAAGATTATTGTTATTATTAGCCTACTTCAACAGTGTTCGTAGCCTAATGATAAATGCCATTAGAGTATCTCTTCGTCAATTCGTTAAGATCATTTTTGCTTATTCATTGGGTACAGGACGCCATCTCTCGATTATTATGAGGCAAAGTGGTCCACGAAGTTGCTTCCACCCGCTCTCCCGTGACGTCATTACACGTCGGCGCATCTCTCCAATACTATGTGATTGCAGCCCAATAGTGTACTACTGCAGCCCGAAATATGTTCCTGCACCCGTCGAGCATCTTTATGCTTGTGCTACACTTTTAAATGGGGGTCAAAAGGGAAATAAAAGTATAATCTGAGTTTCTTCGCCCCTGTCAGCTGTGTACCGGAGTCCTCTTTGCTAGCTAGCGGGAGCAAAATAAGTAGACAGTGTCCTTCGCTCCCATCTGCCGAACAACAGGGAAAACAGTGCCCAACAGGCTGGGGCGAAGGATACTGTCTACCGGTCGCCCCCGTCTCCCACTAGTACAGCAGGCGGGAGGCTGGAGCGACACTGTGTGCTAACTAATTAACTAACTAGCTCGCCCCCACCTCCTGCCTGCTGTGTAGCCGAGAAACCCGTGCCAACAGGCGGGGCCCAAGGACGCTGTCTACTGATTGCCCCAGCACATCCGTTGGGAGACTGGGGTCGACAACGTGTGCTAACTAGCTAGCTTGCTAGTTATCAAATCAAATGTTATTTGTCACATACACATGGTTAGCAGATGTTAATGCGAGTGTAGCGAAATGCTTGTGCTTCTAGTTCCGACCATGCAGTAGTATCTAACAAGTAATCTAACTAATTCACAACAACTACCTTATACACACACTAGTTAGCTAGCACACGGTGTCGCCCCTGCCTCCTGTGTACCCGAGAAAACTGTGCTGACCGGCAGGGCCCAAAGACACAGTCTACCAGTCGCCACCGCCTCCCGCTAGCACAGCAGGCGAAGGACACTGTCTACCGGTGTCGACACAGACTACCGCTAGCTAATCCAATACAGAGCAGCGCCCCTGCCTCCCACCTGTGTACTTAAAAAAAAAATGTATTTAAAATGTACTTTATTTAACCAGGTAAGGCCAGTTGAGAACAAGTTGTCATTTACAACTGCAACCTGGCCAAGATAAAGCAAAGCAGTGCGACACAAACAACAACACAGTTACACATGGAATAAACAAACGTACAGTCAACAACACAATAGCAAAAAAATCTATATACAGTGTGTGAAAATGAGGTTGAGATTATGGAGGGAAGGCAATAAATAGGCCGTAGTGGTGAAGTAATTACAATTTAGCAATTGAACACTGGAGTGATAGATGTGCAGAAGATGAATGTGCAAGTAGAGATACTGGGGTGCAAAGGAGCAAAAAATAATAACAATATGGGGAATTGGTTGTAGTTGGATGGGCAATTTACAGATGGGCTATGTACAGGTGCAGTGATATGTGAGCTGCTCTGACAGCTGATGCTTAAAGTTAGTGAGGGAGATATGTCTCCAGCTTCAGTGATTTTTGCAATTCCTTCCAGTCATTGGCAGCAGAGAACTGGAAGGAAAGTCGGCCAAAGGAGGAATAGGCTTTGGGGGTGACCCGTGAAATATGCCTGCTGGAGCGCGTGCTACGAGTGGGTGCTGCTATGGTGACCATTGAGCTAAGATAAGGCGGGGCTTTACCTAGCAAAGACTTATAGATGACCTGGAGCCAGTGGGTCTGGCGACGAATATGAAGCGAGGGCCAGCCAACGAGAGCATTCAGGTCGCAGTGGTGGGTAGTATATGGGGCTTTGGTGACAAAACGGATGGTACTGTGATAGACTGCATCCAATTTGCTGAGTAGAGTGTTGGAGGCTATTTTGTAAATGACATCACCGAAGTCGAGGATCGGTAGGATAGTCAGTTTTACGAGGGTATGTTTGACAGCATGAGTGAAGGATGCTTTGTTGCGAAATAGGAAGCCGATTCTAGATATAATTTTGGATTGGAGATGCTTAATGTGAGTCTGGAAGGAGAGTTTACAGTCTAACCTGACACCTAGGTATTTGTAATTGTCCACATATTCAAAGTCAGAACCGGTCCAGAGTAGTGATGCCGGACGGGCGGGCAGGTGCGGGCAGTGATCGGTTGAAGAGCATGCATTTAGTTTTACTTGCATTTAAGAGCAGTTGGAGGCGACGGAAGGAGTGTTGTATGGCATTGAAGGTCGACTGGAGGTTAGTTAACACAGTGTCCAAAGAAGGGCCAGAAGTATACAGAGTGGTGTCGTCTGCGTAGAGGTGGATCAGAGAATCAC
This sequence comes from Brachymystax lenok tsinlingensis, assembly GCA_030435695.1. Taxonomy (NCBI): domain Eukaryota; kingdom Metazoa; phylum Chordata; class Actinopteri; order Salmoniformes; family Salmonidae; genus Brachymystax; species Brachymystax lenok. The sequence goes on along the minus strand of CM059793.1, from coordinate 40,622,898 downwards.
CAGCAGCAAGAGCGACGTCATTGATGTATACAGAGAAAAGAGTCGGCCCGAGAATTGAACCCTGTCGCACCACCATAGAGACTGCGAGAGGTCCAGACAACAGGCCCTCCGATTTGACACACTGAACTCTGTCTGAGAAGTAGTTGGTGAACCAGGCGAGGCAGTCGTTTGAGAAACCAAGGCTGTTGAATCTGCCGATAAGAATGTGGTGATTGACAGAGTCGAAAGCTAGGTCGATGAATAAGGCTGCACATTATTGTCTTTTATCGATGGCGGTTATGATATCGTTTAGGACCTTGAGCGTGGCTGAGGTGCACCCATGACCAGCTTGGAAACCAGATTGCATAGCGGAGAAGGTATGGTGGGATTTGAAATGGTCGGTGATCTGTTTGTTAACTTAGCTTTCGAAGACCTTAGAAAGACAGGGTAGGATAGATATAGGTCTGTAACAGTTTGGGTCTAGAGTGTCTCCCCCTTACGAAAGAGAGGTTGAACAGGCTAGTAATAGGGGTTGCAACAATTGCGGTGGATAATATTAGAAAGAGAGGGTCCAGATTGTCTAGCCCAGCTGATTTGTAGGGGTCCAGATTTTGCAAATCTTTCAGAACATCAGCTATCTGGATTTGGGTGAAGGAGATATGGGGGAGGTTTGGGCAAGTTGCTGTGGGGGGTGCAGGGCTGTTGACCGGGGTAAGGGTAGCCAGGTGGAAAGCATGGCCAGCCGTAGAAAAATGCTTATTTAAATTCTCAATTATCGTGGATTTATCGGTGGTGACAGTGTTTCCTAGCCTCATTGCAATGGGCAGCTGGGAGGAGGTGCTCTTATTCTCCATTGACTTTACAGTGTCCCAGAACTTTTTGGAGTTTGTGCTACAGGATGCAAATTTCTGTTTGAAAAAGCTAGCCTTTGCTTTCCTAACTGCCTCTGTATATTGGTTCCTAACTTCCCTGAAAAGTTGCATATCGCGTGGGCTATTCAATGCTAATGCAGTACGCCACATGATGTTTTTGTGCTGGTCAAGGGCAGTCAGGTCTGGAGTGAACCAGGGGCTATACAGTGGGGCAAAAAAGTATTTAGTCAGCCACCAATTGTGAAAGTTCTCCAACTTAAAAAGATGAGAGAGGCCTGTAATTTTCATCATAGGTACACTTCAACTATGACAGACGAAATGAGAAAAAGAAATCCAGAAAATCACATTGTAGGATTTTTTATTTATTTATTTGCAAATTATGGTGGAAAATAAGTATTTGGTCACATACAAACAAGCAAGATTTCTGGCTCTCACAGACCTGTAACTTCTTCTTTAAGAGGCTCCTCTGTCCTCCACTTGTTACCTGTATTAATGGCACCTGTTTGAACTTGTTATCAGTATAAAAGACACCTGTCCACAACCTCAAACAGTCACACTCCAACTTGCACAGAACTTGCACAATTGGTGGCTGACTAAATACTAAATCCTAAATCATTCTCTTTACTATTATTCTGACATTTCACATTCTTAAAATAAAGTGGTGATCCTAACTGACCTAAAACAGGGAATCTTTACTAGGATTAAATGTCAGGAATTGTGAAAAACTGAGTTTAAATGTATTTGGCCAAGGTGTATGTAAACTTCCGACTTCAACTGTGTCATAGGCCTAATTGTAGCAGAAGTTGTAAGCATATACGATTTTAGCATGTAAATCATGGTGTTGCAAACAAAAAATATATAATTTGGATGCATGCCAGCAAAGACACTATACAACACAATACAACACTAAACAATACATGAATTGCGCTATAACGGTGACAAACAAACTGTTAGGGCCTATATAAAGCTGTCCCAACAGCAGAGTCGAATTTAACTTTAATTAAATGAGCTGACTCTTCACATGGGATGATTTCACTGAACAACAAAACAAAGGGAATATTGAATGATCCACAATGATCTATCGCATCTCCCAAAAACATTTTCAACACACATCTGTAAAATTATAGTCTAGAAACTAAAGCTTTGATTCTTCCTCTCAGGCTTCCATGTCTTCTCTCTGGACCTCCTCAATGTCCACCTCTTGAACAACAGACTCTCCAACCTTGTTGAGGATGGCTCGTTGTCAGGCTCAAAAAGCCTTAAATTTACCCAGATGTCCACCATTTCTTCAACCCTTGTATTGGTCAGCCTATTGCATGCTTTGGTGTGTGTGTTCCCAAACAAGGACCAGTTGCGCTCTGAGGCAGCTGATGTTGGTGGGATTTGGAGGATGATGGAGGCAACCGGGGAAAGAGCCTCAGATTCACAAAGTAAATTCTACCAGGTGGCTGGCACGACTGCCATATTGCATCTCCATCCCAAAGCCCTTGCTTGGATTTGTACTTTGCCAGACTGCCAAGAACCTCACCCTCATCCAGGCCAAGGTGGCAAGACACAGTAGTGAAGACATCATAGGCCTTGTTGATCTCTGCACCAGACAGGATGCTCTTGCCAGCATACTTGGGGTCCAACATGTACGCTGCGGCGTGTATGTGTCTTCACGCTTTTTGATATATTTCAGAACTGCAGTTTCCTCCGCTTGGAGCAAACGTGAAGTGGGCAGGGCAGTACGCATTTTCTTACATCTGCAAGCAGAGTCTGAACGTCAGGCATTGTCTCTTTCAATCTGTGCAATGGCTACTGCTATAGGTTTCAGGAGTTTCAGGCTGCTTACCACTCTCTCCAAAAATACATAATTCAGGAGGATCCTCTTGATGGGGCTGTCCATATCAGCAGACTGTGATATGGCCATTTCCTGGAGAGACTCCTTCCCCTCCAGGAGATTGTCAAACATGATGACAACACCACCCCAATGGGTGTTGCTGTGCAGCTTCAATGTGGTGCTCTTATTCTTATCACTTTGCTTAGTGAGGTAGATTGCTGCTATAACTTGATGACCCTTCACATACCTAACCATTTCCTTGGATCTCTTGTATTCATTGTTTTCAGTGCCATGAGGTCCATAAGGAGCAGATTCAATGCATGAGCAGCACAGCCAATGGGTGTGATGTGAGGGTAGGACCTCCATTTTAGACCAAGCAGCCTTCATGTTTGCAGCATTGTCTGTCACCAGTGCAAATACCTTCTGTGGTCCAAGGTCATTAAACATTTTTTTTATTTCACCTTTATTTAACCAGGTATGCCAGTTGAGAAGAGGTTATCATTTACAACTGCGACCTGGCACTGCCTTCAGCTCATCTGCAATGTAGAGACCGGTGTGTCTGTCCCTTGTGTCTGTGCTCTTGTAGAATACTGGTTGAGGGGTGGAGATGATGTAGTTAATTATTCCTTGCCCACGAACATTCGACCACCCATCAGAGATAATTGCAATACAGTCTGCTTTCTCTATGATTTGCTTGACCTTCACTTGAACTCTGTTGAACTCTGTATTCAGAAAATGAGTAGATAAAGCATGTCTGGTTGGAGGGGTATATGCTGGGCGAAGAACATTCAGAAATCTCTTCCAATACACATTGCCTGTGAGCATCAGAGGTGAACCAGTTGCATACACAGCTTGAGAAAGACATTCATCAGCATTTATCTGACTACGTTCCTCCATTGAGTCAAAAAAACTTCTGATTCCAGGAGGACCATGAGCTGTTGCTATCGATAAGGTGTCTGATTCATAATTTTCACCTTGAATAGAAGTAGAGGTTGCTTGTTGTAGTCAGAGGTTGCTTGTTGTGAGTGCTGAGGGAACTTAATGCACTTGGCCAGATGATTCTGCGTCTTTGTAGCGTTCTTCACATATGATTTGGCACAGTATTTACAAATGTACACAGCTTTTACTTCAATATTAGCTGTAGTGAAATGTCTCCACACATCAGATAGTGCCCGTGGCATTTTCCTGTACATTTTTGAAAAAAATGAGTAAAAACAAAACATATACAATTCCATGTACAGATAAATAGTTAAGCAGTTAGATTAAACAACTCTTTTGTAAGATAAATGTTTTAAAATGAAACATGTATGGAAACAGGTGAATTAACACTCCTCAGTTAGGAGGCTTACGCAAGCTAAAACCCACATGGTAGCGAAAACTAACTAGCAGAAATTGTTAACAAGTTAGAAATTATTTAAACACAATTTGCTGGAGGCTACTATTTTCTAGTTAACAAAAAAATTATGTATGTCATATAAAATATATTCACCCCACCCAGTATTGTAATCAAAACTTACCAGAAAGCATGTAGTCCTTGGCTCAGACAGTGTAGTATTGTGGGCTCGATAGCATCTCATTAGTGTGCAAGATCTTGAGAATCAGCTGTACATGTGATGGAAGAGTGCACTGCACATGTGATGTAAGAATGCACTGTGCATGCAGAGGGTTGCAATTCCATTGAATTGGCGATAGTTTAACCAAAATATGCCACAAGACATAGAATTGCCTCATGTGTATACCACAAAAAGGTTCACTGTTATAAGCTAACCTTTTTGATGAATTCAAGCAAAATTCCCCAAATTCCAGGGCTCAACTTCCCATGGAAAAAGTTTCAGACCTTTTGCAACCCTACACCTTACCACTGCTACACCTGGCTATCAGCGGAGCCTTGTCTGGCAGTGAAACATTTAATTCAGCCTCATTTACTGCCTTTTTAAAAAAACATAGCTGATATGGCTGACTTCTGGTTTCTACTGAAAATTGAGATGTACAAATTATGGCATAAGGGATGACAAGCGGATAAGAGGCAATCTGTAATTAAGGTTAAGACATTAATGAGCGAACTAGGATGGACGTAATCAATATAATGATTTGTTTAGCGCTTTTAAAATGTACAGTGACAGAATTCAGAACATGGGCCGTTCTTACAGTGTTCTTCCTGTACACCAAGTCAGAACCATTGGATAAATAAAATGGGCATTGTAATGAATGACATTTTCTTTGTGCATCTTATCTTTGGTGTCATAAACGATCATTGGTTCCTGCTTGTGTCTGGTCAAGAGAGGGGGGAAGGGGTCCTCCGGAGGAACATCTGGCAGAACGCCCAGAGTATATTCTTTAAGTTAAGATAGAGACAGAGCCAGTCACACGTGGGAACCGATCCAATGAATCATGTTTATGTAGGTTCAGATAGCAGTATATAAGGCTCTGTGCAAGGAATGCCCTTTTAGAGCTCACTTCAGACCGGTACTTATGCATCTATGTTTGACTGTGACCTCTCCAGCTTGCTGACGATAAAGAGTGATTCATTTAATATTGACTTTGAGTGTCTTGTGTAAGAATTTCCACAACAGACAATGAAAGTTCTTACAATATTTGATGATAACATTTCTATAAAACAGGTTATAGGCTACATGTGCACCACCAAGTCAAAACAGTAGGCGAAATTAAGAGGGGGAAAATAGACCAAATTATTATGGTTAGGTGCATGGCCTACTAACAGCTAACAACGCAACATACACTTAGTATTACTTTCTTAGCTACAGTATACATATCCCCCTGGCATATTACATAATTTATGCAGCAGCACACAATACATTTTTGGACCCACCTTGTTGTGCTGTGCTCACTTGAACAGGAAGGCGGCACCGCGGTCCTTCATGGGCAAATTTTGTCATCAAACTTTGTCATCAAACTGGCATTTTTGGGATTTATAGTGCTTTCAAGACAACTGGGTACTTGGTAAAAAACAAGGTTGAATCATGATGACATCAGTGATCTTCATTTCGTAGCTCTAGAAAGAGGCCAGAGTTCCCCGACTTACAATTCCGAGTTGGATGACCGTTCATAACGCATTTTGCCAGTCGGAGATCGTTTTTTCCCGAGTTCCCATTTGTCTTGAACTCACTGAAGTCAGATTTCCCAGTTCCGCGGCAGAAATCCTGCTGGATTGACAGCATGGCCAATGCTGAATGTTTATCATTTTAAGCATGGAAAAGAGACCCTTAAACCCAGAATTGGGACCACACACCCACTCCACTGAATAGCAGGCCACTGATTCCTTCCAAACCACTCGTTGCTGAATTTGCGATTCCCAACTTGTTGTGTAATGTTTATGTCCAATGGCCGATGAGCACCAATACGTTTTATCTATAATTTCTCTTAATATGACAAGGATTAAAAAGGGTTTGCCAGTAGATTGTCGACTTGATTCATAATGATGACTGCTAGCTAAGATTTTGAAAGTATGATGTTGACATGATCATTCCAATCAAAGCTACTGTAGATAGAACGTGATTTGACGTCATTTTACTTGGATGGGCACTTCTAATGTAACTCTATGGCATCACCCAAGGGGCTTGAATTTTCGAGCTCTACCCTTAGATTTGGCAGTGACGTAGTGTAGTGTCCCAATGAGTGACAGAACACTGAGCCAATCAGGGCGCAACTAGAGAATCAGGGCGCAATCAGGGCGCAAAGCTACTGTAGATAGAACGTGATTTGACGTCATTTTACTTGGATGGGCACTTCTAATGTAACTCTATGGCATCACCCAAGGGGCTTGAATTTTCGAGCTCTACCCTTAGATTTGGCAGTGACGTAGTGTAGTGTCCCAATGAGTGACAGAACACTGAGCCAATCAGGGCGCAACTAGAGAACATTACCAACCCCTACGCTTCGTATTTTCCGCTGTCTGCCCCACCACCACAGAAAGCACTGAGCTATGCTGAAACACCTGCATTTTGGAGCCTTCTTACTCAAGAAAGCAAAAAAGAGACCATGTTTGGATGGAGGCTTTATTAACTCTTATAATTTCTTTTTTTTTACATTGTTTGCAAACTGATATGTGACACGTATTAATACCAAAATAACATCCAAAATAGGCAACCCCCCCCCCAAAAAAAATGTGGGGCTCAAATCAGGCACCTGCCCTGAATGATGGTTCGCCCCTGGTTGTATGATCGGATGGAAAGCATGTTCTGTCTGCACCGCACCATCACTTTGTAGTGCAGTCTGCCTGCAGAGCGCTCGTTGTCAGACGGCTAGCTCTGTTCTTCCTCACAAATATCGTATTAAATTCCACAGAATATTTTCATCCCATAATATTGAAGGCAGTGCAATGTTACAGCTGCTTTAGACATATACTGTAGCCAGTAGCCACCCAAACTAGGCCTATCTGAAATATGAAAATGACCAATCAAATCGCCAGGTAGCCTATTGTTCTGGCAAAAATGAGTCAGTAGTAGATTGCTAAACTGCATTTTATATGGGATGATAAATGAAGGCCTAGTTGGTTTTTCCCAGATGAAACTGGAGGAAATTAAATAAGTTATTTCTGGTCACTAATCTCGATATGCACGCCCGTCTTTCCGCGCCAATGCTGCTTATTGGTCATTTGTCAACAATCAAGATGCGCAACTTTTTGGTTCAGAAGCATTGATGAGAATTTAACAACAACTTGTGGGCAGTGGGTTCAGAACAACAATGGAAAACAAAATGTATACAAAAAAACATGGGAGAAATTATACCACCACCGAAAAGAGGCACTTTGGAGACTGGAAAGGCAAAGTGGTGTGTGGAAGGGCAAAGTGGCATGTGGAAGGGCAAAGTGGCATGTGGAAGGGCAAAGTGGCATGTGGAAGGGCAAAGTGGCATGTGGAAGGGCAAAGTGGCATGTGGAAGGGCAAAGTGGCATGTGGAAGGGCAAAGTGGCATGTGGAAGGGCAAAGTGGCATGTGGAAGGGCAAAGTGGCATGTGCTCTGAAAAGGTAGAGCACGTTCCTGCTGCATGAGCTATATTCAGGAGCATGTGTTATGACACCAAGAGCAGCACAGGCAGATAAGGCAGGGATGAAAAGTTGAGATGATGACAAACACACACACACACACACACACACAAACACACACAGTTGTCAAAACAAGAGTCATCAGAAACTAGACATTCACTATATTGATTGCAGGTCTGATTCTGACTTATCTTGGTTCAACAGAGATAGGGCAAAAAACGTATGTCACTCTCAAGGCTATTATCATCGTACACTCTCTTACCTTCCATGTAGGAAAAAAGTGTACAAAAATACCATGAAAAAACTGTCACTCTCTTAGCTTCCATGAAGAGTTACGAATAGGTCCTATATGTAACTCTACATGGAAGCTAAGGGAGTGACAGTTTTTTCAGGGTATTTACAGTACCTTTGGAAAGTATTCAGACCCCTTGACTTATTCTAAAATTGATAAAATCTTTTTTTCCCTCATCAATCTACACACAATACCCCATAATGACAAAGCAAAAACAGGTTTTATGAAATGTTTGCTAATTTCTAAAATAAAAAATAATTTACATAAGTTTTCAGACCCTTTATTCAGTACTTTGTTGAAGAACCTTTGGCAGCGATTACAGCATTGAGTCTTCTTGGATTTGGGGAGTTTCTCCCATTCTTCTCTGCAGATCCTCTCAAGCTCTGTCAGGTTGGATGGGGAGCGTTGCTGCACAGCTATTTTCATGTCTCTCCGGAGATATTTGATCAGGTTCAATTCCGGGCTCTGGCTGGGCCGCTCAAAGACATTCAGAGACTTATCCCGAAGCCACTCCTGTGTTGTCTTGGCTGTGTGCTTAGGGTTTGAGGTCTGAGGTCCTGAGCGCTCTGGAGCAGGTTTTCATCATGGATCTCTCTGTATATTGCTCCGTTCCCTCGATCCTTACTAGTCTCCCTGCCGCTGAAAAACACCCCAACAGCATGATTCTGCCACCACCATGCTTCACCTTAGGGATGGTGCCAGGTTTCCTCCTGACGTGACACTTGGCATTCAGGGCAAAGAGTTGAATCTTGGTTTCATCAGACCATGGTCATTTAGCAGACAAGTTTACTCCAAAGTGAGTTATACAGTGAACTCATTTCGTTTTGAGGCCCTTTCAGAAACCAAAACAGTCAATTATGAGGTTGCAAGCCATATGCTCTAACCATCTGAGCCATTAGAACCATGTATAGTAAAACACAACCGCACATGTGGACACTGCATTTAAAATCATTGAGGATGACACAACAAAAAGTTTATGTTGTGTCTACATATTGTAAGTAGGGGTCAAAAATACACTGAACAAATATAAAAAAGCAACATGCAACAGTTGCAACGATTTTACTGAGTTACAGTTCATATGAGGAAATAAATAAATTGATTAGGCCCTAATCTATAGATTTCACATGACTGGGAATACAGATATGCGTCACTTGGTCACAGATACCTTTTTAAAAAAGTAGGTGCGTAGATCATAAAACCAGTCAGTATCTCATGTGTATCATGCAGCTCGACACATCTCCTTCGCATTGAGTTGATCAGGCTGTTGACTGTAGCCTGTGGAAAGTTGTCCCACTACTCTTCAATGGCTGTGTGAAGTTGCTGGATATTGGCAGGAACTGAAACACGCTGTTATACACATCAATCCAGAGCATTCCAAACATGCTCAATAGGTGACATGTCTGGTGAGTATGCAGGCCATGGAATAACTGGGACTTTTTCAGCCTCCAGGAATTGTGTACAGATCCTTGCGATATGGGGTTGTGCATTATGAAACATGAGGTGATGGAGGAAGATGAAGGGCCTCATGATCTCGTCACGGTATCTCTGTGCATTCAAATGGCCATCGATAAAATGCAATTGTGTTCGTTGTCTGTAGCTTATGCCTGCCCATACCATAACCCCACCGCCACCATGGGGCACTCTGCTCACAACGTTGACATCAGCAAACAGCAAACCAACGCCATACACGCCGTCTGCCCGGTACAGTTGAAACCGGGATTCATCTGTGAAGAGCACACTTCTCCAGTGTGTCAGTGGCCATTGTGTCGGTAATGACGCTGAACTGCAGTCAAGTCAAGACCCTGGTGAGGACGACGAGCACGCAGATTTGACAGTTTGTGTAGAAATTCTTCGGTTTTGCAAACCCAGTTTCATCAGCTGTTCGGGGGGCTGGTCTCAGACTTTCCCGCAGGTGAAGAAGCCGGATGTGGAGGTCATGGGTTGGCATGAGGCCAGTTGAACGTATCCAAATTCTCTAAAACGACGTTGGAGGCAGCTTATGTTAAAGAAATTAACATTAAATTCTCCGGCAACAGTTTTGGTGGACGTTCCTGTAGTCAGCATGCCAATTGCACGTTCCCTCAAAACTTGAGAAATCTGTGGCATTGTGTTGTGAGAAAACTGCACATTTTAAAGTGGCCTTTTATTGTCCCCAGCACAAGGTGTACCTGTGTAATGATCATGCTGTTTTATCAATTTCTTGATATGCCACACCTGTCAGGTGGATGGATTATCTTGGCAAAGGAGAAATGCTCACTAACGGGGATGTAAACAAATTTCTGGAAAATTTCCAGGATATTTTATTTCACCTCATGAAACATGAGTCCAACAGTTTACATGTTGTGTTCATCGTTTTTGTTCAGTGTAGTTGAAATTCTTGAAAATGTAGTTCTCCGAATTCCACATCTGACCTGTCAATAACCCCAGCTCAATTTAAGATAAGGAGAGCTATATTTCAATATAACAATAAACCCATAGAAAAAAAAGGAGGGAAGTGCTCTTACCAGCTTCATGTGAGGAAAAGTACATGTACACATGTATTTATACCTGTACATCAAAGAAGTCTTACTATCTTACAGGGACTATCTTATTGTCACGTTGGTATGAATGATTCGGGGTACAGGCGCAGGAATGCCTAACAGGGTTTTTTATTTTACCCATATAAGACCAAGCAAACACGTACACAAAACACAGGGTTGAAATCCAAACAACAGAGTGAGGAGTACCTCGAATAAATACACACGCGCACAATGATTAACACAAGGGACGAGACCCGTAATCATCTGCGCAATCCACAAGGGCACGAAAGCCCAAAACACACAGCACAGGTACTCACACGCACCAACGGACATTGTAACAATAATCGACAGCACCATGGTGAACAAAGGGCACATATATACAAATACAATCAGTGGGAATAGGGGCCAGGTGTGCGCAATGAAAGTTCCAGAGGGATCCGTGACACTTATAGTGTACAGGAACTGTTCTTAACATCAATTTACACAAGATTTTCAGAACCACAGCCACATGAGAAATACAGACACAGCACAAATGTAGTCAATATGAATTCGATGTATTACTGTTTTTATTTATGTATGTATATTTGTGCATTGACAATATCGTTATAGAATTCCAATCAACATATATGTATGAGTGGAGAGTGAGTGATAAAAAAAGCCATATTGTTGTATCTATGAGAGACAACACTCAATGATCAATTAATTCATCATTTTCAACAGACTCTGAGATAGCACCACCATGACTCCATCATTATGGACACAGATGACAAAATACACCCTATTTACAAAGCTTTGAAGATGAATTTATTTTGTGTTCGTTATGTGTCAAATAAGAGTGACTCTTGGGATGGAGTATAAATGCCGGGTCCAGGGGGAGCTCAGGGGATGATGATGCAGGTGTGACAACATGGGTAGAAAAGGCTGGAACGGAACCCCCCCGGAGTGGAGGTTTTGTAGTTTTTGGTACGGCCCATACCATGATGATGAGGCATTCAATGGAAACAGAGAGATAGCCTCTTCACCCTGTTTTGTCATCGAAACAAATTAGATGATCATGTTATTACTGTCTCAAGCATGACTCATGTATTGTATCTATCTGACAGGATATTTGTCCCTTGCTGGTTTGTTTACGTAAAACTATAAACCCACCTCATAAAGAAACCCAGGTTTGGATATAGGTGTCTGATATCCTGCCATCATTTCTAAGTCCCTTAGCATCTCAGTCTTCCTCCATTTGGCTCTGCGGTTCTGGAACCAAATCTGAAGATATCAGCAAATGAGTTGGCATGACAGCAAAGGCATTTTTTTTGTTGTGTTTTTCAATTGATAACATAACATTTATGTAAGCAGCTGATAAGGACTGTTTCTGTTTTCACCTGATAGTAAACATGGATAACAGTGATAACTCAAGATAAAAAATTATAGCTATAGAGCTCAAGTGGTGGGGTGATGAATAAAGTGAAGTGTTTGATTCTCACTCATAGATTTATATTGTAATATTTATTTGGAAATATTTGTTGAACTTTCAATAAATTTCAAATGTACTCATATAAAAGCTTACAGATATATTTCATGAGCATGTAACAGGTGTTTGGTGCTAGCGTACCTGTACTCTTCCCTCAGTGAGTTGCAGACGAGAGGCCAGCTTATCCCTTATGTGGACATCAGGATAGTGGGTCTCCAGGAACACTTTGTCCAGCTCCTCCACCTGACTTGGAGTGAAGCTGATCCTGGTCTGCCTTCTCCTCCTCTGCACTGTGCACACCAAACACAAGCAAAAGAGCCTTTATTATCATGATTATCATCAGCATTATCATCTGTCTTCGTAATCATCCTCATCATCATCGTCTGTCTTCGTGATCATCCTCATCATCATGATTATCATCAGCATTATCATCATCATCATCTGCCTTCGTAATCATCCTCATCATCATGATTATCATTATCATCATCATCATCATCTGCCTTCGTAATCATCCTCATGATTATCATCAGCATTATCATCATCATCATCTGTCTTCGTAATCATCTTCATCATCATGATTACATAAAAACTGCCTTTTTTGTAATGTCGTTCATCCTCAGATATAATTCCCCTGCTTGATTACAACAATATTGACTGTGTGACTTGTGGTAAATCTCACCATGAGGGTGGCAGCCGTTCCTCTCCCACTGGGCTCTTCCTTGGTCTTGGCCCTCCTCTCTCCCTGCTCTCTCCTGAAGAATACTATCCTTACTGTGGCTGCTGGAGTCCCCACTGTGGTCTGGGGAGATGCGGTCAATGTGACACACTCTAGGGGATAGTTTTGTGACTCCTGTGTTTTGGTCAGATGAAGTGTCTTTCCAGTCAGTGACGATGTGCACATGCTGTGGCAGCACCCTGCTATGACCAGTTCCTTCTGTGGACAGAAAAAAAGCATGATATTGATTATCTTTGTCCTTAAAATAACTCCAAGAACTATTAGCCGAACTCAGATTATGTTACTGTAAAAGATGATACACATAATGCAAGTGTACACACATTACACTTTCGCAGAGTTGAGACAACATTAGCCGTTTGCTATCCAACCCATTTGCCTCATTGTAATGTGTACTCCCCAAAATGGGCCTACCCATCATAGTAACATAAGTCAAAGTCAATTGAACACACACATTACCTGTATATACCTGCTGGTTTGGGCATTCTTCATTTTGTCTGTTAACAAACCATCCAGCCAGCCCCTCTCGCCTCTCTTCTCCCACTCTGGTTGGTTTTCTCAGGATCTCCTCGGTTGGTTTCCTCAGGATCTCCTCAATGGAGTGGGACAGTTTTTTGGGAGGGCTTGGGTCCTCCTCACTCGCTGTAATGTCCACTCCCCTATCCAAAGTGAGCTGTCTATGTGAGCTGTCCTCTCTCCACCGTTTTTTAGGTCCATGCACCGTCACTTGCATAGTAGTCATGCTTCCCTTTTATAAACCCTTTGTACTTGTAGGCTCCTGTTGTATGTTCTTGCCCTATTCCTCTCTTCAAAGCACCCTCTTTCTCTTCCTCCGTCGCTCGTTCCTTCTTTCTGTCAGGTAAAGGGAGTAAGCTAGTTGTCCTCCTCCTTTGTTCCTCGTCAAGCAGATTGTGTTTGGACAGCATCATATGATCATTAAGAGGAGGAGTAAAGTTTACTGGGTAATGATGCCTTTCTTGGTAATCCACGAACACTAATCAGTGTCCATGTTTCACTGAGCTGAGATATCCCAGCTACAATTTACCTTATGGCACCTTTTATATTTGACTACTTATTGTGTGTTTTACTACCAGTCCAGTATGAACAGTTCTGAACGGACATACCAATCATTTGATATCGTTATCTAAATTAGGAATACTATCTATATCTGAAGGTATATTTGATAATTTATGGTTGTATAATTATAATAAATGCAATCAATGTAATGTTTTGAAACTTGAGTAAAGAACATCTTGTGTTAGTACGTATCATGTTGCAAGTATCACTGCTCCTCCTTGTCTACAGGTTTATTGGCTACATATCTTTATCTTTACTACTCTGGCCTCCACATGAACTCTCATACACAAACTTGCTACACCTTTCAGGAACATTAACAGACTGCCGTTCGTGAGGGACTCCTCCTTGTGTTAGTACAGAGCACATTGAAGGTTTGAGTTTGTCTTTCTCTAGTGGTGGACAAAGGTATGGCAGACAAATAATATTTCTACTCTTCTGGAGGAACTTTGGATTGGGTGCAGTGGAATCACAGTCCACGTCAACATAATAATTAAGTTTGTAAAATATCAGAGAGTAACACAGAGCAATAACAAACACCCGAATGACCTTTTTGTCCCCAGATTTCCTTTGCAACAGTTTGCAATTCCATACAGTAACAGAGGACCTTCTGTGTTTCATACTTCAGTTCCTACATAATACTGAAGCATCTGAGATTATACTTTACCAAACTAGAGCAGTGAGCACGAGGAAGAAAGCCATGCCTGCACTTTTTTTGGATGACACATTTTGTGTGTGTGTGTGTGTCAATCATCCCCTCAAATTTCCCAGCAGAGAGAGCTGGTACAATCTGTAAAAATGAACAATGTTTTAGTGTGTGTGTGTGTGTGCGTCAACTGTGCAAAAGGCATTTCGCAGAATGCGCATCTTATTTGAGTGACCCAGATTGGCTTGTGTGAGTGAGATGTGTAAAATTAATTTAATAGAATGTGTGTTTGTGATCATTAGCGAATTGATTTGCATACCCCGTGTGTCTGATCCTATATCACACCAACATAGTCACCAACATAATCTAGACGTAAAACCTTTAGATTTACAGTGCATCTCTTCAGAGGTTGTGACTAGAAGGAGTACAGCTACGACTGGAAGTGACTTTTCATAGCAGGGCCATCTGGGACTGCCTCCTGGACGAATTCAGGTGTGTGAAGGATGCCTGTGTCCTGCATAACTTCATGAGGATGGACACAAGGACCAGAAGGGGATCTGCAGCTCGCCACCGTGTGCCAGAGAAGTCTGCTGCTCTGTAGGATGTTTCAAGAATGGGTTCCAACAACCCAGCAAGCGAGGCAATCCGTGTGTGGGAGATCTTCACCTCCTACTTCTTCGAAGAGGGTGCTGTTCCCTGGCAACACCATAGACTACACTATGCACAACCAAAGGCTCTTTTAAGAGCCATTCACATTGCAATAATAGTATTTTTCCATTTACTTAGCTATGTCAACTGCAGTTATTCAATTCCCAGTTTCTCTCCCTTTGATTTCTACTTCTCAGGTGAAGGTGCTGTTTAGGTAAGGCTGTGATGTCTGTACAAAAACAAAACAGGCTATTTTAAATCACCCATATTGAAAAAATGTGGAACAATTAGACACCCTATAACCCACACCTACACACTCATGTATCAATCTGATTGATGGATTGTGTTGTGCAGTAAGCAGGCTCAGGTGTATAACTGTGGCTCCTTCCATCTTAAAAGAATAGGCAAGAGAGCCAACCATGGAGAAAAGTAAGACACTTCATTATTTCTATAACTACGCTATATTGCTTGTCCTCGTGTGTCCGTTCATGTATTTCAGCATAAAGTACTCTGCTGCCACTTCGTGTGGTGTGGATACAAGGTGAGAACACACACACAGATTCACACTGTCTCTTTAACTACCTTATTTTCTCAATAACAGTCTCTCCTTCACTTCATTCCTCTTCTCCCTAAATCCTCTAGGTTATATCAGCTGTGTCGGTGAACCCCTCCCGCATCTGAACTGGCTACGTAGAGGGCACAGCATGATCAGAGGTGAGGTCACTTGGTCAGGTCAACAGGAAGTATTATTAAAGAGATGCTTTACATTGAAATACAGATAGAGATTCAGTAGTCCCAGAGTTAATGATCCAAGGTCAGTTTTGCATTTCACCTCCTGATTATTATGATGACTAAAAATACAAGGCTTAAACATGCTCTCTCTCTCTCTCTCTCTCGCAGATATGTTTTGATGTGAGAGAGGATGCCCATCCCCAGTCCCATCATTGCCTCCTCACCCGCTTTTAAGATAACCTTCGGGCAGTCTAGAGACACTATTATGTAATTGTGATGAACTGAGAGAATATTTGGGTTGCACTGTGATTCATTAATCATATGCTGCCTTCCCTGCTCCTACGTTCTTACCTCTTTCCGTTTCTGTCTTTTACACCTCTCTCACCACCTCTTTCTTCTGCTGTTGTGCATTGAAGTACAGATTGAACTTGTATTTATAATATTTATAATGCTTGTATTTATAACACTTGGATAATGAACTTCTTTCAATAAAGCGTTTCACATTTCCTACTGATTGAAATTAAGTCTCTCATTTGATGAAATACTACACCTATCCTGTTTATCAGATCAATGCAGATGAAGGGCATTAGATATTGAGATGAACCGGTTTTAGAGTATTTACATGATGCATAGGAAATGTAGTGTACTGTTTTAAAAATTATATTTCTGTATATATGAATTACAAATCAGCCTTAAACTAGTTAAATCCTGTTTCTAGCCTATTAGCTACAATGTGTAACCATTGATGTCCCAGGACCAAGATTGGTAAACACTGTTGAAGTGTAACTGTAATACATACATACAGAAACAGCATCATACAAAGACTGGAATGTGATACTCAGCTAGATAGCTAGCTGCACATCCATAGGCATACAGGTATTGTTAACCTCCACTGCGCAATAAGCAAGAACATAGCTAGCTACGTTATTTCATCCATCTGCATTGCATGGCAAATATCAGCAACGGAAGCTTACAAAATCGTACATTCGATTTGCAGTGAACTTTAGCTAACTAGATTCTTTACATCCACTGTTTCACAAGACCACAGCCTGGTTTGCTGGTTGTTTCAGGAGCCCCTAAAACATTAAACAACCAGAATTACAATTTCATACTCATCATGTCACAACACCCATAAAGCTATCCAGCTAGCTGGCTAATGTTAGTTAGTCAGCTAGCTTGCGATTTCGTAAATTAACTTTATGATAAAAAAATATACATAATGGTTTGTCTCTACATTAACTAACATATTCCTGTCAACTGTACATTTTTTGCATGATTTGTTATGACGTTATATTCACTTACATTTGCTTACAATCCTAGTATTTTTGCCAGCCATCTTCGCTGAATAAAGTTTCCAGCCTTGGGTGCATAGCGTCAAATTTGTCATGGGAACTTGCCTAGTTAAATAAAGGTTAAATAAAATAAAATCAATTTCAACAATCATGTTCCATCTAGCTAGTTGGTCATCTACATGTTACTAGCTATACATATAGTTACATTGCATTCGGAAAGTATTCATACCCATTGACTTTTTCCACATTTTGTTACATTACAGCCTTGTTCTAAAATTGATAAAAATGTTTTTTTACCCTCATCAATCTACACACAATACCCCATAATGACAAAGCAAAAACAGGTTTTTAGAAATTTTTGCAAATGTATAAAAAAATATAATATCACATTTACATAAGTATTCAGACCGATTACTCAGTACTTTGTTGAAGTACCTTTGGCAGCGATTACAACCTTGCGTCTTCTTGGGTATGACGCTACAAGCTTTCCACACCTGTATTTGGGGAATTTCTACCATTCTTCTCTGCAAATCCTCTCAAGCTCTGTCAGGTTGGATGGAGACCGTCACTGCACAGCTATTTTCAGGTCTCTCCTGAGATGTTCGATCGGGTTCAAGTCCGTGCTCTGTCTGGGCCACTGAAGGACATTCAGAGACTTGTCCTGAAGTCACTCCTGCGTTGTCTTGGCTGTGTGCTTAGGGTCACTGTCCTGTTGGAAGGTGAACCTTCACCCCAGTCTGAGGTCCTGAGTGCTCTGGAGCAGATTTTCTTCAAGGATCTCTCTGTACTTTTCTCCGTTCATCTTTCCCTCGATCCTAACTATTCTCCCAGTCCCTGCCGCTGAAAAACATACCCACAGCATGATGCTGCCACCACCATGCTTTACCGTAGGGATGGTGCCAGGTTTCCTCCAGACGTGATGCTAGGCATTCAGGCCAAAGAGTTCAATCTTGGTTTCATCAGACCAGAGAATCTTGTTTCTCATGGTCTGGGAGTCCTTTAGGTGCCTTTTGGCAAACGTGGGCTGTCATGTGCCTTTTACTGAGGAGTGGCTTCCGTCTGGTCACCTCCCTGACCAAGGCCCTTCTCCCCAGATTACTCAGCTCTAGGAAGAGTCTTGGTGGTTCCAAACTTCTTCCATTTAAGAGTGATGGAGGCCATTGTATTCTTGGGGACCTTCAATGCTGCAGAATTATTTTGGTACCCTTCCCCAGATCTATGCCTCGACACAATCCTGTCTCGGAGCGCTATGGACAATTCCTTTGGCCTTATGGCTTTGTTTTTGCTCTTGCATGCACTGCCAACTGTGGGACCTTTTAATATAGACAGGTGTGTGCCTTTTCAAATCATGTCCAATCAATTGAATTTACCACAGGTGGACTCCAATCAAGTTGTAGAAACATCAAGGATGATCAATGGAAACAGGATGGACCTGAGCTCAATTTCGAGTCTCATAGCGAAGGTTCTGAATACTTATTTAAATAAGGTATCCGTTTTATATTTTGAATACATTTTCAAACATTTCTAAAAACCTGTTTTTGTTTTGTCATTATGGGATATTGTGTGTAGATTGATGAGGAAATAAATAAATGTGGAAAACAAAATGTGGAAAAAGGGAAGGGGTCTGAATACTTTCCGAATGCATAATTGCATTTATTTCTGTTATCAATCAAGGTGAGACTGAATATCGACAAGTCACAGAAGAAACATAAGAAGAGATACCGGAGGAGAATCAAGAAGGGGATCAAATGCTTCGATATCCGGGCGAATGACTTGGTTTGGAAAAAGGACGAAAGGAAGGCAAGACCTGGGAAACCCCACTGTTCTTCCACTCCTAGCTAGGGTCACCATCTGATAAGATGAATGAAAAAATCTCAGATAATAGATATTTGCATTTGCACACAAAATAACCTGTAGCTAGATTTAGTTTCCCTAACACTGATATTTTTCTCTTTGTCTTCCTAGGATCGGAGCAGTTGGACGGTCGACCACTGAAAGCCCTGATGCCCTACACTTCGGTGAAGCCCAGTAGATAAAGTATGTTAAGCTTTGGTTGACATTTGAGAAAGCAAGAAATGGTAGTTATGCTGAGCTTATAAAAATGTACCTCTTCAATTTACCTCTTCAAATGACTTTAGGACCATCGACTGTCCGAGCCATCCAGGAGGTGTCCCATCCACCAGAGCCAGTGAGTTCAGATCAGTCTGATATTCTGCGTCGGAGTGGGAACAGCTTGAGGTACTTTATACCATCAAAAAACTGTTGAAAAGTGCATATCTGCCATTGATAACACTGCACTAAGCCATCACATTTTCTCACAGTAAAGTGTAACCTTGTTAATATCTCGTTTCCTACCCTGTTGCCTTTAACTCTGCTCCTGTTCTCCAGGACCTAGGGGTCCTGCTTAACACCCAGATGTGGATCCACCTGATGTCCTCCATTACCAACCACCCTCCAACTTTTCATTGCATCATCTACAACACAGGAGGTTGGTGGTACCTTAATTGGGGAGGACGGACTCCTGGTAATGGCTGGAGTGGATTTGTATCAAATAGTACATCCATTATGAGCCGTCCTTCCCTCAGCAGCTTCCACTGAATTCTACAGCTTCTGTTATTATCATGTTGTCATTAACTGCAAGGAAAGTTGTCTTGCTCTATCATACTGGACACATAATATGTGAGATACACAGATGAACTAAAAACAAGAGAGCAGCAGTGCCTAGACTTTGCAGTCTCCCTCTTCAAATCCCCCTTCCGAGACTGGCTGCCTGACAGACGGAACCTCCCACCCATTTCCTCTATTCCACACACCAGAATTCAGTATTTCAGTCTGTGATTGTGTGAGTGTACAAATAATCTGTGAAAATAAATGTATGACACAACTGTACTAAAAAAAGATACAAGTTTATATATTTACATCTGAAATATTGCCATGTTGGTTTTCACAGCTGTTTCACAAGGTGTTCATTGTTGTAAGTTATAAGGTGTGTCATGACTGGCCTGTGAGGATCAGGTTAGAGTGGATCACAGTTCTACAGAGATATCGCTCCCTCCCACAGAGGGGGAGAGGTATGGAGGTGAGGGGTTTTATGACCTCACGCCCATCGTAAATTATAAGGCAGCGGACCAACTCCATTCTGGTGAGAGATTGGAATGTCTGTGTGCCTTAGGAAGAGTTTACAGCCCAAAACTAGAGAACATAAAATTTGTGGACTTTAGGACAATATATTTAATCAGCCAAAATTGTGGTAACAATAATGGATGGGATATGAAAATGAATGTCTATTTTATGTTATTAAAAGTTGAATGAGGATGTTATAATGAAAACATTGTAACACAGAGTTTTCATAATGTATATTTGATGTTTACATACTTTGTTCTGTAGAGAATATATAGATAAAAGAGAATGTTTTGGTGACAATAAGACTATGATTTTAGTTGTCTAAGAGAGTGTAGTAAATCCTAATACCTTGCCTTGTAACTAGCTACGCCCCAGGGAACCCAGAGAGCGTGTCATAAAGACAGAAATGCCCTTTCTACTCTGGGGTATAAAACGTGAGTTAAGAATTTCAACAGAGGTTGAAGACAAAGAAAATCTCTGAACAATCAAGTATATGGTGGGAGTAGCTATTCTAAGTACTGTACCTAGGAAGGTGAATTTAAGCAGGACCCTCCGCATATTTTTTTTAAAGTCACCGGTGGTCTATACGGCCCTCCTATCCACGCTTGGAGCGCCGACATGGCTGATTAGCCTCCTCAGAAGCCCACTCTCACAGAACGAGTGCAAGGAAGCAGACAACTAAAAGAATATTTCTGGATATTGTGACATTATGTGGACAATCAGAGACTTACACCCGGTAACGAAGGAGACGGCCATCCCACTAAGCGGAACTCGGCCCACAAAGGGATATCCAACGGTGACCTTCAACACGTAAATACATGCATTGCACTTTTTTACCCATAAGAGCGGCAGTTCGGGGCAAGGTGTTAGGGCTTAAACTAAGCATAGTTTACAAATGTATCCAAGTGTTGAATTTCTCTCTTGCTCTTTCTCTCTTTCATTCTCCATCTTGTGTAACACGTCATATTGTGTTGGTCTGCTAGGGACCTGTTGTCATTGTATACATTTCTGTGTTTTTGTGTATGTGTATCTTATGTTATCATTTAGCTTGTTAGTAAATAAATAATCAACTCAATTGTTGTCGTACGGAATGAATAGTGAGACCCGGGTTTGTGCAGATTTACGAATTATGCGACGTTCAGAATGAGACTGATGAGGTAATAATGCTAATTAACGGATGACTGGTATAACGATATATTTCTGTAGAGTTAATTCGAGAAACTGTAACTCATTAAACAACCCTTTTCAGTGGTGCCCCAAGATTGCTAATGAGTTAATTGTTATATGAGTAAATTAATCATCGCAATAATTAAACATAGTTCATTGATATGTTAAAATAATCAGCATTGCATTAATGGTACCAACATCACGACAGGTATCCCTTGATGATATTTGTTAGTTCCACATTATTCATTCTTGTATCCTAGGACCTACAATAGATACATATATATTCAACCACAAGGGTGTACTAATGAGCTGTTTGATATAGAAAAAATCTAATAGAGGACTACTGAAATAATGTTATTTCAGTGTAGATATGGGAAGGGTAGCTTAAAATAAAAACATGCCATTCAGACAAGCCAGTGTCAAACGGACTTGCATATTAATGCAATGGATTTTAGCTGGCTTTGTGATCTGTAAGATCGGTAACATTGTGTCAAGCAGACTACATGTTTTCTTTGCTATTTCCGAAAAGTAGCACATTTAAGACATTAAGGCAGTTACTGTACATACAATTTAAAATATTACATGACATTAGATTTCATAACACTTTACAACACATTATGTGTGTTCCCTTAGCCCACTACGCTTCTATCACATATCTACAATACAAAATCCATGTGTACTTGTGTTTAGAGTGCATGTCTTATCATGTGTATGTGTGTCTGTGCATGTGTGTGTGTGTGTCTCTTCACAGTCCCTGCTGTTCCATAAGGCATACTTTTATCTGTTTTTTAAATCTGATTCTACCGCTTGCATCAGTTACCTGATGTGGAATAGGGTACCATGTAGCCATGGTTCAATGTAGTACTGTGCACCTCCCAAAGTCTGTTCTTGACTTGGGGATTGTGAAGAGACCTTTGGTGGCATGTCTTTTGGGGTATGCATGGGTTTCCGAGCTGTGTTCTGGTAACAGACACCTCGGTGAATTCTGCATGCCAACACTTCTTACAAAAAATGAGTAGTCTCTCCTCCACTTTGAGCCATGAGAAATGTACATGCATATTATTAATGTTAGCTCTCTGTGTACATTTAAGGGCCAGCCGTGCTGCCCTGTTCTGAGCCAATTGTAATTTTCTTTGTGGCACCTGACCACACGACTGAACAGTAGTCCAGGTGCGACAAAACTTGGTCCTGTTGGACCTGCCTTGTTGATAGTGTTGCTAAAAAGGCAGAGCAGCGCTTTGTTATGGACAGACTTCTCCCCATCTTATCTACTGTTGTATCAACATGTTCTGACCATGACAGTTTACAATCCAGGGTTAATCCAAGCAGTTTGAGTGAAGTCTGGCTTTACTCAAAGCCAGTGGCATGTCATTAGTAAAGATTGAAAAAAGTAAGGGGCCTAGGTAGCTGACCTGGGGAATTCCTGATTCTACCTGTATTATGTTGGAGGGTTCCATTAAATAACACACTCTGTGTTCTGTTAGGCAACTCTTTATCCACAATATAGCAAAGTAAAGCCATAACACATCCATCAGCAGACTATGATCGATAATGTCAAAAGCCGCACTTAAGTCTAACAAAAAACAATTTTATCATCAATTTCTCTCAGCCAATCATCAGTCATTTGTGTAAGTGCCGTGCTTGTTGAATGTCCTTTCCTATAAGTGTGCTGAAAGTCTGTTGTCAATTTGTTTACAGTAAAATAGCATTGTATCTGGTCAAACACAATTTTTTCTAAAAGTTTACTAAGGGTTGGTAACAGGCTGATTGGTCGGTTATTTGAGCCAGTAAAGGGGGCTTTACTATTCTTGGGTAACGGAATTACTTTTGCTTCCCTTCAGGCCAGAGGGCACACACTTTCTAGTAGGCTTAGATTGAAGATATGGCAAATAGGAGTTGCAATATTGTCTGTTATTATCCTCAATAATTTTCCAACCAATTTGTCAGACCACGTTGGCTTGTCATTGTTGATAAACAACAATATTTTTTTTACTTCTTCCACACTCACTTTACGAAATTCCTCCTCAACCCACAGGATTTAACAGTTTTTACAATCATTTTCTTAATGGATGCATGCTTATTAGTAACTAGAATAAGGAATTTCATAAATGTGTGAAGTGCAGCGCCTGGTTGCTCCTCATTACATACCACAGACCAACAAATGTTCTTTACAAAAACAACATAGAAATCACAACAAAACTTATTGTATAACCTCTTACTCATTATATTGGGCCCAGCCTTTGGAACTTTGGTTTTCCTAGATATGGCTACTATATTGGGATCACTACATCCAATGGATTTGGATAATGTTTTAAAGCAAATGTCTGCAGCATCAGTAAAGATGAGATCAATACATGTTGATGATTTCATCCCTGTGCTGTTTGTATCTACCCTGGTAGGTTGACTGATAACCTGAACCAGGTTGCAGGCACTAGTTATAGTTTGAAGCTTTTTCTTGAGTGGGTAGCTTGATGAAAGCCAGCCAATATTTAAACCATACAGAAAATATACCTCTGTTGATATCAAATGCATTATCAAGCATTTCACACATGTTTTCCAGATACTGACTGTTAGCACTTGGTGGTCTATAGCAGCTTCCAACAAGAATGGACCTTACGTGAGGCAGATGAACCTGTAGCCATATTACTTCAACAGTATTTAACGTGATATCCTCTCTAAGCTTTACAGGAATGTGGCTCTGAATGTTTTTGTATTTTCTGTAGATGATATAACCATATATTGCTACCACTGTATCGTCAAAGGTATTATCTAAGTGAGTTTCAGAGATTGTCAGAATAGGAATGTCATCTGTTACTATCACATTATTGATTTCATGAACCTTGTTACTTAAGATACATTTGTTTAACGTGGTCTATTTCTTCGCACTTTTATGGGATGCTTGATTGTTTTCATTGCTTTACTGGGAAGCTTAGAAGAAGTAGACATGCTCATGTTATTTAGGTTAGTGCAGGGTGAGCTGCACACTGTGGACTTCCTACTAGGGCACACCACCTCTGTGCTAACAGTAGAACCCTAGTTCATAGGCACATGATAACTGCATACAACAGCTGTCGGATCAGCAGAGACATTCAAGGCAGTTAGAGGGACATCAATTAGGTTACTTACATTGTGTCTTCCAACGCCCCTGGGATAATGTACATTTGCTGAAGCATTATGACAACTCAGCGACACAATGGTAATGATTAACTGAGCTGGGCTTGGGTCATTGATAAGTCAGTCTCAACGCAGCCTTATAATGCCGTGAAGGGATTCAGGAACCCAAATGATTTGGGTGGATACCATCCTCCTTATAAAACAAGCTTTGTTTCCAGAAGGTATCAAAACTGTCAATAAATGTTACACCCACAGCGCTGCAATAGTCACGTAGCCAGTTATGGAGGGATAAAAGTCTGCTGAAACGTTCAAAGCCACGATTTAGGGAGGGCACAGGGCCATATATTATGGGGTGTTTGTTGGTGTCAAGCAGAGACCCAATCAGTTCTTTAAAATCCATCTTCAGCTGTTCTGAGCTACCCTTCATAATGTCATTGAATCCCACATGAACTATGATAGACTCAATTTCTTGATGTAGGTTTAAAATGTTGGGGAGCAGCTTATTGATGTCCTGTACTCATGCTCCTGGATAGCACAACGTTTTTGCTCCACGGACTGAGACATTTCTCACCATTGAACTACCCAAAACAACGACCGGAGAAGGGGATGGAGAATTTTGTGGAACCTTTCACAGGCCCATGAGAAGCAGGATAGCATACGCTCGCAGCTCCCGGCAATAGGTCCAGACCTCCCACAGCAGGCAGTGCCCCGTCAGATCCAGAGAGAGGAAAAGATGCCAGACTCGACAACGAATCCGCTGCTGGAGTCGGCGTGGTTGGAGTCAGCACAGCAGTCGCAACGATGAAGGCGTAGGTAGATCAGGCACCAGGGCAGCAAAGCTATTCCTCATGTCAATCTGCTCCAGACCTCTCACAGACCCTCCAGTCCTCCTGGCAGCATGCCTCTGCCTTTGGTTTCCATGACTTGTGCCATGGGACCAGCGCTGATTGAACAATCCGCTTGCTGTTTTCTGTCTACTCCACTACGACTTCCGTGGCAGGCAAGTTCCAGGTAGCACAGGCCATTCGAATAGGGACAGATGACCAGGCAGGGGATACATCCATCAAGCCCGAGCGGTGTCCAGCCACAGGACTTGAGAACGAGAAAGTTCCAATTTGCGTTTTCCCCATAGGTTCGAGCAGAATTGAAATTTGTTCGCTAAGGATAGCCAATTCAATCCTGTAATCCTCTGCAAGCAAACAATTGCTGCATTGGAACTCCGGATTGTCAATTGCGTAATTAATACAGCTTCTACAGCGCTGGAAACATTTTTTTTTTTGCTAATCCAGGTGAAGCGGGCTCCATTGAAACCTAGATAGCTAGCTGGTTAGTTGGTGGTAGCAGGTTTTGATACAAACACTTGTGAACAAAATAAAAATATAACTTTGGAAACAGCAGGCTGAAACAACAGTTCGAGGCACAGGAGGTATCAGAGTTTGTGACAGGAGTTCATGACAGGAAACGAAATGATCATCAAATCACCTCTGCTTAGTCTAATACAGTGACAACTAAAATATACCAAAAACGATTTAGTCCAACCAGCGTAAGCTAAATATGATGTGGCTGTCCATGGTTCTGATTTCTTTGTGTGTGTGTGCATGTCTGTTCCTGCAAGTTGAAAAAAACGTTGACTCACCCTACTTGTAGAGAAACGCCAATGTCATCCTCCTCTCTTTCATGTTGATGAAACAGTCCATCACTCTGTCATATAGTACACGCTTTTATTTTTTTATGTCCTAGGCTACCTGGCTTAAAAGCTTGCTCGCTAGCCTAACTTCCATTCGTGGGCAACATTAGCTAGTTAGCCTTCCATTCTTTAAAAAAATATATATATTTAACCTTTATTTAACTTGGCAAGTCAGTTAAGAACACATTTTTATTTACAATGACAGCCTACTGCAGCCAAACCCGGACGTCGCTGGGCCAATTGTGCGCCACCCTATGGGATTCCCAATCACGGCTGGATCTGATACAGCCTGGATTCGAATCAGGGACTGTAGTGACGCCTCTTGCACTGAGATGCCTTAGACCGCTGTGTCACTAGCTACATATTGAACTTCCATCCTCTCAGGTCAGGAATGTATGAATTAATGGTTGGATCGCTGTTATAATCATTGGCCAATACGGAGAATTAAGTAAAACAAGTCCAAATCACTGTCTCCATCCATGGCTAATTTAGGAAAAGGCCAATTTTAGCTAGCTGGCTAGCTAGCCACCGGAGGACAACAACACAACGGGATGCAACAATTCAAGTTTTTCTGTCATTGGCGAATGCTCTCAATTGGATTTGTAGGGGTGACGCCAAAATCCAAGCTGGCTTCCCTTGACACTTTTTTTGGTGCGTCAGGACTATTCACAGCTGAGCTCCCTCAGTTTAGCTCAACACTGACTGGCTAACTTTTTATACTTTTTTTGTCAAGGGAGGCCAGATGAAATGTAATAAAGTTATCCTTTGCTACAGTTGAAGTGTTATAAAATTTGATGCACTGAAACGAATGCAACTTCCGAAAATGAGCACTCGGATTATAGTTATATTATGTCTAATCTTGCAAACAATGTAAAGTATGTATAGATAGGTGTAATCTGATTTTTAATCTGAGAGTATCCTGCTATTGACACATATGTTGAATTATGCAACAGAATGTGAGAACATAAATGAATGAGGCAGTCTCTCCCCCCACACACACACATTCTTTCTCACTTTCTCTCCGTCTTCTGTATGCTCTCTCTTCTTTGCTCCCTTGTTGAGACTATTCACTCATAACTCAGAGGACCTAACATCCTAGAGTCCAGACTGGAGCATGGCGCCAGAGAAGTAAAGCGATGGTCTCAAAAACTACGTATTTGATGCGAGTCTGAAAACGTTCATTCCACTGCTGGAGGATTATGTTGACATTTTCTGCTGTGACTATGAGTAGAGAATGCTATAATTGGACATATGAACATTTACTGGCTGTAAAGCATAAACGCTAACATTTAGATATGTTAATTTACACAAAATTCAATAATTTCAGTTTTCTTAGTATAGGAGATGCAAATTTGCGAGTGCGACCTATTACAGGTAACTGGCAAAATAATAGAAACTCTTGAGTAAATGAGGGTTACAAAGTATAATGAAAGCAGGTGCTTCCCCACAGGTGTGGTTCCTGAGTTATTTAAGCAATTAACATCCCATCATGCTTAGGATCATATATAAAAACGCTGGATAGGCCATTGTTTTGGCTACCTTGGCTATGCCCCCATAGGATGACATTGCCCCAATCCACAGGGCATGAGTGGTCCCTGAATGGTTTAATAAGCCTGAAAATAATGTAAACCATATGCCATGGCCATCTCAGTCACCAGATCCCAACCCAATTTAACACTTATGAGAGATCCTGGAGCTGCGCCCGAGACAGCGTTTTCCACCATCAAGAACTTTCTACACCTGGATTGTGCAACATTTTCTCATTATTATTTTCAACATTCTTCAAGCTCTGTCAAATTGGCAGTTGATCATTGCTGGACAACCATTTTCAGGTATTACTAAGCAACTCGAGTGTAGATTTGGTCTTGGTGCTTTAGGTTATTGTCCTGCTGAAAGGTGAATTCATCTCCCAGTGTCTGGTGGAAAGCAGGTTTTTCTCTAGAATTTTGCCTGTGCTTAGCTCCATTCTGTTTCTATTTTATCCTGAAAAATTCCCCAGTTCTTAATGATTAGAAGCATACCCATAACATAATGCAGCCACCACTATGCTTTATAATATGGAGAGTGGTACTAGGTATTGGGTTGTATTGGCTTGGCCCAAAATATAAATGCATAATTATTTTGGCAAATGTTTTGCAGTATTACTTTAGGATGCATGTTCTGGAATATTTTTATTCTGTACAGGCTTCCTTCTTTTCACTCTGTCAATTAGGTTAGTATTTTGGAGTAACTTCAATGTTGCTGATCCATCCTCAGTATTCTACTATGACAGCCATTCAACTCTGTAACTCCTCCCTGGGTATACTGGAGGAGGATCTCTTACCCTACAGGTAGTCTTGGGCTGCCTCCTCACTGGGTATACTGGAGGAAGAACTCTTACCCTACAGGTAGTCTTGGGCTGCCTCCTCACTGGGTATACTGGAAGAGGAACTCTTACCCTACAGATAGTCTTGGGCTGCCTCCTCACTGGGTATACTGGAAGAGGAACTCTTACCCTACAGGTAGTCTTGGGCTGCCTCCTCACTGGGTATACTGGAGGAGGAACTCTTACCCTACAGGTAGTATTGGGCTGCTCACTGGATATACTGGAGGAGGAACTCTATGCCATCTGGACAAGAGGAATACCGATGTAAAAATGCTGTTCATTGACTATGGCTCACCCTTCAACACCATAGTACCCTCCAAACGTATCATTAAGCTCGGGGCCCTGGGTCTGAACCCCGGCCTGTGCAACTGGGTCCTTTACTTCCTGACGGGCTACGCCCAGGTGGTGAAGGTAGGCAACAACACCGGCACTACGCAGATCCTCAACAAAGAAGCCCTACAAGAGTGTGTGCTCAAAAGACAGCTTCTATCTCAAGGCCATCAGACTGTTAAATAATCACCACTAGCCGGCCTCCGCCCAGTACACTGCCCTGAACTTTAGTCACTGTCACTAGCCGGATACCACCCGGTTACTCAACCCTGCAGCTTAGAAGCTGCTGCCTATAGACATGGTACACAGGTCACTTTAAAAAAATTACATTCTGTTTTACCCACTTCATAAGTATACAGTGAATTCGGGAAAGTATTCAGACCCCTTCACTTTTCCGAATTTTGTTATGTTACAGCCTTATTCTAAAATGGATTAAATACAATCTACACACAATATCCCATAATGACGAAGTGAAAACTGTTTGCAAATGTATAAGAAATAAATAAACAGAAATACCGTATTTACATAAGTATTCACACCCTTTGCTATGAGACTTGAAATTGAGCTCAGGTGCATCCTTTCCATTGATCATCCTTAAATGTTTCTTGTACTTGAGTCCACCTGTGGTAAATTCAATTGATTGGACATGAATTGGAAAGGCACACACCTGTCTATTTGAGGTCCCACAGTTGACAGTGCATGTCAGAGCAAAAAATAAGCCATGAGGTCGAAGGAATTGTCTGTAGAGCTCTGAGACAGGACTGTGTTGAAGCACAGATCTGGGGAAGGGTGCCAAAATATGTCTGCAGCATTGAAGGTCCCCAAGAACACAGAGGCCTCCATCATTCTTAAATGGAAGATGTTTGGAACCAAAAATACTCTTCCTAGAGCTGGCCGCCAGGCCAAACTGAGCAATCGGGGGAGAAGGGACTTGGTCAGGAAGGTGAACAAGAACCCAATGGTCACTCTGACAGAGCTCCAAAGATCCTCTGTGGAGATGGGAGAACCTTCCAGAAGGACAACCATCTCTGCAGCACTCTACCAATCAGGCCTTTATGGTAGAGTGGCCAGACGGAAGCCACTCCTCAGTAAAAGGCACATGACAGCCTGCTTGGAGTTTGCCAAGGCATCTAAATGACTCTCAGAACATGAGAAACAAGATTCTCTGGTCTGATGAAACCAAGATTGAACTCTTTGGCCTGAATGCCAGGCGTCACGTCTGAAGGAAACATGGCACCATCCCTACGGCAAAGCATGGTGGTGGCAGCATCATGCTGTAGGGATATTTTTCAGCGGCAGGGACTAGGAGACTAGTCAGGATCGAGGGAAAGATGAACGGAGCAAAATAGTAAAAATAAAGAACACCCTTGAAATAGTAGGTGTGTTCAAATATATATTAGATTCTTCAAAGTAGCCACCCTTTGCCTTGATGACAGCTTTGCACACTCTTGGCATTCTCTCAACCAGCTTCATTAGGAACGCTTTTACAACAGTCTTGAAGGAGTTCCCACATGTGCTGAGCACTTGTTGGCTGCTTTTCCTTCACTCTGCGGTCCAACTCATCCCAAACCATCTCAATTGGGTCGAGGTCAGGTGATTCAGAACTCCATCACACTCCTTGGTCAAATTGCCCTTACACAGCCTAGAGGTGTGTTGGGTCATTGTCCTGTTGAAAAACAAATGATAATCATACTAAGCTCAAACCAGATAGAATGGCGTATCGCTGCAGAATGCTGTGGTAGACATGCTGGTTAAGTGTGCCTTGAATTCTAAATAAATCACTGACAGTGTCACCAGTAAAGCACACCCACACCATCACACCTCCTCCTCCATGCTTCACGGTGGGAACCACACATGCAGAGATCATCCGTTCACCTAATCTGCGTCTTACAAACACAGCGGTTGGAACCAAGAATCTCAAATTTGGACTCATCAGACCAAAGGAGAGATTCCCACCAGTCTTAAGTCCATTGCTTGTATGTTTTGGCCCAAGCAAGTCTCTTCTTATTATTGGTGTCCTTAACTACTGTTTTCTTTGCAGCAATTCGACCATGAAGGCATGATTCACAGTCTCCTCTGAACAGTTGATGTTGAGATGTGTCTGTTACTTGAACTCTGTGAATCATTTATTTGGGCTGCAATCTGAGGTGCAGTTAACTCTAATGAACATATCCTCTGCAGCAGAGGTAACCCTGGGCCCTCCTTTTCTGTGGCGGTTCTCATGAGTTTCGTCATAGTGCTTGATGGTTTTTGCGACTGCTCACAAAGTTCTTTAGATTTTCTGTATTGACTGACCTTCATGTCTTAACCCTTGTGTTGTCTTAAGGATCAAAAATGCTATGTTGAACAGCAGAGAAAACCCCCTAAATTATATTTCTTCTACTTGAAATTTGATGACTTTTCCTAGAGTGACCCCAACATTAGAAAAAGTGAAACATTGCCTTTGTTCATATTTCCATGAAAGCTGTACACCACCAGGGTACAAACATTGTCTTTGGGTTATTTTTGACCCAGCAGTTATAACATCATTTACACATGACAAAAACCACAAAGACACACACAATGAGAAATTGAGATCATGTGTGCTACTGATTGAACTCAGCCAGCAGATCCTAAAGAGGAAGATCACCATGGTTGGCACAGTTAGAAAGAACAAGCCTGAGCTCCCCCTTGCACTCCTCGCAACAAGGGGGAGAGAGGCCTTCTCATCAAAGTTTGCCTTCACCCCCAACACCCCTCTAGTTTCTTACCTCCCAAAGAGGAACAATAATGTGGTCCTCCTGAGCACATCAGTAATTGTGAGGATAGGAAGCCAGCCATCATCCTGGACTACAACCACAACAATGGAGACATGGACAACCTGGACAAGGTGATTGGAACTTACAGCTGCAGGAGGATGACTGCCCGCTGGGCCCTAGTCATCTTCCATAACATCATTGATGTGTTCTCATACAATTCCTTTGTGTTATGGAACAAGTTAACCCTACCTGAATGCCTGATAAGTGGAACAAGAGGAGGGTGTTCCTGGAGCAGCTGGGAAAAGCACTTGTAACCCCACACATTCAAAGAAGGGAGCGCCTCCCCCGCACAGCAGCCTCTGCAGCACTTGTGAAAGCTGTTCATGGGGCTGAATCTTGTCCTGATCCACCTGAGGCTGCAGCTGGGGCAGGCAAGAGGAGGAGATGCCAATTCTGCCCCCAAAAGAAGGACTGTAAAACAAATACTATGTGCTGTGAGAAATACATCTGCAAAGTCCATGCACACACACTTGCATACTGTCCTACATGTGCTTATTAGAATTGATTGAATTAAGTTCTTCACGTTTTTGTTTTGTATCTATTATCTTACTTTATTCTTATTTATGGTTGTTGTTTATACACCTTGTGGGTGGGGGTAATGGTTAAAAAATGGGAGAAGACTAGTATTTTGTAGTTGAATTCCTCATTGTATTGTATATAAGAATATATCACTAAAAAAGTTCAAGAACTGTTATTGTTTCCCTTCTATAAAATGCATTCAAAAATGACTTTCTGCACATTTCTGCTACTTGGCTATACAAGTGCTATCTCTAGGTAAAAAAATTATGTTTACATCTATGCAGTACCTTTAGCAATAATAATAATAAAAATAATAATAAACCTCTACTTTATTAAATAAAACAATTATGACAGGTGTGTACTATTATGACAGCTGTACTATTAGCTATGACTTCCAAAGAGTTAGCCATATTAATAACTACCCGTGCTACTTTAGAAATACCATAAGAGGAAACGCAATTGCAAAGAATCTCTCCATTTCTGTAATCACACGTTTATGACGGTGTGAAAAAAGAGAATTCACAGAATGTCTTACATGGGGTACGAACTTTGACAAACGTGTCCTCGTGCAGTTGAGACAAATTCTGAATGAGTGACCTATTAAAACATAACCACCCAACAGGGGCATGTGTAATATCTAGGTAAGGTGGTCGCTGATCAGTGTCATTGGTAATCTCAAGTGAAGGAAGGTACTGTAGAACTAGGTACTCTCGCATGTTGACACTCAACATTCTCACCCCAATTAGTACCAATAATTGCCTTAAACCAATTAACATCTCTCCATATACCCAACATTTCACTCTGGTTAAAAGTAATAGCCCTTAATAGAATACCTGTCCTTGATGTGAATGGTGCATACGTACAAACCCAACAACTACTTTGATTGACTGCTGTGACATAATGTAGAGAGAGAGCTAGAAACGTATTGACGTGTCCCTCATCTTGCTTCTCTGTGTTAGAAATGGAAACACCACCAACATCCTGTATTAGGTGGAAACTCACAAGAAAAATTATTTCAAACATCTTTCACTTGTCTGCAGGACAGTAATATTAAATCGTCCTATTGTCAAAGTAATTATTCACAAAGTCCTTTAAAAATGACCAACTCTTCCACACTGGTATCAGTCCCACATACAGTTGAAGTCGGAAGTTTGCATACACCTTAACCAAATACATTTAAACTCCGTTTTTCACAATTCCTGACATTTAATCCTAGTAAAAATTCCCTGTCTTAGGTCAGTTAGGATCACCACTTTATTTTAAGAATGAGAAATGTCAGAATAATAGTAGAGAGAATGATTTATTTCAGCTTTTATTTCTTTCATCACATTCCCAGTGTGTCAGAAGTTTACATACACTCCATTAGTATTTGGTAGCATTGCCTTTAAATTGTTTACTTAAGTCAAATGTTTCGGGTATCCTTCCACAAGCTTCCCACAATAAGTTGGGTGAATTTTGGCCCATTCCTCCTGACAGAGCTGGTGTAACTGAGTCAGGTTTGTAGGCCTCCTTGCTCGCACACACTTTTTCACTTCTGCCCACACATTTTCTATAGGATTGAGGTCAGGGCTTTGTAATGGCCACTCCAATACCTTGACTTTGTTGTCCTGAAACCATTTTGCCACAACTTTGGAAGTATACTTGGGGTCATTGTCCATTTGGAAGACCCATTTGCGACCAAGATATAACTTCCTGACTGATGTCTTGAGATGTTGCTTCAATATATCCACATAATCTTCCATCCTCATGAGGCCATCTATTTTGTGAAGTGCACCAGTCCCTCCTGCAGCAAAGCACCCCCACAACATGATGCTGCCACCCCCGTGCTTCACAGTCATTATGGCCAAACAGTTCTATTTTTGTTTCATCAGACAAGTGGACATTTCTCCAAAAAGTACAATCTTTGTCCCCATGTGCAGTTGCAAACGTTTTTTTTTTTATGGCGGTTTTGGAGCAGTGGCTTCTTCCTTGCTGAGCGGCCTTTCAGGTTATGTCGATATAGGACTCGTTTTACTGTGGATATAGATACTTTTGTACCTGTTTCCTCCGGCATCTTCACAAGGTCCTTTGCTGTTGTTCTGGGATTGAATTGCACTTTTCGCACCAAAGTACGTTCATCTCTAGGAGACAGATTGCGTCTGTTTCCTTTGAGGTATGACGGCTGCGTGGTCCTATGGTGTTTATACTTGTGTATTATTGTTTGTACAGATGAACGTGGTACCTTCAGGCGTTTGGAAATTGTTCAAGGATTAACCAGACTTGTGGAGGTCTACAATTTCTTTTCTGAGGTCTTGGCTGATTTGATATTCCCATGTGAAGCAAAGAGGTACTGAGTTTGAAGGTAGGCCTTGAAATACATCCACAGGTACACTTTTGATTGTCTCAAATGATGTCAATTAGCCTATCAGAAGCTTCTAAAGCCATGACATAATTTTCTGGAATTTTCCAAGCTGTTTAAAGGCACAGTCAACTTAGTGTATGTAAACTTCTGACCCACTTGAATTGTGATGCAGTGAATTAAAAGTGAAATAATCTGTCTGTAAACAATTGTGTCATGCACAAAGTAGATGTCCTAACAGACTTGCCCAAACTATAGTTTTTTAAGAAGAAATGTGTGGAGTGGTTGAAAAACGAGTTTTAATGACTCCAACCTAAGTGTATGTAAACTTCCGACTGTATTCCATCTGATTTCATATGTACACCATTAGTCCACCTCCACAGCATCTAGCAACCTCTGCTGCTGAGCCGGAGAGAGCTTCTTACATTTCTGCACAAGTATTGTGTCATTGGGGCTGTTGTCTTATTCCATTTTCCCTTAGACCCTTCTTCTCCTGCCCACTTCTCTTAAAATCCGACATTCTCTTTGCCAGTGACCAGAAATCCCGTAATAATAACATACACCAGGTTTATTTCTACTGAACGAATGATGTTATTGGTTTCACTGGGAACCTGCACAACTCTGATAACCACGTCTCGTGGATGCTTAAATGTTTTCGACCATTCATCCAACTGTTTTGGAGATGCTGATTTATTTGTGATCACTATCTCTAGAAGTTTGTCTTTACTTCCTTTTACAGCCTGTTTTCTGGTTGGCCTAAGACATCGTTCGTCACTGCTGTCAGAATCTGTTGACTCAAAGACAAGCATTGCTGACCAGTTGCTTGAAACCTGATCTGCCTTGCACAACTCAGTGTGAGAGTAGATTGGGAGAACAGAGAGGCCACAGCTGGAGGTCACGTCTGTCTTTTCCACCCATGTCTCCTGCTCTACTTTGAAATGGCTCTAGACAGTGAATTTAAAATCATGTTCACATCCGGAAGAGCTGTTCCACCCTTTTCCAGAGTGTTTTTTTTCAGTTAACAATGACATTACATTAACATCAAAAGTTGTATAATACATATATCTCTATGTTTATTTAACCCCAATATATATATACACTGTATATAGTGCCAGACCAGGGGGTTTGGTCAAGACGTTTACCCAGATCAGACACGGACAGAGAAGGATTAGCTCGGTTTCAAGGGTGTTTATTTATAAATAATAGTTCAAAAAGAAAAGAATAGGTCTCCCCCATGAGACCCTCTCCGGGATACCGTCTTCTGGGCTCCGGGTCTTGCTGTATCCTATGGGGATAAAACATTTAACTCACTCCTGTAACCTCTGTAACCATCCCCAACCATACGGGAGTCCTCTTTTCCCCCAGTCTTCCCTTCTGGCAGCTTTATGGGACTTGCACAGCTGGTGAGCAATCAGCCCTTGATTACCCACCAACTCCCAATCAGCCCCAATTAGTCCTGGCCGGAGAGCCTGTCGATACCCGGCATGTCCAGCAGATGGAACCATCGCCTCGTGATGTATACTCCGTCTGTCACCTTGCCTCGACGAGTCTCCCCTTGGAGTCTTCCCCCCTCCCACCTGCTGTACGCCACAATATATATATATATATATATATATATATATTACCCTAGGGAGTATTTAAAATTACACATATGATTTGATTTGATGATTTGAGCCCTCCTGGTGGTATGGTATGCATGGAGTGATTTATGGGGGTGATGGAGGGCATGACCCCCACGGTGCCAGACTATCCCATCTACTAGTTTATGTGTCGGACTGTTATATCTGGAGTATTTCTCCTGTCTTATCCGGTGTCCTGTGTGAATTTAAGTATGCTCTCTCTCTCTCTCTCTCTCTCTCTCTCTCTCTCTCTCTCAGGACCTGAGCCCTAGGACCATGCCTTAGGACTACCTGGCCTGATGACTCCTTGCTGTCCCCAGTCCACCTGGCCGTGCTGCTGCTCCAGTTTCAACTGTTCTGCCTGCGGCTATGGAACCCTGACCTGTTCACCGGACGTGCTACCTGTCCCAGACCTGCAGTTTTAAACTCTCTAGAGACAGCAGGAGCGGTAGAGATACTCTGAATGATCGGCTATGAAATGCCAACTGACATTTACTCCTGAGGTGCTGACCTGTTGCACACTCGACAACCACTGTGATTATTATTATTTGACCCTGCTGGTCATCTATGAACATTTGAACATCTTGGCCATGTTCTGTTATAATCTCCACCTGGCACAGCCAGAAGAGGACTGGCCACCCCTCATAGCCTGGTTCCTCTCTAGGTTTCTTCCTTCCTAGCCACCGTGCTTCTACACCTGCAATGCTTGCTGTTTGGGGTTTTAGGCTGGGTTTCTGTACAGCACTTTGTGACATCAGCTGATGTAAGAAGGGCTTTATAATACATTTGATTTGATACTACCCCTGTTACTCTCCCTGCCTTACCCAGCGCATGTACAGTGAAGAGTACCTGTATGAGGACGAGACTCCACCCAGTGCCCTGGAGCACATGAAGGCCTCCCCCAAGCGGTTGAGCCTACCTGACACCACCGCCTGGAGCCCCAGAGGGGGCTGGACCGAAGTGTCTATGCCCATCAGCCCCTTGGCATGACAAGCCTCAGCCTAGAGGAGGACCCCCAGCTGGCAGCCAACCTCCACAGCCTGGTGGAGAAGATAGGGGAGCTTGCGGCCAGCGCCCATGCCCTGGGCAAGGGTCAGTTCCTCTTCTCTTCTCTAGACCCTCTGCCAGCGTTCTCCAACAGATCAGCCCCCAGGATACTGCAGGATACTTCAGCAGCATCCAGGATA
This sequence comes from Brachymystax lenok tsinlingensis, assembly GCA_030435695.1. Taxonomy (NCBI): domain Eukaryota; kingdom Metazoa; phylum Chordata; class Actinopteri; order Salmoniformes; family Salmonidae; genus Brachymystax; species Brachymystax lenok. Next base: position 40,585,571 of record CM059793.1, on the reverse strand, counting down.
CTGCGATAGTATCTACTGGGACTGACCCCAGAACTGTGGTGCCACTGCAAGCTCTAGTAGTGAAATGAATGAACACTCATCTTGTACAGGAAAGGACTGCATGAAATGAAAGGGAAAACGAGTGTCAATGTGTAAAGATTCAATGAATGCCATGGGTGTCCAATGGACAAATGTAATGAATTGCGTACAAATGTATTTTTATGTCGTATTCATATTTACCATGTTGTCTGTGGGCTTAGTGGCTGTGGTTGTCTATTCCCTCTGTCACCTGATGAATCAGCCCAGACACCTTGTCTTTAGACTCAGTGATCAGGGCCTGCATTCATAAAGTGACTCAGAGTAGGTATATCTCACTGGTCACCCCCAAAGCCAATTCCTCCTTTGGCCGCCTTTCCTTCCAGTTCTCTGCTGCCAATGACTGGAACGAACTACAAAAATCACTGAAACTGGAGACACTTATCTCCCTCACTAGCTTTAAGCACCAGCTGTCAGAGTAGCTCACAGATCACTGCAACTGTACATAGCCCATCTGTTAATAGCTCAACCAACTACCTCATCCCTTACCGTATTCATTTATTTATCTTGCTCCTTTGCACCCCAGTATTTTTACTATGCACATTCATCTACTGCACATCTACCATTCCAGTGTTAAATTGCTATATTGTAATTACTTCGCCACCATGGATCATGTATTGCCTTACGTTCCTTATCTTACCTCATTTGCACACATTGTATATAGATTAGTTTTTTTCCTACTGTATTATTGACTGTATGTTTGTTAACTCCAATGTGTAACTGTGTTGTTGTATGTGTTGAACTGCTTTGCTTTATCTTGGCCAGGTCGCACTTGCCTACCTGGTTAAATAAAGGTGAAATATATTATTTTTTTAAATAAAGGTGTGCTGATTCATGTATAATACAATTATATGGACAATGGTGCTGAGAGATTAGTGCTTTTTCAGGTCTGTTTGGTTTTGTTTCGATTATATATACACACAATACCAGTCAAAGGTTTAGACACACCTACTCATTCAAGGGCTTTTCTTTATTTTTACTATTTTCTACATTGTAGAATAATAGTGAAGACATCAAAACTATGAAATAACACATATGGAATCATGTAACCAAAAAAAAGTGTTAAACAAATCAATGTCACGATCTTCATTAATCGACCAAGGCGCAGCGTGCCGGGTTGAGAAAAACATGTTTATTTCTTAAACTCACCGCGCCACCTCTGGCTCCCTCAGCTTTTGTGGCACCTCTGGGGTGGGGGCCCTCGCCACCGACCCTGGACTGGGCACCCTCGTTGCGGGCCCCGGGCTGGGGACCGTCCCTGGAGGCTCCGGACTGGTCCGTGGAGCAGGCACTGGATACCTGATGCGTGGAGCAGGGACAGGACGTGCCGGGCTCTGAAGACGCACAGGGGCCTGATGCGTGGAGCGGGAACAGGCCGTGCCGGGCTCTGAAGACGGACAGGGAGCCTGGTGCGTGGAGCAGGGACAGGACGTGCTGGGCTCTCGCTGCGCACAGGGGACCTGATGCGTGGAGCGGGAACAGGATACACTGGGCCGTGGAGGCGCACTGGAGGTCTCGAGCGTACAGCCTGCATAACCCGTCCTGGCTGAATGGATAACTTCGCCCGGCCACTGCGGGGCGCTGGCACAGGACAAACTGGGCTGTGGAGACGCACCGGAGACACAGTACACAGAGCCGGCGCAGGATATCCTGGTCCGAGGAGGCGTACTGGAGACCAAGAGCGCTGAGCCAGCACACTCCTTCCAGGCTGAACACTCCCCTTGGCTCGACAGATGCATTTTTATACATGACCCTAAGCATGATGGTATGTTGATTGCTTAATTAACTCAGGAACCATGTGTGGAAGCACCTGCTTTCAATATGCTTTGTATACCTCATTTACTAAAGTGTTTCCATTATTTTGGCAGTTAGCTGCAGTGGCGGATTTAGGTATAGGCGGCATTTTGCCTAGGGCAGCACGGGGCGCCCACACAAAAAAATGTGGAATGGTGACATTTGCGCGATCGGTTTTCTATTGCTCATTTGCACGTCACGTCAATGATATCATGTCACTGTGTGGGACTGTGGTTCCATTAACCTTGTCGGAGTGGGCTCCTTGATTCTTGTTTGTGAGCTAGGCAGGCTACTGCGAGATGGGGAGGGGGCGGGGGTAGGTTGACCTCAGGTCTCCCCACTGGAAGCCCGAGGTACGGGGAGCAGGGGAATCTATCAAATAGCGCACCTCTAACTTTGTACAGTACTAATGCAATTAGTAAAATCAGTCACACTATGAAGTGCTACCAAATAAACCACAATTCATTCATAATACTGTGAATATAGTTTCACAGACATATTCAATTTTTTTCTGTTTTGTGCGAAATCGTTTAGAATAATATAAAACCAGTCTGCACACCACCAAGGTGAATTGGTTTAGTCTTGACTCTTGGTTGACAGTGTTGGGGGATGGGTAATGTATTGATGCTAGAGTGCCAAATCAACACAAATTTGTTTCTATTTGTCTTCGTTACTTATTTTTTAGTCTTATTTTTGTATATATTTTTAGGTTTATATAGTTTTAAATGTTATGATTACGTATTTGTGTTGTTCCAAATGTCTGAATAAAAATTACAGTTCGTGCAGAATGGTGGATGTAGACAGATCAAGAGGTACGCTTAGATAAATAGACATATTTTGGACATTGAATTAAACATACTCGTTATGGCTCTAGATTCCAGGAAAAAGCAAAGTTCTGCTACTTTGAATATACTTTGTATCCCTCATTTACTCAAGTGTTTCCTTCATTTTGGCACTTACCTGTACATAACATTCTATGACAAACACATGCCATAAAGAAATTAGCTGCTACACATTAGCTACTGACTAGTTCCGGGATTAAACACATCTCAGGGTCAAGGGACACTGCACCAAAACTTGAAGAGCTTCGTGCTATCCTACAAAAGCTATAGTTTAGTTTCCTGTCAAGTCAAACAGCAGTTACTTAGCCATCTTCCATTACTGCACTGCTTTCGTCAACTCAACTGAGAGAGAAATCGCGCTGTTCAGTGTTCCCTCACTGCATCTGCACTCTCCATAGCTCTAACGCCTTTGCGCCCGCTAGAAGGCGTTTGCATGGTCCTGAAGCAAGATTGACAGTGCTCTGACTCAATGAGAATGGGGGGGCTATTAAGGGTGGCCAGTCATATTATATTTACCTGGCCAGATATATAAAATAATTATCTTTCAAGTGATTATCACTGAAGTGAAAGAAGAGAGCCAACAGAGACACTACTAGAGGCAAACACACGGTCAGGTGAGGGGACAGGTTTATTTACAAAGGGGACATTTCTTAACACTTGGATAGAAATGTAGTGTATTGAGCAGACATAACTATCTTTTGTAGATAAATTGGAGCAGTTCTACAATACATTATACAGTACAAATGGGTACTAAAGTAGAGTGTTTACGCTTCCAATGTCTCTTATTGTGTTATTGTTTCCAATAGTTAACCATTGTGAGACACAGAGAAAGAGAGGTTGAGGTAGTACACTTCTTGTTGAGACTTTTCACTTATAACTCACAGGACCCAGCATCCTAGCTGAGTCCAGACTGGAGCCATGTCTCGAGAGAAGGAAAGCAATGGTCTCGAAAACGACACATTTGCTGTGAGTATGTACACATTTATTCCACTGCTGGAGGATTATGTTGACATTTTCTGCTGTGAGTAGAGGTTGTTGTTATTGGACCTATGGACATTTACTGACTTTAAGGCTGGAACTTTTAGAGATGTTTATCTACACAAATATTACATTTTGGGCTACATAAGTTTGCAAGTGAAGCCTATTACATGTATAGGCAGGATTGGGTAGGATACTTTCTAAATGGAATCTGTTACAGTTACTAGTTACCTGTCCAAAATTGTAATCAGTAACTTAACTTTTGGATTACCCAAACTCGGTAACGTAATCTGATTACATTCAGTTACTTTTAGATTACTTTCCCCTTAAGAGGCATTAGAAGTAGACAAAAATGTATGTTACCAATCGAACCACATCTATTGCAGGATAAATCAATGTTAAAGTTTACATAGCTGGCCATATATGGACTTTATTGGTTGATTATGTAGGCTTCTTCCAACCCATCGCATTCAACTACATATAATACAATTAAGTTATATCTTTACATTAAAAACCAAAGTCTATCAGAATTCCAGTCATTCCAATAAATGTTATACCCCTTGATCTTCAAGAATAGGACTTGGAACCATGGAAGTATAGATTAGCCGTACTGTTTTACCTGGATGACCCCAAAACTTATTAGCCAGACTTACTCTGTTGTTTATTATTTTATTGTCATGGAAGTCTATCGGAAGTGTGCGAGTTTGAACATGTGTCCATTAGGCCTACAGTATGGCTTACATTTTTTTATCAGCATGAATTAGATTGAGCAATAAAAGCCCTACTTTTATTCCATAGGCTATGATCTGCACTGTGCAGCTGTTGCAAGAGCGCATTTTTCGCTGGCTGTCCACTGGTTTCAAAAACAATGATCGATAGGCACCTTAAACTTCTTGAATTCAACCATTATTGGGTTAAAATAAACATTTAGATTTGTGAACAGCCATCCACAACAACCACAACCCGTAAGGCGCAAATAGCTAAATGAGTGAGCAGAAGTGTGATTCATATCAATGCGCTGTGTAGATAACAATAATACGTGATATCGGTATCGCCGTAGACTACACCAGTGCTGTCATCCTTACCTCCAAGCGTTTATTCAAGTTGGATAATCTTTGGATGCCGACAGCAGTCGTACCATTGGAAGACAAAGCTTGGACTGTAGCCTATAAAAGCCTATTCATACTCTTTTCCCGCGATCCATCAAACCCATTTGGTGTGTCATCATAGTGGTCTCTGACTTGTGGACAGACTCTCTCAGGTGGAACAAACTTAAACTTGCGTCTTTTTTCAATGCTGATTTGAATGGCATTGAAAAAACAGCGAAGTGTCAAAGATTTTTTTTCTCGCAAACCTTTCTGAATTTAAAAGTAATCTTCGAAGTAATCTTCTACTTTTTCAAAAGTATCTGTAATCTGATTACAATATTTTTGCTGGTAACATAACAGAACACAGTTAACGTTTTTTTGTAATCCCTTACATGTAACGGATTACATGTGATCCGTTACTTCCCAACCCTGTGTATAGGTTTTGACATAGATTAATCTACCTCAAACAAAGAAACAAATTCCCTGTGATTTTCAGCCTTGATAATATATTGATCCCTTCCTCTTACCAAACCACCATAGCATAACACAGGTGGTGCTCTCCAGATTGCGTAAGCCTACCGTTGTAAAATCTGGCTGGAATAGTGGGTTTTCCCAGAAGTCAGAGTGAATTCATAAGAACTGAGTGACTTGAGCATCTTTGAACGGGTCTTGTTTACATGCATGCTATTTCAACCCAACAGTCACACGTATATTTTGAAATGAAAGAATTTGTACTCTAGTATCGGTCTGGTGAAGCAGAATGAAGCTGCTCATTCTTAGTAGGCTGAGAAGTGTTGTTTACTTATGTTACAGCCTTGATGATCACCTGAGCCTCAACATTCCAGTCCCTAATGCGTAACTAACATACTGTACGGCTCTCTGGTGCAAATCATTGACTGTGAAAAGTGTTGTCTTATTCAAACATTAGAAGTCATCTCTTATTGGCCAATTATTTGCTGATACCTTAAAATAAGCTGTTACTGCTAACGCATGCCAACAGTCTACATGCATCTCTGAGGCAATCTATTCAGCTAACACTGATAGGCTAGCGTTGGTGCACAACTACTTTACGTAACATGGGTTTCCAGAATGTCTTAACGTTGACTGAAAACAAACACACTTTCAGTAGATCATTGAAAACACCTTTGGGTTTTATGCTATATTATGGGCGATATCATGCCTGTATTATGAGTTATATTATGCCTGGTCCTCCGTGTGGCCTTGTCACATGTAAAATATATAAAACAATCAAATAAGATGATAAAAATGTAATAATAGAATGACAAATATGGAAAACATTATCCTAAATATAAACCATCAACTTAGTGAATACCATTGGTGTTTAATATGAGGGTTTCAGCATGACATATACTTTCTATTTTTTTTTTACACACTTTTATTTATTTTACTAAGTCAATATGTCTTTGTTGTAAATGTTTTGCCGCCAAATTGGTGGCAGGTGAAACAAATCAAGAGTTTGCCATTATTGATTAATGTTTTTTTTCTTCATTAATTAGGCTATTTTCTCTTGAACCATATGGTCTATCCACTAGAAACTCATGGACAATATGGAAACAGATATATAAAAGGAATACTATACTGTATGTGACATTTTAAAGTTATTTAAGTATGAATAACCAAAATTACCATAGATTACCTGCTAACTTACCTTTTGCTATGCCCCACCTCAGAATTGTGGGCAACCAATCGCAGTGCTCCAATGGATAGCAACTGTCGTCGAGTCCGACACATCGCACAAGCTCACGTTTAAATCGCATGAAAGCCGTGGCAAAAACTGTTTTCTTCAAAAAAAAATATTGAAATGGCAAAAATAATTTAACAGTGCACTTGCTACTGTGATTTTTGAAATGTAGAGCCTGTTGAGGGAGTATTTTTAGAATCTGAAATTATATTTGTTACATTGTTTGCTAGCTCAGCTATCTCTGTCTCATTGACCACCAAACATTGCTAACGCTAGCAAGCTACAGTAGCTAGCCACTTAATATAACAAATTTTCTCAAAATGTTAGCTAGTTAATGTTATGAAGACAACTACTATCTGCTGTCGACATCAGGATACGATTTGAGTGCACCAGTTAGCTACAAAAATGGATTCAGTGAATTCAGAGCCATTCAATGACTAACTACACTAACGTTAAACATATTTTTACCAGGTTCCCGTGACGCAATTGTAATAACAGTCCACCACAGCATACCCAAGAGTTTCCTGATTAGCATAAGGTAGTCTGTGATTAATTTCATTGTGTATTAGAAACACAGTTTGACATCATTGTGAAGGGATTTCATTAGTGGTTAAATGGGGAACTGGTCTTCCCGGGAATATGTCCAAAGTTGCAACAGTAACCAAGGTGGGCGGGGCTGAGCGAAGGGTGAATTACCAGAATTAAAGATTCCAGTAACTTTGGTCAATTACTGGTAGCTTTGTAATCCTAGTAATGAGTGATATTACGTTGTTGTTCTAGGTGATATTATGCCTGTATTATTGGTAATATTATTCCTGTAGTATGGGTAATGTTATGCCTGTGAGTCAGCCCATTTGGTATTAAACAGAAGAAAATGCACTGAAACGGAGGGTGTTACGAATCCCTTTTGCCCCGCAGTATGGGTAATGTTATGCCTGTGAGTCAGCCCATTTGGTATTAAACAGAAGAAAATGCACTGAAACGGAGGGTGTTACAAATCCCTTTTGCCCCGCAGTCTAGGGGGGGGATGGAAACGAGACCCGCAACATATCTCATGCAAATTATAACAGTGAAAAGGAACAGTGAGAACTAAAAGAAATTCACAGACAACTTAAACCTACCGTCAAACACTTTCAGGTTTATTTTCAAACACACGGTAATGGGGTGTGGGGAAAAGGGGCTGAGCTAGACCCAAGGAAAGAACTAATAAATATTTAAAAAAACTAAACTAATCTACCTGCTTAAAGAACAGCTAGCTAACTAACCAATAAAATACAGTGGGTGGTCCACCCAGTTCTAACTAAGGTATTTAGACAAAGTTTTCCTACGGGTAATGTATGCCCAAGGGCGACTTGGCTGGTTACCCCCTTTTCCCACCAACAAACAAACAACACAGCAGTACATACTCACAGGATAACAGTCAATGTGAGATGTAGGCACAAAAACAAGAGAGAGAGAGACAACTGACTGGGTTTTTAAACCAAGGGAAAGGGGATGTGATTGGGTAAGGGAAATAGGAGGAGGTGTGTCTTCAGATTGGCGACTGATCTGCGACTGATGAGACTGATGACTGCCACCTGTGACTAGGGAAGAAGGAGAGAAAACAAATACATACAGGATACCTGTATCCGTAACAGAGGAACTACCTGGATTTGTCCGATAAGAGACACACATTTTCCTATCCCGTTGCAGAATGAAAGGTCTTCCATTGTCCTAATGAATGAGACCTTGCTATCTGTCCTGTAGATTCATGGGCATTTCTGTGAGCTGGAGAATGATGGAGAGGGCTCTGGCCTCTCTGAGGAGGATGACAAGAACAAGCTGGCCTACTGTGTCACAGACGTCCCAGCCTGGTACCTATGCATAATCCTGGGCATCCAGGTAAATCCAATCCCTACTCCGTTTTATTGGAGGCCGCAGGGTTCCCTTCTCACTGGTTGAGGTTGGAGAGGTTGGGCCTCCTTGGGATTCCATTGATTTGATCAGCCAATGTAATCAATTGGATGAACAGACAAACTAACCTAGTTTTCCAGGATGAATTTGGCTGCAAATGAAAAATAAAATCACAAAGTCACATGAAGGCCTCAAGAATAAAATCTTAAGAGATTCAACTGTGTGAGTTTTGTTGAGGCTGATGGCAAATACTGTTCCTGTACCTGTGATTTCATCTGCTCATCTTGACCTCAGTATCAGTGGATGTAACCGTCAGGAGTGCATCTCTTCTTCCTCTCTTACATCCATCTCCCCTCTCCTCAGCATTTACTGACAGCGTTTGGGGGGATAATCGCCATCCCTCTGATCCTGTCTCAGGGTCTGTGTTTGCAGCACGATGGCCTGACCCAGGGTCACCTCATCAGCACCATCTTCTTTGTGTCAGGCGTGTGCACCCTGCTGCAGGTCACCTTCGGAATCAGGTGAGTGAAGCTGTAGTTGGTTGGATATGGCTTTGGCCAAAGTATTCAACAGCAACAGAGTAACTGTTAACATAAATGGGGCCAAAAGCAGGGAGAGCAAGGTACAATGGAGTCATGTTTATTTGGTCAATAAAGATAAGATATCCCGGGCAACATCAAGGTGGAGCCATCCAACCATGATACTGTATTAGGGAATCTACTAGTCATGGATTGCCAGACATCATAGGGGCGAGGCGTCTCTTTGTTGTATTGTCATGTTGGAATCAAAACAAAGTACAATAAAATCCATGGCAATTTCCTGGAATTTTACTTAAGGCGAAACACAATATCTGATTTGGTTGTCATGCTTTTCAGGAGATCCAGCAGTAGACTATCGTTTACTGTAAAGATTGATTTTGCTGAACCATCTGATTAGCTAGGTTGAACAGTATGAGCTCTCATGCATCTTTCTAATCCTCTGTTGATTTTTGGAGCCAGTTGTTCAGGTTAGTGTGCTGCATTAGCCTCACACCATAGCTTATTCTCGACTGGCCACTGGGTCTTTGTGAAATTAAAGCCATCAAGAGCTGGTACTGGAGCTCAGCTCCCTCACTCGTACAATTCCAGGTCATTGAGCCTGAATTGGCATGGGGTCAATAGAAGATATTTGCTTGGTCATATGCTGGAGGAGTGGTAAAGTATACAGTGCCTTCAGAAAGTATTCACACCCCTAGACGTTTTCCACATTTTGTTGTTACAGCCTGAATTTTAAATTGATTACATTTAGATGTTGTGTCATTCATCTACACACAATACCCCATAATGTCAAAGTGGAATTATGTTTTTGAAAATTTCTACAAATTAATAAAAAATGAAAAGCTGAATAAATATTCAACCTCTTTATTATGGCAAGCCTAAATTTGCTCGACAAGTCCGATAATACTGTAAATTGCGTGGATTAACTCTGTGCAATAATGGTGTTTAACATGATTTTTGAATGACTACCACCGTCTCTGTGCCTTGCAAACAAGGGCACCTTTTGGTTAATGAGTAAAAACATAATATAAAGCAGACGTTGAATATCCTTTTGAGCATTGTGAAGTTTTTTATTTACTAGGCAAGTCAGTTAAGAACAAATTCTTATCTTCAATGACAGCCTAGGAACAGTGGGTTAACTGCTTTGTTCAGGGGCAGAGCGACAGATTTTACCTTTGTCAGCTCGGGGATTCAACCTTGCAATCTTCCGGTTACAAGTCCAACACTCTAACCACTAGACTACCTGCCTAGTGGTTACTCATTACAATTTGGATGGTGTATCAATACAACCAGTCACTACACCTAAGTTGATGGAGAGGACGGAAACCGCTCAGGGATTTCCCCATGAGGCCATTGGTGATTTTAAACCAATTACAGGGTTAACTGGCTGAGGATGGCTCAACAACATTGTAGGTACTCCACAATACTAACCTAAATGTCAAAGGGAAAAGAAGGAAGCTTGTATAGAATAAAAATATTAAAAGACATGCATCCTGTTTGCAATAAAGCACTAAAGTAATACTGCAAAAATGTGTCAAAGCATTATGTTTAAGGCAGATACAACACATCACTGAGCACCACTCTTTATAACATGAAGAGTATATTTTCAAGCATAGTTGTGGTTGCATCATGTTATGAGTTTTTGGGGGGATAAAAAAAAGGAATATACTGTAGCTAAGCACAGGCAAAGTCCTAGTGGAAAACCTGGTTCAGTCTGCTTTCCAACAGACACTGGGAGACAAATCCACCTTTCAGCAGGACAATAACCTAAAATGCATGGCCAAATATACACTTGAGTGACTTACCAACATTACATGTAATGTTCCTGAGTGGCCTAGTTACAGCTTTGACTTAAATCAGCTTGAACATTTCTGGCAAGACATGAAAATGACTGTCTAATAATGATCAACAACCAACTTGACAGAGCTTGAATAATTTTTTAAGAATAATGGGCAAATATTGTACAATACAGATTTGCTAGGCTCTTACAGACTTACCCAGAAAGACTCACAGATGTAATTGCTGCCAAAGGTGATTTTAATGTATGTATTGACTCAGGGGTTTAATACTAATGAAATCAAAATATATTAGTGTTTTGTTTTCCATTAAAAAAAGATGACAGAATGTTTGTTCCACTTTGACATTGGAGTATTTTGTGTAGATCGTTGAATTGTTTTATTTACAATTAAATCCATGTTAATCCCACTTTGTATCACAACAAAATGTTGAAAAAGTCAATGGGTGTGACTACTTTCTGAAGGCACTGTAGTCGTCAAGCTTGTGTAGGTTAGGTTAACTGCTGTAATTACTGTAGGTGGTGGTTTGTTTTTACGTCTTCTATGTAATCTATGTCCAGACCATGATGAGCTGATATCATCTGATAATACACTTTCAAGAATACACTGAATGGGCAGTTCTTAATTTTTGATGGCATTTGGGCATTTTAGAAAAAATGTACTTCGTTTTCTATATTTGTAATTTAAATGTAAGTCTTCCCATTCTAAATCAACTAATATGGCAGCTTAATGACTTTAAATAATTGTGACCATTATGATAACACTGTGCCACCAGTAGGAGTAGTAACGACGGTAACACCAATGACACATTTGAGGTAATTGAGGCTTTTCTGAAATTGAGGCCTAATGTGATTTCGTTAATAATTTTGCTCACAATACAATTTTCGTTCATTTAAATTGAATAACACCAATGACACTTTGAACTTAGACACCCCATATCATCAATGGAATCCTGAAATGTATGACATACTGAAAAGGTATGATTAGCTAATCATTTTCTTTAATATAGATCCCTCTCGCAATAACCTTTTGCCACTTCAGGGAATGCTCAAGGTCCTGGTAAATCCTTGTAATGAGTGATTTTCAAGGTGGTAACACCAATTACATAAAACTAAGGGACAGATATTATATTTGTAATTTATTTATTTAATCCATTTTAGAATGAGGCTGTAACATAACAAAATGTGGAAAGGGGAAGGGGTCTGAATACTTTCTGAATGTATTGTACACTACATGACCAAATGTATGTGCACACCTGCTCGTCGAACATCTAATTACAAAACCATTTGCATAAATATGGAGTTGGTCCCCCTTTGCTGCTATAATAGCCTCCACTCTTCTGGGAAGGCGTTCCACTAGAAGTTGGAACAAAAACAGCCCAGACCATTATTCCTCCTCCAACAAACTTTACTGTTAGCACTATGCATTGAGGCAGGTTGTCACGAGTCGGTCCCTCTCCTTGCTTGGGCGGCGTTCCGCAGTCGACGTCACCGGTTTTCTAGCCATCGCCGATCCACTTTTCGTTTTTGTCTTGTTTTACACACCTGGTTTCAATCCCACAATTACTTGTTCATTATTTAACCCTCTGTTCCCCCATGTTTGTTTGTGAGTGTTTGTTTATTGTATTGCGGTCCGTATTTGTGGACTTGGATATTTTTTATGTTTGTTATAATATTGTGTAAAATTTGCTATATTTACTCATATCTGCTGTCCTGCGCCTGACTCCTCTACACCAGCAAAACACAGACGCATTACAGAATCCCTCACCCAACTATGAAGTCAGCAGGAGCAGTCACCCTCCCTGTGGCGGTAGAGGAGTGCGTCCAGCAGCATGCGACAATGTTACAACATCTGGGCACCGCCATGGATCGGGTGCTGCAGACGATGGATCGAATGGAGAGAGAAAGAGGTCTTCCAGCGCCTCCACCAGCCCCAGTACAGCAGGTCCCACTGTACACCCATCCTTCACCTGGTTCCAGCGGGATTCGGCTCGCACTCCCGAGGGACTATGATGGGACGGCTGCTGGATGCCAGGGATTCTTACTCCAGCTGGAACTCTACCTGTCGACCGTCCACCCGGTTCCTTTGGGACGTGAGAGTGTGTCTGCTCTCGTCTCCTGCCTCTCAGGAAAAGCCCTGGAATGGGCCATGGAGTGAAGGAGACGCGGCGTTGGACCATTATGCAGAGTTACGAGTGAACATCTGTTCCATCTGAGGCAGGGGACGAGGAGCGCACAGGATTTCGTTTTGGACTTCCGGACCCTGGCTGCCAGCGCGGGATGGAACGACAGGGCCCTGATCGATCACTATCGGTGCAGTCTGCGGAAGGACGTCAGTTGGAAGTTGGCACCAGCTGGTGGACCTGTCCATCCGGCTGGACAATCTGCTGGCTACCCGGGGACGTCCGGATCGGGGCCTGTCAGTTCCATCCCCCAGCACCTCGCTCCGACGCCCATGGAGCTGGGAGGTGCTGCGCTAGGCAACGGAGGAGGGGCCATTCCCTGCACCATTCGTGGCCGTCAGAGGCACACTGCTGGTCGGTGCTGGGGGTTCCTCAGGAGTCGAGGCAGCAGACAGGGCACTATCGTGTCACCGCAGGTGAGTCGACACCAGGCTCACCCAGAGCCCCCTGTTGCGCATATGTATGTGTTTATAAGAGTTTTCCCCGCATTCCCAGCATAAGGCGCTCGTAGATTCAGGCGCAGCTGGGAATTTTATTGACTGTTCATTTGGCCATAGTTTAATGATCCCCATTGTTCCTGTGGATGTACCCTTCCCTGTGCACGCCCTAGATAGTCGACCCTTAGGGTCGGGGCTGATTAGGGAGGCTACCGCTCCACTAGGCATGGTTACGCAGGAGGGTCACAGGGAGAGAATAAGTCTCTTCCTTATTGATTCTCCTGCGTTTCCCGTGGTGCTGGGCATACCCTGGTTGGCCTGTCATGACCCCACTATTTCGTGGCAACAGAGGGCTCTCAAATGGTGGTCACGAAAGTGCTCAGGGAGGTGTGTAGGGGTTTCCATCGGTGCGACTACGGTGGAAAGTGCAGAACAAGTCTCCACCGTGCGCATTCCCTCAGAATATGCCGATTTCGCTCTCGCCTTCTGTAAGAAGAGGGCGACTAAATTACCACCCCATCGACGGGGGGATTGTGCGATAAATCTCCTGGTAGACGCAGCACTTCCCAGGAGTCACGTGTATCCTCTGTCCCAGGAGGAGACGGCGGCTATGGAAACGTATGTTTCCGAATCCCTGGGGCAGGGATACATTTGGCCCTCCACTTCACCTGCCTCCTCGAGTTTCTTTTTTGTGAAGAAGAAGGATGGAGGTCTGCGCCCGTGTATTGACTATCGGGGTATCAAATCAGATAACTGTGAGGTACAGTTACTCACTGCCTCTCATAGCCAGTGCGATCGAGTCAATGCACGGGGCGCGCTTCTTCACAAAATTGGATCTCAGGAGTGCTTACAACCTGGTGTGTATCCGAGAGGGGGACGAGTGGAAGACGGCAATTAGTACCACCTCTGGGCACTATGAGTACCTCGTCATGCTGTATGGGTTGATGAATGCTCCATCAGTCTTCCAGGCCTTTGTTGACGAGATTTTCCGGGACCTGCACGGGCAGGGTGTAGTGGTGCATATCGACGACATTCTGATATACTCCGCTACACGCGCCAACCATGTGTCCCTGGTGCGCAGGGTGCTTGGTCGACTGTTGGATCATGACCTGTACGTCAAGGCTGAGAAATGTCTGTTCTTCCAACAGTCCGTCTCCTTCCTAGGGTACTGCATTTCCACGTCAGGGGTGAAGATGGAGAGTGACCGCATTTCAGCCGTGCGTACTGCATTGGCCAACTCCCACCACGGTAAAGGAAGTGCAGCGGTTCCTAGGGTTTGCCAACTACTACCGGAGGGTTATCCGTGGCTTTGGTCAGGTAGCGGACCCATTACCTCACTGCTGAAGGGGGGACCGGTGCGACTGCAGTTGTCGGCTGAGGCAGACAGGGATTTTGGTCACCTGAAGGCTCTGTTTACCTCTGCTCCCGTGCTGGCTCATCTGGGTCCCTCTTTGGCGTTCATGGTGGAGGTGGACGTGTCCGAGGCTGGGATAGGAGCCGTGCTCTCTCAGCGCTCGAGTACGCCACTGAAGCTCCGCCCCTGTGCCTTCTTTTCAAAGAAGCTCAGCCCAGAGGAGCGAAACTATGATGTGGGGGACCGGGAGCTGTTGACTGTCGTCCAAGGCTCTGAAGGCGTGGAGACATTGGCTTGATTGGGCTAAACACCATTTTCTCATCTGGACTGACCACTGCAATCTGGAGTACATCCAGGCGGCGAGGAGACTGAACCCTCGCCAGGCAAGGTGGGCCATGTTTTTTACCCCTTTTTATTTTCACCCTGTCCTACCGACCAGGTTCTCAGAAAGCTAAGGCAGACGCACTGTCCCGGATGTATGACACAGAGAAGCGGTCCATGGATCACACTCCCATACTCCCGGCCTCTTGCCTGGTGGCACCGGTAGTGTGGGAGCTGGACGCGGACATCGAGCGGGTGTAACGTACAGAGCCCACTCCATCTCAGTGTCCAGCTGGGCGTCTGTATGTTCCGTCTGCTGTCCGCGACCGGTTGACCTATTGGGCCCACACGTCACCCTCCTCTGGTCATCCTGGCATCGGTCGCTGTCTTAGTGGGAAGTACTGGTGGTCCACCTTGGCCAAGGACGTGAGGGTTTATGTTTCCTCCTGCTCAATGTGCACCCAGTGCAAGGCTCCTAGGCACCTGCCCAGAGGGAAGTTACAACCCCTACCCGTTCCACAACGGCTGTGGTCACACCTGTCAGTGGACTTCCTGACTGATCTTCCTCCCTCACAGGGCAACACCACGATCCTGCTTGTTGTGGATCAGTTTTCTAAGTCCTGCCGTCTCCTCCCTTTGCCCGGTCTCCCTACGGCCCTACAGACTGCGGAGGCAGTTCTGTTCACACACGTCTTCTGGCACTATGGGGTGCCTGAGGATATAGTCTCTGATCGGGGTCCCCAGTTCACGTCCAGGGTATGGAGAGCGTTTATGGAGCGACTGGGGGTCTCGGTCAGCCTCACCTCAGGTTTTCACCCAAGAGTAATGGGCAGGTGGAGAGAGTAAACCAGGATGTGGGTAGGTTTCTGCCAGGACCCGGCCGGGGGAGTGGGCGGCGTTCATCCCATGGGCAGAGATGGCCCAAAACTCACTCCGCCACTCCTCCACTAACCTCTCTCCCTTCCAGTGTGTACTGGGGTATCAGCTGGTTCTGGCACCTTGGCATCAGAGCCAGATTGAGGCTCCTGCGGTGGGTGAATGGTTTAAGCACTCGGAGGAGACCTGGGACGCCGCCCATTTGCACCTGCAACGGACCGTGAAGCGGCAGAAGGCGAGCGCCGACCGCCACCGCAGTGAGGCCCCGGTGTTCGCACTGGGGGACCGGGTCTGGCTCTCGACCCGAAACCTGCCCCCCCGCCTACCCTGCCGGAAGCTGGGTTCGTGGTTTGTGGGGCCCTTTAAAGTCCTGAGGAGACTGAACGAGGTATGCTACAGGTTACATCTTCCCTCAGATTACCGTATTAATCCCTCGTTCCATGTGTCTCTCCTCAGGCCGGTGGTGGCTGGTCCACTCCAGGAGTCTGAGGTGCGGGAGGTTCCTCCGCCCCCTGTGGACATCGAGGGTGCCCCGGCGTATACTGTTCGAGCCATCCTGTACTCGAGGCATCGGAGGAGGGGCCTTCAGTACCTCGTGGAGTGGGAGGGGTACGGTCCGGAGGAGAGATGCTGGGTTCCGGTGGAGGACGTTCTGGACCCTTCGTTGCTCCGGGAGTTCCACCGTCTCCATCCAGATCGCCCTGCGCCTCGTCCTCCGAGTCGTCCCCGAGGCCGGTGTCAAGGGGGGGGTACTGTCACGACTTCCTCCGATCCACTTTTCATTTTCCATTGTTTTTGTCTTGTTTTACACACCTGGTTTCAATCCCACAAATACTTGTTAATTATTTAACCCTCTGTTCCCCCATGTTTGTTTGTTTGAGTGATTGTTTATTGTATTGTGGTCCATATTTGTGGGCTTGGATATTTTTTACGTTTGTTATAATATTGAGTAAAATTTGCTATATTTACTCATATCTGCTGTCCTGCGCCTGACTCCTCTACACCAGCAACACACAGACGCATTACACAGTAAGCGTTCTATTGGTATCCGCCAAACCCAGATTCGGCCGTTGGATTGTCAGATGGTGAAGCGCGCTTCATCACTCCAAAGAACGCATTTCCACTGCTCCAGAGTCCAATGGCTGCGAGCTTTACACCACTCCAGCTGACGCTTGGCATTGTGCACAGTAATCTTCGGCTTGTGTGTGGCTGCTTGGCCATGGAAACCCATTTCATGAAGCTCCCGATGAACAGTTATTGTGCTGACGTTGCTTCCAGAGGCAGTTTGGAACTCAGTATTGAGTGTTGCAACCGAAGACAGAACATGTTTACACGCTACACACTTCAGGACTCGGCGGTCCCGTTCTTTGAGCTTGTGTGACCTACCACTTCACGGCTGAGCCGTTGTTGCTCCTAGATGTTTACACTTCAAAATAACAGCACTTACAGTTGACCAGGGCAGCTCTAGCAGGGCAGAAATGTTATGAACTAACTTGTTGAAAAGGTGACATCCTAAGACTACGTTGAAAGTCACTGAGCTCTTCAGTAAGGCCTTTCTACTGCCAGTGTTTGTCTATGGAGATTGTATGGCTGTGTGTTTGATTGTATACACCTATCAGCAACGGGTGTGGCTGAAATAGCCGAATCCACTAATTTGAAGGGCATGTACTGTATTTATTTTTGACATAAATGTTGCAAACGCTCTATCCTTTCCTCACTTATTTTATTGATAGGAGCAGTTCTGATGACACAAAGTGATAGTAAGGTATATGGAACAAAAGCCGAGAGACCTTACCTTACACAGAGCACAGGTCACCTGAATCCATAATCATGCAGGCAAATTCTTAAAAAGCCAAGCATAAACCTAGTCCCAGATCTGTGTAGAACATGAGGATGGCAAAAGAGCCAGTGTTGCTGTTTCATCTATGGTCCAACCTGGCCAGAACCATAACCTCCAACTACTACTTCACAAGACAAGTCAGTTTCTGATTATACTACAAAGGGGAAGAATTCCTTATGTAATAGTCTAAAGATTCTAGCCAGAACATCTAATCTCTGCAATTTGTGATTTCGGGTATCTGTCTTACTCTCCCATCTCTCTATATCCCTCAGACTGCCCATTGTTCAGGGTGGTACCTTTGCCTTTCTGGCTCCCTCCATGGCTATGCTGTCAATGCCAGAGTGGACATGCCCTGCCTGGACCCAGAACGCTTCCCTGGTCAACACCACCTCTCCTGAGTACATAGATGTGTGGCAGAGCCG
Source organism: Brachymystax lenok tsinlingensis (assembly GCA_030435695.1). Taxonomy (NCBI): domain Eukaryota; kingdom Metazoa; phylum Chordata; class Actinopteri; order Salmoniformes; family Salmonidae; genus Brachymystax; species Brachymystax lenok. The sequence goes on along the minus strand of CM059793.1, from coordinate 40,567,435 downwards.
CATGCGAGAGGTGATTTTTTTTTTCTTTCTTCTTATTTACAATGACAGCCTACCAGGGAACAGTGGGTTAAACTGCCTTGTTCAGGGTTAGAACAACAGATTTTTGCCTTGTCAGCTTGGGGATACAATCCAGCATCTTTTTTAGGTTACTGGCCCAATGCTCTAACCACTAGGCTACCTGCCACCCTTTAATAATGTGATTGACAAATATAAAGTGTCTCCTAAATGACTATAATGTAAATGTAAAGAAAGAAAGAGAGCAAGTTTACCATGTTTGATAATTTCTTGATAACCTTTGATACACCAGTATCTAAACTCAGCAAAAAAAGAAATGTCCCTTTTTCAGGACCCTGTCTTTCAAAGATAACTTCACAGATCTTCACTGTAAAGGGTTTAAACACTGTCTCCCATGCTTGTTCAATGAACCATAAACAATTAATGATCGTGCACCCGTGGAACGGTCGTTAAGACACTAACAGCTTACAGACTGTAGGAAATGAAGGTCACAGTTATGAAAACGTAGGACACTAAAGAGGCCTTTCTACTGACTCTGAAAAAACACCAAAATAAAGATGCCCAGGGTCCTTGCTCATCTGCAAGAACGTGCCTTAGGCATGCTGCAAGGAGGCATGAGGACTGCAGATGCTCAGACTATCCGCAATAGGCTGAGAGAGGCTGGACTGAGGGCTTGTAGGCCTGTTGTTAGGCAGGTCCTCACCAGACCAAACCGGCAACAACGTCACCTATGGGCACAAACCCACCATCGCTGGACCAGACCGGACTGGAAAAAAAGTGCTCTTCACTGATGAGTCGCGGTTTTGTCTCACCAGGGGTGATGGTCAGATTCTCATTTATCGTTGAAGGATGAGCGTTACACCGAGGCCTGTACTCTGGAGCGGGATCGATTTGGAGGTAGAGGGTCCGTGTGTCACAGCATCATCGGCTGAGCTTGTTGTCATTGCAGGCAATCTCAACACTGTGCTTTACAGGGAAGACCTCCTTTACAGGGAAGACCTCCAAGAACTAGCAAATCTGGTGCAGTTCTAGAGGAGGAGATGCACTGCAGTACTTAATGTAGCTGGTGGCCACACCAGATATTGACTGTTACTTTTGATTTTGACACATTATTCCATTTCTGTTAGTCACATGTCTGTGGACCTTGTTCAGTTTATGTCTCAGTTGTTGAATCTTATGTTCATACAAATATTTACACATGTTAAGTTTGCTGAAAATAAACGCAGTTGACAGTGAGAGGACGTTTCTTTTTTTGCTGAGTTACATATTGTATACACATTAACGTGGTTCACATTAAATAGGATTAAATACTATTACTTGTGTTTATTGACGTCTATTTGCTAATGTGGTGTGTTTGTATTCATCTACAGCTGCAGGGCTCCATCATGGTGGGCTCTTTGTTCCAGGTGCTGGTGGGTTTCTCTGGCCTCATCGGTTTCTTCATGCGTTTTATTGGCCCCCTCACCATCGCACCCACCATCTCTCTGATTGGCCTGTCCCTGTATGACTCGGCTGGAATGAGCGCAGGGAACCACTGGGGCATCTCCACTATGTATGTACCTCTTCAGTATGGTTTCACTCGAAACTCCCCACAAGCCTGTAGTCATCAACGTTTGAACTGGGCCCATATCCACAAAGCATCTCAGAGTAGAAGATTTGTCATAAGTGCTGAGAAGAGAGACATTTTACTCCTACTCTTATGGGTAAAAAGCTATGCATGAAGCCTCTTTAGTCATAAGAGTCCCACCTAGTCAACAGATATTTAGGAGACCTCATGAGCTGTCCTAACCAGTTAAAGAAAAAATCCACTCAAACAATTATTATTGTATTTTTCTTTTCATTAGTCAACTTGACTGCTTACATTTAAAAGTGTTCAAGATAATGGACTTTCAAGAAGCAAAGTGTCACTTTCCACATCATCATGATGATGTGACACTTGACATTTTGGGACTGTATCAGCAGTGGACTAATGAAAACAATACCAAAAGAGTGGATTGAAAGCGGATTTTGAGTGGATACTAGAAAAATGCAGAGATTCAGTGGCTCCTGCTCCACATGCAATTACTTTGGAGTTGTTAAAATAATGTTGTGATATTTAAGTTTTGATATGATCTAGCCATAAACCTACCTGCGACAGTATCTCTTGCGCTTGACATGCCTAAATACTTATAATATAAATAAACAGATTTCCTTTCGATTATTTATTTACCTGCATCATGTTATTCCCTTTAGAGTGCAGCATCACGTTGTTAAAAAAGATGCCTATATTGGGCATGCCTATAAGTTGGGCAATTGAAGGCCTCTAGGGCTAATGTTAACTTTGATTGTGTTTGATGAAAGTGATAGACCTTTCGAACTTTGTATGCAACATTATATATTAGGATTACACTAACACTAGTCAGCAGCAGGGCAAGAAATAATTGCACACTCTTGATAAAGCACTCATTGAACAATAGCACACTCATGATAATTAGCCTGCAAAGGCACACACGTGTATTAACGGGACTTCCCTATGCTCTCTGAACTAAATCTCTCCATCCTAAATACAGCCAGCCCTAGAGGTCTCTGGGGAAGTGGTGACAAAATAAAAAAGGTAGACAAACGAACATATAACAAATAAAATTAAACTAGTCCGCCCGCCAATGCATTCCCAAATATTTTGCCCGAATACCAGCTAGTTTGCCCAGGTGGACTAGACAAGAAAACCGAAATCCTAACTACCTATCTAATGCAAGGGACACAAACTAATAACCCAGTGAGAGCAGTGAAAGGCTTCTCCAACTATCTGCAAGATACAAACAATAATTATAATCTTGGCTCACTTCCAAAAAATAAATATTAAAACTTCAATACTTAATTAAATGCAAAACATTCAAAATAATCGGTTCACATTACCATGTTACATCTTTAAGGTTCCCGGGCCATAGCCTGTTCCTGGACTATACCCTGAACTCTTTGATGACAGTGGTCCCGACCGGACCACCTCTTCTTGTTTCTCTAAATGGGCCCTTTTGGGACGTACTGAAGTTGAACAGAAATGTGCAATGTGTTCTACCTGGTCACACCTGAAACAAATAGGTTTACCATCTGGATTCCTTTCGAATCTTGGGGATAGCTCACTGTTTGATGCCGCGTTTGAGGACCCAAGTGCCTTCATTAGAAGCTCTAGCTGGCTCTGCTGGGCTTAAATGAGGGCTTTTAACTCTGAGTATTCAGACTGGTTTGCACCTGTACCTTCACAAGAGGCCTGAGCCTGAATCACACTAGACACAGTTGAGGACTGATTATACGTGGGCTTAAACAAACGGTTCTCACACTGTGCCACACATTGGATGGCTTCTTAGAAGTACCAATACATTTTAGCTAAAAACCTGGTAGTCTCTGCCACGAGGCTGACACTTGATCTTCCAGCAAGACAATAACCCCAAGCCCACATCAAAATCCACAAAGAAATTGTTAATTGACCACAAAATCTACATTTTGCAATGGCTATCTCAGTCTCTGAAATTTAACCCCATTGAAAATCTGTGGTTTGAATTGAAGAGGGCAGTCCATAAGCACAGATGAAGGATCAAGGATCTGGAAAGATTCTGTATGGTCTAAGATCCCTCCCCAATGTGTTCTCCAATCTCATAAAACATGTTTGAAAAATGTTTAGTGTCATTAGTTTAGTGTGTTTAGTGTCATTTAGTGTCATTTGCAAGGGAATGGTGCTGGAGTATTGACAACAATGATGGCAGTCATTTTGACCCCTATCTTTTTGCGATTTATTTTTATTGGTTGTTAAACAAAATGTATTTCTCTGAACAATTGTATTAGTATAAAATATTGTAATTTCCATTTTCTTTTGCATACAACATAGCTCAGCATTTGTATTAGTCTTTTTTACTCATCTTTATCAAGCATGCCAATCATTTTTGACCTGACTGTAGGGTACAGACATGCTGTAGGAAGAATCTTACCCATTTTAAATGCACCACTGGATGGCGCATTCTGCTTTGTGAACAGTTTTTCTCTTTCCTACAGGACGACTGCTCTGATCATCCTGTTCTCCCAGTACCTCCGACACATCTCTATACCATTCCCCACATACAACAAGACCAAAAAACTCCACACCTCCAGGATCTACATCTTCCAGCTTCTACCTGTACGTCCATTGGAAAATAAAGGGCTAGATTATATCAGATCCGCACTAGCCGACATCTGCATAGCGGTTGTTTTGGAGGTGTCTAAGGTGGAAATGCGTTCGAGCTGTCAAATCCACAAGTGGCTCCTTGCGTGACCTTATCTCGGACACTGCTATTGGATGAAAAACTACACCCGACTTTATAACCGACAAATCCCATGCAGCAGCCGTGTTAGAAGTTCATGAAGCTGCGTTACAAGTTCAAACACTCAAATGCGTGATGTTCTATTGTCTACATCGCAACTAGACTGATAGGCTGTAAATCCCTCCATCCAAATTAACATGAAAACATGCATTATCCTGTCATAATTTCTATAATCAATAGAGCCTACTCTCTCTTTCACCGTTTTTAACTTTTAACGTGATAGGGATAATAAGGAAGGGAGTGGTTGGTGTCACACAAGAGCAGCCTCTCACTGATTTTTCAGCTCATACTGCAGTTACACCTCCAACACCGCAAAAATATCCACTACGCTCGATCTGATTGAATTGAGGCCAAAGACTCAAAGCTGTTCATTGCTCACTTATGGACCTTATAGGGCCCAAAGTTTTCCCTGGTCAGTTCCTGTGGTCTGGAAACACTCCTGGTCCTGATAATGACTAGTGTAATTTGCATGTACTGTGTGTGATTTCTTCCTCAGGTGCTCCTAGGTATCACATTGTCATGGCTGATCTGTTACATCTTCACCATCTCTAATGTCCTGCCCTCAGACCCGGAGCAGTACGGCTACCTGGCTCGCACAGACCTGAAGGGGGATGTCATAGGCCAGGCCCCCTGGTTCAGATTCCCATATCCAGGTACGAAGCACAGCTGCTCAGTGGGATCATAAGCCACAAGTCCATAACCTGATATTCAAGTTTTTCCTGGTACGGTTACATGGTCAGAAAAAACTCAGGGCTTATCACAATCCTAACCCAACTTTTAGTAGTTAGTGCTGTATGGGTAACTAATATGTATGGGTTATTGATATGGACAGTGCCTTCCGAAATTACTCAGATCCCTTGACTTTTTCCATATTTTGTTATGTTACAGCCTTATTCTAAAATGGATTTAACAAAAATCCTCAGCAATCTACACACAATAACCCATAATGACAAAGCGCAAACAGAGTTTTTGAATTTTTTGCTAATTTAATCCAAATAAAAAACAGAAATACCTTATTTACATGAGACTCGAAATTGAGCTCAGGTGCGTCCTGTTAACATTGATCATCCTTGAGATGTTTCTACAACTTGATTGGAGTCCACCTGTGGTGAATTGATTTGGAAAGGCACACTCCTGTCTATATAAGTCCCACAGTTGACAGTGCATGTCAGAGCAAAAACCAAGCCATGAGGTCGAAGCAATTGTCCGTAGAGCTCAGAGACAGGATTGTGTTCCAAAAAATGTCTGTAGCATTGAAGGTCCCCAAGAACACAGAGGCCTCCATCACTCTTAAATGGAACAAGTTTTGGAGCACCAAGACTCTTCCTAGAGCTGGCTGCCCGGCCATACTTTGCAATCGGGGGAGAAGGTCCTTGGGCAGGGAGGTGAACAAGAACCCGATGGTCACTGACAGAGCTCCAGAGATCCTCTGTGGAGATGGGAGAACCTTCCATAAGGACAACCATCTCTGCAGCATTCCACCAATCAGGCCTTTATGGTAGAGTGGCCAGACGGAAGCCACTCCTCAGTAAAAGGCACATGACAGCCCGCTTGGAGTTTGCTAAAAGGCACCTAAAGACTCTTAGACCATGAGAAAAAAGATTTTCTGGTCTGATGAAACCAAGATTGAACACTTTGGCCTGAATGCCAAGCGTCACGTCTGGAGGAAACCTGGCACCATCCCTACGTGAAGCATGGTGGTGGCAGCATCATGCTGCGGGGATGTGCCAATCTCATAGTGTCATATCCAAGAAGACTTGAGGCTGTAATCACTGCCAAAGGTGCTTCCACAAAGTACTGAGGGTGTGAATACTTATGTAAATGTGATATTTCAGTTTAAAAAAATGTATACATTTGCTTTGTCATTATTGGGTATTGTGTGTAGATTGATGAGGGGGAAAAATGATTTAATCAATTTTAGAATAAGGCTGTAACCTAACAAAGTGGAAAAAGTCAAGGGGTCTGAATACTTTCCGAAGACACTGTATATGAATAGAAATACCCAAATGTATTGTATGTTAACTGGAACCCCTTATTCTGATTCCAATCTCAGGTCAGTGGGGTTTGCCAACTGTGAGCCTGGCTGGAGTGGTAGGGATCTTGGCTGGGGTGTTATCCTCCATGATAGAGTCGGTGGGGGACTACCACGCCTGTGCCAGGCTATCAGGGGCCCCTCCACCCCCTAAGCATGCCATCAACAGGGGCATTGGCATTGAGGGGATTGGCTGTCTGCTGGCTGGGGCCTGGGGCACGGGCAACGGAACCACTTCCTATAGTGAGAATGTGGGTGCACTGGGCATCACCAAGGTGAGATGGGCTAGAGGCTATTTTTCATTATTACGATCTGTTTTTAGATTTAGACTGCAATACGATTTTGAGCATATTATAGATAAATCAATGCTTTTTGGAATATGGAAGTTATACAAGCTATTGACTGTTATACAGTCTCAACAAATTTTGTCTTTCTCTCTCAGGTGGGCAGTCGCATGGTGATCGTTGCTGGTGGGGTATTGATGATCATCATGGGACTTTTCTGTAAAATTGGAGCCATTTTCACCACCATCCCCACACCTGTGATTGGAGGAATGTTCTTGGTCATGTTTGGGGTCATATCTGCAGCTGGAGTTTCAAATCTGCAGGTAAATGCAGTTGTCTAGGTTTATTTACACGTTGAATAGTACAATGGCCACTATAGAGACATTTTGCATATGAAGGCTTTTTCAGTCATGTCTTACCTGACTTGTAGGCAGGGTTGCAGAGTAAATTAACAGCAAAAATATAATAATCAGAATACTTCTTGGATTACTTTTCAATCCAGAAAGGATGTTTGTAAAAAATGCATTTCAATTCACCATTCAATTTGTTCCACCTGAGCGAGTCTGATCACAAGTCAGAGACCACTATTCTGACACACCAAATGAGTTTGATGGATCGTATTTGTCTTCTTCTAATGCCTCTTAAGGTAAAGGTAATCCAAAAGTAACTCAAAGTAATCAAATTACATTACTCAGGTTGGGTCATTCAAAAGTTACGTTTGAATTACAATTTTGGACAAGTAACTAGCAACTAATAGATTACATTTAGAAAGTAACCTACCCAACTCTGCTTGTAGAGTTGCAAAATTGTTGCAAAATTCAGGTAGCTCATTTCAAAATTCCCAGGTTTTTCCTGGAATCAGGAGGGAATAAGCAAGAAATCTGTGAATCTGTTTTTGGTACAATGTTTTGAAAGTTATTAGAATCAAAACTACCCTAATGACTTTGTGGTGTTTCTCTGTCAACTCTTCTCTGCTTATCATTTGACAGTATGCAGACATGAACTCTTCCCGGAATGTGTTTATCTTTGGATTTTCCATGTTTTCCGGGCTTGTCATTCCAAACTGGATATTCAAGAACCCGAATGCCATAGCAACAGGTATCAGAGCAGATAACGCACGAAACACTATAACAAAGAAAATCACAATTCCTTACAAAAAAGCTGGGTGGAAAAGCTCAGCAGAAGAACAACATGGAGGGCAAGTGGAGGTCATGTTGCTGAGATCTGAGATTCCTCTAGTATGTGACTTGGCCCAGTGTGATGAACTGTATTCTCTTTGTCAGGTGTGGTCGAGCTGGACCAACTGCTGCAGGTGCTTCTGACAACCAGCATGTTTATTGGAGGCTTCTTTGGGTTCTTCCTTGACAACACCATTCCAGGTAAGCTTCCATCCAGGAGGACCAGCCTGGTTTCATAGACTAGATGAAAAATCCGGGACACTCAAGTTAGTATAGTATGTTACGTTTGGTATGATTACACAAGACTAATGGTTACTTAATGCATAAACAAAAGTCTAGCAACCCAAAGTTTGCATGTTCGAATCTCATCATAGACAATTCTAGCTAATTAGCATATTTGCAGCGGTGGTTAATGTGAACCTAACTCACAGCTAAAAAATGTAAGAAAAGCAACCCAATGTTATTTGTTGCCTAGACTTTACTGCAAATTACACTCAAGTCTTGAGAATACAATAATACACTACAATTGCAGTTAACCATGACAGCCTTTATAATAGAATGCCTGTGACCACACACATCTAAATATTGCACTTGGGAAGTTTTTTATTTAACTAGGCAAGTCAGTTAAGAACAAATTCTTATTTACAATGGCGGCCTACACTGGCCAAACCAGGGCGACGCTGGACCAATTGTGCAGCACCATATGGGACTCCCAATCACAGCTGGTTGTGATACAGCCTGGATTTGAACCAGAGTGTCTGTAGTGACACCTCTAACACTGAGATACAGTATCTTAGATCGCTGCGCCACTCAGGAGCTGTAGGAATAGAATGAAACGAACAGGCTCTGTTATAGTGGCCACTATAGTAGGGAAAGGAAAGTGGGATACCTAGTCAGTTGTACAACTGAATCCATTCAACTGAAATGTGTCTTCCGCATTTAACCCAACCCCTCTGAATCAGAGTAGACATAGATCAATTACGATTGACGCCGCAAGGTGACTAGTTTGCATCCCTGAACTACTTAGAATGTTAGCTAACCCAACCTCTAACCTAAACTTTATCCTTACCACTAACCCTAATGTTAGCCACCTAGTTAATTAATATATACAGTACCATACCAAACGTAACATATCACACTCATTTGAGTATCCCGGATTTGACTCAGTTACGTCTCCAGTATGGGAGGATGGGGAACACTGTATCTATCCAACTGTTTCACATAGAGTAAAATGCACTAGTCCTCCTCTTTCATGTCTACAATATCATAGCATGTTCTCAGTCTCTGTAATGGATGAGTTGAAGCATTCTAACTCCACTGCTTTGGGCCACACAGGCACCCTGCGGGAGCGGGGCATCATAGACTGGAACAAGATCCCCCTTGATGACTCCAGCAACACCTTGGAGAGCAGTGAGGTGTACAACCTTCCATTTGGAATTAGCTCTTGTCTCTCCTCCTTCTCCTGGGTTCGATATGTTCCGTTCCTCCCTCCAAATGCACCAAGCTCACAGGACGAGGCCAAGGTGGACTCTTTGGCGACCAAGCAGCAGCCTGTGAAGCCAGAGCTTATCAGATCAGTGGCCTTATGAACATTGTGCAGGACCAGACACTGGCTAAAAAAACAACAATAAGAGAGGCAGTTCTCGTGACATGGTCCTCCTGTTCTGTTCTATTTCTTCTAATATTTTCTACTCCTATCTTGTAAAGATTTGATTATGCATTTTCTAAATTAACTTTTGGTGGGAATATTTTGTCATTTGGGTGGTGTAAATACATTTTTGCTGTGATACATACATTTTTCCAGTAAATGGAACTTGTATTTTTTATGGAATAATTTGACTAAAATCGCTTTTTAAATATTTTAAAAAAATTATAACTGTAAACATACAGATTTTTCAGAACTACATTTTCAAGTGTTTTCAGGGTAGCACTAGTAATACACCTTTCCAAGAGTTTTAAATAACAAAAATATAAAAACTGCAATATGATTAAAATGTATCTCAGAAACATAGCCAAGAACGTTAGAACTGCTCACAATAATGGCCGGAACGGAGCATATGGAATGCTATCAAACACATGGAAACCATATGTTTGATGTATGAATTACCATTCCACTGATTCCGCTCTAGTCGTTACCACGAGCCCGTCCTCCCCAATTAAGGTGCCACCAACCTCCTGTGGTAGAATCATTACAGACCAATATTTCTGGTTGCTAACTCTAAGGATTCATAGAATAATTGCTACTGTAGATATCCAAGGAAAATGTCTCACCTCAAAGAGTAAATGTACATCCTCTATAGCGTTCTGAAAGGTGGGGTTCACCATTGATGCCATCTCTCTCTTCACTCTAACAGCTGATGGGTAAAAGGATGAATGAGGGAGAGAGAGAAAGAAAGGTTAACTATTTTCTCTCTAAGTCTTGTGAAAGGTTTCATCATGTGATGTGCTGCAGACCATGTGGCTTGAACCATGTTTACTGCATATTAAGATTTGTCTAGAAAAGGCTAATAACATACAGCGCATAAATGGTTTATAAACAGTGTTATTCTCACAGGGGAAATAAAAATAAATGGGTTGCTTTGTGTCACACTCCAATTCAAAGAGTTGCCAAATTGAATGTGGTTTCACCTCTTAGCCCTATTAGTAATACCTCAGTCTACGTGAGGATGAGAAATTCCTTCTATATAAGTGAATCTAGTTAAATGTTATTCATGTAAAAGGGGCGGTGGTTGTCTTTTTGCTGTTTGAATAAAAGTCAGCCATGTCCAAATAGACCTAGCTGTGTCCTTAATGTAGAAAGTATGGAAGAGTACTTAAGTTATCTATTGAAAAACTAAAATACTTGAGGAACATTTATCAGGACATGCCTAAGTACTGACAGAATTATAGAACTGTAGGCAACAAAATCATAAGGAGGAAACATATGGTTCTCACTATCACATCTAGAACAAACCCTTAAATCGTTATGATGAATCAATTTGAATGTGTCATCGAAGGAACTTTTCATGGAAGCACAGTTGTATGGCCAGGGCCACTGTTTCTTGTCCACATTTTCACCCAGGCCGGGCAATTCTACTGTCAGGCACGCTGTTTGAGCTTCTCTGCTTTTATCCTCTACTGAAGTAGTCTCCCCTGACATACTGTTACCATTAAGTAGCGACACAGTTATAGAAATCTTTGGTAGCAAGCTGGTCAGCCCAAATAACGGAATCAACTTCCGTGTCCTACTGCAATGTGCCAGAAGATGGCAGGCTTCTCAAACTAATGCCAGATGATTCCCAGTCAATTCTAATACTGCCAGTCAAAAGTTACTAAATTAACTGTTCTCCTTTAGGGTTTGTTTGAAAATGTACTGAGACCATCAATGCTATCTTCAAATGTCCACTAGACGACAGTAGACAACATAATATAACCTTTCAAGTTAATTCCCTCAACTACAATTGCCACTGATCATCTTTTGCTTCATATTAATGCATAAAGCAATAGCACACAAATAGAAGTACAGTGAGTATATTTTCAAGATTAGCGAATATGATTCTTCATGAAAAATCACACATAGCTGACTGTTTTGGGAATAATATACCTAAACCAATTAAGAACAGCATACTGTAACTTAAAGTAAACCAATATAACTCATAATTCTCCTATAGTGATGCTTCATGGTGGGCTGAAAACTGCCTGTCAGCACATCTTATCATAGCTACAGTACACAGTAGGCACTTCCCAATCTGGCTCCAGAGAGATCATCATCTCTTCGGATGCCATCTGTCGTCATTACAGTACTCTATGCTTAGGACAAATTCAGTTGGTGAAACCCTCCTCCCCCTCTTGCCTCCACCACCCCTTTTTAAACCCTACCAACTCCCATCACTGAATTTTTGGACTGAACAAATGTCCCCTTATGCACTCACACTCCACCAAGCATGTCCATCAAACCCATTGTCCATCTGTTCTTCATAGACAGTAGAATGATCACTGTAATTAGCCGCATGAAGAAGTAAAGAAAATCCCCACAGACTCCAGTAGAAACGTGACTTTCTAGGACAAGCCATATTTGCTGTATCAAATCTGCACCGAAAATAGCACTGTGGAAATATACTGGATCCTGCGCTACTGAGCAAAATTACTCTGACAAATGACTTGTTTTTTCCATAATGGTTTTACTCGCTACAATATTAAATCCCTTGCAGACTGAACAACAACATTTCTGTATTTAACCTAGGAGAATTCATTTGTCCAAAACAATATTCCATTGTGGCCAGATCAAATATGTCCAATACTCAGTTCAGATTACTCCATGACTTTCCTCCATATCTACTGAGGGAAATATGAAATATTTGGTGTGGATGGATGATAATGTTATATGTTGTTTCTATCATTCTAGGTTATGAAGATTACTTCATCTCACACAGAGCCCCTCAGCCTCTGTACAATCATTTCTGTTGAAGGGAACATATTTTACACAAAGGTTCTCAGAGGTTAAACTGTTATGAGACACCAAATATTAGTGATTTGTGAACAATATTATATTGATTTAGTCTTCATTTATATGGTTCCCGTCCACATGTGTACTGTAAATACTTTCCTTTCCTTTGTATTTCATTTAAAACTGGAGACTTCAAAGGGGGAATTTTGGGGAAATTCTGAGAGCTACACTGAATTGTCTCCCCTTTCCACTGTGAAGCTCTCCAAAACATTTCAATCCAAAGACACGCAGACAAATCCTAATAAAGTTTGCTCAACATCCTGGTCTGATCCCCACACAGTTCTCCTCCTCCGCTCTCCGGGGAAGAAAGATGTTTCTGCCGCAGTCCCAGAGGCTCCACAAGGTTCCAGCCTCTCTCACCCCCTCTCAGCACACAGGACACCAGGGCCCGTATTCATAAAGCACCTCTGAGTAGGAGTACTGATCTAGGATCAGAACCCCCCACACACCTGTGCATTTATTGTAATCCTAGATCAGCACTCCTATTCTGAGAAACTTTATGGATATGTGTCCAGACCTCCAGCCAGCCAGACCTTCGGTCCAAGTTCTCTTCCTCCTACTCCTCTCTTCTTGGATCCTCCTCTGCTCTGTCCTAGCTTTCACAACTTCCTCTCATCCACCTGGGCCTGCCTTCTGTTGTCTTGCTTCTTGAGAGTGAGATTAAGGGAAAAATAAGAGAGATAGATAGAAAGAGAAAGATAGAAACAGAAAGAGACACAGAGGGACATTACACCATACCCAAGGTGACAGGCAAGAAAAAAAAAAAGAAAAAAAAATACAAACAGTGTAATTTGTTTTCCTTTACCTCTTCAATGTCAGACCTCCCTGTGTATGTTTAAATTTATGGCCTGTTCAAATCTATCACTTCAACCTAGTCCTGAACTCATCCTTTTCTTAGTTAAGGGTATTAACAACTAAAGCCTGTGAGACTGTCCTTGAAGCACTATTATAGGCTGTGATGCCTCAGTCCAAGGCCATTACTTTGAATACGACTACATCTCCTGCTGGGATCTGGGACTTGGGCCTGTTTCCTGGCACGCTGGCCAAGGAGGAAATCCCTATTTTAATGGCCAAACAGAGCATTATCACATAGAACCTGGGTGATATGGCCAGGTCAGCTGTTATGCACGCGCGCACACATACACATGCACACCAACGCAATGCCAGTTATTTGACAAACAGTGATTTGCATAGATGCAATATTGTCAGTAATCAATATTGTAAAAGGTTGTCACTGAAATTACGTTAAAATGGTTCTGTCTTTCTGTAATTTACTTCACATGACTTTTGAGATCTCTCTCTCTCGCTCTCTCTCTCAGTGGTGGCCCCACATTTTTTGGGTGGGGGGCTTTCCTGCTTTGCATGTTATTTTGGTATTCATACGTGTCACATATCAGTTTGCAAACAATGTAAAAATGTATATATATATATCATTGAGTTAATAAAGCCGCATACAAACATGGTCTCTTTTTTGTTTTCTTGAGTAAGGCAGCTCCAAAATGCAGGTGTTTCAGCCTAGCTCAGTGCTTTCTGTGGAGGTGGGACAAGCCAATAGAAAATACGAAGCGTTGCGCCATGATTGGCTCAGTGTTCTGTCACTCATGGGGACACTGTTATCAAATATTGTAAGAGCTTTCATTGTCTGCTTATATGCCACCTTTATTTATCCTATGGTTCTGACTTGGTGTACAGGGAGAACACTGTAAGAATGGCCCATGTTCTGAATTCTGTTGCTGTACATTTAAAAAGTGCTGAACAAATATATTGACTACGTCCATCCTAGCTTGCTCCTTAATGTCTTGATCAAAATTACGGATTGCCTCTCATCCGTTTGTTGTCCCCTTATGCCATAGTTTGTACATCTCAATTTGTTTAAGCAAGTCAGCCATATCAGCTACGTTTTTTTTTAAAGGCTGTAAATGGGGCTGAATTAACTGTTTCGCTGCCAGAGAAGGCTCCACTGATAGCCAGGTGTAGCAGTGGTAAGGTGTTGGGACTGCTGTTGGGACTCTGCTGTTGGGACAGCTTTATGTAGGCCCTAACAGTTTGTGGGCACCGTTTGTCACCATTATAGTTCAATTAATGTAGTGGCTTTGCTGGCATGCATCCCACAATTATAATTTTTTTGAACCCACCAAGATATACAAGCTAAATCGCCACTGCTCTCTCTCTCTCTCTCTCTCTCTCTCTCTCTCTCTCTCTCTCTCTCTCTCACAGGTGTTCTCTGCCCTCTGGTCCCCAGTGGACCAGTCTTATCATATCTGTCTCCATCTGATGATCCACTCAGTCTCTGTAGTCTCCAAGCCTACACCAGTACACAGACACAGGACCCCAAATGTCAAATGATTTCAAGCTCTTAAATTGGGAAATACATGTGAAATTATTGTTTTCACAGCTGTGCACTTGGCGCCAACGCTTTAGGCTGGAGTAAATGGTATGTGTCAGGCAAACACAGTTCAAGAGAGGGATCGACTTTAAGAGGAGGCCGTTAGTAGGGATGGATGGAGTGTTGGGCAGGTTGAGTTGGTGAGCAGCCGAGATGAGAGGGGAGGTTAGGAGGAGATTGATGTGGATGCTTGCACTGTCATCGATTTGTGGCCTCGTAGACGTCTGAGTTATTTATATAAAATAAAGCATCGGTAATTAAATCTTAGTCCGGTGCTAAATGCTAGGATTGCTTTGAGGCTCTAATGCACTTTGAGTAAGGATGTTAGTGCTGCATCCAGGTCTAATGTCCCCATATAGGGAGAGGAATTCCCTGTGTGGAACCTAGGGGTTGAGAGAAGTATCTCATGCAAAACCTCAAAGCACGTGTTATTTTAGACTCAGCATTGATGAAGAAATGAAATATGCTTGTTTCTCTTGTCATGTCCTCTGATCTCCACCATCGCTATAGTGTTGTAATCTCTTTCAGAGAAACAAAGACATCTAGCAGGTCAACACAGTCCCGCCACCAGCTTAGGTTGAGGGCTTTGTGTGTTACATTATACAAAATAAGTCTAGACAAAATATGCAATATATTGTAAGTCCAGACATTCATATATTATGAAATTCACCATTATAAGAGCCACTTGTTACACAGCACTCAACATAACGTATAATACTGTGTCTTGCATAAATATAGAGTGGTTATACTGTAGCCTGATTTATGAAATAGCACATGGCATCTGTTGTTATTCCCACTAAGGCATGGAAACAAAACACTCAAGTTTGAGTGAGAGCATAATAAAGTCTAGTAAGTGTGCTACGCCTTACGAACAAGAAAGTGAATGAAAAAATCATCAAGTTCACTGAGTATTATATTATAGACTTAGGCAATTGATACTTGTGGCAACACTGGCTGACTAAATGCTGACAAACTGATTTGGTGACAGTCAACTCACGCCATGGCTCAAGAGTTTCGGGAAGAAGACTTGTATCATATCGAGGATCATTCTGAAGTCACATGCAATAGTGGTTCAATCATAACAACTTTTCTGTGGTTTGGGAATCTTGAGCTACTCACTGCCCTGTGCTCTGGTCTCACCACTGACTCACTGCTTCACAGACATCAGGAGATGATTGTTAGAAGGTATGTCCCTCCCTTTGCAGTGAACTTCAATAGACCCCTTCAAAACAAGCATCCATAGTATTCCATGGTTAAAGAGGGTCAATTAGTCGTCGTTATTTATCTTTTGCAGGTCATAAGATCTATTTAATTATGAACTAACAGTCAACATACCCTGTCTATTATCAGCAGACTGTAATTACTTAACTAAATAGTGAAGGGTAATTGAACTTTTAAATGTGAAATGAATTGATTTTAGTGAATATGCCGACATTAAAAGGACACAACATTTTTGTGGTTGAAAACAGTCAGACTGTCATATGAGTCTTGCTTGGCCAAGGTGAAAAACAAGGAAATTAGCAATAGGATGTGCTTAAATATCGGTTTCTGACTGTCCTTGTATTCCAGTTACACTGTGTTGACTGTCTAAGGTTTACTGGAAGATGTGGGTCAAGGTGCATTCTGCCCTGCTGACTCAATGGGAAAGGCATCAAACGCATCAAGGGCATCACACCAGCTCCAATGTGTAGCTTACCCACCAAACAGTGGGTAAATGATCTACAGGCATTACCAAGCATTCTGTATTAATTTCTCTGCTGCCTCTAAACCACATCAAGACATCAATGCTTTTACAGTGAAATGCAATGTAATCCAAATTATTCTAAAAAGGAAAATGTTAGTCTCATATACTCTTGGCTGGCTATGCAGTGATTCAATACATTGTTTAGTTAAATCGATTAACATTCTGTGGTGAACCGAACATTTCCTTTTCAAGTTATTTACACAAACATTAGCAGCTCATAGAGAGTGTGGTATTGAAAGGTGATCTGGGAGGCCAGCTGTATGGTCTCCAGGGCTGGCGTCCCTCTCTCCCGGCCTGTTGGGGATGAGTAGTGTGGATATGCATTACAGAGAACACTCTGGACAATCATTTATCTCATAAATCTACGTGAGCAGTAATACCAGCCACACTGCTGAAGTTCACCGGCTCAGCCTTTCTGAGGGGAAACTTTCACTGTGTTTTCTTTTCTTCAGTCTCACTTTTATTTGTGTTTGGAATCTTTATGTGAGCATTCAAAGGCCCAGGAGATGTTTCCTCCCTGTTTGATTAATGAGGAAGGTCGAATGAGCCAAAGCAAACACGCAAATCAGTTCATTAGTCACAGAGGGATCTGTGTCTGTGTGTGTGTGCGTGCGTGCGTGCGTGCGCACGCGCGCGTGTGTGTGTGTGCACTATGACTGTGAAAACGTGTGAAGTAGATTAAGTGTGTGTCAGTGTGTTGGCATGTACACTACATGTATAACATCTATGTATATTTACTTTAGGTGTCACAAATTCAGCTATTAAAAACCTGTTATAAGGAATGGGTTTGCAATTCTAGTGTTAGATCAGACCAGACTTCATCCTGTTTTATGAGCGTGACATTAAACTTTGACACACTTACAGAACCAACAAGGACTTTTCCATTGTGTGTGTAAACAACCCCCATCACCCTAGCAGAAACAAGAGCATAACCACATGACAGAGATCTGGGCCGATGTGGTTGCCCATGTTACAGATCTGTGTTGTGAAGAAGATGCTTTATGGAAAAATAAATGCCTTCTAATTCATGGTTTGTCAATGAGAATTTTTACAGAAGTTGGGAATGGGTGTGTGAAACTATCAGAAAGGCTGTCTGAATATAGTTGCACAGTACAACCACGTACCGTTTAGAGCTGTGTGGATTTGCATTGCACCCATTGGGCCTGAGTAGGGTAGCATTAATAACTTGTCCTCCAGGTCACAGCATCACAGGACATTTTGACAAACACCTCTGAGAATCCACAGCAGTCTAAAACAGCTATTGGTTTATAAAGTTAACCAGAGCAGGGGCATGAGTTGGCAGGCAGTTAGCAGTTTACTTCATTCAGGGAAACATATTCTTTATATAACGTTATTACAATGCCTTGGAAATCTAATTCCCAATAGCAAGGCCATTTCTTCTGCTAAACACATTCAAACGAATTGTTTGTAAGAGGTGAGATGCATATTGTCAAATATGCTAAGATTAGTGCTTGTTCCAAGTTAAACAAACAGGACACGTGTTTCACTCACTCCATCCTCCCAGTATGGTCATTAACATCTATGCATTTCCAGAGCACACAGGCTATGTCACCAACTGTATATCATTGGCCAGTATCTTGGAAGCTGACAATCTAAATGCAAGGTTACAAATCAGGTAAAATCAATGTCATTCAGTATGAAAATGCATGTTTGTTTTCTTTGTTGGAAATATACATTATTTTGTGTATCATCCCAGAAGTTTAACTTCAGGAGGATGGTTCTGTTTGGCATTTAGCTTGCAATAGATTTTTCTTACAACTACTATGCCAAGAAGATAAAACGGCCATTGTGAAACATTTGAAATTGGTTTGTGTTGGCTGCATGAAGCTCCAAATGATGACCATAAGACGCTTTGCAAATCCAGTACAATTTTAGCCGTTTATACCATTATTTTCCTCATAACCATTGCCATATGTTTAATAACAATTTCAAGTTGCTCTTCTTTTCTCCTTTGAACATCTAAGAAAAAACAATTGTGGTTAAGCTGTAAGCAAAATGTTACACTCCTATCTTTGTACATTTCCTCTTGACATTGATATGATAGCAAAAAGGATTACAACTGTTTGAATATTAAAGGCATGTTGTAACCACCAAACAATATGGGCTAGGATAATATTGCTGATCCATTTGACACCGTTTGAGACCAACTAGAATAATAGTTGTAAAAACGTAATGTCAGTTTGATTGTAACCTCGGCACCTAGAACCAAGGCCTTCATGAGAGATTAGTTTGAGTGGATCTTTTTACTAATATGCTAAACAGTACGTATCTCATACCAAGGTTTTTAATTGCTATTTTTATCAATCTTTAGCTTCCAGATATTAGGCTACACGTACAGTTAAAGTAAATCAGTTTCCGATCTAAAGTGCTGAGAGACTTCCTCCACGGAAGGTGATGTTGAAAGTCATCCTCTAAGAACATGTTGTGCTATCGTCCTCCTTGAGCAGGAAAGAGAGGCGTCGCT
Source organism: Brachymystax lenok tsinlingensis (assembly GCA_030435695.1). Classification (NCBI taxonomy): domain Eukaryota; kingdom Metazoa; phylum Chordata; class Actinopteri; order Salmoniformes; family Salmonidae; genus Brachymystax; species Brachymystax lenok. Next base: position 40,548,494 of record CM059793.1, on the reverse strand, counting down.
GAGAGCGCATTAGTCTTAATTATCCAAAGTGTTCTTTCTCCAGACTGTATCCCTCCCCATTCACACATCCGCACACCAAACTATCCAACTTTTTAATGACTTGGACGCTTAGTCCCAGGAGAGGGGCAACCAGTTAGTAATTTATTCACAAATAGAGGTGAAAAGCATTTCAATTCACAAAGAAATGTGCATATATAATGACTCATTTATAATGACTCATTTAAATTTAGCTCCATGCTTTGTATATAGTGTCTTAAATTATCAGAACATCGCTACAATGTTGTAACTCAATTTGGGTGTCTATGTGGTTAGCACTTCAAGTCTTTATACACTGAACAAAAATATAAACGCAACATGTGAAGTGCTGGTCCCATGTTTCATGATCTGAAATAAAAGATCCCAGAAATGTTTCACAAAAAGCTTATTTGTTGTTGACATCCCTGTTAGCGAGCATTTCTCTTTTGCCAAGATAATCCATCCACCTGACAGGTGTGGCATATCAAGAAGCTGATTAAATAGCATGATCATTACACAGGTGCACCTTGTGCTGGGGACAATTAAAGGCCACTCTAAAATGTGTGTTTTGTCACACAACACAGATGTCTAAAGTTTTGAGGGAGTGTGCAATTGGCATGCTGACTGCAGGCATGTCCACCAGAGCTGTTGCCAGAGAACTGAACGATAATTTCTCCACCATAAGCCGCCTCCAACATCGAATTTAGAGAACTTGGCAGTACGTCCAACCGGCCTCACAACTGCAGACCACGTGTAACCATGCCAGCCCAGGACCTCCACATCTGGCTTCTTCACCTGCGGGATTGTCTGACACCAGCCACCCAGACAGCAGTTGAAACTCTGGGTTTGCACAACCAAAGAATTTCTGCAGAAACTGTCAGAAACCGTCTCAGGGAAGCTCACCTGCGTGCTCGTCATCCTCACCAGGGTCTTGACCTGATTGCAATTCGGCGTCGTAACCGACTTCAGTGGGCAAATGCTTATGTAGCAAGATTTTTAATGGTGTAATTGACATTGGATAAAAGTTGCGACTCAGAGCTACAAAATTGTACATCATACACTGCAGTTGAGGAACAATGGGAAAGTAATTCTGCTTTGAACGTTGATAAACTTGTAACCCCACTTTTTAGAAAATGGCCTTTTAATATTTTGGTACACCTACTGGAGAGCTCTTCTTTGTCTACACCCATTCAGCATCGTTAACACCCTCTTAAGCCTTTGCCCCAACCATCTCTTTAAGGATTCACATCTGAGGCCATGTGCTAAACAGAGTGAATAAGGTAGTGTAGTAAACAACAAAAGATTTCAAGACTAAAAGTGGTGAAAGTAGTAGCCTACAAAAATACACTTAATAGGCTATACAGCAAATAAGTGCGTTATTGTCAAGTTTAGAAATCGTAATATTTTTGTGCTTGTGCAGTTTTTTCAGAAACACTAAACACTAAATATCTGCGTGCGCCATTTCGATTTATAAACATATAAATATTTCCCCGTCATGAATGAGACCTCTCTGTAAAACTGTGCGCGCGTGAACAAGCATTATAACTCTGCCTGAAAAATGCCCATCATTCACCTTTTATGGAAATAATAATGGCCTTATTTGCTATAAACTTTGGAAGTATTGGAGGTAGGCCAAGACAGTAGGCCTATCAAAAGGAAACGGTAATGTATGGCGAACTTGATCAAATGTGTTTGGAGATGTTGGCAGAATGTTTTATTTTGCAGTGATATTTGCTGTATTTAACAATTTCTGAAAGACAAAACTAATTTTTCTGGACCTCTAAACAGATCGTTTGAATGCAATAATGTTTTGCATTCACTTTTTCCCAAACCTAAATATGCTGTCCTGCATGCGAATTCTGAAACATTGTCTAGTCTGAAAAAAACTAAATCTACAGTAGGCCAGTGCTTACAGTACTTACAGTAGTAGCCTACACACTTCAATGCGAAAGATCAACTGTCTGTTCACCTGTTAAATTCTACTGTATGTTATAAACCGCGCTCCCTGTCAGATTCACAGAGCAAAAACTTGAAATTATAATAGCCTATCTAATAGGCCCAACTAAATGAGAGATGGACACGGTAGTTTGTTTTGTATGGCTATTTCAGGAATACAAACTCAACTGTCTCAACATGTCCAGAAAAGGTGAGAAATGTATTCTGCAATGGGTATGATATACAGTGGGCTGCAAAAGTATTTGTCTCTGTACTCTAGCACTTTAGATTTGAAAGGATACAATGCCTATGCGGTTAAAGGGCAGACTGTCAGCTTTAATTTGATGGTGTTTTCATCCATGTTGGATGAACCGTTTAGAAATTGCAGCAATTTTTTTACATATTCCCCCAATTTTCTGGGACCAAAAGTATTGGGACAAATTCACTTACAGTGGGGAAAAAAAGTATTTAGTCAGCCACCAATTGTGTAAGTTCTCTCACTTAAAAAGATGAGAGAGGCCTGTAATTTTCATCATAGGAACACTTCAACTATGACAGATAAAATGAGGAAAAAAAATCCAGAAAATCACATTGTAGGATTTTTTATGAATTTATTTGCAAATTATGGTGGAAAATAAGTATTTGGTCAATAACAAAAGTTTATCTCAATACTTTGTTATATACCCTTTGTTGGCAATGACAGAGGTCAAACGTTTTCTGTAAGGCTTCACAAGGTTTTCACACACTGTTGCTGGTATTTTGGCCCATTCCTCCATGCAGATCTCCTCTAGAGCAGTGATGTTTTGGGGCTGTCGCTGGGCAACACGGACTTTCAAAGATTTTCTATGGGGTTGAGATCTGGAGACTGGCTAGGCCACTCCAGGACCTTGAAATGCTTCTACGGCCACTCCTTCGTTCGGCGGTGTGTTTGGGATCATTGTCATGCTGAAAGACCCAGCCACGTTTCATCTTCAATGCCCTTGCTGATGGAAGGAGGTTTTCACTCAAAATCTCACGATACATGGCCCCATTCATTCTTTCCTTTACACGGATCAGTCGTCCTGGTCCCTTTGCAGAAAACAGCCCCAAAGCATGATGTTTCCACCCCCATGCTTCACAGTAGGTATGGTGTTCTTTGGATGCAACTCAGCATTCTTTGTCCTCCAAACACGACGAGTTGAGTTTTTACCAAAAAGTTATATTTTGGTTTCATCTGACATTCTCCCAATCCTCATCTGGATCATCCAAATGCTCTCTAGCAAACTTTAGACGGGCCTGAACATGTACTGGCTTAAGCAGGGGGACACGCCTGGCACTGCAGGATTTGAGTCCCTGGCGGCGTAGTGTGTTACTGATGGTAGGCTTTGTTACTTTGGTCCCAGCTCTCTGCAGGTCATTCGCTAGGTCCCCGTGTGGTTCTGGGATTTTTGCTCACCGTTCTTGTGATCATTTTGACCCCACGGGTGAGATCTTGCGTGGAGCCCCAGATCGAGGAAGATTATCAGTGGTCTTGTATGTCTTCCATTTCCTAATAATTGCTCCCACAGTTGATTTCTTCAAACCAAGCTGCTTACCTATTGCAGATTCAGTCTTCCCAACCTGGTGCAGGTCTACAATTTTGTTTCTGGTGTCCTTTGACAGCTCTTTGGTCTTGGCCATAGTGGAGTTTGGAGTGTGACTGTTTGAGGTTGTGGACAGGTGTCTTTTATACTGATAACAAGTTCAAACAGGTGCCATTAATACAGGTAATGAGTGGAGGACAGAGGAGCCTCTTAAAGAAGAAGTTACAGGTCTGTGAGAGCCAGAAATCTTGCTTGTTTGTATGTGACCAAATACTTATTTTCCACCATCATTTGCAAATAAATTCATTAAAAATCCTACAATGTGATTTTCTGGATTTTTTTCCTCATTTTGTCTGTCATAGTTGAAGTGTACCTATGATGAAAATTACAGGCCTCTCTCATCTTTTTAAGTGAGAGAACTTGCACAATTGGTGGCTGACTAAATACTTTTTTTCCCCACTGTATATGTTTATTAAAGTAGTCTATAGGCTATTTCTCTACAAGAGTAGCCTATGAAACCATCTCAGCGCTCCCAGTCCTCGGGCACACAACTCGATATTCATTCTGTTTTTTTGGGACAGTAAATGTATCCTACTTAATGTAATGAAGAATGTTATTGCTGTTTTGAAGTGAGTACAAAACTCTAGTCTAGGCTGGTAACTGCAGTGAATAGCCTATGTCATTTGAATAACCGCTCAAAGGCCTGGTATTTTGAATGTATATTAAGTTCGAAATAACTGCAGCTAGCCTGCCTGATCTGGCAACCATTTAGATCACTTTTCTTGTCAGTTTAGCCTACAAGGTCCAGGAAAATTAGCAGGCCAGTAATATGGTGTGTTTTGTAAGGATGTATCGTTTAATAGAAACATGCTAAAGCAGTGATTTCTAGTGATGCACCTATGAATTCTGATAATGCAGAAGCGCGGAGGAAGTTGTATCCCCGTTTGGCTTCCGTGTTTTAAAAACCTACGGAAATGAGGTGGACAGTGCCAAAACTCAAAACTTTTTTCCATTCCCAGTCTTCTTTTATTTGTTTTCCAAGTGCTTATGTAGAATGGAGAAAGTGCACTCCGAGTAAAGGAGGAGCTCTCCCATAGGGGATGTTTCATGCTGCTTTAAGTGGAGGTGGTTGATCTCTGAAAATTATAGCTTCCAGGGGACACAGAAAATACCAACTAATTTCAATCCAAACCACATGCGGACAAGAGAAAGCCAGCATAAATGGTCAATTTATAGCTTTTTAATGACTGTGTTGGATGATTCCATCGAGGGGTTGGGTTTGGCAGATGATGCTGAGAGATGATGCTGAGGAGAGGGGTATTCAAGTCAGTACTGTGTCTCATGAACAAATTACAGTACAGTACATGTAATCTTCACAATATTAGGCCTACATTACCTGTACACAGTAATTTACAATCAAGCATGATTTACATCACCCAAAGCCAAATTATTGAATCAATCGGTTGGGGGAAAGACTGAGGAATGACACTACTAGACCATGCAGGAATAAATTCTGAGAGTCAGTCCAATGTTAATTTAGAAAATCTCAAACCTAAATAAATGTGAAAGTGGCCTCTCTGAAGAGACGTGACTTTAAGAGTCATATGACAGCATGGGATTGCTATTTGGGTAAGATGTTAGCCTTAGGCAATAGGGTGTGAATTTGCCAGACCACATGCGTTTACTAGTCCTATAATGTACTGTATGTAGTGAATACCGTATAAAAAAGGGAGTGCCAAGTCCTTGCCATACTGCACACAGCTTTGTTTGGTAGATTATAACAGCAGAGTGGATGACATTTCCAAAGTACCTAGCCACAATGATTTTGAACATTTTGGAGGAAGTATTTATGAAGAAACCCTGATGTACTGTAGACTAACCAGTATTGCCGCAATTTTGCTTCCATTAAATTGTACTATGGAGGCCATAATAATCAACGAATCAACTAGCTTGTACTCTAAAAATGCATTTTCGCCATGGATTAAGGACTGTTAAAAGGTTAAACTGGACTCAGATACCCAGACGTCCTCCTTCAATGGAATTGCTTATAAGATGCTTATACATTTTTTTATTGGCTGGGGGCATTTGTTTGCAACACAGATGAGCAACAGGATAACTCAAAGGGGTGAAGGTAATGATACTATATGTGCCAGAGACAAAAGAAGTTGGTGGCACCTTAATTGGGGAGAATGGGCTCCTGGTAATGACTGGAGTGGAATTAGTGGAATGGTATCAAATACATCAAACACATGGTTTCCAGGTGTTTAATGCCATTCCACTGGCTCCGTTCCGGCCATTGTTATGAGCCAATCTCCCCTCAGCAGCCTCCTGTGGCCAGAGATACCACTTCTTATTACTAGCTGCAGTTGGAAACAGTGAATCTTGTTGTCCACGGCTTGTTTTGAAAAAAGTGTCTCGGCTCCATTTCGGTAAAGTGTCCGGCTTCCTTCCTCTCTGTGACCCTAGAGGTGAAGCCAGCATAAGGAATTTCTCACTATTGCCCACTGCTCGGCTTGTAAGGCTCGTGTGCTCTATAATAGCGGCTCCTCAAAGTCCTTCTGCTGCAGTCGATTTATTGTGACCTCAGCAAGATTTTCTGTCACTCTATTCAGTCTCCCAATAGCAGAGAGCAGATGTTTCGATGCTGAAAATATGTTTCTGACAGTGACTTATAGCAAGGGGAAATAGAAACGACTCCTACCCAAAGAAATCCCCATGATTAGGATCAAAACAAACAGGCAAACTTGCATTCAGCAGCTGCATCCCAGCCTCCCTGCAAAACAGCCATATATCAAAGTCTTCGTGTTAACATGTATCAAAATAATATTTGTTGTCTTGCGGTGGATGGCCTATACCCCAAGCCCGTTAGCAGATCTACAATGTGTCTCATAATATTTTAATGATCATATTTTCTCTGAGAATGACTGAGTTTCCAGTGCGATGGCAGACCACAATACCTCTGGGTAAAGAGACTGGTAAACCTCATTAGCGTCTTCCAGAAAGAAAAAACTTGAAAGCCTTAATGTGGACTGCAATGGGATGAAACCGTCTCAGTGTTTACTGTTGATACAAATAGTCTGCAGGTCTTTGCTATTGTTTTCAAGCGAGTCATTTTTTATTTACTAGAGGATAGACTTTAATTGAGAAGAGGAACACCCCACTAGGCACACACTGGTTGAATCAACGTTGTTTCCAAGTCATTTCAATGAAATTACGTTGAACCAACATGGAAAAGATGTTGAATTGATGTGTTTGCCAGTGGTACCGTGCTTTAAGAAAACCACCCACCAAAGGTATATGGGTAATAATAATTTAAAAAAAATGAATATCCCTCTTTTCAAAATAAGCAAATATCAGTTTCCACCAATTTGTGTGAAAGATATAGAAGAGCCATATAGTGGTGCAGTACTAGAGGCACAATACTGCAAAAAGTGATGTTGAAAGTATGTACGGCTGAGAACTCCATACCAAACAACAGTATGAAAACATTCAGAACACAATCATATAGAGGGATGGAACCTGGAAGACTGATGTCTTCCCTAGCACTGCCTGATGTATCTCTGGAATGTATCCATCCTACTGTGCTGAGGATCTCTATGGTAAATACTACTACATCATCAGCCCTTCTTCAGCAGACCCACTCTCTGCTATAGAGCCCCATTATCTGCTAGAGACTTTATTGGCAGTATATAAAAGTTCTGGCTAAAAGCTTGACAAATCACAGGCAGCCAGTTCAGGTTTGGGCCAGGTTGTGGAGTGGAGCTATAGCCTGCTGTTTGGCTGCAGTAGGCATTGTATATTATAGATCAGAGAGAGCTTTATCTTGCTGTGGATTATGAGGGAGTGGAATGTGATCAGTTGATGCTCAGCGCATTGTATTTCACAATTTGACACAGCTGAGTTTAAATGACTGAAACGTTGAAGGAATTATAGATGCCAAAATATTAGCTGCTTTTATCCTTAGTGGTAAAAAAGTTTGAATAAGCTCTCTGTCTGCGCTGTGTACGTCATCAAACCGCTTGACTGGAACAGACAAGTCAGGGCCAGCAACACCAAGCATCCTGATAATGAAGAGAAAACGAGACAGGAGGAAGTCGTGAATGGAAATATCCTTTCCCAACACCCCCTACCATATTCCCACCTCAACACCAGGCTGAGGCTTTCCACGGAGAAGCGGGAAGCTGGAGAGAGAGAAGCAAAGAACCACATCTCCACGCCAAGGCAGCCAGTAAGAGCTGTCTGCCCAAGAGAGGGGCGGCAGTGGACACATTCCCAGTCCCAGAGACCATAGACTGACAGCCCATGTTCAAGACACCCAGGGGAAATTATAGGGTCTGAAGAACCTGAGGGCACAACTCGAAAACAAGCATACAGGGGACAAGCATGAAAATACACATTGTGCTCCACAGGGAAGTCATTAGGCAAATCGTCCTCTGGCAGACAGTGTCTGGGAAATATTTAGAGGGGTGACATGTCCTTTCTGGAGTAGGTAGGCCACAACTCACAGAACTTTAAGGACCCATTGTTTTGTCATTAATCAATAAATATTTAGCTTACCCCCTTGAATATCTTATCATTTTAGAATTTAGAATTCCTACTGCTGTTGTGGCGTATAGTTTTTCTTGATCGCATCCTTGAGTGCAGCCTAATTCTCAGATGCATGCTTTTGCTTCTTTCTCAAATACATGTTTGGCTATCTAAAATACATGCTTGGGTAGTGAGGCTTTTTGAAATACATGTTTTTATGAACATGCACCTTGAAATACCTATGTGGGGTAGACTGGTTGTCTGAGGATTTTCTTCTTACAGTTCAATCAACAGCGATGTGTTGCATTCTATACAGTTATAATGAATGAGTCTTTAGAGAAACTTCAGAACTACTTGGCCAATAAAATAAATAAAAGATTGCAGAAATGTTCCATACGCACAAACAGCTTATTTCTCTCAAATGTTGTGCACACATTTGTTTACATCTTTGTTGGTGAGCAATTTATCCTTTGTCAAGATAATCCATCCACCTGACAGGTGTGGCATACCAAGAAGCTGATTAAACAGCATGATCATTACACAGATGCACCTTGTGCTGGGGACAATAAAAGGCCACTCTAAAATGTGCAGTTTTGTCACATAACACAAAGCCACAGATGTCTCAAATTCTGAAGATTATTTCTGTCTGTAATAAAGCCCTTTTGTGGGGATCAACTCATTCTGATTAGCTGGGTCTGGCTCCCCAGTGGGTGGACCTGGCTCCCCAGTGTGTGGGCCTATGCCCTCCCAGGATCACCCATAGCTGCGCCAATGCACAGTCATGTGAAATCCATAGATTAGGACCTAATGAATTTATTTCAATTGACTGATTTCCTTATATGAACTGTAACTCAGCTAAATCTTTTAAATTGTTGCATGTTGCGTTTATATTTTTGTTCAGTATATATTTACCTTCCCCCTGGCTAATTTGAGCATTATTCCCTTCTTTTCCACCACTGTATGCAAAAACATGGCAGAGGAGGTTTCCAAATTCTTGTTAGCGTACCACTTTCTTCAGTTGCAAACCACAAATATTTCCATTTTGCAAGGAGGTCGCCTCTTTTAGCTTGAATTTACAGTAATCCAAATACCAGTTTGATCTTAAAATTACATACTTGTGTGTTGGCTCTCAGGTGTTTTGTTACAGATTTGTGTTGGAGAACCTAGGATTTGTCACGTTTTAGTTCTTAATTTAAATTGTTAGAGATTGTGTGTGCATTAACATTAAAGTGTAATGATTTACTGAGAAGAAGTGTCATTTTAGGCTACAAGACAGCCAGTCAAATGAAGGAGACTATGGTTGAGCGGGTTTTATATAATTGAAGACACACATTTCTGTTGCGTTCTTGTGGCTGAGACAGGGCTTGTTTTCAAGAGTTTTCTCTCCCTTTTTGTCCAGCTGCATGACAGAACTGAATTAGTATCCAAAATAAGATTAACCATCTTCTATTCTCACCCATGAGCCCCCTTAAGATATTCTTTACCATATCAGCCCTGTGGAATGTCTAAAACATTAACAAGACGCTCTAAAATAGTTTTTAAGTGCCTTGGAGAGTCCTTTTTTGTGTTTTCACTGAAACATGTTTTTGATTTGAGTTACAACCATCAAATGTTAACATTAACAAACATACGTAAGTGGACTCAAGTGTCCACCTTACACAGTTCTTATGCATAGGCCTATTTCTGTTGGGAGTTTTTGTTCAGTGTGTGTGTCCACATTTGTCTTTACTTGTCGCTAGTCTATCAGTATCATTTTTGATGAAAGATTATTTTAATGTTGTTAGAGAAATGATTGCTGCTCACCCAAGGGGCCCTGTTACCAGAGGGTAACAATCCCTTTTGACTGGACACTATTTATGAGACAACTAAGAGTATGGCTGGGAGTTCATGTGCCTCACTTGTGTTATTAAAGAGATATGAAAGACATTTGTCTTAATCTACAGAATTTATGCTCAAATCGAGTCAAAGAACAATATGTGTAGACTATTTTGTGCGATGTGAAAGGTAGAGTGCAATAACAGAGGCGCATGAGGGGGTATACAGAGCACAAAGTCAATGAAATGTCTTTCAGCATTCCAAAATGCCACCCACAACCCAGACAGTCAACACAGTTCCAAAATAAAGCTTTATTAATACACTGTACTTCACCACCTGTTATAATTTTTGTGCAAAATGAACATATAGCACATACAGTAACAAGCCTAAGCCATATTACCTGGGACCATAATTACTAAGTTTAGATAGCTGGCTGCTAATCTAGTTTACCAATCTAACAAATGGTAGCTGATATGGACTAATTGAGTTACTATCAGTGACTGACTTAACAAGAGAAAAACTGCTGATGCACAAACAAATTTCAAAATTGCACCTTGTGTATTCTACTATTCTAACTTGCAATAGTAAGTTAAGACCCCGACTGAGTTTCTAAAATATATATTTTGTTTTTGATTTGTGAAATTAATCCTAGGGCCATGCCCATTCCTGCTTAAATTGTGAGACCTCTCTACTCTGATCTGGCTACAACTACACTAGGCCTCTGATGGTATGCGCAATAAACTCATGGTACTTTTTCCGAATTAGTGTAAATTTATCAGTGGCAGTCCAGACTCATTGTGTCCATGGCAAGGTTACTGACACTGAGGGTTGCGGTATGATATATCTGGGAAAACCTGGGATTAGGCCTTTGGATATGGCCTCATCCAACGCAGTGACTGGCTGTTCTTAATGTGATACAATCCCTGTCTTAAGTCATGACGTTGCATGACAAGGCAATGCCACGTGGAGAATTTAGAACCCACAGTATCATATTAACAATCCATTATAACATTGCCTGGAGCATATTACAAAAATGCAGAGAAAGAATTTCAAGAATGAGTTTGGTAAACAACTCATAAATCAACCTATGAGTGTTACCAAATAAAAACTGAATGTAAAATAGTACAATACAATATTGGTCCTTATGGTGATTGAATGGAAAACATTACTTCATTGATGCAATGGGCCGAACATTTTTTCAGCTATGTGTAAGAAGCGGCTTCTAAATTGACTATAGGTTTTAGTCTCAGATAAAATTACTATCTGCCCATGAACTGTAAACACAGCGTGACCCCCATGCAGTATTTAAGATATTATCTTTGTGCTCTTTAGTTTCACTGCAAGAGACATATACTGCGTTTGCACTCTGGCTACTGTACCTGTTTTATTGCTAGTGACCTAGCATATAAATATACAGGCAGAAACTATCTTTCGGAGTAATAGCAGTGTTTTAGTGAGCAGCCGTAATGTGTGGAGAGTGAGCTACCGTTATCACAGAGAGGCCCCAAACTAACCGTCAGGATAAAATATGACTTTTTTTTTCTTCATTTCGTTTTACTTTTATAGAGTCAAAAAATCTTTAGTTATGAGTTCAAGCATATTCGGCAACATGTAAATTGGTCGGAATAATTATGTAATGAAATGTCATGACTGGGGTGTAATCATTACGCAGATCGTTGCAAAACATTTAGTCTGTTGCAAAACATTTAGCAACAATATTTGTTTATGTCAAACAGAAAACGCAAACGAGAATTTCTATTGGACAAATTTAGGTAGACCCTCCCCCGTTTTAATCTGTTTGCTTCAGTTTGGTTCTTAAACGGGAAACGGTTTCCGTAATGAATACACCCATTTTCTGCGTTGTCTCTGTTGGCTGTAGGTCGGACGTACTGTACTGTATATATAGGTATACTATAGGTATACTATATTTGAAGTTGGAAGCTTACATACACCTTAGCCAAATACATTTAAACTCAGTTTAATTCCTGACATTTAATCCTAGTAAAAATTCCTTGTCTTAGGTCAGTTAGGATCACCACTTCATTTAAAGAATGTGAAATGTCAGAATAATAGTAGAGAGAAGGATTTATTTAAGCTTTTGTTTCTTTCATCACATTCCCAATGGGTCAGAAGTTTACATACGCTCAATTAGTATTTGGTAGCATTGCCTTGAAATTGTTTAACTTGGGTCAAACGTTTTGGGTAGCCTTCCACAAGCTTCCCACAATAAGTTGGGTGAATTTTGGCCCATTCCACCTGACAGAGCTGGTGTAACTGAGTCAGGTTTGTAGGCCTCCTAGCTCGCAAATGCTTTTTCAGTTCTGCCCACAAATGTTCTATAGGATTGAGGTCAGGGCTTTGTGATGGCCACTCCAATACCTTGACTTTGTTGTCCTTAAGCCATTTTGTCACAACTTTGGAAGTATGCTAGGGGTCATTGTCCATTTGGAAGACCCATTTGCGACCAAGCTTTAACTTCCTGACTGATGTCTTGAGATGTTGCTTCAATATATCCACATAATTTTCTTTCTTCATGATGCCATCTATTTTGTGAAGTGCACCAGTCCCTCCTGCAGCAAAGCACCCCCACAACATGATGCTGCCACCTCCGTGTTTCACGGTTTGGATGGTGTTCTTCGGCTTGCAAGCCTCCCCCTTTTTCCTCCAAACATAATGATGGTCATTATGGCCAAACAGTTCTATTTTAGTTTAATCATACCAGAGGACATTTCTCCAAAAAGTATGATATTTGTCCCCATGTGCAGTTGCAAACCGTAGTCTGGCTTTTTTATGGTCGTTTTGGAGCTTCTTCCTTGCTGAGCGGCCTTTCAGATTATGTCGATATAGGACTCATTTTACTGTGGATATAGATACTTTTGTACCTGTTTCCTGCAGCATCTTCACAAGGTCCTTTGCTGTTGTTCTGGGATTGATTTGAACTATTCGCACCAAAGTACGCTCATCTCTAGGAGACAGAACGTGTCTCCTTCCTGAGCAATATGATGGCTGCGTTGTCCCATGGTGTTTATACTTGCGTACTATTGTTTGTACAGATGAACGTGGTACCTTCAGGCGTTTGTAAATTGCTCCCAAGGATGAACCAGACTTGTGGATGTCTTGGCTGATTTCTTTTGATTTTCCCATGATGTCAAGCAGAGGCACTGAGTTTGAAGGTAGGCCTTGAAATACATCCACAGGTACACCTCCAATTGACTCAAATTATGTCAATTAGCCCATCAGAAGCTTCTAAAGCCATGACATAATTTTCTGGAATTTTCCAAGCTGTTTAAAGGCACAGTCAACTTAATGTATGTAAATTGTGATACAGTGAATTATAAGTGAAATAATCTGTCTGTAAACTATTGTTGGAAAAATTACTTGTGTCATGCACAATGTAGATGTCCTCACCGACTTGCCAAAACTATAGTTTTTAACAAGAAATTTGTGGAATGGTTGAAAAACAAGTTTTAATGACTCCAACCTAAATGTATGTAAACTTCCGACTTCAACTATAGCTACCTATACTATAGGTAGCTGCCAAAATAAAGGAAACACTTGATTAAATGAGGGATGCAAAGTATATTGAAAGCAGATGCTTCCACACAGGTTCCTGAATTAATTAAGCAACTAACATCCCATGATGCTACCATGCTAGAAGAAGAGATCTCAGTGACCTTGAAAGAGGGGTGACAAAGGAGCATAGGAAGTTTAAAGGGTGTGTGTGTGTCTCAGTCACCAGACTCCAACCCAATTGAACACGTATGGGAGATTCTGAAGCAGTGCCTGAGACAGCTTTTTCTACCACCATCAACAAAACACCAAATTATGACATTTATTTTGGGAGAATGGTGTCACATCCCTCCAACAGAGTTGCAGACGCTTGTAAAATGTATGCCAAGATGCATTGAAACAGTTCTGGTGGCCAGTCAGTATCTGGTTTGACCACCATTTGCCTCATGCAGTGCAACACATATACTTCGCATAGAGTTGATCAGGCTATTGATTGTGGCCTGTGGTATATTGTCCCACTCCTCTTCAATGGCTGTTTGAAGTTGCTGGATATTGACGGGAACTGGAACACACTGTCGTACACATCGGTCCAGAGCATCCCAAACATGCACAATGGGTGACATGTCTGGTGAGTATGCAGGCCATGGAAGAACTGGGACATTTTCCGGGAAGAACTGGGACGTTGTATGCAGATACTTGCGACATGTGGCCGTGCATTATCATGCTGAAACATGAAGTGATGGTGGCGGATGAATGGCACGACAATGGGCCTCAGGATCTCGTCACGGTATCCCTGTGCATTCAAATTGCCATTGATAAAAATGCAATTGTGTTCGGTGTCCGTAGCTTATGCCAGCCCATTCAATAACCCCACCACCACCATGGGGTACTCTGTTCATAACGTTGACATCAGCAAACCGCTAGCCCATACGCCGTCATACACACTGTCTGCCATCTGCCCGGTACAGTTGAAACCGGGATTAATCTGTGAAGAGCACACTTCACCAGCGTGCCAGTGGCCATCGAATGTGAGCATTTGCCCACTTAAGTCGGATGACGAGCACACAGTTGAGCTTCCCTGAGATGGTTTCTGACAGTTTGTGCAGAAATTCACAGTTTCATCAGCTGTCCGGGTGGCTGGTCTTAGACGATGCCGCAGGTGAAGAAGCTGGATGTGGAGGTCCTGAGCTAGCGTGGTTACATGTGGTCTGCAGTTGTGAGGATGTACTACCAAATTCTCTAAAATGACAGTGGAGGCGGCTTATGGTAAAGAAATTAACATTAAATTCTCTGGCATCAGCTCTGGTGGACATTCCTGCAGTCAGCATGCCAATTCCACGCTCCCTCAAAACTTGAGACATCTATGGCATTATGTTGGGTGACAAAACTGCACATTTTAGAGTGGTCTTTCACAGGTGCAGCTGTGTAATGCTCTTGCTGTTTAATCAGCTTCTTTATATGCCACACCTGTCAGGTGGATGGATTATCTTGGCAAAGGAGAAATGCTCAATAACAGGGATGTAAATACATTTGGGCCAAAAATGTGAGAGAAAAAGCTTTTTGTGCATATGAAAAATTTAAAATGAAGTGTATCTTGAGGGGTACTTACTTGTAATTGTAATGTACCTACAAAGTATGTCAAGATTAGACAAAACTAGAGCCTGCAGAACTTGCTTTTTGGAGTGTGGTGTCAAAAAAGCAGAGCATCTCTTTATTACAGACAGACCTTTCCCCATCTTTACAACCATTGAATCTATATGTTTTGACTATGACAGTTTACAATCTAAGGTAACGGCAAGTAATTTAGTCTCCTCAACTTGTTCAACAGCCACACCATTCATTACCAGATTCAGCTGAGGTCTAGAACTTAAGGAATTATTTGTACCAAATACAATGCTCTTAGTTTTAGAGATGTTCAGGCCCAGTTTATTAATGTCCACCCATTCCAAAACAGACTGCAACTCTTTGTTAGGGTTTCAGTGAAATCTTTAGCTGTGGTTGCTGATGCGTATATGGTTGAATCATCAGCATACATGGACACACATGCTTTGTTTAATGCCAGTGGCAGGTCATTGGTAAAAATAGAAAAGAGTAGAGGGCCTAGAGAGCTGCCCTGCGGTACACCACACTTTACATATTTGACATTAGAGAAGCTTCCATTAAAGAAAACACCTTGAGTTCTGGCAGAGTTTGAAAAGCCATAACACATACGTTTTTTCAACAACAAGTTATGGTCAATAATATCAAAGGCTGCACTGAAATCTAACAGTACCGCTCCCACAATCTTCTTATTATCAATTTCTTTCAACCAATCATCAGTCATTTGTGTCAGTGCAGTACATGTTGAGTGCCCTTCTCTATAAGCTGCTGAAAGTCTGTTGTTAATTTGTTTACAGAGAAATAGCATTGTATTTGGTCAAACACCAACAGTTTGGTAAGAGCTGGCAGCAAGCTTTTAGGTCTGCTGTTAGAACCAGTAAAGGCCACTTTAGCACTCTTGGGTAGCGGAATTACTTTGGCTTCCCTCCAGGCCTGAGGACAAAGACTTTCCTCTAGGCTCAGATAAAAAAATATGACAGATAAGAGTGGCTATAGCGTCAGCTACCATCCTCAGTAGCTTTCCATTTACAGTAAGTTGTCAATGCCAGGAGGTTTGTCATTATTGATCGATAAAATCCACCTCTCCCACACTAACTTTACAAAATTCAAATTTGCAATGCTTTTCTTTCATTACTTGTATTCAACCAGGTACTGGAACCCCCTGCCCCGAGGTCGAACCTTCAGGAGACGCATCACCGTGTGTGCCGGTTGACTGTCAATGAGACGGGGGAGAGGTGGGTCCTGGAAACAGGAGACAACGCTGCGCTTCATGGATCTGCTTACCTTTTCCCCATCTGAGTGCCGTTGCCAGGCACGAAGTGGGAAGTATGGTCTCAGGTTCTGGGGTCGTAGTTGTGGGGCTATAGCGGCGGGACAGTGCATCCGGCTTGATGTTCTTGGATCCCGGCCAATACGAGAGGGAGAAGTTGAACCGTGTGAACATCAGGGCCCATCTGGCCTGAAGTTGAGACACTTGGCGGGGAAGAGATACTCCATGTTCTTGTGGTCGGTCCACACAATGAACAGATGTTCTGCCCCCTCCAGCCAGTGCCTCCATTCCTCCAACACCATCTTCACTGCGAGAAGCTCATGATTCCCCACATCATAGTTATTTCCGTGGCATTGAGGCGATGAGAGAAGAAGGCGCAGGGACGTAGCTTGAGGTCCAGGGAAGAACGCTGGGACAGGATAGCCCCCAATCCGACATCCGAAGCAGCGGCCTCCACCACGAACTGACGGGATGGGTCAGGATGAACCAAGATGGGAGCTGTGGTGAAGCGATGTTTGAGGTCCCGGAACACCCGTTTAGCAGCTGGAGAACACGTGAACGGAACCTTGGGCGAGGTGAGTGCTGACAGGTGGGAAGCCAGGTTGCTGTAACCGCGGATAAAGCAGCGATAGAAGTTGGCAAACCCCAGGAAATGTTGTAGCTGCACCCTGGATCACAGAGAACATCATTCACCAGAGCACAGCAGGGGCGTTGGTAAGGCCAAATGGCATGACCAGATACTCGTAGTGACCGCTGGCCATGTTTAACTACTTAGGGATCAGCAGCAGTGGTGTCGGTTTTGGAGAGTCTGGCATGCCCAAAGTAAAATGCCTGCCACTCAGGCCCAGAAACTAGGATATGCACATAATTAGTACTATTGGATAGAAAACACTCTGAAGTTTCTAAAACCGTTAAAATAATGTCTGTGAGTATAACAGAACTGATATAGCTGGCGAAAGCCCGAGGAAAATCAATCCGGATTTGCAGTTTTGTTTACCTTTTTCTCCTGTCTGCCTATGGGATTCAATGTTATGTAGGACTGAGACTGCAGTACCTATGGCTTCCACCGGATGTCAACAATCTTTAGACAGGGTTTGATGACGTTAGGTTGAATTAGAAGCCAATAGAAGAAGAACTTAGACGTGGACCCCCCGGAACTCAATAGAATGGCATGCGCGTTCACGGTCTCGCGCGCTCTGTGGTTTTTTTCCTTTATATTATAGTAAATATATATAAAAGGATACGTAAGGATACATTAAAAATGTTGTTTAATTTGTTTGGACAAAGTTGCTAGGTATAATTTGAATGCGCACGAGATTGTGAACGCGGACTACATTATTTTTCTTTCCTATCATTCACGTTATCGTCCGTTTAAAATATTACAGCAAATATACACAAAAGGATACCTAAGGATACATTAAAAAGGATGTTTGATTTGTTTGTAGAAAGTGTATAGGTATAATTTGTTCTCTTCACGGTTCAATGGGCGACTCAACGGTGGATTTTATGATCATAACGCACCTTTTTGAAACTTGACAACGCTGTGATATTGCCAAGAATCAGAGCTTTTGATGACTATGCAACACTTGTATATTGATGAATATTTAATAATTCAACTTTTGGATTTTGAATTTGGCGCCTAACATTTCACCGGGTAATTATCCCCAAGAGGTTAAGGCGGTCTTCCACTCGTCCCCTTCCCGTATCCGCACCAGGTGGTAGGCGTTCCGTACATCCAGCTTGGAAAACACGGTGACCCCCTGAAGCGGCTCGAAGGCCGAGGAGATGAGGGGTAGCTGTTTTTCACCGCTATGTCGTTGAGACCCCGGTAGTCGATGCACGGGCACAGGGTCTTGTCCTTCTTCTCCACAAAGAAGAACCCTGCGCCGGCGGGAGAAGAAGAAGGTTGGATGAATCCTGCAGCTAGGGAGTCCCCAATGTAGGTCTCCATCGCCTTGGTCTCTGGTCCCAACAGAGATTACAGTCGTCCTCGGGGTGGAGTTGTGCTAGGGAGAAGGTCAATCCTGCAGTCTAAAGATCAGTGCGGCGGAAGCGAAGTAGCCCGGGCCTTGTTGAACACCTCCTGGAGGTCCTGGTACTCTGCAAGAATGGCGGCGAGGTCCGGGGCGACTTCTGAGCCCCCAGGAAGACGTCCCGGGGCAGATTGTGCTGACTAAAGGCAATTGGCGTGGCAGAAAAGTGTGACATGACTGATTAAGACATCCCAGATGGATTTTGCTCAGGTTTTTGCCTGCCATATCAGTTCTATTATACTCACAGATATTATTTTAACAGTTTTAGAAACCTCAAAGTGTTTTATATCCAAAGCTACTAATTATATGCATATTCTAGCATCTGGGCTTGAGTAACAGGCAGTTTACTTTGGGCACGTTTTTCATCCAAACTTCAAAATACTGCCCCCTAGCCCTGAGAAGTTAATGAGCAGGAACTGGATAGCCTCATTGTGTTTCCCTGACACATGTAGGTTGATGGGAGTGGTGTTGTGGGGTGTTGTGGGTGACCTGGCCTATAGAGTAACCGTCCAGCACTCTAACATCCATAGGAATGGAAAGGGCCTGAGTGGGGATGCCCAGCTCAGAATCTAGCGTAGAGTCCAAAAAGCTCTCATCGGCCCCAGAGTGGATGAGGACCCGGAGCGATCTCGACTGGTTCCCCCACAGCAAAATGGCATGAAAAGGGGTGCGAGTAAGGGAAGAAGAAAAGTTCTCCATATGTCCCACCAGAGTTCTCACTCCTGCCGGTGAGCCTGGTTTTAGTGGACAGGTGGACACAAAATGACCACGAGTCCCACAATACAGGCAACTCTTGGTTTGGAGCCTGTATAGCCGTTCAGCTGGAGACAACCCAGCTCTGCCTAGTTGCATAGGCTCTGGAAGAGGTGGATCAACAGTCTTCATTGATTCTTTGGAGAACTCGGGTAGCCTCTATCCTGATGGTCAAGGAGATGAGGGAATTGCAATCCGTCGGTAGTAACCAGGCTGCAAGCTCGTCCTTCACAACCTCCGATACTCCGTGCAGGAACATGTCGAACAGCGCTTCCGTGTTCCAGGCACTCTCCGCTGCCAACGTGCAGAAATCCACCGCATAATCTGCAACACTGCGGGATTCCTGACGAAGCTGGAGTAGCTTCTGGGCAACCTCTCTCCCGGACAAAGGGGCAACGAAAAAACCTTCTTGACCTCCACCACAAACTCCTCCAGACTGAAGCATACGGCCGGCTGTTGTTCCCATACTGCCGTAGCCCAGGCGAGAGCCCTCCCGGACATCAGCGTGATGAGGTTACGCCATCTTAGAGCGGTCCAAGGGAAAGGAGGAGGGCTGAAGCTCGATGATGAGGGCACACTGAGCGAGAAATGCACGACAGGTGCCCGGCTCTCCATCGAACAGTTCCAGTCGCCTCTTCACTGTTGACGTTGAGACTGGTGTTTTGCGGGTACTATTTAATGAAGCTGCCAGTTGAGGACTTGTGAAGTGTCTGTTTCTCAAACTAGACACTCTAATGTACTTGTCCTCTTGCTCAGTTGTGCACTGGGGCCTCCCACTCCTCTTTCTATTCTGGTTATAGCCGGTTTGCACTGTTCTGTGAAGGGCGTAGTACACAGCGTTGTACGAGATCTTCAGTTTCTTGGCAAGTTCTCACATGGAATAGCCTTCATTTCTCAGAACAAGAATAGACTGACGAGTTTCAAAGGAACGTTTTTTGTCTCTGCTAGCTAGCCATCTACGACTAACTTACAGTCATGTCAAAAAGTTCAGCCAGAATAACAGCAAAGTAGCTGCATTTGCATTTGTTTAAATTGTTTTCTAGTGACATTTATTTGGATACATCCAAAACAAAAAGCTAATGAGGTGCAATTTCGCCCTGTCATAGAAAATGTGCTCACTCTTCAGGACACTGTTGTTCAGAGGAGGTAGCCAACATCACAGCTACCATAATCACTTCAAACTTGAAGCTGGAAAGACTGCAAACTAGCTGCACTTCTTTTGACCTTTTTTCAAATTGACATTTCTTTGTATATATCCATAAAAATGATGCCAGCCGATTCATGACTCGACTGCCTGAGAAAAGTTGCCTGTCTGACCGTCTTGTCCCGACACGTTCATTACTATGGGACATTGAATTTGACTATTGAAATAAGGTTGCAAATGTCGGAGAGACAGACAGCAAGGTTAATACAAATCTCCGCTGTTGAAAAATGTATGTTAGTCTAAAAGAAATGTGAGATAATGTCTGGATGCTTTTTATAGTGGAGATCAAGTTTATAAATTGCCTGGCTGGGCTGATGAGACAGTGGATTGCACAGTCAGAGTAAATAGGCATTTTAAAGTCATAGATGTAGCCGGTGGTAACTTGTGGAATAGACATCATCTGGAATGCGGTTTTAACCAATCTGTTAACAAATGCCATTATGGTATGGAAGCAGTATAAAGGTTCTTACATATATGCTGTGTTAGATGTGTAATGAATGTGTAATGTCAAGACTAAATAAGTGTGACTTGATGAAGTCTGGAAGGTCGGGCAGCTTTATGATTAGTGTGACCATATGAGATTAATGGTGTTTAGAGCATGTTCTGGGGTTGGACTGGGACCATAAATGTTGGGGGGGACCTTACATTTTTTAATTGAGACAGCTGGTTTAGATCATTCATGAGAAAGGCAGACTTCTCCAGTTATGCCTATATTAGAATAGAGACCTCACCACCAGCAACAAATACAGTTCCATTTCCAATATGAGAGAGAGGGGCTGTGCTGTACTGTAAGTACTGAACTGGTCTACTTGAACTACATGGCAGCTGTAACTTCTCTCTATTAGCTACAAACGTATTCATGAGTGATTTAGGGAACATCCAGTTCAGATGTTTGTGGCATGGACTATGTTTGCTCTGGGAGAGGGTCATTCACTTAATTTTATAGAATTAAAAAACAAAATAGCGCTAAAGTCCAGGACCTACCCATGCAAGTTATGTATACAGTAGTGTCTACTCAGTCAGTGTTATAAATGCTCGGGTCCTGTCGTTCCCATCCTCCCAGGTTTGGTCTGTTTTTATCCCTGCCATGTAAATGTGGTAGTAAGGGGCCAGATTCATGTGAGTTCATGTGGCCCACAGCTGCAGAGAGGAGTGGCCACCGAGGAATAATTACTTGGCCGAGAACGTCAGAAGCAGCTTCCGATCAGGCCGTGCAGTGCAGACATCAAACAGTTCCATTAGGGTGCTTGTGAAAGTGAAGATTCATGTGATGTTTAACTCTGTGAGTAATATGTCTGCTTATTGCGCTTTTTCCTTGTCATGTTTCCTTTTCTCCTCTATTTCCCAGGTCAAAACTACAGAGAATATCCCTGGGACCTGTGATCCCAGTACAGTGAAGTAAGTTCGAATGACTAATGAGCCAGACATGACAACACAGGTGGTTTGCTTCACCTATTTCCACCCAGCCATTATTCAATCCACCCATTCATTAATTTAATTTAATCCACCCACATCTCTCCATCCACAACCCCCAGCATCTCTGTGTAGCATCTTTCCGACCAACATTCTTCTCTCTCTCCGATGCAGAGCTGAGTGTGCCAGTCATGCAAGAATGCCCTGTGCTTTGGTTATTGTCCTAGCTGCTACTGATTTCCTCTGGCCGTAATCTGCCAGCCTCACATCCCAGAAACCCAATGGCATCCTCCTGGCTCGTGGATCAGTGTCATATGGTGTGCAGTCGGCATGGAGCTGTACAGTCTAATCCACTTCAGCCACACAAATTCACAGATATTTAAACATGCCCAAACAGCCAGGGGCTTACATAAAAAATACTTCTGCGAAACACTCAGTATTTGACTGTCTAATGTCACTCCTCACGGGGCAGGTTGTATATGATACACTAAACACAGAAGCTGGGGTGTTATGGGTGTTGAAAAGCTCATTAATCATGTAACTAGAGGAGTCCTTGTACGTCGTACGAAGGAGCATGCGGTGAGGATGCCCCCGTGGGTGACGAGGAGCAACCAAGGAGGCAACTGGACATTGACACACTTCCAGAAATACATGACACCTAGGAGAAGAGGGAAGAAAGTCAGAGACAGATTGAACCCTTTCTGCCCCTGTGGATGTTTGACAGCTGTTGGCACAGTGTGACTCTGCAGAACCCAGGGCATAGCAGTATTGAGGAGTCTGCGGCGGACGGCCATATTGAGACAGATGGTGATGATTCTGTTAACATGTGTCAGGCTACCCCTGCTGTAAAATAGAGTCCCCTCCCAGCTCTGAAGGATGGCATTTTGTTCAGGATCATTATGATGCAACATAGTCACAGTGTCTGGGAATGCCAATAGAACCGCCTAAGGACATAAAGAGTGGAAATCAAATCAAATCAAATTTTATTTGTCACATACACATGGTTAGCAGATGTTAATGCGAGTGTAGTGAAATGCTTGTGCTTCTAGTTCCGACCATGCAGTAGTATCTAACAAGTAATCGAACAAATTCACAACAACTACCTTATACACACAAGAGTAAAGGAATGAATACGAGTATGTACATATAAATATGTGGATGAGCGATGGCTGACCGGCATAGGCAAGATGCAGTAGATGGTATGGAGTACAGTATATACACATATATATGAGATGAGTAATGTAGGATATGTAAACATTATATAAATGGCATTGTTTAAAGTGGCTAGTGATACATTATTTCATCCAGTTATAATTATTAAAGTGGCTAGAGATTTTTCATCGATGGGTCGATGGCCGAACGGCATAGGCAAGATACAGTCGATGGTTTAGAGTACAGTGTATACATTTGATATGAGTATGTCGGATACGTAAACATTATATACAAAATTGTTTAAAGTGGCTAGTGATACATTTGTTACATCCAATTCCTATGTTTAAAGTGGCTAGAGATTTAAGTCAGTATGTTGGCAGCAGCCACTCAATGTTAGTGATGGCTGTTTAACAGTCTGATGGCCTTGAGGTAGAAGCTGTTTTTCAGTCTCTCGGTCCCAGCTTTGATGCACCTTTACTGACCTCGCCTTCTGGATGATAGCGGGGTGAACAGGCAGTGGCTCGGGTGGTTGTTGTCCTTGATGATCTTTTTGGCCTTCCTGTGACATCGGGTGGTGTAGGTGTCCTGGAGGGCAGGTAGGTTTCCCCCGGTGATGCGCTGTGCAGTCCTCACTACCCTCTGGAGAGCCTTACGGTTGTGGGCGGAGCAGTTGCCGTACCAGGCGGTGATACAGCCCGACAGGATGCTCTCGATAGTGCATCTGTAAAAGTTTGTGAGTGATTTTGGTGACAAGCCGAATTTCTTCAGCCTCCTGAGGTTGAAGAGGCGCTGTTGCGCCTTCTTCACCACGCTGTCTGTGTGGGTGGACCAATTCAGTTTGTCCGTGATGTGTACACCGAGGAACTTAAAACTTTCCACCCTCTCCACTACTGTCCCCTCGATGTGGATAGGGGTGCTCCTCTCCTGTTTCCTGAAGTCCACGATCATCTCCTTTGTTTTGCTGACATTGAGTGAGAGGTTATTTTCCTGACACCACACTCCGAGGGCCCTCACCTCCTCTCTGTAGGCCGTCTCGTCGTTGTTGGTAATCAAGCCTACCACTGTAGTGTCGCCAGCAAACTTGATGATTGAGTTGGATGCGTGCTTGGCCACGCAGTCATGGGTAAACAGGGAGTACAGGAGAGGGCTGAGAACGCACCCTTGTGGGGCCCCAGTGTTGAGGATCAGCGGAGTGGAGATGTTGTTTCCTACCCTCACCACCTGGGACCGGCCCGTCAGGAAGTCCAGGACCCAGTTGCACAGGGCTGGGTCGAGACCCAGGGTCTCGAGCTTATTGACGAGCTTGGAGGGAACTATGGTGTTAAATGCTGAGCTGTAGTCGATGAACAGCATTCTTACATAAGTATTCCTCTTGTCCAGATGGGTTAGGGCAGTATGCAGTGTGATTGCGATTGCGTCGTCTGTGGACCTATTGGGACGGTAAGCAAATTGGAGTGGGTCCAGGGTGTCTGGCAGGATGGAGGTGATATGATCCTTGACTAATCTCTCAAAGCACTTCATGATGACAGAAGTGAGTGCTACGGGGCAATAGTCATTTAGCTCAGTCACCTTAGCTTTCTTGGGAACAGGAACAATGGTGGCCCTCTTGAAGCATGTGGGAACAGCAGACTGGGATAGGGACTGATTGAATATGTCCGTGAACACACCAGCCAGCTGGTCTGCGCATGCTCTGAGGACACGACCAGGATGCCATCTGGGCCGGCAGCCTTGCGAGGGTTAACACATTTAAATGTTTTTCTCACATTGGCTGCGGTGAAGGTGAGCCCGCAGGTTTTGGTAGCGGGTCGTGTCGGTGGCACTGCATTGTCCTCAAAGCGAGCAAAGAAGTTGTTTAGTTGGTCTGGGAGCAGGACGTCATGGTCCGCGACGGGGCTGGTTTTCTTTTGTAGTCTGTGATTGACTGTAGACCCTGCCACATTCCTCTTGTGTCTGGAGCCGTTGAATTGTGACTCTACTTTGTCTCTATATTGACGCTTAGCTTGTTTGATTGCCTTGCGGAGGGAATAGCTACACTGTTTGTATTCAGTCATGTTTCCGGTAGCCTTACCCTGGTTAAAGCAGTGGTTCGCGCTTTCAGTTTTGGCGAATGCTGCCATCAATCCACGGTTTCTGGTTGGGGAAGGTTTTAATATTTGCTATGGGTACAACATCACCAATGCACTTGCTAATAAACTCGCTCACCGAATCAGCGTATACATCAATGTTGTTGTCAGATGCTATCCGGAACATATCCCAGTCCACGTGCTCGACGCAATCTTGCAGCATGGAATCAGATTGGTCGGACCAGCGTTGAACAGACCTGAGAACGGGCGTTTCCTGTTTTAGTTTCTGTTTGTAGGCTGGGAGCAACAAAATGGAGTCATGGTCAGACTTGCCGAAAGGAGGCGGAGAATAGCCTTGTATGCATCACGGAAGTTGGAATAACAGTGGTCCAGGATTTTACCAGCCCGGGTGGCACATTCGATATGCTGGTAAAATTTCGGGAGCCTTGTTCTTAAATTAGCCTTATTAAAATCCCCAGCCACAATAAATGCAGCCTCAGGATATGTGGTTTCCAGTTTACATAGAGTCCGATGAATTTCTTTCAGTGCCGTCGATGTATCAGCTTGAGGGGATGTACACGGCTGTGATTATAATCGAGGAGAATTCTCTTGGTAGATAATGCGGTCTGCATTTGATTGTAATGAATTCTATGTCAGGTGAACAAAAGGACTTGAGTTCCTGTATGTTGTTATGATCACACCACGTCTCGTTAATCATAAGACACACACCCCACCCTTCTTCTTACCAGATAGAAGTTTGTTTCTGTCGGGCGCGATGCGTGGAGAAACCAGGTGGCTGTACCGACTCCGATAACGTGTCCTGAGTGAGCCATGTTTCCGTGAAGCAAAGAACGTTGCAGTCTCGGATGTCTCTCTGAAAGGCAACCCTCGATCGGATTTCGTCTACTTTGTTGTCAAGAGACTGTTCATTGGCGATTAAAATACTCGGGAGAGGTGCACGAATCGCCCGTCGACGTAGCTTGACCAAAAGACCGGCGCGTTTCCCTCTTCTCGGCGCCGCCGTTGCTTTGAGTAGCCGGGTGCTATCCAGTCTATTGTTGTGTTTGGGTTAGCAAACCGAGAATCCTCTTTGGGAAAGTCGTATTCCTGGTCGTAATGTTGGTAAGTTGACGTTGCTCTTATATCCAATAGTTCCTCCCGGTTGTATGTAATAAAACTTAATATTTCCCGGGTAATAATGTAAGAAGTAATACATAAAAAAACAAAATACTGCATGGTTTCCTGAGAACGTGAAGCGAGGCTGCCATCTCTGTCGGCGCCGGAAGTGTGGAAGCTGTATGGCACAGGTGTGTGTGGGCCTTCATCCCTTGTCAGCTACCTCAGGTTTTTGAACCTCAGTACTTTATTTTATAGGGAGCAACCACAAGGTGCAACTTCTAAAAATGGTGCCTTTCCTCTTCCTTATGGATGCAGTCCAAAGAGCTGACAACATCGTCGTCTTTAAAGAAACCTCCACTGAAGTCTTAATACAAAACCACATATATAGTAGCTTGACTGGCCATGGTATGATTCAAATTGTGATGTTACACTAATGGGGCTTGAAAGAGCAGAGTACCCATATTCCACAGAGGTTTGCCTTTCATTTGTCAAAATAATGCTGCGTTTAGCAGGACCCACATGGACAGAGCCCAACCCCTTTCCCACCCCACTCCCTTCCCCCCACCTCTTGCTGCCCGGGCAACTGAGGCTCTTTTGTGCGTGTGCAGGAAAAGCCTGCGACCTGTCACCCTCAGCTCGGACTATAAAAAGTGTTTCTCATACAACTTCAAACCTTCTCATACAGCCGACGGAGAGGTGAGATGGTGTTTGCACCCTGTCCTGACGGGGCGGTGGAAAGGGCCTTTTTGCGAGCTGTCCTCTGACACGCCGCACGCCACCCACACAGTCCTAAGCAGGGTGTTATGGGTAACCATAAATCACACAGACCCCAGTAAATCCTGCCTCAGACACTTTACTGCCTTTTCTCATCCTCAACATTCCCTTCATCTTTATTCAATGAACGATTTGAATGTCCCGTAATAAGACGACACCCAGGTAGACATTTGTTGTGGGAGATACCATGGCGGAACTGTAATGGTTATAATTTATGAAGAGGGGCATGGGCTGCTGGTATTGCAGTGGATACAATATTATAACTCATGGGATATGAGAAAGACACAGACCTGATTCTTGATTATTAACAGTCTTAGGTATGACACTGTATGATGGCTGACTCACATACCCAGATTAAGCATCAATGCAGAACAAAGAGACCTTCACAGAACAGTTCATACACTATTCATGTTCCTTGATCAAATGTGATACAATAGGCTCTTTGAATAACTGCTAGAGGAATTAAACCCACAGTCCAATCTCAAAAACGATCTTGTCCATCAATGCAGTTCATCCAATAGTCTTTTTTAGATGAACAAATAAATATACTTTATTTCTGTTCTTTGTTATTTTCTAATTGTTTAAATGTTAACAAGATGTTCAAAAAGTCTCCAATTAATTGATATATTTCAGGACAAAGAACGTGTCTAATGTTTGTAAAACATTAGAACTGCTGTGCATTATACTATTGGTGTGCACGCCACATGAAAACGAATGTCCTTGCATTTGTATGTTTTCCTCCTGATCCCTTAGTTTATGGTTAGACCTTTGGTTAGTTCCTGAGCCTGATGACATGATGGCCGAAAGCTTTGTTCCCAGAGAGCCTGTGGAAAACCTCATCACAGGATTATAATACAGTAATTATCCTTTCAATCTGGTTCAGTGTGGTTAAATGTGAAGCCAAAACAGACCTGGAGAAAAGGCTCTCTCTCAACAAAACAGTGAGCAAAACCCACCAGATTTCCCTGAGAGTTGACCTTCGCCTAATCTGTCAATCAATGAACCACAACTGGAAATAATAAACCCTGTGTCAGAATATGTAACTTAAACAGGACTCTAATCTAAAGGTCAGTCAGTGTTGGTCTGTCCACTAAAGTTGTGCCGGGATTTTAAAAAAATTACATGAACTTCAGTTAAAAGACAAATTCATGGCCGGAGCGTTTCTGAATGGAAGGAACATTGCATCATTTCAGTAGCAGGGAAACTGATTGTACTCCAGCTGGTAAATAAGGAATCGCAGCCAGTGTTTCCATCAAGCCCCAGGAAAGCAATATCTGTACACACGAGATGATGACTTGAACTCGCAAAAGAAATGTGGGACTCAGTTGTTTTTGCTTCAGAATATACTGTATACGTGGAGGAGGGCAAGGGCTTGTAGTGTTATGAAACAACTGGTTAACCCTGTCACAGTAAAAGGGCAATAACCAACTGAGAAGATACTGACAAGATTCTGTGAGTTTTTTTGATTGTTTGGTATGATTCACTTAATGCTGTTGGGTCGAAATAAGATCTGCTGTGAAAACGATCTTCGTTGAGTTTAGTTGGAAGTGACCCGTGTTGTGCCCTGTGTAGAGGAGGAACCACTGGACAATGCTTAGAGGAAATGACTGCAGGAGGGGAATTAGCTCATGTTGTGTGCAGGTCAGGTATTCCAACTATAATGAATATAACAGGCAGGCTGTTTCTTGAGTGTTGGCTTCTTGATTTAGTCACTAGATACCTTGCATTGAGCACATAGAATAATATGTAAAGAAAATGAACGAATATGAAGAAAATGTAGAGAATTGAGGGAATTTATCTGAATTTTTAGCACATAATAACCCCATCTACATTTCTACTGGCATATTGTCAAGTCATCACACAAAACTAGTCTAATCATTGTATTATAATGGATTTAAACGTAATCGGTCTAGTCGTACCAGTTTCCACTGGGCACAAACTGGTTGAATCATCGTTGTGTCAACGTCATCATAGACAAACCTTGTATAAAATATGTTTAATTTGTACCTTTAAAACAAAGTCGCTATAACCAGTATCAGGAATGATATTTGTCACTGACTATTACCAATGTGCCATCCTCAAAATGGTTGTTGAGCGGTCTCCACTGAATAAATAGATTCACTGTTGCTATCAAAGTCATTCCAAAGGGTTGGTTTTGTAAGGAGTGTGTACTGGCGGTAGAGAAGTCAGGCGCAGGAGAGCAGCTCTGTTTTCACAACGGAGCAGTTTAATAACAAAAACCCACCGGAAAACAGAACAAACAGAATAAATGGGTAACATAACCCGTAGCACACCATACTACGTGCACAAGCACTTACATGTGGGAAACAGAGGGCTAATTACACAACATGTAATGAATTGAATTGAAACCAGGTGTGTGGGAAGACAAGACAAAACAAATGGAAAATGAAAAATAGATCGATGATGGCTAGAAGACCGGCGACGCCGAGCGCCGAGCGCCGCCCGAACAAGGAGAGGCACCAACTTCGGCGTAAGTCGTGACAGGTTTAACAGAGCAAATTAAATGTGACCATACTTTTTCACTTATACTGTATATCATCATTCTATTTAGGCATACAGTATATAACATTTGCAAAGTCATCAACAGCTATTGTTTCAATTCAACCCAGAATTCAACTAAAAATAGACAATACAATAGGCCTAGGGTTTCAAGCTCTGGTTGATTTCAAATTGATTGAGATTTAGTGATATTGAATTGCAACCAAATATTAACATTTGAAGGAGATGTATATTCTGCTTGGATAGTTCCATTTATTGCCACTGACTTAGTCTGGCTTTAATTCCAGTTTGTCTACACATTAAAAATGTATATGTTGGATTCACGTCTCCATCTCAACCCAAACTGGACCAGAATCGGACTAAATCAAATCAAACTTTTAATTTAATTGAAATGACTTGGAAACAACGTTGATTCAACCAGTGTGTGCCCAGTGGGGTGTTTCTCTTCTCAATTAACCTTTTCACGTGTGAGTTCCAAATATCTCAAACCGTTGCCGCTGCGTGAGTTTTTTCCTGCGTGTGATGTCAGAATGCTCTCACTGTTCCAAAATGTGATTGACAGTTACCCGCGCTTCCCTCAAACCAAGGCACGCTGCCTGCTAGTTATCTATAGGTGTCACGCCTGCTCCCGCTCTTCCCCCCTGGCGCTCGAGGGCGCCAGGCTCCCCAGCATTGCGCACTCCTGCCACCATCATTACGCACAACTGCCTTTCCCCCGCACCCACGATTATTGGACTCACCTGGACTCTATCACCTCTGTCATTACCTTCCCTATATATGTTTTGTTCCCCGCTCTGTTCCCTGCTTCAGCATTGATTGTCCTATGTCCTTGTTCACCCGTGTGCCACGCTGTGCCTCTCTTGTTACCTGTTTGTTCCTGATTAAATGTTGACTTCACGTACCTGCTTCTCATCTCCGGTGTCTGTCCATACAGAATGCTGAAGCCACCATATGAAGCATCTGGGAGTGCTGGCGTTCCGGTTGGTGGTGAAGTCTGGTCCGGGGGCTGACACCGATGGAGCCAGGGGTGCCTAAGCCAGCTCGTTGGGCTGTCACGCCCTAGCTGGCTCGAGAGGTTCTTTCCCCTGTTGGCTCGGAAGGCGCCCATCCCACGTCGGACCTCATCAGGTTTTTACGCCCAGCCGGCTCGTCAGGCTGCTACGGCTCCGCCGGATCATCGGGCTCCCACGCCGGCGTTGGTCCTTACCATAGGCTATGTTTCAACTTGTCAATTTCAAATTATTTTCTAACAAATTGTATTTTCTAACAACAGTTTGAATTGAGGTGTGATCCGGCTCCACGTTAACTCACATAAGAAGCAGCCTATTTCAATGCAGCTGACAATTTATGTTAGGCTTTACTGAGTCTGACAAAACTTCTCTCTTCAAGGAGTGCCCAAGCACTTCCCTAGTGTTTCCTCAGATCAAGTATGAAGACATTGCACATCTCTAGTCAGAACAGGCCTTTCCCCCAGCACATTTTCTGGCTGGCACCCGCATTGCCTTCTTGGGTGTTTTCCTTACAAATTGGACTTTGGACATGTGCATTCGTATCAAAGTAAGTCACTTATTTTCTGTATATCGTGTGGTATATACTGGTGACAAAACATGCATTCAGATTCTTGTATAGATTGTAATGGACACATATGATGTGTGTAAAATACTTTTTTGAATGTTGTACTGAGCTATTTGCCGGCTGTGTGTGGCGCCATGTTTGCTGACATTATACAATGCATTCTGGTTGTCACGTAAACGTCTGTCAGACCAAAGATGTCGTAACAAGGGATAGTTCACATGACTGACTTATGGTGCTTTCAAGACAACTGTGAATTCGGAAAAACCCTAGGTCAAATCATGACGTCAATGATCTTCAGGTCGGAAAGTCGGAGCTCCTGAAAGATGCCAGCGTTCCGAGTTGGAATTCCGAGTTGGATGACCGTTCAAAACTATTTTTCCCAGTCGGAGCTCATTTTTTCCAGAGTTGCCAGTTGTCTTGAACGCACTGAAGTCGGAGATTTCCCTGTTCCCAGTTGTTTTGAATGCAGCATCAGATTGTAATTTTGGTACCTCAGGGTTGCTAGCTCAGACCCTCAGCGTGTAAACTTCTCTTGTGTTTGCCCCCTATTGATTGATAAATCCCCGATCATAGTAATATATTCTGCATCATATCCCCCCATGATACCTTTGCTCCGGTTCTTGCATACATTGTAAATACATCGACGATTTGTAATATGCACAGCCATGCGCAGCCATCTTTGACTTTTATAGTGAATGGCATTCTGGGATTAGGGAGTTTTTGCCAAGTCAAACATTATCAAACATGGCTGCCATCATAAATAATTTAGCTGCTGACACAAATCTATTTTCTAAACAACATTACATTAGTCTCTTGTGCTTACCAGAGATATGGTACATTGTAAACTAGTCTAGTCTATCTGTTAGGTCGATAATTTATGTTTAGTTTTTTTGTCAGTGAAACCTGTTATTTAGACACATTTATTGCATCATACCTTCTGTTGCTACTGTTCCAATCACATATTTGTGATCGTACACTGAGATCGTACCTGAAGGGACCACTTAACAATGATCACAAATACGTGATCGTAAGCGTCAAAGGTACAAGTGAATGAATATTCAATAGGAGTGTGTGCATGCATTTAGTTACTGAGCTTGTTTTGGCTGATTTCATGGGGCTACAGATGACAAACAATCTGTTTCCCTTGCATTTGGGACTTATTTTATTGCTATAAAATTATCAACAACATTTGCTTATTTTATATAATTTTTATAATTTCATCATTAATTGGGTGACACATTAACTTTAGCTATGCATAATATCTCACCTCCATACGTTTCCATCTCCTCCGCTCTCTCCTTTATTCCTTTCTCAAGCGCGCAAACAGGCTGTCAACAGTCTAGTATCGATGTTCCCGAACACATTTTACTTGGTTTCCCAAATTAAGCTCTGGGTAGCTGCAAGAACAAAAATGCAGAGCCCATGGCATAGAGTTTGGGCGGAATTTCACCTATCCGGCAGAAAGAGTATGCTCCTCAAACAGTGGTTGATGCCTGGATCGAAATAAGTGTTCTTATAAATATTTCTCATCTGCTCATATTAAGCACATGCTCCGCTATAATATCGAAGTAGCCTACAACTGACCCGCGTGAAAGAGTGCAGATCCATTCCCTATTTGAGTGCACACAGATGCCATGTCTTTATTTCCCCTGCCCCTGTTCCTGCCCATTTGATAATGGGCCATTCTAAATCGAAATAAATTTGACATATTAGTTAAGACAAGATTAAATTGAGAATAGTATGATAGGGGGAAAATATGATCACTTGATAAGAGAAAGCTGTACCGCCTGAGGCAAGGAACAGAGCGCAAGCTTTTTTTGCTACTTCCTCAAATCGTCAATAGCATATAGTCGCACCATTTGGCCCATATATGTTTTGATTTCTAAGAGGATCTATGGTTTGTATCATTTACAACTAAAGTTGCCAAATAACTAAATCTAGCAATAAGGACCTGTTTCAAATTAAACAAATCCCCTTTATATGCGTACCTGCTCTGTAATGGGAAAAATATCCTTTCAATTTTATTCAGCTAAGTAAAATTATATTATTTTTACTAAAATAAAATAATGGCAAGGGACTTAAAAGCATACTGTATCTTGTCAGCTACAGTACACGAACAAGCCTATGGCATGGAGCATAGCCAGATAACAGGCCTACAGTAGGCTAACTCATATTCTGTCTCTTTAGACCTGACAAAAATAAATAATTGAATTATGGTGATGTTGTATATTACAGTGATTTATTCGACTTTTTAAAATGTAGATGTTCCAAATGTGCGCCTTGTACAGTTGAAGTCGGAAGTTTACATGCACTTAGGTTGGAGTCATTATAACTCGTTTTTCAACCACTCCACACATTTCTTGTTAACAAACTATAGTTTTGGCAAGTCGGTTAGGACATCTACATTGTGCATGACACAAGCAATTTTTCCAACAATTGTTTACAGACAGATTATTTCACTTATGCATCACAATTCCAGTGGGTCAGAAGTTTACATACACTAAGTTGACTGTGCCTTTAAACAGCTTGGAAATTCCAGAAAATTATCTAATGGCTTTAGAAGCTCCCAATTTACAAACGCCTGAAGGTACCACGCTCATCTGTACAAACAATAGTACGCAAGTATGAACACCATGGAACCACACAGCCGTCATACCGCTCAGGAAGGAGACACGTTCTGTCTCCTAGAGATGAATGTACTTTGGGGCGAAAAGTGCAAATCAATCCCAGAGCAACAGCAAAGGACCTTGTGAAGATGCTGGAGAAAACAGGTACAAAAGTATCTATATCCACAGTAAAACGAGTCCTATATCAACAAAACCTGAAAGGCTGCTCAGCAAGGAAAAGCTACTGTTCCAAAACCACCATAAAAAAGCCAGACTACGGTTTGCAACTGCACATGTGGACTAAGATCGTACTTTTTGGAGAAATGTCCTCTGGTCTGATGAAAAAATATATATACTCTTTGGCCGTAATGACCATCGTTATGTTTGGAGGAAAAAGGGGGTGGATTGCATGCCGTAGACCACCATCCCAACTGTGAAGCACGGGGGTGGCAGCATCATCTTGTAAGGGTGCTTTGTTGCAGGAGGGACTGGTGCTCTTCACAAAATAGATGGCATCATGAGGAAAGAAAATTATGTGGAAATATTGAAGCAACATCTCAAGACATCAGTCAGGAAGTTAAAGCTTGGTCGCAAATGGGTCTTCCAAATGAACAATGACATCTAGCATACTTTCAACATTGTGGAAAAATGGCTTAAGGACAACAAAGTCAAGGTATTGGAGTGGCCATCACAAAGCCCTGACCTTAATCCTATAGAAAATGTGTGGGCAGAACTGAAAAAGCATGTGCGAGCAAGGAGGCCTACAAACCTAACTCAGTTACACCATCTCTGTCTGGAGGAATGGGCCAAAATTCACCCAAGTTATTGTGGGAAGCTTGTGGAAGGCTACCCGAAACGTTTGACCCAAGTTAAACAATTTAAAGGCAATATTACCAAATACTAATTGAGTGTATGTAAACTTCTGACCGACTGGGAATGTGATGAAAGAAATAAATGCTGAAATAAATAATTCTCTCTACTATTATTCTGACATTTCACATTCTTTAAATGAAGTGGTGATCCTAACTGACCTAAGACAGGGAATTTTTACTAGGATTAAATGTCAGGAATTGTGAAAAACTGAGTTTAAATGTATTTGGCTAAGGTGTATGTAAACTTCCGACTTCAACTGTTTATACAGTAATATAAAAATATATATTTGAAGCTATATTTTAGAGACTTGTTAGTGTCTTTTGAATTCCACTGCCTGTTTATTGATTAATTTGTGACAGAAAAAGTTGGCATGGCAAATGCCCATCCCAATTCCACTGCAAATAGACTATTATGCTGGTTGGGTGTCATTTGGCTAATGTGTACATTTTACATGATCATTTAATTAGCCTAGTTAGCCAAGTTACTGACTGACTAGGATTATTGTTACTCATATTTTTTGTTGTTATTGCATTTCAGGTGGAGAAGGAGTAAGATCACCAGAAAGCAGCAAGCTGCCAGACCTCCAAAGGCCCCTAGAGGTATTACAGTCAATGCTTATGAACTGGATATTGTATTTTTGTATCAGCCGATGTTACAAAGTGCTATCCAGAAACCCAGCCTAAAACCCCAAACAGCAAGCAATGCAGATGTAGAAGAATTGCCCATTTATATCAATGACACTAACGAAATGGTTGGATTGTTCTGCAACTTGCAGTAAATGCTAACATGGCTTTGGTGATGAAAGGTACATAATGTATTTATTGTAATCTCATTATCAGGCCACTGCATGCTGTGACAAGGGCCTGGAAGGTGACACATCTGTTTCAAGCTGCCTGCCTGAATACTGTGGCCTTCAGTAGTACCTTCCCTTTGATTACAGCAAGAATATCTTTACCTCGGTCTCGTAGCCATTTAACATGTAATGTATGTAACCACTCAAATACATAGAAACCTCTACAAACACAAGAACTGACTTATATTCACTTGTCCCTGGCTGCGTTTAGACAGGCAGCCCAATTCTGATATTTTGACCAATCACAGCAGACCTTTTCACATCAGCTCTTTTTCAGAGCTGATCTGACTGGTCAAAAGACCAATTTGTGAAAGAATCTCAGACTTGGGCTGCCTACTTAAACACAGCCTATATGTCCTGTTCTTCAGTCTTGTCTGAGATAAATATTTTAGTTGGCACACTTGTATGATGTCCTTTATACATTAATACACATTTATTCACCCTGGATATGAGACTTGCATAGATTTTTGACCTTTTTTAATCATAAGCTCTAAGTGTTGTCTTGATAGATAAAGTCTGCATGTTGTCAGATGTTTAAGTTACCATAGTAATTAGCAAAAATGAGAACAGGCTAAGAAACAGTTATTGTTTTGTAATCTAATATAAAATTACACCGTTACAAAACTTTATTGCATTTGGTGGTCATCCCCTAAATTGGACCATTTTAAAGCCTTGGTAGTT
Source organism: Brachymystax lenok tsinlingensis (assembly GCA_030435695.1). Lineage (NCBI taxonomy): Eukaryota > Metazoa > Chordata > Actinopteri > Salmoniformes > Salmonidae > Brachymystax > Brachymystax lenok. The sequence continues at coordinate 40,512,642 of CM059793.1, read as the reverse complement.
GCGTACTTCCTCAGGGAACTGTCGATAGCTGACAACAGGATGGCAGGTTTTTTGATGTGCTGCTCTAGAGTTCCATGGCCCAGGAGACTCACTTGGGAATAGAGGGGTGGATACGTTTGTTTTTATAGAAGTCTGGGAGACTTTTAGTGGGGGGGAGAGCGCATGAGTTTTGGAGTGAGTACAGTAAATCCAATCCAACCAGTGGCCCTGGATAATATGCTATATGTCATTAAACAGACAGCCATAGTGAAGGAGGTTTACATAGTGCATAAAGTATATTACCACCAGCGGAGCTTACTTCTCTGTGCTCTGGAGAGATCACAGGTACAGTAGTTGGTCAGAAGGCTCTGGAGGTCCTTGGACCAGTCTGTAGAGAGATGGATAGAGGTACTGAATGCTCTTGAGAGAGCAAGCTATTCAAGCAGCTATTCAAACAAACATGCATTTTGGTTTGAATGTAGCCTTATTCTGTGGTTCAAGTTGTAGCTTCTTGTCTAAATTCACTTTCACTCCCTCTGACCCCTAAGCCCTCACCCCTGACCTCCCATTGGCACAGGGCCTCCGGCAAAACCCTATAATCAGTCTCTCTGACAGGGAGTTACTCCAGGAGTAGACAGGTTTATGATGCATAAGGCTTCAACACTCTGCATGTGAGTTGGGTATTAGCTAAATACAGTACATTTCTACATTTTGTTACGTTACAGCCTCATTCTAAAATGGATTAAATCGTTTTTTCCCCCTCATCAACCTACACACAGTACCCCATAATGACAAAGCAAAAACAGGTTTTAGAAATATTTGCTAATTTCTTAAACATAAAAAACTGATACTCTGTACTTTGTTGAACCACTTTTGGCAGCGATTACAGACTCAAGTCTTCTCAGGTATGACTCTACAAGCTTGGCACATGGGGAGTTTCTACCATTCTTCTCTGCACATCCTCTCAAGCTCTGTCAGGTTGGATGGGGAGCGTTGCTGCATAGCTATTTTCAGGTCTCTCCAGAGATGTTCGATCTTTTTCAAGTCTGGGCTCTGGCTGGGCCACTCAAGGACATTCAGAGACTTGTCCCGAAGCCACTCCTGCGTTGTCTTGGCTGTGTGCTTAGGGTCGTTGTCCTGTTGGAAGTTGAACCTTCACCCCAGTCTGAGGTCCTCTGCAGAAAGTGTTCATCAAGGATCTCTCTGTACTTTGCTCCGTTCATCTTTGCCTCGATCCTGACTATTCTCCCAGTCCCTGCCGCTGAAAACATCCCCACAGCATGATGCTGCCACCACCATGCTTCACTGTATGGATGGTGCCAGGTTTCCTTCAGACATGACGTTTGGCATTCAGGCCAAAGAGTTCAATATTGGTCTAGAGCTCTAGAGATCAGAACTGTACTTTTATTCGTTCAGAATAAGGGGAGACTAACAAGAGCTAAATATTGCAATAGCTGAAGGCCAAATACTCCATTTTTTTTGCAATACGATTAATTTAAAAGCAGTTTCGACTTTGAGCAATACAGTTTAATTTCATCAATATGTTATCTATAGACAAAAATATTTTTGTTAGTATAAGAAATCAAATATTATCTGATGGAATTGGAATAAATCGTCTGTGTGAGTGCAGTGTTACATTCCACTCTGATGGACAAATCATGAAATCTTTTGAAAACCAGTGCTATGTATAAACTTAGAAGAGCAGTATTTTAACTTCCTACATTAGTATTGCATACAATACAACTGTGACAAAAGCATATAATGCTAACACAGGCAATGTGAGTATTTCAATGGGCACAGAGCTTGGTTCTTTTGTAAATTCAGAAGAAAATCCCTCTCCACCTCCAGCTTGCATCCTTGTCTCCATGGCAGAGACAAGCAATGGGAAGAGGATGCTCTGTGCTCAGTGACTTGGCTGGTTGGGAGTGCTGCTTTCTCTCTGCAGTCATCTGGAAGGTGACTGACAAGACCAAACTTTGAGCCAGCCCTTGTTTCAGAGAGAAATCTCCTGGGAACCGTCAGACGAATTTCCCCTCAGTTCACAACCCTCACACATACAGGCGGAATTATCTAGTAGTAGTTATTCATTTCCCCCGCTGGCAGACTTTCGGGCTCTGGGTAGCTATTGTTGGGCCTCTATAGGGTATAGTTCCTAGTACATGACTTTAGATGCACAGCTCACTGACGTTGATTGTCAGAGGTGGACTGGGCCATAGCAATGTAGCAGCCATAGATGTGTAATGAATCAAATATGTCTCGACAGTATCCAATGGTATCCTTCCAAAGCGTTGACATTTCCAGCTATATGTTATGTATGCTCTCAAACCAACAATACATTCCATGAGAGACATGTAGCCCAGCCAGCACATAACGTTCTGAAAACCTTGTAGAGCTTGGTGAGAGCGTGGTTGTCCTATGGTTATTTTGCATATAACTTTACCATAAAGTTCTGGGAATGGTGCAGGATACCCAGCTAGCACATAACGTTCTGAGAACCATATGTTTCTTACGTGGGAATTTCAGTATTTCAGCATAACGTTTCGTGCAGGTTTCTTCTATTTAAAGTAATGTTCTCAAATTGTTCTGAGAATGTTAACTTCTTAGGGAGCGGCTCCCGAGGAGACGGTTTTGGAGAGTCTGGCATGCCCAAAGTAAAATGCCTACCACTCAGGACCAGAAAATAGGATATGCACATAATTAGTACTATTGGATAGGAAACACTCTGAAGTTTCTAAAAGTGTTAACATAATGTCTGTGAGTATAACAGAACGGACATAGCAGGCGAAAACCCGAGGAATTTCTGTCCTGGAAAAAGTGTTTTTGACACATTGCCTCATTTTGAACCCCTCCCTATTGAAAACAGCCATTTCTGGGAGTAAGATTGCAGTACCTATTGCTTCCACTGGATGTCAACTGTCTCTAGACAGTGTTTGGTGATGTTATAGTTGCTCTGGATGGTAATAGAAGAAGAATTTTGAACTGGTCATCGGATGTAAACAGAAGAGGATGTGCGTTCATGGGCTCGCGCGCACTGTGTTTTTTTCCTTTCCTAACGTCCAGTTTATAATCCGGTTGAAATATTATAGTAAAACTGTTCCTAAGGATACATTATCAATGATGTTTGATTCTTCTTGGACAAGTGTATAGGTATAATGTGAACGCGTTCTCTTCACGGTTCAATGGGCGAGTGGACGCTATATTTTATGATCATAACTTGCCAACCAAACTGAGATTTATGGATATAATAAATGACTTTTTCTAACAAAAGAACCATTGGATGTCTTCGTTGGACACTTGGGAAGCACTCAGCAGAAGTTCTTCAAAAGGTAATGGATTTGTTTTCGCTGTGAAATGTGTTTTGTGTGAACCGCGATGGTTTATGAATTTATGCTAATGTAAAAAGGTGGAGGTGCTACCCTCAAACAATCAAATGTTGTGCTTTCGCTGTAAAGCCTTTTTGAAATCTGACAACGCTATGATATTGCCAAGAAGCAGAGCTTTTGATGACTATGCAACACTTGTATATTGATGAATGTTAAATAATTCAACTTTTGGATTTTGGATTTTGAATTTGGCGCCTTGCATTTCACCGGGTAGTGTCGGGAAGTACAACTGTGATAAAAGTGGTTAAGAAACCACGTTCTTCTGTGGGAATGTTAGTACTTCAGCATAACATTTTCTACAGGTTTCTAGTTAAAGTCATGTTCTTAGAACGTTAAGAAAACGTTTCATAAAAACTACAATAAAACATTAGTAAGGTTAAAAGAACATTCTAAGAATGTTTTTAAAAACATATACATTTCGTTCTCAGTGACAACAAAACTATATCCTCTCTTGTTAAGTGTGTTCAGGTGTGTTGGCCGCGCCCACTAATTGGCCACACCTGATCTTAATGAGTGCTTGTTTCCTTTGAAATGGGTTAAAAAAACATGGCATGCCATCCTGGTGGCGTAGTGGACTAATACTATGAATAAACAACAGAAGGTCATAGGGGCGGCAGGTAGCCTAGTGGTTAGAGCATTGGGCCAGTAACTGAAAGGTTGCTAGATAAAATCCCAGAGCTGACAATGTAAATATCTGTCATTCTGCCCCTGAACAAGGCAGTTAACCCACTGTTCATAGGCTGTCATTATAAATAAGAATTTGTTCTTAAATGACTTGCCTAGTTAAATAAAGGTTAGATAATAAAAATAGGTTATAATCTCACTGACACTGTGCCTCAATAAAAAATAAATGTGTTTGCATGATTAATGCCTAAGCAAACAAATTTCCATGTGTCCTGTCTGTGCTTGGAGTTCAAAACAGCTAACCCAAACTAAGCTAGCAGTGTTATTAAAAGTCTTATGGAAGCATGTTCTCAGAACATTATTTAATGACCTTAAAATAACTGTTCTCAGAATGTTAATAAAACCTCCCAAGAAAACTTTCAGGGAACCATAGTAAAACATTCTCAGAACCTCCCTCCAATATAAAAATGAACATTCACAGAGCAGGCTAAATTTTCACTTCCTTTCACAGAACATTTAAAAACATTCAGTTTTACAGATCAGGAAACGTATGGCTTCGTTCCCAGAACCAATGAGAAACCAAAAACAACAACTTCCAAAGAACCAAATATGCTAGCTGGGAGGTTGCATGGAACAGTACAGAATATTACAAATATTCTTTATCATGCTTTTAAATTTTCAAGTGTAAAACATGTGATTATCATTACTTTCACTCAGGTGTGTCTGAGGATATTAGAGCAGTAACATTACTTAAATCAGTTCATGCCCTGGAACCCCTGTCTAAGTAATTACAGGTGTAATTTTACCAGTAATTGATGCTACTATTTTAAATAAAACCAAAGCACTCCAGAGCATCTATGAACTTATGCATATTTATTATTTACGCATGTTTATTATTACCATTCAGATTCAAAATAGCAAAGCTGCAGAGAGTGACGGGACTTCAGTCTGTATCATAGTTTAATCACATCGGTGTTAAAAAATTAAAAAGAATCCTTGTTGTGTCATTTCCGAGCAATATTTATTGGAAAACAGCATATTTCGAAGAACAGGCTTTGTGAGGCCAGAAATGATTCAGTGTTTATATCTTTTAGACTGCATTTCATAACTGGGCACAATCAAGACATTATACTGGATATGAACAGGGTCAAATGAGGTCTGCTGAAATTCATTTTTAACCTTTCAACAAAGGGCACTGACATTGGGATGCTTGGTATGCTACTACACCGGAGACACTGCCGCCTGTGTGTTCATTGGACACAACAGAACAGGCTTCAATTTAACTGATTTCACAAGCACAACCATGGATTAATATGGACCTGCTGAGTCAATAGATTCTGTTTCTGGTGGTTTCAGGTGGTATTTAAAAAAATAGCTTGTTAGAATTGGCATGGAGCATGGTGAGCTAATGTAGTTATTTCACTGACTGAATAAAGAAATACAAACCCAGCATGGTTACGAATGGAAACCATGTATTGCGTTAGAGAAAAAGTCAAGCCTCTATTAAAAGATAGTGGCAAGGCCAATGAAAATACATCCGTCTTCCTTGGTTTTACAGTGTGGCCACTGTTGTGGCAAGTGGGGGAGTGAGTTTGCTAGCGCAATTAGGTCCTCCAGTCATTAAATGGTAATTTGTCACCATGGAATACAATTATGTGTACCATATCCCATTTTAGCTGTACTTTCCGGACTTACTGTAGCCTACTGCATAGTCAAGCAATACCGGTTTACAACAAGCAATGGGAAGAGACCAGAACACCGACATTGGGGAATACCATCCTGTACGGGATACATTTGTACTGTAGTGAAGGCGTCTCTAAAGTAATGAAATAGCTATTTTATAGTCATGTGAAACGTCAATTGCTATGGAAATGCTGGTATGTTTTTTTTCTATGAATATGATGTTTACTGCAGCTATTGTGATAGATCCTGTGTGTAGCTGGTGTAGGGGAGTCAGGCGCAGAACAGCAGATATGAGTAACAAACATATTTACTCAAATATATTTCACAAAATACAACTCAATAATCATCGAGCCCACAATAACGGACAGTATCAACATACAAACAATCACTCACAAACAAACATGGGGGAACAGAGGGTTAAATAATGAACAAGTAATTGTGAGATTGAAACCAGGTGTGTAAAACAAGACAAAAACAATGGAAAATGAAAAATGGATCGGCTATGGCTAGATAACCGGTGACGTCGACCGCCGAACGCCGTCCGAGCAAGGAGAGGGACCGACTTATGCGAAGTCGTGACAGCTATGATGTTGAAACCATGGATTACAATTATCATCCTGAATATTAAGGCTACACTCACTTTATGTTACATACTGTACATAGACACTAAACCAGGAAAACGGTCCGGGTCATTATCTATTCAGACATCACACAATATAGGCCTACTGTTATTCAGTGTCACACCATGATTTTTTTCACCTGTCTTTATGGTTGTCTCCACCCCCCTCCAGGTGTCGCCCATCATCCTCATTATCCCCAGTGTATTTATACCTGTGTTCTCGGTTTGTCTGTTGCCAGTTCGTCTTGTCAGGTCTTACCAGCATGTTTTCCCGTCTCCCTGCTTTCTCAAGTTCTGTTCCCCAGTTTCCCCGGTTCTGACCATTCTGCCTGCCCTGACCCCGAGCTTGCCTGCCGTTCTGTACCTGCCTGACTTTGACCTGTTTACGAACCTCTGCCTGTCCTGACCCTGAGCGTGCCTGGTATTCTGTACCTTATGGACTCTGCCCTGGATCACGGACCTCTGCCTGCCTTTGATCTGTTTTTTGCCTGCCCCCTGTTTGGGTCAATAAACATATGTGACTCTGCATCTGGGACTTAAGTTCTGATAGTACGAACTGGCCATGACTGACCCAGCAGACTCAGACCAGCTCCATAATGCTGTCTCCCTGCAAGGAGGCACCATTGGAAAACACAAGGACTGCAATGTCTTATGGAGGGACTCCATACCCTGGCAGAACACCAAGACCAGACGTTCATTACATTGCTGGAGCCATTCTGCGGATTTCCTACTGGGTAGCAGGTCAGACCAATAATCTCCCAGCCTACCCCAGTTTCCCGAGAACCCCACTTACCTCCTCCGGAGTGTTATGCTGGAGATTCTGGAACATGCCGAGCTTTTCTCTCCCAGTGGTCCCTCATTTTCGAGCTGCAGCCTTCTTCGTTCTCCTCAGACCGCTTGAGGATAGCGTACATCATAATGCTGATGTCCGGGAGGATACTCGCCTGGGCTACGGAAGTATGGAAGCAGCAGTCTGCCGTCTGCCTCAGTCTGGAGGAGTTCATGGCGGAAGTTCGGAAGGTGTTTGATTCTCCATTGTACGAGAGAGAGGCTGCTCGTAAGCTGCTCCAGCTACGTCAAGACTCCTGTAGTGTGGCAGACTACACGGTTGATTTTTGCACGTTGGCGGCTGAGAGTGCCTGGAACCCGGAAGCATTGTTCGACATGTTCCTTCACAGATTATCAGAGGTGATCAAAGACGAGCTCACAGCCCGAGAGCTGCCCATGGACCTTGACTTCCTAATAGCCTTGACCATCCGGATCGATGGGCAGCTTCAAGAACGTAGAGGGTAGAGGGAATCTGTGCCCTGTCGCCTTCGTTTTCCCTCGATTCCCATCTCTTCTCCGAAGAATCACAGAAGAAGAACAGGAAAATGAGAGCATTAACTATGATCAACCAAGAATGAGGACTTATGAACATTTCCTGAAAGAGGTGGAAAAATTGAAAAAGGCTGACGTTGAGCCACAAACGCTCATTGAACCACACGACAGCATTTCCAATGTGTCAAAAACATCAAGTAAAACAAAGTATTCTAAGGCTGCTTCCTCAGTGTCCTCTGCACGCCTAAAAATTGAGGCAGAACGAGCAGCTCTACTAGCTACATTTACTAAGCCAAGAAGATGGAATGAACCAGGAACCTGAGGTCTACGAGGAACCTGAACCATCACCTGTTGAGTTTGCTGCATTAGGTGCAGTTCCAAAGACCCCATTACAAAGGGTTTTACAACAACCGACAACAAAGTCATCAAAACCTATTCAGAAAACAGTCATCAACCACACCCTTCAGCAGCCAACAGCAAGGTCTAGCAATCAACACAGAATCAAAACTGCGGGTTTCAGCCATAACACCAGCCATGATAACCTCTCTACTGTCATGCAAAGGCAGAATGAAATTGCTGACCTCCTTGTACTACAGCACAAACAGGCCACACTTCCTGTTAGGGAGATACCTATGTTTGACGGGGATCCTCTAAATTTTAGGCCATTCATGCGTGCATTTGAGCATGGTATAGAAGAAAAGACAAGCAGTCACCAGGATAGGCTCTATTACCTGGAACAGTACACCTCTGGTCAGCCCAAGGATCTGGTCCGTAGTTGTCTGCATATGGAAGCCAGAAGGGCTATGCAGAGGCTGAGGTTGTTAAAGGAACATTTTGGCAATGAAATCAAAGTCACCACTACTTACATGGAAAAGGCTTGGAACTGGACAAACATCAAACCGGATGATGGAAAGGGACTGGGTGGCTATGCACTCTATCTAAGGGGTTGCTGTAACGCTATGCAAGACCTACAGAACATGGAAGAGCTTAATCTTCCCTCCAACATAAAGTTGATTATGTCAAAACTTCCCTACAAACTAAGGGAAAAATGGAGGTCTACATCATGTGATATTTTAGAGCGAAGCCACCTGAGGGCCCAGTTCAGTGACCTTGTGAAGTTCATGGAAAAACAGGCCAAAATACTACAGGATCTGTTGTATGGAGATATTCAAGATCCCCTGTTCAACAAAAAGTTTTTAAAAACCAAAACAGCAGCTGATTTTAAACAGCAGTTGCTTTGCCACTGCAGTAGCTGTAGTGGCAGATTGCAACTCTGAAAAACCTCTAAAAGAGCAAACATCCAAGGTAAAGAGACCAGGCTCCTACCCTTCTGATGCTCCCAGTATCTCATGCGTATTTTGTGCTGGTGAGCATTTATTGGTTGACTGCCAACAGGTGAAGGCACAGCCACATGAATCCAAGGTTGAGTTTCTGAGATGAAAAGGCCTTTGTTTTGGCTGTTTGACGAGAGGACACTTAAGCAAAGAATGTAAAAGAAGGATGACCTGTCAGCGCTGTCAAAGAAAGCACCCCACTATCCTGCACATTGAAGGAAGAGCGATATTTATATCTCAAAAGGCAGATATGAGTAGTGTAGCAGTAAAGCGGGAGGAGACTGTCAGCAGTGCTCTTGTTTCACTGGAAACTGGTGAAGATACCGGGGCCGGTACAGATTGTGCACTTGCAATTGTGCCAGTTCAAGTAAAGATGTCAAATGGAAGAAAGTCTGTGTTAACCTATGCATTCCTCGATTCTGGTAGCTCAGCAACATTTTGTACAGAGAGACTCATGAGGCAGCTGAAAGCTAAAGGCAGTGAGACTGAAATTCTGCTACGCACAATGGGGCAGGAGAGTCCTACCAAGAGCTTTGAGATATCTGGATTAGAGATTGGCAATGTGGAAGGCGACACATTTCTTGCATTGCCAAAGGTCTACACCCAGAATAAGATTCCAGTGACAAGAGAGAACATTCCCACTCAGAAAGATCTCAAAAGGTGGCCATACCTAAAAGAGGTTCAGTTGAAGGAGATTGATGCTGACGTCGAACTCCTGATTGGTGTAAATGCTCCAAAGGCAATGGAACCATGGCAAATCATAAATAGCCAAGGCAACGGACCGTACGCAGTGAAAACCCTCTTTGGATGGGTGATGAATGGTCCTCTTAACAATTGTACCATGGCAGAAGAATTTGGGCGTCCTACGGTGATGGCCAATCGTATCACAATGGCTGACCTTCTTGTATATCAGTACAACCATGACTTCCCTGAGAGAGAGTATGAAGAGAAAAGTGAGATGTCAGCTGAGGATCGTAAGTTTATGGAGATAGTATCAAGCTCCATAAACCTCAAAGACTGTCACTACTACTTACAGTTGCCCTTTCGCAACAAAGATGTAGTCCTGCCAAACAATCATGACATGGCAGAGCAGCTGGCCCTAAATATTACCAGGAGGTTCAAGAAGGACAAAGGCTTTATGGAAGAGATGATAACAAAAGGTTATGCCGAGAAGGTACCACAAGAACATCTCTTCAGAGAAAAGGGCAAGGTATGGTGTATACCACACCATGGCGTTCATCATAAGCGCAAAGGAACAATATGAGTGGTGTTTGACTGTTCATCATCCTATAAAGGTACATCTCTCAACAGTAAACTCCTTCAAGGCCCTGACCTGGCAAACACGCTTATAGGAGTCTTGCTAAGATTTCGGCAAGAGCACATTGCCATGATGGCAGATATCGAAGGAATTTTCCATCAAGTACGTGTCCATGAAAAAGACTTAGACTTCCTGCGATTCCTATGGTGGCCAGATGGTGATACTAACAAAAGATTGGAGGAGTACAGAATGACGGTACATCTTTTCGGTGCTATGTCCTCTCCAAGTTGTGCAAACTTTGCACTGCGAAAGACTGCAGAAGACAACTGTGAGAGGTACGATGAAGAGGTGATTCAAACAGTCAAGTCCAACTTCTATGTTGATGACTGCCTCAAGTCAGTGGCCACAGAAGAACAAGCCATAGTTCTCACAAAAAACCTCAGGGATGTGTGCTCTCAGGGTGGGTTCAAATTGACCAAGTGGGTCAGCAACAGCCGCGCTGTGCTGGCTTCTATCCCTGATGAACACAAAGCCAAGCAGATAAAAGAACTGGACCTGGACAGAGAGAAGCTGCCTGTTGAAAGGGCACTTGGAATCCGATGGAACATTGAAAGTGATGTGTTTACCTTCCGAGTCACTGTCAAGAACAGACCCCTTACAAGAAGAGGTATTCTCTCAACTGTTAGCTCTATTTATGATCCATTAGGTTTCCTCGTCACATTCGTATTAAAGGCAAAGAAAATTCTTCAAGCTCTGTGCAAGCTAAAGTGTGGATGGGACGAAGTCATCCCCGAAGAACACTCTACTTCATGGAAGAGATGGCTCTCAGAACTGGACCAGCTGTCCAGATTCTAGATTGACAGGTGTATGATGCCTGAGAACTTTGGTCAGGTCAAGACCGCACAGCTGCATCACTTCGGTGACGCAAGTAAACAAGGTTATCTTCTCAGGGATCACTGGGGCGCTAGCGGGCTGCTCCCGACACTACCAGGTGAAATGCAAGACAAAATTCCAAAATTGAATTATTAAAAATGCACCAATATACAAGTGTTCCATACTCATCAAAAGCTCTGCTTCTTGGCAATATCACAGCGTTGTCGGATTTCAAACAGGCTTTACGGCGAAAGCACTACATTTGATTGTGTGAGGCTAGCACCTCACATATGTTCCATAACCATACCAGCGCGGTCGATAGAAAATGCATTTCACAGGGAAAACCTGTGCCTTACCTTTTTTGTAGAACGTCTGCAGAGGGCTTCCTAAGTGTCCAACGAAGACAATCCATGGGTATTTGGTTAGATAAAGTAATTTATTATATCCTTAAATCTCTGTTTGGTTGGCGCCTTGTGTTCAGAAAATCCAATGTGACGAGAACGCGTTCAACTATACCTATAAACTTTCCCTCAACAAAACAAAAACCAATTAAAATGCTTCCTTAGCTTATCTTTTATGAATAAAAGTGATAATCTTTCACTTGGATGGTCACCTAAACGTTATATAAGTCAAATAAAGTGGACCGCTCAGCAAAATGTGCGCCGAAAAACGTGCAACTGAGAAAGAGGTCCCCTGGCTAAAACTTCTCCCAATAGAACGCATTAGTTCCGAATCCATTAAACTTTGCCTATACACTGCTGACATCCAGTGGAAGCAGTAGGTACTACATTCAGGGTCCTGGTATAAATACTTTTTTATAGGCAGTGTCTCAAAGTGAGCTATAAGCCTCAAGAATGAGATTTCCGGATGGAAAAATCTCTGTTTTTTGCCTGCCAAATGACTTCTGTTACACTCACAGACAAAATGATAACACTTTTGGAAACCTCTGAGTGTTTCCTATCCAATAGTACTAATTATGTCCATATCCTAGTTTCTGAGCCTGGGTGGCAAGCATTTTACTTTGGGCACGCCAGACTCTCCAAAACCGACCCCTCAGCTGCCGCTGCCTAAGGTTTACAAATGGTATGGAAAAGGTCCACAACGCATTCATACTGGGGAAATCAAGAGTGACTCCACTCAAGCAGATGACAATCCCCAGACTGGAACTTGCCGCAGCAACATTGGCAGTGCGAGTGGACAGGATGTTAAGGTTGGAGCTCCAGATTGAACTTGAGGAGTCAACTTTCTGGACAGACAGCCAGTCTGTCCTAAAATACATCCGCAACGATACCAAGAGATTCCATACCTTCGTGGCTAAGAGGGTTGCTGTGATCCGTGACCTATCGAAAGCAAAACAATGGAGGTATTTAAACTCCAAACACAACCCAGCCGACGATGCCTCAAGAGGATTACATGTTGAAACTTTCTTGAACTCGAAGAGATGGCGCAAAGGACCAGAATTCCTGGAGAAAGAAGAAATTCAATGGCCGAAAGTCCCAGAGGAGCTTGGCTCCATCCCTCCGGATGATCCAGAGGTGAGAAAAGACATCATTGTAAACAGTACAAGTGTGGAAGAAAAGAGTCCGACCAGCAAACTGATAGAGTACTATTCAACATGGAACAGCTTGAAGAAAGCAATTGCCTGGATGTTGAAACTGAAGAGACTTCATCGACAGTTAACCTCTCAGGGATTGCTGGGGCGCTAGCGGGCTGCTCCCGACACTACCAGGTAAAATGTAAGGCGCCAAATTAAAAATCCCAAAGTTGAATTATTAAACATCCACCAATATACAAGTGTTCCATACTCATCAAAAGCTCTGTTTCTTGGCAATATCACAGCGTTGTCAGATTTCAAAAGGCTTTACTGGTAAAGCAGCACATTTGATTGTTTGAGGGTAGCACCTTACATATTTTTCCTATAGCCATGAATCGATTAGCCATCATGGCACACACATAACACATTTCACAGCGAAAACAAATCAATTACCTGTTGAAGAACTTCTGCTGAGGTCATCCTAAGTGTCCAACGAAGACAATCCATGGTTCCTTTGTTAGAAAAAGTAATGTATTTTATCCATAAATCCTCCATTTGGTTTGCGCGTTATAATCAGAAACGACAGCCTCCACTAGTCCATTGAAACGTATCCTTAGGAACACTTTTACGTATATTTACTATTATAAATCAACCGGAATATAAACTGATCGATAACGACGATAAAAAAGACACTGTCGCGCTTTGTCGGGCGCGCGGGCTGGGTACTGTTGACATAAAAAAGTAACTTCCTGGTTTGCTCTTCTTCTCTGGTCTAATTCATCCAAATTGAAAACTTACACTGTCTCGAGACTGTTGACATCTAAAGGAAGCGATGGGTACTGCATTCATATGCCCTTATATGGTCATTTTCATGAGGGAGGGGTTCCCAAATGAGCAATGTGTCAAAATCACTTTTTCCAGGACAGAAATTCCTAGGGGTTTCGCCTGCCATATGTGTTCTGTTTCACTCACAGACAAATGGTTAACACTTTTGGAAAATTCAGAGTGTTTCCTATCCAATGGTACTAAATATGTGCATATCGTATTTTCTGGGCCTGAATGGGAGGCATTTTACTTTGGGCACGCCAGGCTCTCCAAAACCGACCCCTCAGCTGCCACTCCCTAACAATTTAAGCCAGAAAAGGAAAGTTCTCACACACAAAGTTTAACAAACTCACTGAAGGAACAAATTGACAAGTTCAAACTGACGTTTGGAAAGGACAATCTGTCTGTGGATGACCTAGATGAAGCAGATAAGGTCATCATTCGATTTGAGCAAAGACAGCGCTTTAAACAAGAAATTGCACTCGTTGTGAAAGGAAAACAATGTGCCAAGAGAAGTGGCTCAATCTGTAAGCTTGATCCAATTGTTGACAATGGCATTCTGAGAGTAGGAGGAAGGTTAAGCAAAGCTGCTATGCCTACGGAACTAAAGAATCCTATGATCCTGCCCAAAGACTCCTACTCCTATCTCCAGACTGATCTTACTCGACATCCATGAGCAGGTTGGCCACTCTGGGAGAGGTCACATGCTTTCTAGACTTCGCCAGCAATATTGGATACCCTGTGCCAACTCCTTAAGAGCTGTGTCTTCTGCAGGCAGATGCAAGCTAGAGCTGGAGAACAGAAGATGGCTGACCTGCCACAAGATCGGGTGTCACCTGATTTGCCGCCTTTCACTCATGTGGGCATACATTACTTTGGCCCCATAGAGGGGAAGCGAGGTCGCGTTCATGTGAAGCGGTATGGTGTGATCTTTACTTGTGAGTCGAGCTGTCCATCTAGAAGTTGCTAGTTATCTGGATACTGATTCCTGCATCTATGCCCTGCACAGGTTCATCTGTCGAAGGGGCCCAGTAACAAGTATCAGAACAGACAATGGCACCAACTTTGTTGGAACACACAAAGAGCTAGGAGAAGCTCTGAAAGAGCTGGATCACAACAAGATTCAAAATGAATTACTGAAGGAAGGAGTGACATGGTCAATTAACCCTCCCTCTGGAGCCCACCATGGGGGGGTATGGGAAAGGTTGATCCGACTGGTGAAAAATATCCTCTATTCAGTCCTTAAAGAGCAAGTACTGGATGATGAGGCTTTGCAGACAGCCTTGTGTGAAGTTGAGGCGATTATGAATGACAGACCAATCACAACTGTAACAAATGACCCTAATGATCTAGAAACCCTGACTCCGAAACATCTGCTTAATCTGAAAGCAAAGCCAGTCCTGCCACCAGGACTATTCCAGAGAAGCGACCTATACTCACGAAGGAGATGGAAGCAAGTACAATATATAACTGACCTCTTCTGGAAGAGATGGATCAGGGAGTATCTTCCACTTATGCAGGAGCGGAACAAGTGGAACAAAACTAAGAGAAACTTCAGTCCTGGTGACCTTGTTGTCATAGTCGATGACACCGCCCCAAGGAACTCTTGGCTAATGGGACGTATGGTGGAGGCTTTGCCAGGGGCTAATGGTCTTGTCCGGAGCGTCATGGTTAAGACCAAGACCAACATCCTACAGAGACCTATCAATAAACTCTGTCTGCTCCAAGAGGCGGCGGAGTGAGACACACTGATACATACATACATACATACACACAGTGCTCCATCTTTGAATCACGTGCACCTCTGATTCGTTGATGTCGTACTCTTACATTATTTTTCGTAGTCATACATTTTTGAACGTCAAACTCTCGACATTTTTGGAAGTTGAACACCTGAACTCCGACTGAGATCTATGGACTCTTATCCTATATGGGAAATTGTATATTTGTATGTAGCTATGAACTGTAATAGTGCTCTGGTATAGAATGTTTTGTGTATTGGCTCTATGTTTGAATATTAAATCATTGTTGTGCATTCAGTGCAGTTAACAATTAGGGGCCGGTATGTTTGAGCCGATTTGGACAGATTTGTATAAAGGACAGAACATACAGAGCTCCATGTACGTTTGTGTAAATATATTAAATATGATTAAATATTGTATATGTATATAATGTATATGATGAAATATTAGGTACGTACCTTTATGATTTATATTTACCTGATTGAGATGTATTTATTTGTTGTTAGTGTAACTTAGTTTCTGGCCCCCCCTCTTGCCCATTCATTGTACTGTGGTAAGTGTGTTAGGATATGTTAGGAAGTGTGTTAGGATAAAGGCAGGAAGTTGGGCCTTCAGGGGGAGTCCTAGCTAGACGCAGCCTGCCCTGGGACTTCTTCCTGTGGGCTCGGAAGTTGCCCCGTACCTCTCTGTCATTCCCGGGACCTGGGCCACTTCACTTCCTCCACACCGACCCTATGACTGTGGGATCGACCTTCTTCCAGGCACCGCACTGCCCCGGGGATGACTGTACTCTCTGTCGGGTCCGGAGACCAAGGCTATGGAGACCTACACTAGCATTCAAAAGTTTGGGGTCACTTAGAAATGTCCTTGTTTTTGAAAGAAAAGCTCATTTTTGGTTATTTTTTTTAAATAACATAAAATGTATCTGATATACAGTGTAGACATTGTTAATGTTGTAAATGACTATTGTAGCTGGAAACAGCTGATTTTATATGGATTATCTACATAGGCGTAGAGAAGCCCATTATCAGCAACCATCACTCCTGTGTTCCAATGGCATGTTGTGTTAGCTAATCCAAGTTTATAATTTTAAAAGGCTAATTGATCATTAGAAAACCATTCTTCAATTATGTTAGCACAGCTGAAAACTGTTGTGCTGATTTACAGCTGATTTACGCAATAGAACTGGCCTTCTTTAGACTAGTTGAGTATCTGGAGCATCAGCATTTGTGGGTTCGATTACAGGCTCAAAATGGCCAGAAACAAATAACTTTCTTCTGAAACTCGTCAGTCTATTCTTGTTCTGAGAAATGAAGGCTATTCCATGCGAGAAATTGCCAAGAAACTGAAGATCTTGTACAACGCTGTGTACTATGCCCTTCACAGAACAGTGCAAACTGACTTTAACTACCTAGGGAGCAATGGGGCGCTACCCGTTGAAATGTAAGGCGCCAAATTCAAAATCCAAAAGTTGAATTATTAAACATTCATTAATATACAGGTGTTGCATAGTCATCAAAAGCTCTGATTCTTGGCAATATCACAGCGTTGTCAGATTTCAAAAAGGCTTTACGGCGAAAGCACAACATTTGATTGTTTGAGGATAGCCCCTCTCATATTTTATGCATTAGCATAAATCCATAACCAACGCGGGTCTCACAAAACGCATAAAATCGCTAATATAAAATCCCTTACCTTTTGATGAACGTCTGCTGAGGGCTTCCCAAGTGTCCAACGAAGACAATCCATGCTTCTTTTATTAGAAAAAGTAATTTATTATATCCATAAATCTCAGTTTGGTTGGCGCGCGTTATGTTCATAAAATCCACCGTTGAGTCGCCCATAGAACCGTGAAGAGAACGCGTTCAAATTATACCTATCATATTTCTCCAAACAAATCAAACATAATTTTTAATGTTTCCTTAGGTATTATTTGATGTATATTTACTATAATATTTCAACCGGATTGTAGCCTGACTGATAAGAAAGGAAAATAAAAGTGAGGCGCGCTCTCTCGTTCTCGTGAACGGAAAAAGTATTTCTCATTTCCACTTCAGTAAATCTTCTTCTATAGGGTTCCTTTTAGCCCTATTGTTTTGAAACCCTGTCTAAAGTCTGTTGACATCCTGTGGAAGCCATAGGTACTGCAGTCTCAGTCCTACATGGAGAAAAAGGTCATTTACAGGTTTTCGCCTGCTATATCACTTCTGTTATACTCACATACATTATTTTAAGACTTTTAGAAACCTCAGAGTGTGAGATATGACTTTTTCTATGCAACTTTGCCTGTATTGAACTCTGTATTGTTCATTCTGACCAGACAGGTTTTTTACATGGACGATACATTGGAGACAATATACGACAACTACTAGAAATAATAGAACAACATAAAACATCTAAGAAGTCAGGCTTGGTATTCATAGCAGATTTTTAAAAGGCCTGGAATTGATATATAAATGCCTGGATTTTTTATTTTAAGAGTCTCTTATTCAATGGGTAAAAGAAATGTACAGCAACCCCAGGTGTACAATGGTAAATACATGTACTTCTCAGAGAGTTTTGAACCAACAATTAAAGGGCCATTTTCTCAAAAGTGAGGTTACAAGTTTATCAACTTTCAAAGCAGAATTACTTTCCCATTGTTCCTCAACAGTAGCGTATGATTTACCATTTTCTAGCTCTGAGTCGCTCCTTATTATTGACTCAAGACATTTCAGCTTTTCATTTTAAATTAATAAAATAAAATTAAGCATAATTCCACTTTGACATTATGGGGTATTGTGTGTAGGCCAGTAACAAAAAAATCTGAACTTAATA
Source organism: Brachymystax lenok tsinlingensis (assembly GCA_030435695.1). Classification (NCBI taxonomy): domain Eukaryota; kingdom Metazoa; phylum Chordata; class Actinopteri; order Salmoniformes; family Salmonidae; genus Brachymystax; species Brachymystax lenok. Next base: position 40,494,651 of record CM059793.1, on the reverse strand, counting down.
CATTTTCAATTCAGGCTGTAACACAACAAAATGTGGAAAAAGTAAAGGAGTGTGAATACTTTTTTCCACCGCCCCCCTTCTTCGGATGACATAAATAAACATTGTTTTTACAGGGGTGTGAATACTTTCTGAAGGCACTGAAAACCAGTTTCATTTGAGGACCTATGTTGACAGCTGCACCATACAGACTGCAAAATAGCTGTAAAGAGGCTTTTTCTGTACCGATTCCTTGGCATTGGGTGTATGAGCTGATATATAAAACGATACAAGATTCAACACTTTGTGCTTTTCAGCTGAAATTGATGTACAGAATTTTTGCCATCAAAAAGTTTTTCATATTTGGAGCATACAACCAACGCAGATACTGAATCAATAAAATGACAGTCAAAAATAAACAAAAATGACACAAAATAATTGGGGATTTGTATTGTCCTTTTGTCTTTTGTTAACGTTTTTGTTTTGTTGTTGTTTTCCTTTTGTTCTTATCTCTTTTTTTTTTATTGGTCGTTGTTTGGTTGGATTGCACAGGGATTGTGGCTCAGAGATGGGGGGGATTGGGGAAGGGGAATTGGAGGGGGAAGTTTTCTAGGGGGGTGGGGGTCTTGGATAGTTGAGCAGCTTCACTGCAGGTGGATTGTGTTTTAAAATTCAATAATATTATTATTATTGTAATATATACAGTGGGGCAAAAAAAGTATTTAGTCAGCCACCAATTGTGCAAGTTCTCTCACTTAAAAAGATGAGAGAGGCCTGTAATTTTCATCATAGGTACACTTCAACTATGACAGACAAAATGAGAAAATGAGGAAAAAATTTGGAAAAAATCCAGAAAATCACATTGTAGGATTTTTAATGAATTTATTTGCAAATTATGGTGGAAAATAAGTATTTGGTCACATACAAACAAGCAAGATTTCTGGCTCTCACAGACCTGTAACTTCTTTAAGAGGCTCCTCTATTCTCCACTCGTTACCTGTATTAATGGCACCTGTTTGAACTTGTTATCAGTATAAAAGACACCTGTCCACAACCTCAAACAGTCACACTCCAAACTCCACTATGGCCAAGACCAAAGAGCTGTCAAAGGACACCAGAAACAAAATTGTAGACCTGCACCAGGTTGGGAAGACTGAATCTGCAATAGGTAAGCAGCTTGGTTTGAAGAAATCAACTGTGGGAGCAATTATTAGGAAATGGAAGACATACAAGACCACTGATAATCTTCCTCGATCTGGGGCTCCACGCAAGATCTCACCCCGTGGGGTCAAAATGATCACAAGAACGGTGAGCAAAAATCCCAGAACCACACGGGGGGACCTAGTGAATGACCTGCAGAGAGCTGGGACCAAAGTAATAAAGCCTACCATCAGTAACACACTACGCCGCCAGGGACTCAAATCCTGCAGTGCCAGACGTGTCCCCCTGCTTAAGCCAGTACATGTTCAGGCCCGTCTGAAGTTTGCTAGAGAGCATTTGGATGATCCAGATGAGGATTTGGAGAATGTCATATGGTCAGATGAAACCAAAATAGAACTTTTTGGTAAAAACTCAACTCGTTGTGTTTGGAGGACAAAGAATGCTGAGTTGCATCCAAAGAACACCATACCTACTGTGAAGCATGGGGGTGGAAACATCATGCTTTGGGGCTGTTTTTCTGCAAAGGGACCAGGACGACTGATCCGTGTAAAGGAAAGAATGAATGGGGCCATGTATCGTGAGATTTTGAGTGAAAACCTCCTTTCATCAGCAAGGGCATTGAAGATGAAACGTGGCTGGGTCTTTCAGCATGAAAACCTTGTGAAGACTTACAGAAAACGTTTGACCTCTGTCATTGCCAACAAAGGTTATATAACAAAGTATTGAGATAAACTTTTGTTAATTTTCCACCATAATTTGCAAATAAATAAATTGAAAATCCTACAATGTGATTTTCTGGATTTCTTTTTCTCATTTCGTCTGTCATAGTTGAAGTGTACCTATGATGAAAATTACAGGCCTCTCTCATCTTTTTAAGTTGGAGAACTTGCACAATTGGTGGCTGACTAAATACTTTTTTGCCCCACTGTATATAATCAATGTGTAAGTCCAAAAATGGATGTAACAACTAAGGATTCTGGCTTTAAGTTACTGTACAGTATGTTATTCAATACTCGCAATGCATGTTTGAGGGGATGAGTCCGGTTATGAAACTGTTCCCCACCTGTTGAATACCTCTAAGCTATCAGCACTATCAGTACTACTACAGTACGTTCTAAAATTAAATATGATTGATATTTCTGTAACTGATGTCTTTCCCATAAAACACAGGAACACAAACATTTTGTCTTTCTCGTAAATCATGAAATGTGATTTAACAAAAATTGTTTGATTTCCATAATGGGTCTTTGAAAAAATCTAATTTGCCTAGCAGAATCTGGAATACATGAGGAGAGTTTTCTTTGGCTTCTCATAGTAATGGTTTGAGGTAGGATTCCGATGTTTACCACTCAAATTTGGCGCAAATGTGCAGTTATTGTTTTACATGCTGTATTTGTTGTCATCCTTATCTCAACTAACACTAGCTGAACCGTACAAGCAACACTTACAGTAGTTCAACCCAATGGTAACTTGAAAGTATTCTTAAGTGTTTTCAACCCATACTGTCAATTTCACTTGAGAATTATATTTTTCTAAAATTCACTTTACTTCTTTAACCCCCAGCTCTTATAGAATTTTTGTTCTGAGCTGAATGTCTTGCATTGTATCCTTCTGATTTGGGTGAATGCACTTTTAGGAGAAGTTGCTCCCTCAACAAAATTATACCATATGTTATGATATTACATTTCCATAAAATCCAAATTTAGGCCATGATGAAGAAGTGCAACCAGCAACAGCTCTGAAAAAACAAATAACTAGTTACAATTCCATGAAAGACCACTATTTAACATGTAGACAAATTAATACTGGTGGCATGTTTTCATCTGGGAGTGATCATCCATTTTAGCTTTAGCCTGACCGTGATGACAAATAGCCACTCACTATTTTCTTTCCCCTTGTCTCAGTGTTTTTCTACCGCCCCATGCAACAACAGTGGAAACTTGAACTTCTTGCATGGTGCGAATTACTCATAAATTTGATGAATGCTGCTTCAGCTTAATGCACATAACCCTTATCATACTGTTCCCAGATGTTCTCTCTAAACTATATAGACTTGCCTCTACTGATTTAGGCACAAATAAATGTCAAGAGAGAAGAGCATTATTCTCTTTACGCAAAAGGTTCAATCAAAATACCACAAGAATCAGACCTTCCCTGAATCACGAGCACAGTACAATTTAGCAGTGACACTTTACTTTTAAAGTAAAAAGTGAAGTTTCTTAAGCAGGCATTCATGAAATGAAGATACCCCATGTTCTTTTGTGGATGCAGTCGACCCCGCCCATGATGACTCATTCACCCTCTTTGGCCCAAATTATGAATCCCCAGAGAGGCTCTGGTCTCCCTTGTCATTCCTGAGCTAAATCAGGACCAGTACTACTCCCCTGATTACACACTCATTCATCTCACTTCACACACTCGCTGACATTTTATTTCCAGAATTCTCTATTGGAATGCTCTAAGAGCTTGTCAGGATTGAACTTTTGGGAATATGATATGCACATACCCAGTGTCCAAAACAGGACAGCACCTACAGTGTTTCATTTTTTTCTGGCATATTACGAACATTGTGATATTTCTATGTACTTTACGTGCAAGTGTAAATCTGATATGCATGTTAATTTGTCAGAACACTCTAAATACAGGAAAATGCTGCAGTTGTTGTGGGCAGCTGTACTGTCCACACACTGAAGTTTGGTTGCTACTCACAAAGATACAATAGACGAAGCCGCCAGGTGGGTAAATACTAGACCGGATTTATGCAGCTCTGATTGTGGGAAGAGAAGCATCATAATTATTACCTGAATGCACCCACTCTGGAAAACAGCAGAGCCAGTCATTCACAGGCATCAGCAGTCTCCTCATTCAGAGCAGCTGGCTTGTAGGAGTCCCCTTAATGAGACTGGGTGCATGTCTTTGGCCAGCTCTGAAGTGTTATGGGTGGCTGCCATTCTCATGACGGGAGGCCACATCCAATACAAGCTGCTATTCTTCAAAATGAAAGAAATCCACAATTAATTATGCTAATCGTATTGTCGAGCTGGTTGCTCTCATCCACTCTTCCAAAGTATTAGTCCCATTGAGGAATGTGTACAAGTGAAAGGATGGCCAATTTGACCTCGGAACGAGCATTCATCCAGGCCTGAGAGGGAATGTGCAAATCTGGAGGAGCTAAGAAGAATCTCAAGGGGAGCAAAAAGTTTTCGAAGACAAGTTGTCTGGGAACCTACACATTTCCCCTTTTCATCAGTCAACTTACCATAACTTGTGAGTTTAATGACTTAATTCTAATGCTGAAAGACAGTTTATGCCTCAGCAATGAATAGACTCCATATGGCCCACTACTCGGTACACAATACATCTAGCATACAGTATGCTGTAGAGTGTCACAGAGGTGGAGATGAAACAAACCTACCCACATGCTCATTCCATTACATGTACAGTATGTCATATGTTAGTCTGTCAAACAACAGATGCTGGTATCCAAAGCAACTTTCAGTAAAGTGAATGCATTCATTTTTAGCATGTCTACAGTATGTCATCCTTACAGGAATTTAACCCACCACCTTTGCCTAGTCAACGCCACAGTCTTACCAACTGAGCCACGTTCACACAGTACATTGTACTGACTATTTTGCAGGGCACCTAGCGATCTGTGCAGTTCCATTATCTTGTCAGTCATGTTTCAGTAGTTTGGACCAGTTTGGACACACTCAAAAAAAAAAAAAAATATATATATCTATATATATACAGTGGGGCAAAAAAGTATTTAGTCAGCCACCAATTGTGAAAGTTCTCCAACTTAAAAAGATGAGAGAGGCCTGTAATTTTCATAGGTACACTTCAACTATGACAGACGAAATGAGAAAAAGAAATCCAGAAAATCACATTGTAGGATTCTTAAAATGTATTTAATTGCGAATTATGGTGGAAAATAAGTATTTGGTCAATAACAGAAGTTTATCTCAATACTTTGTTATATACCCTTTGTTGGCAATGACAGAGGTCAAACGTTTTCACAAGGTTTTCACACACTGTTGCTGGTATTTTGGCCCATTCCTCCATGCAGATCTCCTCTAGAGCAGTGATGTTTTGGGGCTGTCGCTGGGCAACACGGACTTTCAACTCCCTCCAAAGATTTTCTATGGGGTTGAGATCTGGAGACTGGCTAGGCCACTCCAGGACCTTGAAATGCTTCTTAAGCCACTCCTTCGTTGCCGGCGGTGTGTTTGGGATCATTGTCATGCTGAAAGACCCAGCCACGTTTCATCTTCAATGCCCTTGCTGATGGAAGGAGGTTTTCACTCAAAATCTCACGATACATGGCCCCATTCATTCTTTCCTTTACACAGATCAGTCGTCCTGGTCCCTTTGCAGAACAACAGCCCCAAAGCATGATGTTTCCACCCCCATGCTTCACAGTAGGTATGGTGTTCTTTGGATGCAACTCAGCATTCTTTGTCCTCCAAACACGACGAGTTGAGTTTTTACCAAAAAGTTATATTTTGGTTTCATCTGACCCATATGACATTCTCCCAATCCTCATCTGGATCATCCAAATGCTCTCTAGCAAACTTCAGACGGGCCTGAACATGTACTGGCTTAAGCAGGGGGACACGTCTGGCACTGCAGGATTTGAGTCCCTGGCGGCGTAGTGTGTTACTGATGGTAGGCTTTGTTACTTTGGTCCCAGCTCTCTGCAGGTCATTCACTAGGTCCCCCCGTGTGGTTCTGGGATTTTGCTCACCGTTCTTGTGATCATTTTGACCCCACGGGTGAGATCTTGCGTGGAGCCCCAGATCGAGGAAGATTATCAGTGGTCTTGTATGTCTTCCATTTCCTAATAATTGCTCAAACAGTTGATTTCTTCAAACCAAGCTGCTTACCTATTGCAGATTCAGTCTTCCCAACCTGGTGCAGGTCTACAATTTTGTTTCTGGTGTCCTTTGACAGCTCTTTGGTCTTGGCCATAGTGGAGTTTGGAGTGTGACTGTTTGAGGTTGTGGACAGGTGTCTTTTATACTGATAACAAGTTCAAACAGGTGCCATTAATACAGGTAACGAGTGGAGGACAGAGGAGCCTCTTAAAGAAGAAGTTACAGGTCTGTGAGAGCCAGAAATCTTGCTTGTTTGTATGTGAACAAATACTTATTTTCCACCATAATTTGCAAATAAATTCATTAAAAATCCTACAATGTGATTTTCTGGATTTCTTTTCCTCATTTTTGTCTGTCATAGTTGAAGTGTACCTATGATGAAAATTACAGGCCTCTCTCATCTTTTTAAGTGAGAGAACTTGCACAATTGGTGGCTGACTAAATACTTTTTTGCCCCACTGTATACCCATTGATTCTTAAAGAATATAACTTGTAAATGCCTCATGAGCTTAGTTCAACTGTCTTACCCCATCAGAACCCAAAATATAAGTTTGTTTTTCACCAGTGTTTGCAAACGAAGTAAACACAAACAAACACTGTATAGCCACAAAACATGGTTAAAACTATAATTGTCCTATCATGAGTGGTCAGTCCTTGCATTCGTGGCTCTGTCTATGAATTTGAGAGTGGTTACAGCCCCATCCCTCAGCTTTTTAAAAAATAAAAACAGAGGTGTGGTGCCTGCTTTGTTATTATTTCAATTAAGGATTCTAGCTTTAACTTGGTGGTACTCAATGGGTCAAATGTGAAAGCAGTTTAGCAGAGCCTTATTCTAAAGATGATATGTCATCTTGATAAAGCTCTTCTATTCAAACTGTTTGAGGCCGAATAGGAATTAGATTCTCTCGCTAAAACCTTTCACCCTGACTTCTGCACAATATCACATAACAGAACAGAATGAGTTTCTGCTTTAAGTGCACAACACCATTTATAATGAACAAAACCGTCTCAAAGTTACAGAAAACCAAACACACTAAAAGCTCTTGGTTGTGCTTATGTTGGACTGTAGACTCTCTGATGTATGACATGTGAATTATGATTTTTCCTGGTACATAAACCACCCAGGTGTGGACTAGGAAACGTGGCTTTAAATTCTCCTGTACTGAAATCCTATGATGTTTTTTTGAAGTTACATTATTATAATTGGATGGTCTTCCTTGTCTTCCTGGCTTGTTATCGCTAAATAAATTGTTGTTGTGACAGTGTGGCTTGTTGTTGTTTTTTTGTGTTAGAACTAGCTGCCAAGTCCCATTTTCTAATAATGAAAGTGATGATGGGTCAGGGCCACTTGGGAAACATTGTACAGTGTCAATTACCTCACCACAGCAAACTGGGATAGCAGAGCCAATGGCCGCATCTATAAACCTTTATATTGGGGAGAATGTTGCCAAGATACTGTACTTTGATGGTCACTTTTCTTTTTACAGTAATTTTACTGTAAATCAACAGTGAGCCGTGTGAAGTCATTATTTTAGAAACAATTAAAGAAATTACAAATAAAAACTTCAGTAGTGAGTAGGGTCAAGTCCTAGTGTGACATGACTAGTAAAGTAGGTGTGAGCCTGGTTATTGCACATTAATAGCCTACTTGGAGTTTTTAATCATGTATCTCTTGACACATTCACAAAATAGTCATGGCCTCTAAGTCCAGCTGCCTACTGGACCTATTCCAACTAAACTATTGAAAGAGCTACTTCCTGTGCTTGGCCCTAACATGTTGAACATAATACACGGCTCCCTATCCTCTGGATGTGTACCAAACGTACTAAAAGTGGCAGCAATAAAGACTCTCCTGAAAAAGCCAACCTTGACCCAGAAAATATACAAAATGATAGGCCTATATTGAATCTCCCATTCTTAAAAAAAAATGAAAAAGATTTTACTCAGCAACTCACTGCCTTCCTGAAGACAAATAATGTATACAAAACACTCCAGTCTGGTTTCAGGCCCCATCATAGTACTGAGACCGAAATCGTGAATGTGATAAATTACTTTTTAATGGTGTCAGACCAAGGCTCTCCGTCTGTCCTTGTGCTCGTAGACCTTAGTGCTGCTTTTGACACCAACAATCACCACATTCTTTTGGAGAGATTGGAAACCCAAATTGGTCTATGCACACAAGATCTTGACTGGTTTAGATCTTATCTGTCGGAAAGATATCAGTTCATCTTTGTGGATGGTTTGTCCTCTGACAAATCAATGGTAAGTTTCGGTGTTCCTCTAGGTTCTATTGTTTTCACTATACATGCTTCCTCTTGGTGATGTCATATGGAAACACAATGTCAACTTTCACTGCTATGCAGATGACACACAGCTATACATTTCGATGAAACATGGTGAAGCCCCAAAATTGCCTAACCTGGAAGCCTGGGTTTCAGACATAAGTAAGTGGATGGCGTAATTCTTTCAAAACAGAGATGCAAGTTCTAAGTCCCAAGAAACAAAGAGATCTGCTGTTTGATCTGACAATTTAACTGGATGGCTATCGTCGTCTCAAATAAAACTAAAAGACCTCGGCGTTACTTTGGACCCTGATCTTTCTTTTGACGGGGTGGCAGGTAGCCTAGTAGTTAGATCGTTGGACTAGTAACTGAAAGGTAGCAAGATCAAATCCCCGAGCTGACAAGGTAAAAATCTGTTGTTCTGCCCCTGAGCAAGGCAGTTAACCCACTGTTAATAGCCAGTCATTGAAAATAAGAATTTGTTCTTAACTGACTTGCCTAGTAAAATAAACAGGAGCAGTTTTGTAACATTGCAAAAATCGGATATTTTTGTCTCAAAATAATGCAGAAAAGCTATTCCATGCTTTTGTCACTTCTAGATTAGACTTCTGCAATGCTCTACTCTCCGGATACCTGGATAAAGCACAAAATGAACGTCAGCTAATGCTAAATACGGCTGCTAGAATCTTGGCTACAACCCCAAAATGATATCATATCAGTCCAGTTCTAGCCTCTGGCTTCTTGTTAAGGCTAGGGCTGATTTCAAGGTCTTACTTCTAACCTACGAAGCATTACATGGACTTGCTCCTACCTATCGCTCCGATTTGGTCCTGCCTTACATACCTACATATACGCTAAGGTTACAAGACTCAGGCCTCCTTATTGCTCATAGAATTTATAAGCAAACAGCTGGAGGCAGGTCTTTCTCCTATATAGCTCAACTTTTATGGAATGGTCTGCTGATCCATGTGATTGACGCAGACTCTGTCTCAAGTCTTTACTGAAGACTCTTCTCTTTAGTAGGTCCTATGATTGAGTGTAGTCATGCCCAGGAGTGCAAAGGTGAATGGCAAGGCACTGGAGTGACTGCTGTCACTCCAGTGCCTTGCTGTCTCTGCCTGGCCAGCTCTCCACTGGGATTCTCTGCCTCTGACCTTATTACGGGGGTTGAGTCACTGGCTTGCTAATGCTCTCTCATAGAAATGGTTCATCAAGTCTTGCCAGGATTTTTCCGCTATATTTGACTTGAGTACATTGAGTCACTGGCGTTATCTTCTTGTCCGGTGTTACGCACCCTCGGGCTCGTGTGGTGGCAGAAATCTTTGTGGGCTATACACAGCCTTGTCTCAGGGTAGGAAGTTGGTGGTCTGTTGATATCACTCTGGTGGTGTACAGTAGGGCCTGTGTTTTGGGAAAGTGGTGGGGTTATGTCCTGCCTGGTTGGCCCTGTTCAGGGGTATCGTCGGACAAGGCCACAGTGTCCCCCGACCCACGCTCTCTCAATCCCCAGTATCTATGCTGCAGTAGTCTATGTGCCGGGGGGCTAGGGTCAGTCTGTCCTATCTGGTGTATTTATCCTGTCTTATCTGATGTCCTGTGTGATCTTAAGTATGCTCTCTCTCTCTCCCCCCTCCCAGAGGACCTGAACCCTAGGACCATGCCTCAGGACTTCCTGGCCTGACGACTCCTGGCAGTCCTAGTCCCCATCCCCAGTCCACCTGGTCGTGCTGCTGATCCAGTTTGTGCTGTTCTGCCTGAGGCTATGGAACCCTGACCTGTTCACTGGACCTGCTAATGTATCCCGGACCGGCTGTTTCTTCTCTCTCTCTCTCCTTACCTCTCTACCTCTGAATGCTCGGTTATGAAAAGCTAACTGACATTTACTCCTGAGGTGCTGACCTGTTGCACCCTCTATAACCACTGTGATTATTATTTGACACTGCTGGTCGTCTATGAACGCTTGAACATCTTGAAGAATGATCTTGCCTTAATAGCCATGTACTCTTATAATCTCCACCGGCACAGACAGAAGAGGACTGGCCACCCATCAGAGCCTGGTTCCTCTCTAGGTTTCTTCCTAGGTTCCTGCCTTTCTAGGGGAGATGTTTCCTAGAGACAGTGCCTCTACATCTGCATTGCTTGCTCTTTGGTGTTTTAGGCTGGGTTTCTGTATAAGGACTTTGTGATATCTGCCGATTTAAAAAGGGCTTTATAAATACATGTGATTGATACTTATAGGCCAGCAGTGAATACATAGAAGTTAAACCATGTTCATCACTCCAGACTACAACATTCTAGTCTAGTTCAAGTGTACCCAACTTAATGTTAATGTCAATTTTTGACCGTGGCTAAGGTCCAAGCTATTTACTTCAATGAATAAGTGTCGGACACATCAAAATGTTTGGATTGGCTGTGAGTTTGTGGGAGCCTGGGGACTGGGGTCTCCATGGTGGACTCTTCAGACTAGTCAGACTACAGTCACAGTCCTCTCTCCAGTCCATTCCATTCCATTCCAGCCAGCTCATATCCTCATCAGCTGCATCTCTGATGGAGGACAAGAGTTCAGTATGGGATTATAAATCTTATGATTAGGCCAAGGAGCTTTTCCTGCATGAGCTTGTGAACTAGGGCCCGGGGCCTCATTTATCAATATGGCGTAGAAATTATTCTAAAATACTACTTACAAATGGAATTTAGAATGTTTGTACTCATAGAAAAGGTGTGATTTATCAAACAATCCTACGAGCATCACATGCACACTGGTAGGAGAACCATTGATAAAATACCAATTGTTCTCAGCCTCAGTGCTCTTTCACAAACTTGGCTATTTGCATTTTGAAATGCCCCTAATTAACCATATATGGTCAAAAATCATCCCTCTAAAACCCGTGGGGGAATCTACAACGCCATACCATGAAATACAATGGTGCAACCAAAGAAAGCGAGGGAAAAAAACTTTTCCGAGACTGAAATAGAGGTGTTAGTCAGTGGAGGCTGCTGAGGGGGAGGATGGCTCATTATAATGTCTGGAATGGAATCAACCATATGGAAACCATGTTTGATGTGTTCGATGCCATTCCATTGACTCCATTCCAGCCATCATTAAAAGCCATCCTCCCCTCAGCAGCCTCCACTGGTGCTATTGATTGAGTACAACCAAAATGTTTTCTTTGGCTCGCTTAGTTGTGGTTTGAGGAGTAAAAACAGAAACATAGCTACAAAGAGAGGAACATTGCTTTAGCAATGGCAAATATACTTAAAACTCACCAATAAGCCATCCATCCTCAAGAGCTCCCTCCTGTAGTCATATAGGCCAACATTGTTGTTCTGCAGAATTACCTAGTTGTGCGTTCCACCTGGCCACCTTGCACCCACATTCAGCAGCGTTTTAAACGCATCACATAACCTGCACATAACCTCACCTGCACATTAAGAGTGGAAGCCTTTTCTGTTCACATAGTTGAACTCGTTTTGGGATGGTGCTTTTATGGTGATGTGGGTGCCGTCTATTGCTCCGTTCATATTTGGGAACCCATTGATGGCAAAGAAACCCCTCTGGACTTCAACCTGTTGTGCGATGGTGTATGGAAATTGAATGTTAAGAGATCGTTTGGCTGATGATTGCATCCCGAAACATTGGCTTGTCGAGGGATGTACGATGCCAATCGGCAAGCTCCCACTGAAAAGTGCCCGTTGCCAAAAACACGAGAGTGGATAGCGTTTTGGTGTGCACCACAATGGCATGTGTTCGCCTTTCAAAAGTAGGTCTTAAATATGGGGTCAATTTCACGCCATATGTATTGAATTCAAAATAAAATAAATTGTGAACATGAAAGTAAAGTTGAGAATGTAAACATTATATTTTCGAGGACAGGTGAAATAATGGATGTTGAAATCAAAAACCCATCAATTGAAAGCAACATTTAAAGAATTGTAAACAAAAATAAGACATCAAAACCAAAACCCCAAAACTTGTAAGCAAATCATTTTAAAGAGAGAACAAAACTCTATGACAAATGATAAAAAAAAATATATTTGAAAACAAATGCAAAAATCATTTTCGGTTAAACTTTCCCAGAAACCAATCCTATTGAATAGATTTTGCCCACACTCTTGCCTGCATGTACAACCTTTTGGTTACGCTACTCGTATCTTTGCTTTCACTGCCAGTCTTTTCGATTGTGAGTTTTGGCATTATTTTTCCGTGAAGGGTCGGGGTTTAGAGGGAGGCGTAGACAATGAGTCTCCATTGGTCTGCTAGTTTTGGAGTGACGGTTCGTCTTAACCCAATCAATGAACATGATAGACAGGCTTTTTTACTATTGCCTACTTAAGTAGACGGTCTGACGTCACCTCGTTTTAGGGTTTTAGCTAACGTACTTCAAAATTCTCAGTCACGAGTCAATAATACCAACATTTGCGCCCGAACGTTGTGCGACAGGTAATTCATATGTTTTACCTAAGTAGTTAGATGGTTTGTCAGACCGATTGATAAATGAGGCCCCTGGAGTTTATGCCTGTCAGTTTGATCCTAGCCCTAATCATGAACACTTCTTGTTGACCAATGCGCTTCCAGTTCTGTAAACGTCTACCCTTGTGTGCATCATAGGGACGGTTACCTTTAACCATGATCAAGCTCAAATGCAGGGACATATTGGTGTTTGTGTGGTCTTGATATAACTTTAGCTAACTTGAATTCATGTTTCAGATTCAACATAAATTATCACAAAAATAACACATGCCTCAGAATGTATTCTTTCTTCAGGCGTACACTTTCAACCCTACTTGGCAAGTGCTGAAGTCATGGAATAAAAAGATCCATCATGTCCACTCAGAAGGCCAGTGCTGTCTCTCAGCAATACCATGGCCTGATGAATGTCTGTTCCTATGCCATGAGACTCCTTCCAGCTATTTCATGTTTATAAGAACTGGAGCTTCCATACCCCTGGGGGCCTTTAAAGTGATAAGCTGCATTTATTTCCTAAACTCTGGGCGTGTTCTGTCTATGCCCTAGACCTCTGTTAAACCTGATGGTTAAACCAGAACCTGCCTCCAGATTTTTTATCGAAAAAATTATGACTCGTGAAAGGAACTATCCAGGGAAAAGATGGGAGATGATGATAAAAAACACAGATGCACCATGTTCTCCCTTTTTTTTGTGATGATGTCAGTCCGATGAGGAACTAAAAGACAACTCTTGGCATCTTGCTATGAGAAAACGCATTACGTTTGATTCATGTATTATATAGCAGGCTGTAGAAGTGTCAGGTTTAAATCATGTTTGTCTATCTGGGAAGGTGGAAACCCACATTATTAACTAATCAGGCCATAATATTCCACATATTTTCTTAGATAATGGTTCAGAAAATTCCCAGGTGATGTAACAGCTCATCTCTCAAACATCCCAAACTAATATACTGAACAAAAATATAAACGCAACATGTAAAGTGTTGGTCCCATGTTTCATGAGCTGAAATAAAAGATCCCAGAAATTGTCCATATGCACAAAAAGCTTATTTCTCTCAAATTTTGTGCACAAATTTGTTTATATCCCTTTTAGTGAGCGTTTTTCCTTTGCCAAGATAATCCATCCACCTGACAGGTGTGGGATATCAAGAAGCTGATTAAAGAGCATGATCATTACACAGGTGCACCTGTGAAAGACCACTCTAAAATGTGCAGTTTTGTCACCCAACACAATGCCACAGATGTCTCAAATTTTGAGATGTGCAATTGGCATGCTGACTGCAGGAATGTCCACCAGAGCTGTTGCGCGAGATAATTTCATGTGAATTTCTCTACCATAAGCCACCTCCAACATCGTTTTAGAGAATTTAGAATTTGGTCTGCGCTCCACATCCGGCTTCTTCACCTGCGGGATCTTCTGAGACCAGCCACCCAGACCAGCCACCAGCCACCCACTGAGGAGTATTTCTGTCTGTAATAAAGCCCTTTTGTGTAGAAAAACTCATTCTGATTGGCTAGGTCTGGCTCCCCAGTGGTTGGGCCTATGCCCTCCCAGGCCCACCCATGGCTGCGCCCCTGCCCAGTCATGAAATCCATAGGGCCTATTGAATTTATTTCAATTGACTGATTTCCTTATATGAACTGTAACAGTAAAATCGTTGAAATTGTTGCATGTTGTGTTTATATTTTTGTTCAGTATGTTATTTGTCCAATACTGTTTATTCTGCCTATTTCACATACTGTATGCCAAGCAGGGAGGCAGCTATAGCTGCGATTGGTTATGTTTACCCTGGTGATTTACAGTATCATTTATTCAGTATAATGGGAGGCTTTGGAATTGGATAGGGATCAGAACATGTTTCAGATCTACGTATGTTTTAGTCACACACAAGTGCCAATTTAGCGTATAGGTAACTATTAATTCAAATGTTTTGTCTCCACATAATCCAATGATTATGAAAGTCCACACATACCTGAACACATTTAACGATCCCACCTCAGCTTTTTTATCTGCTATCATATGGCTTCTTTCTTCTCATTCATGAATCACATAGGTACCTTTCCATCCACATGTGTGCTCCAGCTCGTGAGCCTAATAGAGAAGTATATTCGCTATGGTACACAGATGTTTATTCTAAGGGTCATTTTTGTTGATGTTGTATTAACTCATGTGTTTTATCTAACTGACCCAACGATGATTTACGATCTCTGGGGACTTCCAGGATGTGTGGGGCGTACATAATTACGAGGAGCATTTTTCCCACTCTTTCCTCACTGATACTCACTGGACATTGTTTCTTAGGTCAGAGGTCAAGAAACTGGTATAGCACTTAAATCCCCACGCATCACTGATCCTCTGCTACAAGTTCAATCTACAACACCGGTGGGGACAAACACAAAGTAAATTGAATAATGGGAATGATGTTAGAATGACTAAAACTGCAGTGGATGTGCATGTTTAGAGTATGTGAGCATGTGGGGCATGGCTGTGAATGCTGAATGGGTCTTTCACATGCATTGTTTAGGTAGAACCTGAGTAATTGACTGTGGTTACGCATATGTGCAGAGAAACAGAGGGAGAACAGAAGCCTTTGATCCAAACAGACCAGGCCAGCCATGCTTCTGCTGCACCTCCACACTTTTCTCTGTTTCTTTCGTCCAGGTGTGGGTGTAAAGGACAAAGGCATGGTCTGTGTAAATAGCACGTTCTACCTGGGGTCATTAAAAAACATCACTCATACAAAACACTCGTTGATACGCTCAGTGCGATAACAAAGAACATGTTTTTCACCTCCATAAATATGTAAATGTTTCACCTTGTAAAATTCTCTGCTTGTAACTTTTGGGGATTGATACAGTTTTTACAATGCCATTAGCTAAATTGCATTTTGAGGTACCTATGGCTGCTGTTATTTGAAGGCTGGAAAGAATGGTCTAATGAGAGACTACTATGTATTCTAGGCCTCCTAAATGTACTATCTAAATTGAATAATAGCCAGCAGCATACAGTACCACCCTGCATCCCACTGCTGGCTTGCCTCTGAATCTAAGCAGGGTTGGTCCCTGGATGGGAGACCAAATTCTGCTGGAAGTGGTGTTTGAGGGTAAGTAGGAGGCACTCTTTCCTCTGGACAAAAATTTAATAAAATCCCAGAGCAGTGATTGGGGACATTGCCCTGTGTAGGGTGCTGTCTTTTGGATGGGATGTTAAAAGGGTGTCCTGACTCTCTGTGGTCAGTAAAGAGCCCATGGCACTTATTGTAAGAAAAGGGGTGTTAATCCTGGTGTCCTGGCTAAATTCCCAATTTGGCCACCTAATCCTCCCCAGTTTCCAATTGGCTTATTCATCCCTCTCCCCTGTAACTATTCCACATGTTGTTGCTGTAAATGAGAACGTGTTCTCAGTCAACACAGAGTAAAACATATATAATACAACTATAGTGCAGTATCTACAAAGGCCATGCCATACAAAAAATATGAAACAGAGCCACATGATCAGGACACCATCCCTGTGACTGATAGACTGTGATATCCAGAAATCCTGTGGTAGATGAAGTACTACTGCATGTTGACAGAAGACTTCAAAAGAACCACCTGAGGAGCAGGCAGCCGTTATTAAAACAGTGTGCCTCCTTTGTGATGTCAAATGTATCCCGCTGAGAAGGCAAAACAAGAGTTATGTATATTGGTAACACTTTATTTGGATAGTCCGGATTATCCATTTGTAAATGCGCTACAAATGGCCATACTATCAACAAACTATCTGGTGATTAACTACGGTTAAGGTTAAGTTTAGGTTTAGAATAAGGGTTAGGATAAGGGTTATGGTTAGCAGATAGTTAGTTGAAATGTTACTGATAGTCTGTAGACAATCTACAGAATGACTATCCAAATAAAGAGTTACCACATGATTTACTCTTATCAAACATTCAATAGAAAGTCTGGAATATAGAAGCAGCTGCATGAAGTGGATAGTATAGCTAGCCCATATCTGAAGGCAAAACACAGCTGTTTCAACATGAGATTAAAGGTAACTGCAACATAGTGATTGCTGTTATACCTCCACAGCAAATCTTAGAAGTCTCTTAAATTTGGCTTCTTGTTTTAGGTTTGAAAAGGTACAATGGACATAATAAATCAGCAGGAGGGGCTCTCCTAACGTTACCATACTCTATTTCGGTAGATACAGTATCCACAATTTGATTTGATTCCTTATATTATCATTGATCAATTCAAACATAACTTATCTTCACTGCATCTTTAGTCTTTACCAGCCAAGTCATGATGTGTTTGGCCTCGTGTGTTCTTCTCCCCCTCAGGAACATGCAGGTTTTCTGTTTATGTTGCATATCTACAGAAAATCCCCTTCCATGCATCTAACCGGTAATGATTTGGTGCACCACTCCCATGGGATCCCTGACACCAAACGCCTCAATCCTTTCATTATAGATTTAATCACCAGACCATTAATTAAATTTCCCTGACCTTACCTATTATCTGTTGTTACACATGAAGTTAAGAATGTCCACGTAACCGGGGGCATTAGAGTCTAGGCGACACTCGAGTCTTTTGAATGCTGTACTCTGGCTCTATTTCCTTCTCCTACTTATCAATCATAATTATGTTCCTGAAAGGTATTACTCTGTTAAAAGTGTTACCCTGAATACTAAAGGGCAACCACAATAGTGAATTAAATAGTTTGTTCAAGCTTTTCCAAAAGTAAATGTGACCAATAGGACTGCATGGGAATGCTTTTTAAAAAATAATTTAATGCAGAGAAATCATTTATATCTGCTCTAATACATTCAGCGCCTTAAGTGTAAAAATTTGCATCAGATTGCGTGTCCGTTTGGCAAGCTGTGTGTGTAGCCTATTCCAGAGGATGTTGAGAAGTGGAGGGATACATTTAAATTTCAATCTCAATACTATTGGTAAAATGTCAAGCCTCAGGATGTTGGAGTAAGCGGTTAGACAGAAAGCCTGGAGCATCAGCTCAGATACAAACTGCATCATGAATGCACTACACTAATGAAGCAATTCAAACCTCAATGAACTCCATGTGTCCAGTTATAAAGTTTAAAAGTCTGGAACGAGTGCAGAGGAGGGGTCCTTTAATTAAGATGTCATTTCATGGTTAGTGTGCTCCACAATCACATGAGTAACAGAGGAATGATTCACATCACGCAGAAAGAAGAAAAGAAATACCCCAAAAGCTTGATATTTTCAAGAAGGCCGTTAAGCATTCACAAAGAGAAGCTGGTGGTGTATACAGAACACAGTCATTAAGGCCTGGTCTCTCATGTTGGTTAAAAGGTCTCTAAGCCCTGTAAAGCACTCTGGGTTTCTCAAGCTAATGAAGAAATATGGCCGGTTTTACACTGACAGCTTAATGGCTGGGTTACTAAGGAGTTAACCGCCAGTCCTTATTCAGCTCCACAATGCCGTTTTAAACGGAGCGTAAAGTGAATATTATTTTGGCAAATATGATTGCTTTCAGATCTGCTCCTTGCTCTCTCTCTAGAAAATGGAATGATACACTTAACCAGTTTAATTAACTTCTGATATGATGAATGGAAAACACTTAGGCTACAGAACCTCTGATCAGTGGAGGCTCCTCCTCAGAGGAAGGGGAGGACAATAATAAAATAAAATTGTCCTTTATAGATAAAACTATACCAAATATATTCATGTCATCAAATAACTGATTAAAACACACTGTTTTGCAATGAATGTCTACAGCAGCCTTGTCAGAAGTCAGAGTCAGGCACAGGACAATGGAGATGAGTAAATCACGTATCTTTACTCAAATTACAAACTACCAAAATAGGTAGTAAAAACCAAGCTCACAATAAAAAGAACATCTAACATATAACACACACGCACAAAACCATGAGGGAAAACCGATGACGTCGACCGCCGAAAGCCGCACGAACAAGGAGAGGGACCAACTTCGGCTGAAGTCATGACAAGCCTCAATAGCACTCTGTAGGATAGTAGCATGGTGTAGCCGAAGGATAGGTATTTTCCATCCTCCTCTGGGTAAATTGACTTCAATACAAAACCTAGGACGCTCATGATTCTCACCCCCTTCCATATACTTACACAGTAATTATGACGAGTTCTGGAGGATGCTCTGCAACCTATGAGAGCTCTTGCAGTATGAACTGACATGTTGCCCATCCAATAAAAGGATCAGAGAATGAATCTAGTACTGAAAGAATAAGCTACAGCTAGCAAGCACTGCAGTGCATAAAGTGTGGTGAGTAGTTGACTCAAAGAGAGAGAAAAACAATAGTTGAAGAACTTTAAACAAATTCATTTCTTCAAATATTAAGAAGCAGCAGTAGAGAGAGAGAGAGAGTTGGCTATATTTAATTGTCATTTTTTTCTTCTTAATTTACCTTTCACTTAGTTAATGCAGCTAATTTAGATGACTCAATAACCTGACTCAGACAATGTTAGCTAGCTGGCATTTGATTGTGGGTTAGTTTCTTCCTAGGTTTTGGCCTTTCTAGGGAGTTTTTCCTAGCCACCGTGCTTTTACACCTGCATTGCTTGCTGTTTGGGGTTTTAGGCTGGGTTTCTGTACAGCACTCTGTGACATCAGCTGATGTAAGAAGGGCTTTATGAATACATTTGATTTGATTTGATTAGTTCTAGTTTGTTGACTATAACGTTAATATGGTGACAACTATTGTATGTAGACTGTGTAGAGGTTAGCGGTTATAGTATGAAAGTTTGGCTTGAAGATATTTTTGCGCCTGGTCACAGAAAGCTAGCCACAAGCGAAGAGAAAAAGTGAGATGGGGAGAGCATGTATTTATACAATGAGCAAAGTGATGATGCTGTATGTGGCTGCTATGAAAGTGAACTGTGTGTGAGGGTGATCAGGGGTGTATTCAGTCCGCCAATTTTGTTGTAAAATGTTTGTCCAATAGAAACTCTCGTTTCAGCAGCAAAAGGGAATGTTTTAATGATTACACCCCAGATCAGCTAGATGCAGGCAAGTGTGCAAAGCGGTATTGAATGTGTCACATTGTCTGTCACCCAATCCCATCCTCCCTTATCCAGAATAGGGGTGTGCCGACATGGCCATGCTCGTATTCGTAATCGTATCCATAATAACAGTTTATAGTCGTCTCGGATGATACTCATGATAGGAAAAACCAAGTGTTTTAATATGCCTAAATAGATGTTGGCAAAATACCTCCCTGCACGTTCTCACTGCAAAGAAGCTGCAGATTAGAAGCAGCGCGAAGAGGGGTGGGGGAGTGTGTGTCTGTGTCCTCAACTTGCAGAGGGCAGCTAAGTTTGCTGTAGTGTTAGTGTTTCATCTTTTTTCCCTACCCTTGCCCCACTAGTTAGATATTGTACACATTGATAGGTTGATAGCAAACGTCCTCGCCATGTGATTTATCATAGTAGCAGGCAGCAGCAATCTAAATGATCAGACCAAAAACATGTGAGGAAAGGTGATCGGATGAAATTATGAAGTGAGTGGATGGAGAAATACAGGTTCACTCTATCCAATCAGAGCAGCAGGATATTTACAGCCGGGCAAACTAGCCAGTTTAGTTATTTAGACCAGCCTTTCTCAAACCCCTGTCCGGTCCACACAAGGAATGCTTGACGGTCCATAGAATATTTGTCTTGAATATGATTTTTGGTTTTTGGGTCCACGCCATATTTTACTTGAATAAATAATTGTTGAAGGCCTACTTGTGCAACTGTGCTGAACTATGCATGCTGCAGTAAACAAATTGTGTTGCCATGATGAAGTATAGCTACACCAAACACACATGCACAAGCACACACAAGCTAGCCCTGCTGCGCAGCCTGTATGCTCTCTCTCCCTAACCATACAAACTATAGCCATGGCCTGCTCTAAACAAAAGTGACTAGATAAAAAAAATTCTGCGAAAGAAGTGGACCCAAAAAACTAACCTGAGGCAGAAAAGTATCATCCATTCCCTCGTAAGTACGATCCATGCTACATCAAGTTTGGATTTGTTTCAAATGATAGTGTGATGTCAGACTTGCCTTAGCAAAGATGCTATGAAGCCATCGAAATTGCACAGACATTTAGAAACAAAGCATCCACATCTCAAGGATAAACCAGATTTTTTTTTATTAAAAAAAGATTTGATGACCAACCAAACAAAAATGCTGCGCAATAATTTCAAAGACAATGAGAGTTTACTGAAGGCTTCATACTTACTCTCTCATAACATTTCCATAAACCAGGCTCCTTTCACTATAGGTGAAAAGCTGGTCATCCCCTCAGTCGTGGATGCTTGCTGAGAGGTTTTAGGCCCAACTGCTGCTACAGAGATCAGTGGAATCCCACTTTCCAATGACACTGTCATATGGCAGATGATATGGAATCACATGTTTTAGACAGACCCCGAGCATCAAATTGGTTTGCAATCCAATTAGATGAATCGACTGACATTTGAAATGCAGCCCAGCTTCTTGTAAATATCTGCTACGTATATGAAGGAACCTTTCATGAAGAATTTCTTTGTTGCAAAGAGTTGCCTCAGAATACAACTGCAGGCGAAATATTCTGTGTTCTGAACAAGTACATAACCGACCATGGATTACAATGGGACAGTTGTATCGGGATTTGTACCGATGGGGCTGCTGCCATGATGTTAATCCCCACAACACTATGGTGTTGTGGCAAGAGTCAGAGAGGTGTCTCCCTTTGCACAGGCATGGCACTGTGTCTTTCACTGCGAGGTGCTGGCATCAAAGCACTTATCTCCTGAACTCGATGAGGTCCTTAATAATGTTGTGAAGATGGTCAACTTCATAAAGGCAAATGCTACCAACTCTCACATTTTTTTCTGCTAGGAAATGGAGGCTGATCACTGTCACCTGCTTTTATGTGCTGGCTCTCCAGGGGGAAAGTGATCAGCAGGGTTAATGAACTGAGGTGTGAAATCCAGGCATGTCACACCCAAAACAAATCAGATCTAGCTCTGCACTTTCAAGACAATTTGCATACCTCTCTGATATACAGTACTTGACCATTTCAACCAACTGAACTTATCCATACAGCGATGTGCAAGTGACATTTTCCATGCAAACTATAAAATTGCCGCTTTCAAGAAAAAGCAGTGTGTCTGCAGAGACCGAGTGGATAGAGGATTTTTCAATATGTTCCCCCTATCCTCAACTCTGGCTGACGAGGGTGATGTGGACATAGATCACATGCGTAAATTGATGGGGTCACATCTGAGCCAAATCTGCTCAAATTCGAGGATTACTTCCCCTCACAATCTGACCCACTCCCGGAAAGCAGTGGATGCGTAATCCATTCACCAGCACTGAAGAGACTCACAGATTCTCACCGGTTCTTCAGATAAACTATTGGAGATGTCCTGTGACCAAGGTCTGCACAGTCGTTGAGATGCGCCTTTCCATGTTCTGGCTGTTCAGCAGCGGAGAGTACCCGCAACTCAGTGAGATGGCAGTGAAGTTGTTAATCCCCTTTCATTCCACCTACTTATATGATACCAGCTACTCCTCTCTTGCTGCAACAAAATCAAAATATTGCAGCAGACTGGCTGTTGAAAACACTTTAAGAATGTCCCTCTACTCCTTCCCTCCAAGGTTTGACCTGTTGGTGTCTAAGAGACAGGCACACCCATCTCATTGACTGAGTGAGTCATCTTGTACTGTTGATTTAAAAAAAAAAAATGTACACTGAACAAAAATTTCAATGCAACATGTAAAGTGATAGTCCCATGTTTCATGAGCTGAAATAAAAGATCTCAGAAATGTTCCATACACACAAAAAGCTTATTTCTCTCACATTTTGTGCACAAATTTGTTTACATCCCTGTTAGTGAGCATTTCTCCTTTGCCAATATAATCCGTCAACCTGACAGGTGTGGCTTATCAATAAGTTGATTAAACAGCATGAGCATTACAGAGGTGCACCTTGTGCTGGGGACAATAAAAGGCCACTCTAAAATGTGCAGTTTTGTCACACAACACAATGCCACCCATGTCTCAAGATTTGAGTGAGCATAATTAGTATGCTCACTGCAGGAATGTCCACTAGAGCTATTGCCAGAGAATTTAATGTTAATTTGAATGTTAATTTGAATGTTAATTTCCGATCAATGTCATTTTAGAGAATTTGGTAGTACGTCCAACTGGCCTCACAACTGCAGAACACGTGTAACCCTTGCTAGCCCAGGACCTCCACATCCGGCTTCTTCACCAGAGGGATCGTCTGAGACCAGCCACCCGGACAGCAGATGAAACTGTGGGTTTGCACACCCAAAGAATTTCTGCACCAACTGTCAGAAACCGTCTCAAGGAAGCTCATCTGCATGCTCATTGTCCTTACCAGGGTCTTGACCTGAATACAGTTCGGCATTGTAACCGACTTCAGTGGGCAAATACTCACCTTCGATTGGCCAAGTGTGCTCTTCACGGATGAATCGCAGTTTCAGCTGTACCGGCCAGATGGCAGACAGCGTGTACGGCGTCATGTGGGCAAACAGTTTGTTGATGTCAGCGTTGTGAAGAGAGTGCCCCATGGTGGAGGTTGGGTTATGTTATGAGCAGACATAAGCTATGGACAACAAACTCAATTACATTTTATCGATGGCAATTTGAATGCACATAGATACCATGACAAGATCCTGAGGCCCATTATCCTGCCATTCATCCTCCACCATCATCTCGTGTTTCCGCATGATAATGCACGGCCCCATGTTGCAAGGATCTGTACACAATTCCTGGAAACTGAAAACGTCCCAGTTCTTCCATGGCCTGCATATTCCGCAGACATGTCACCAATTGAGCATGTTTGGGATGCTCTGGATTGACGTGTACAACCGCATGTTCCAGTTCCCGCCAATATCCAGCAACTTCGCAGAGCCATTGAAGAGGAGTGGGACAACATTCTACAGGACACAATCAACTCTATGTGAAGGAGATGTGTCGTGCTGCACAAGGCAAACGGTGGTCACACCAGACACTGACTGGTTTTCTGATCCACACCCTTATCTTTTTTTTTAAGGTATCTGTGACCAACAGATGCATATCTGTATTCCCAGTCATGTGAAATCCATGGATTATTGCCTAATCAATGGCAATCGCTGAATGCCATTAGGCATACTTTTTGATGTTTTGTAAACAGATGTCTATTTCCATTCATAAAATCGTGCAGGTGTACATGCATTGCACTAGCTATTGTAGGTTTCCTTCCAACTGGTGACAGATTTTCATGCAAATAAAAACAATATGCGCATTTTCCCTTCAGAGATGCATTTCCATCCGTGATGAGGTAGTGCACATAAAAATGCAGTGACATTTTTGCAGTTAAATGTACTGAAGAAAAAATACAAGTTAAATGGGTTTCCATCACATTTTCAACTCTGATGGTTTTCTAAAAACAAAAGTGTTATATAGTGAGAGTGCCCTCTCTGGTGTTGGCATGTGCACTCTAGATAGTATCTGCGCGCTGTTGGCTATAGAGCACACATTATAGCATTATAGCACACATTAACGGCAGCCAAGCATTGACGATCATTTCACCAGAATAAGATCCTCGATATTTATTGGAATGGAGCGCAAACTCATCACCTTGCACTTTCACCACCCTGTGAAGTCCTTCATAATTGATGTAATCTGTAGCCTAACAAACTGCATGCATTCCCGACTAGTCGCAAGTGGGAGGACCACACATCATTGCACAACTCCAAATTGACTTCGATATGATGGTTACTATATCAATATTTGAGCATAAAATCATTTCCACTGACATTTCTCGCATAATTCATTGTACCAACACAAAAATATCCCACATTGTCTAGCATATTTAGTTTTGACGACAATTGAAAAGTTTACCGAAATGTTTTCTGTTTCCATCAGGCCTGTCATGACATGTTTTATCCGACATGTACAGTACATACTTAAAGCATAAAAAGGTTGGATGGAAACCTGGTTAGTTTGGATTATTTCCCATGGATTGTGTTTTCAGTGAAAAGGTGGGAAGGTATTTAACATGTCCACATTGATATACAATTTAGTCAATAATATTTTCCTTTTCAGTCTGCAGCTCTTTTGCCTCAAATCAGCAGCTTTTCATTTGTCTCTTTTTGCAGTAGGAGAGTTTTTACCTTTGGTGTCAGTAGAGACTGGTCTTTTCCCCTTCATGTTCCTTGATAAAGAGCAGCAGTAGTAGGTTACCATCATTCCAAATGGTACCCTATTCCCTATATAGTTTACGGCTTCTGATTAGGGCCATTTGAGGTGCTTCCTGCTGTATGTGTTTTGTTTGGTTCATTTACTCATATGAGGAAGCATCTTAGCTCCCTACTGTATGGATATGCTGCTGATATCAAAGCTTGAAATAATCAAAAGCTCAAAATTGATTGATTACAATCAGGCGTGTGTGGAAACTATCAGGACTGTTTAAAATTGAAATTACTTGGAAATACCGCCTCTCAGTACTTTAGCTGGAGAAAATGATTTGAGGAAAGACACGTTCGCGTGATTCGTGCGAAGACTGCAAACGTTTGTTAATATTTCGGTAACTTTTATGTTTCTTAGACAATTGGAAAATATGGCAATACTTGTCAGGAAATAAAAACACCGCTCACAGGTGACTCGCCGATTAATAGTTTTTAACAGTCCAGAATCTATTTCATCCAAATAACTGCTACATCACTCACACAGCAAATCTGAGGGAGCTCTGCACTTCCTCTGCCAGGCTCTTGTTTTGAAGGCAAAATGGTTTGCACATGCTCTGATCTCAATAGAAAGGCAGCCCCAAGCCTTATCCAGGGTTTCAAATATGAGTGGTTGCCAACTGAAGCAATGTTGAGATGGTTATAGTAGAACATGAAAGAGAATAGTTGATTTCAGTTTCAATAGGCAATTTCCCACAGACCGAGTCACAGTAAAGGTTGTGAAGCGTATCGTATCTTGGACTGGCAATTGGAGAGGCACTTTGAGTTAAGTCATGTCATCAAGATGGCTGTTCTTCACACATACACTCTTCCTCCCAATTATTTGTATATATCAGCACAAGTAGATTCTCTGACTGTCACGATCTCCTTGAGTGACGGACCAAGGCGCAGCGAGGTATCCAGTATACATTCTTTATTAAATAACGTAACTGGCAAACAATAAACAAAATGAACGAAGATCGTAACGTTGACCATAACACGAAAACCAACAAAGCTATGAACAAACAATAACCCACAAAACCTTTCTGAAAACTACAAACATATATGGTTCCCAATTAGAGGTAACGACACTCAGCTGCCTCTAATTGGGAACCATTTCCCCAACATAGAAATACAACACCTAGAACAAAAAAAAAACTTCACCAAAAACGAAACTAAACCTGCCAGCCTAACAACTCTGGCCTGGACATGACAGTACCCCCAAAAGTCCATGGGGGGGTCTTCGGGTGGGTCTTTTCCTTCCAGGTGGCGGCTCCGGTGCTGGCCGTGCTGGCTTGATGTCACGCACCGGAGGCCCTGGGCTATTAGCCGGAACTCTGGTGCGAGGAGCAGGAACCGGCCGTGATGGGCTCCTGACGAGCACTGGGACTCTGGTGCGAGGAGCAGGAACCGGCCGTGATGGGCTCCTGACGAGCACTGGGACTCTGGTGCGAGGAGCAGGAACCGGCCATACTGGGCTCACTGTTGCGGGCCACGGACTGGGCACCGTCTCTGGAGGTTCGGACTGGGGACCCTCTCTGGAGGTTCGGACTGGGGACCCTCTCTGGAGGTTCCGGACTGGGGACCCTCTCTGGAGGTTCGGACTGGGGACCCTCTCTGGAGGTTCGGACTGGGGACCTTCTCTGGAGGTTCCGGACTGTCGACGCGCACTGGGACTCTGGTGTGGGGAACAGGAACGGGCCGTACTGGACTCATGATGCGCCCTGGGACTCTGGTGCGGGGAGCAGGAACGGGCCGTGCTGGGCTCTCTATGCGCACTGGACCTCTGGTGCGGGGAGCAGGAACGGGCCGCACTGGGCTCATGACGCGCACTGGGACTCTGGTGCGGGGAGCAGGAACGGGCCGTACTGGACTCATGACACGCACTGGACCTCTGGTGCGGGGAGCAGTTTTTTGGGGCTGCCTTTCGGGCTTCCTAGCCAGGCGAGTTCCAACAAACTTTTCTCTCTCCGGATTCCATGCTCCATATAAATCCTCACACCTGCGCCGCTCCGCCGCCGCTGCTTCCAGCTCCTCTCTTGGACGGCGATACTCTCCAGGCTGGGTCCAGGGTCACCCTCTAAACAATTCCTCCTCCCAGGTCCAGTACTCCCGGTTCTCTCGCTGCTTGGTCCTTATTTGGTGGGTTATTCTGTCACGGTCTCCTTGAGTGACGGACCAAGGCGCAGCGAGGTATCCAGTATACATTCTTTATTAAATAACGTAACTGGTAAACAATAAACAAAATGAACGACGATCGTAACGTTGAACATAACACGAAAACCAACAAAGCTATGAACAAACAATAACCCACAAAACCCCTCTGAAAACCACAAACATTTCCCCAACATAGAAATACAACACCTAGAACTAAAAAAAAACTTCACCAAAAACGAAACTAAACACGCCAGCCTAAAAACTCTGGTCTGGACGTGACACTGACATCCTAAATATGAGAAGAAACACACTGTTTATATCAGTCCAGAACTATCCCTGTAATTTCAAGTCAACTGGTCCATTTTCAAATCACAACTCTAAAGGGTTTTCCATTGGAATTAATTTCAGAACTGTCAAGGGCCTCTGAAACCCTGGCGCTCGACATTCTGAAGCCTATTTGCAAATTACCTCCTTCACCAGAGATGAAGATAGAATAACATAGCCTGCTCTCTATTCAAGAAGTACCTGGGTTAGCTACTGTATAGGGCAGAGGTGGGGAGCCAAGCCAAGGAATGCCAAAGCTGGGAAATAGAATCCTCACTGATTTGGGGCCTGTTGCACCTTCCCACACAGCCACCCACCAGCTGGTATTCCATTTCCCTATTTGTGTTTTTCTATCCTGGTGTCCAGAGTTATTAGCAACACTTTGTGCTCGCTCCTGATACACTGGTGTAATAAAGCAGACTCTGGTCTACTTGCGCACGGTGTCCATGTTCCAGATTTGCATGATGGATCAGAGTGGTGTCTGGCTGCGGCAGGTCGTCTGTTCTAATGGGTCTCTGAGGAGCACAATCAGCCGTTTCCATTGCGCTCCGGATAAATAACGAGTGGGAGGGTTCTGCTCTGGGGGTCCGGCAGGGACTCGGAGGGAATAGGCAGCACCCTGAAAAAATGCCTAAAATACCAGCTCCCTCTCAACAAGATAATAAGCCTAATGGTGAGTGAATGCATAGAACCGGAGACACACACTACCGAAAATTCATCCATATTTCCAAAATCAAGGCCTATATGTCAGTTTGTGTGCATTCACAACATTTCTAAATCCATGATGAAGGGTAGCGTAAGGTGTGCTGGCTCCCAGTCAAATCGCATATCAGAGCCCTAGACCGTTTGTCCTGCTTTGTGAGCCGTGAGTTTAACCCCAATGTAATGTTTATGTTCGCTGGAAGCTCAAGAGATGTTATATATTACACTGACAAGCGCTCTTAATAAAAATCTACTTAGGGCACAAAAGCTGTGTTCTATGACAAACACACATCGAGTGGCGCGGCGGTCTAAGGTGCTGCTTCTCAGTGCAAGAGCATCACATCTGGCTGTGAGTCCCATAGGGCCGCGCACAATTGGCCCAGCGTCGTCCAGGTTTGGCCGGGGTAGGCCGTCATTGTAAATAAGAATTTGTTCTTAACTGACTTGCCTAGTTAAATAAATAAAATTAAAATAAAAACTTAAAACACAATTTGAACATGTGAAAATGAAATCTACTATAGCAGTGCATACTAGTGCAAAAAGTGCATTCAAATCATAGATAAACAATAAATACCCCAAAAAGTATAAGGCATTACTAGGTAATGTTTTTTGACTCAACTGGATGGCCTTTCAATTTTCCATATGAATCGAAAGGCGGCTTGTGGTAACAGTAGGGGGAGGTGTATGCTTCCTCATCAACAACTCCTGGTGGACCGAAGTTGAAAACATCTCGAACTCCTGTTCATCCGACTTGGAGTTTTGATGCTAAAATGCTGACCCCACTATAAGCTGAGGGAATTCATGTGTGTTGTTATCACAGCTGTGTACATACCACCACAAGCAAACAAGCAAAACCTTTAATCATAAATTCATAAACTAGCGCGGTTCACACAAAACCGATATCACAGCAAAAACAAATCCCTTACCTTTCGAAGAACTTCTGCTGAGGGCTTCCCAAGTGTCCAACGAAGACATCCAATGGTTCTTTTGTTAGAAAAAGTAATTTATTATATCCATAAATCTCAGTTTGGTTGGCGCGTTATGATCAGAAAATCCACCGTTGAGTCGCCCATTGAACCATGAAGAGAACACGTTCAAATTATACCTATAAACTTTCTACAAACAAATCAAACATCATTTTTGATGTATCCTTAGATATCCTTTTGTGTATATTTGCTGTAATATTTCAACCGGACGATAACGTGAACGATAGGAAAGAAAAATAAAGTGGTGCGCGTTCACAATCTCGCGCGCATCAAACCTTGTTTACAAAAGTGGTCCCCTGACTACTTCCTCTTCCTATCCGTTTTGCTTACTCCTAGAACTCCCATTCTTTGTATAGAGACTGCTGACATCTAGTGGAAGCCATAGGTACTGCAGTCTCAGTCCTGGTTAAAATAAAAATGAATAGGCAGCCTGGAGAAGAAGGTCAAGTACAAAAAAAAAACTGCAAATGCGGATGGATTTTCCTCTGGTTTTCGCCTGCTATATCAGTTCTGTTATACTCACATACATTACTTTAACACTTTTAGAAACTTCAGAGTGTTTCCTATCCAATAGTACTAATTATGTGCATATCCTATTTTCTGGGCCTGAGTGGCAGGCATTTTACTTTGGGCACGCCAGACTCTCCAAAACCGTCACCTATGCAGCCGCTCCCCTAAGAAGTTAAGTTTGCTGACGACACAACAGTGGTAGGCCTGGTCACTGACAATAATGAGACAGCCAATAGGGAAGAGGTCAGAGACCTGGCAGTGTGGTGCCAGGACAATAACCTCTCCCTCAATGTGAGCAAGACAAAGGAGCTGATTGTGGACTACAAGAAAAGGAGGGCCGAACAGGCCCGCATTAACATTGACAGGCCTGTAGCGGAGCAGGTCGAGAGTTTCGAGTTCCTTGGTGTCCACATCACCAACTGTCACGACTTCCGCCAAAGTCGGTCCCTCTCCTTGTTCGGGCGACGTTCCCGCGGTCGACGTCACCAGCTTTCTAGCCATCGCCGATCCATTTTTCATTTTCCATTTGTTTTGTCTTTGTTTTATACACACCTGGTTTCAATTCCCCAATTACATGTTCATTATTTAACCCTCTGTTTTCCCCATGTTTGTGTGCGTAATTGTTTCTATTTATGTCAGTCCATTTGGTGGGCTTGGTATTTGTTTCTACTTTGTAAATATTTTGAGTAAACTACGTTGTATTGCTCATCTCTGCTGTCCTGCGCCTGAGTCCTTTGCACTACTACACCAAGCTTTCTGACACCAACAAACTATCATGGTCCAAACACACCAAGACAGTCGTGAAGTGGGCACGACAACACCTTTTCCCCCTCAGGAGACTGAAAAGATTTGGCATGGGTCCCCTGATCCTTAAAAAGTTCCAGCATCCTGACTGGTTGCATCACTGCCTGGTATGGCAACTGCTCGGCATCTGATCCTAAAGCGCTGCAGAGGGAGGTGCGTACGGCCCAGTACAGTGGGGCATAAAAGTATTTAGTCAGCCACCAATTGTGCAAGTTCTCTCACTTAAAAATATGAGAGAGGCCTGTAATTTTCATCATAGGTACACTTCAACTATGACAGACAAAATGAGGGAAAAAAATCCAGAAAATCACATTGTAGGATTTTTAATGAATTTATTTGCAAATTATGGTGGAAAATAAGTATTTGGTCACATACAAGCAAGCAAGATTTCTGGCTCTCACAGACCTGTAACTTCTTCTTTAAGAGGCTCCTCTGTCCTCCACTCGTTACCTGTATTAATGGCACCTGTTTGAACTTGTTATCAGTATAAAAGACACCTGTCCACAACCTCAAACAGTCACACTCCAAACTCCACTATGGCCAAGACCAAAGAGCTGTCAAAGGACACCAGAAACAAAATTGTAGACCTGCACCAGGTTGGGAAGACTGAATCTGCAATAGGTAAGCAGCTTGGTTTGAAGAAATCAACTGTGGGAGCAATTATTAGGAAATGGAAGACATACAAGACCACTGATAATCTTCCTCGATCTGGGGCTCCACGCAAGATCTCACCCGTGGGGTCAAAATGATCACAAGAACGGTGAGCAAAAATCCCAGAACCACACGGGGACCTAGTGAATGACCTGCAGAGAGCTGGGACCAAAGTAACAAAGCCTACCATCAGTAACACACTACGCCGCCAGGGACTCAAATCCTGCAGTGCCAGACATGTCCCCCTGCTTAAGCCAGTACATGTTCAGGCCCGTCTGAAGTTTGCTAGAGAGCATTTGGATGATCCAGATGAGGATTGGGAGAATGTCATATGGTCAGATGAAACCAAAATATAACTTTTTTGGTAAAAACTCAACTCGTCGTGTTTGGAGGACAAAGAATGCTGAGTTGCATCCAAAGAACACCATACCTACTGTGAAGCATGGGGGTGGAAACATCATGCTTTGGGGCTGTTTTTCTGCAAAGGGACCAGGACTGACTGATCCGTGTAAAGGAAAGAATGAATGGGGCCATGTATCGTGAGATTTTGAGTGAAAACCTCCTTCCATCAGCAAGGGCATTGCAGATGAAACGTGGCTGGGTCTTTCAGCATGACAATGATCCCAAACACACCGCCCGGGCAACGAAGGAGTGGCTTCGTAAGAAGCATTTCAAGGTCCTGGAGTGGCCTAGCCAGTCTCCAGATCTCAACCCCATAGAAAATCTTTGGAGGGAGTTGAAAGTCCGTGTTGCCCAGCGACAGCCCCAAAACATCACTGCTCTAGAGGAGATCTGCATGGAGGAATGGGCCAAAATACCAGCAACAGTGTGTGAAAACCTTGTGAAGACTTACAGAAAACGTTTGACCTCTGTCATTGCCAACAAAGGGTATATAACAAAGTATTGAGATAAACTTTTGTTATTGACCAAATACTTATTTTCCACCATAATTTGCAAATAAATAAATTAAAAATCCTACAATGTGATTTTCTGGATTTCTTTTTCTCATTTCGTCTGTCATAGTTAAAGTGTACCTATGATGAAAATTACAGGCCTCTCTCATCTTTGGAAGTTGGAGAACTTGCACAATTGGTGGCTGACTAAATACTTTTTTGCCCCACTGTACATCACTGGGGCCAAGCTTCCTGCCATCCAGGACCTATATCCTAGGCGGTGTCAGAGGAAGGCCCATAAAATTGTAATAGACTCCAGTCACCCAAGTCATAGACTGGTCTCTCTGCTACCGCATGGCAAGCGGTAACGAAGCGCCAAGTCTAGGACCAAAAGGCTCCTTAACAGATTCTACCCCCAAGCCATAAGACTGCTGAACAGTTAATCAAACGGCCACCTGTACTATTTACATTGCCTCCCCTTACACTGCTGCCACTCGCTGTTTATTACCTGTGCATAGTCACTTTACCCCTACCTACATGTACAAATGACCTTGACTAACCTGTACACCCGGACACTGACTCGGTACCGGTATTCCCTGTATGGCCTCGTTATGGTTATGTTATTTTATTGTGTTACTTTTTATTTGATATATTTTTTACTTTAGTTTATTTAGTAAATATTTTCTTAACTCTATTTCTTAAACTACATTGTTGGTTAAGGGCTTGTAAGTAAGCATTTCACGGTTAGGGTTAGGTCTACACCTGTTGTATTCGGCGCATGTGACAAATAAAATGTGATTTGATTTGTTGGGACAGGTCGGTAAGTAAGTCCGCTATTCAGCCCACAATGCTCACGTCCAGCTTGAAGTGGGAGAGGAGCTTCTCTGCTAGTATGTGAGGCTGGATAGTATTGAAGGCTGATGAGTCGATGAACAGAAGCCTCTCGTGGGTTTTTGGGCCCTCCAGGTGCTTGCAGAGGAAGTTGAGTAGGGTTAGAGTGGCGTCCTCCAACCCCCGCTTGGCCCTGTAAACAAACTGCAGGGGGTCCAGGGAATTCTCAACCTAAAGCAGTACACTCTTCTTGATTAACTTCTCAAATGATTTCATCACCAAGGATGTCAGTACCACTGGCCTAAAGTCATTTAGCACCTTGGGGATTTGCTTTTTACCACAGAACAACAGTAGCATGCTTCAAGAGCAGTGGTGGTCAGTGCTGTTTAAGATGAGCGAGGCCATTTTTTATTTCTTATTTCTATTACAGCATATTGGATGACTCTCATTCATATTCCATTCACAAAGTTCAATGTAACAGCGATAGGATTAGGCTACTACATGATACTAACATTTTCCCTATACCCATCATGAGGTTGCTACAACCTAGCCTATGAAAAGTTTACAACGTAGGTGCACACAGGTCGAGAGACAAATTTGAGGTGACAGACATGTGAGTGACACATTGACAGACAGTGACATTAAATACCTTGCAAACTCTTGCCTACATCTAGCTGATACAGGGTGTAATCATTAGTCCAACAGTTACAAACGAGAGTTTCTATTGGACAAATTCAGGTATATGTATCCCCCGTTTCATTCTGATTGCTTCCGCTTAAGAAACGTTTTTCAACAGAATCAGCGGAATGAATACACCCATGATCACACGCAAACACAGCTCACTTTCATAGCAGCCACATTGTATTCCTTCTCGCATCTATGCACTCTCCTCCTCTCACCTCTTCCCTTAGCTTGTGGACTTCAACACATCAGCTGTATGTGACCAGGCGAAAAAGCCTTTCCAACCCAAACCACTACACACAGCCTACATCGTTGTCATCATATTAGCTAAAGTAACGTCATAGTCAGCATAGCTATTAGTAATAACGCGTTAGTAAACCTGCTACAACCACGCAGTACCGTTACAGCGTACAGTTAGTAAGCAGTTACACCGGTGGGCCCCGGTGGCATACATTTGTAACACCCGAAAGCTTACCTTGACTTGGAAGAGTTCCAGTGTTGTGTTGGAAAGTCTTAGCCAGCTAGCAAACATAGCATCCTTCTGTTTGAGCAGGGTGTTCCAGTAGGCTAAACTTTAGGAAGAAATGAATTTGTTTCTCTCCCTTTGAGTCAACTACTCACCACATTTGATACACTGCAGTGCTAGCTAGCTGTAGCTTATGCTTTCAGTATTAGATTAATTCTCTGATACTTTGATTGGGTGGATAACATGTCAGTTCATGCTGCAAGTGCTCTGATAGGCTGGAGGACATGCTCTGGAAGTTGTCAAAATTACTGTGTAAGTCTATGGAAGGGGGTGAGAACCATGAGCCTCCTAGGTTTTGTATTGAAGTCAGTGTACCCAGAGGAGGACTGAAGCTAGCTTGCCCCCGGCTACACCATGGCGTTACCCTACAGAGTGCTGTTGAGGCTACTTTAGACCTTCTTTGCAAAATAGTGTGTTTTAATCAATTATTTGGTGACGTGTTTATATTTAGTATAGTTTTATCTAAAAATGTTAATGCAGGCCATGTGTAACTTTTTAGAGTTTAGTATAAAGTGTTGGTCCCATGCTTCATAAGCTGAAATAAAAGATCCCCGAAATGTTGCATATGCACAAAAAGCTTATTTCTGTTAGTAGCCAAGATAATCCATCCACCTGACAGATGTGGCATCATTATTACACAGGTGCACCTTGTGCTGGGGACAATAAAAGGCCACTCTTAAAGTTTTGTCACACAGCACAATGCCAGAGATGTGCAGGAATGTCCACAAGAGCTATTGCCAGAGAATTTAATGTCCATTTCTTTACCATACGCCACCTCTAACGTCGTTTTATAGAATTTGGCAGTACGTCTAACTGGTCTTACAAACGCAGGCCATGTGTAACCACGCCAGCCCAGGAGCCCCACATCCGGCATCTTCACCTCCGATATCGTCTGAGACCAGCTCATCTGCGTGCTTGTTGTCCTCACCAGGTTCTTGACCTGACTGCAGTTCAACATCCTAACCGACTTCAGTGGGCAAATGCTCACCTTCAATGGCCACTGTCACGCTGGAGAAGTGTGCTCTTCACAGATGAATCTCGGTTTTGCTGATGTCAACGTTGTGAACAGAGTGTCCCAAGGTGGTGGTGGGGAATGGACAGGCATAAGATACGGACAACGAACACAATTGCATTTGGTTGATGTTTTTTTTTGAATGCACAGAGATACTGTGAGATCCTGAGTCCAATTGTCGTGCTATTCATCCGACGCCATCACCTCATGTTTCAGCATGATAATGCACAGCCCCATTTCACATGGATTGTACACAATTCCTGGATGCTGAAAATGGCCCAGTTCTTCCATGGCCTGCATACACACCAGACATGTCAACCATTGAGCCTGTTTGGGATGCTCGATGCGTACGACAGTGTGTTCCAGTTCCCGCCAATATCCAGCAACTTTTCACATCCATTGAAAAGGAGTGGGACAACAATCCACAGGCCACAATCAACAGCCTGATCAACTCTATGCGAAGGAAGTGTGTCGCGCTGCATGAGGCAAATGGTGGTCACACCAGATACTGACTGGTTTTATGATCCACGCCCCTACCTTTTTCTTTAGGTATCTGTGACCAACAGATGCATATCTGTATTCCCAGTCATGTGAAATCCATAGATTAGGGCCTAATGAATGTATTTCAATTAACTGATTTCCTGTAACTCAGTAAAATCTTAGAAATTGTTGCATGTTGCTTTTTCTTCGACAGGGACAAGGGGACTAAGCGTCCAAGGCTGTGTTTTCCTTGCATACCGCCAAAACACATTTTTCTCTTGAGTGCATGGGGGGAGAGATGAGGGGCTTGTTCCTTACAGCAGCTGGGCCCAGAAAAGCAGGCACACTATCATTACAGGAAAAATGAAGATAATGCACTTTACTGTTTGACCAAATTATCGTTTTAGTCGCCCCCAAAAATATGAAGTTGAGTGAGGTGACAATGTAGAATGTGCTCTTTCTACATTTATAGCAGGGTCAGTTCCAAGCATAAACAAACAATAAAAACACCCAATGGCAAAATGTGTAGAATTACAGGAAATTAGCTGTAAAACTGGAAGAAAAACTCTGCCCCATGGCAAAAGAGTAGAATTGCTTGAAGATTGTTTGTTAACATTTTTGCTCTACTCCATGGCAAAATCTGTAGATTTGCAGAAAATGTGATTTAACAGTCCAATACAACTGTTTTTATCTCAATATCAAATAATTTCTGAGTAACACTAAGTACCATACTGTGATTGTTTTCAATTAAAATTGTCCAAAATTTACAAAAATAGCTTCTTAGCAAAAAGCAATTTCTCAAACAGGATTTTTGCTAGAACTGTCTCGGGTTGGTCTGAGTGGTGAGGGGAAAACTGAAAAGTTGCTGTTATTGGCAGAGAGGTTTGGAACTCTCTTATTGGTCTATTAACTATATAATTTACGGTATGGTAATGTCGCTAAGAAAGGCCAAAACACCATCCCACCAAAACAGGCTGAGATTTCAGGTGGTCTTTTCAAACAGCTCTTACACTAAAAATACATTATCATCATCTTCACAGTTTCCTCATTGTGTGGAAATACAGTTGAAGTTACATTTAAACTCAGTTTTTCACAATTCCTGACATTTAATCCCAGTAAAAATTCTCTGTCTTAGGTCAGTTAGGATCACAATTTTATTTTTAGAATGTGAAATGTCAGAATAATAGTAGAGAGAATGATTTCTTTCAGCTTCTATTTTTTTCATCACATTCCCAATGGGTCAGAAGTTTACATACACTCAATTAGTATTTGGTAGCATTGCCTTTAAATTGATTAACTTGTGTCAAATGTTTCGGGTAGCCTTCCACAAGCTTCCCACAATAAGTTGGGTGAATTGTGGCCCATTCCTCCTGACAGAGCTGGTGTAACTGAGTCATGTTTGTAAGCCTCCTTGCTTGCACACGCTTTTTCAGTTCTGCCCACACATTTTCTATAGGGTTGAGATCAGGGCTTTGTGATGGCCACTCCAATACCTTGACTTTGTTGTCCTTAACTTCTTTGGGAGCAGCGCACGAAGTGACCGTTTTGGAGACCCTGGCGTGCCCAAAGTAAAATGCCTCCCATTCAGGCCCAGAAAATAGGATATGCACATATTTAGTACCATTGGATAGGAACCACTCTGAAGTTTCTAAAAGTGTTAACATTTTGTCTGTGAGTAAAACAGAACGAATATGGCAGGAAAAACCCCCGAAGAATTTCTGTCCTGGAAAAAGTGGTTTTGACAGAGTGCCTCATTGGGAACCCCTCATTGGGAACAGTCTCGAGAAAGTGTTCAGATTTTTTTTAGATGCTTTAGAGCAGAGAAGAAGAGGAATAAGGAAGTGCCCCCACAGATGTCCTTTACAAAAAGACGCGCGATCCCGCCAGGCGCCTTTGTTTTTTTCCTTTCTTATCGCCCAGTTTATATTCCGGTTGAAATATTATGCTATTTATACAGAAAAGTGTTCCTAAGGATACATTAAAAATTATGTTTGATTGTTCTTGGACAAGTTTATATGTATAAGTTGAACAAGTTCTCTTCACGTTTCAATGGACGATTGGAGGCTGTATGTTCTCATTCTAACGCGCAAACCAAACGGAGATTTATGGATATAATACATTACTTTTTCTATCAAAAGAACCATGGGTTGTCTTCGTTGGACACTTGGGAAGCCTTGCATACTATTGTTTGTACAGATGAACGTGGTACCTTCAGGCGTTTGTAAATTGCTCCCAAGGATGAACCAGACTTGTGGAGGTCTTCAATTTCTTTCTGAGGTCTTGGCTGATTTCTTTTGATTTTCCCATGATGTCAAGCTAAGAGGCACTGAGTTTGAAGGTAGGCCTTGACATACATCCACAGGTACACCTCCAATTGACTCAAATGATGTCAATTAGCCTATCAGAAGCTTCTAAAGCCATGACCTAATTTTCTGGAATTTTCCAAGCTGTTTAAAGGCGCAGTCAACTTCTGACCCACTGGAATTGTGATACAGTGAATTATAAGTGAAATAATCTGGCTGTAAACAATTGTTGGAAAAATTACTTGTGTCATGCACAAAGTAGATGTCCTAACCAACTTGCCCAAACTATAGTTTGTTAACAAGAAATTTGTTGTCACGACTTCCGCCGAAGTCGGTCCCTCTCCTTGTTCGGGCGGTGTTCGGCGGTCGACGTCACCGGTTTTCTAGCCATCGCCGATCCACTTTTCATTTTCCATTGGTTTTTCCTTGTTTTACACACCTGGTTTCAATCCCACAATTACTTGTTCATTATTTAACTTCTTAAGGAGCAGCAAGGTGCGCTGGGGCGCTAGCGCCCCCACTCCCGACACTACCAGGTGAAATGCAAGGCGCCAAATTCAAAATCCAAAAGTTGAATTATTAAACATGCATCAATATACAAGTGTTTCATAGTCATCAAAAGCTCTGTTTCTTGGCAATATCACAGCATTGTCAGATTTCAAAAAGGCTTTACGGCGAAAGCACCACATTTGATTGTTTGAGGGTAGCACCTTCAATATTTTTCCATTACCATGAATTCATAAGCTATCACGGTTCACAGAAAACACATTTCACAGCGAAAACAAATCAATTACCTGTTGAAGAACTTCTGCTGAAAGCTTCCCAAGTGTCCAACGAAGACAATCCATGGTTCTTTTGTTAGAAAAAGTCATGTATTATATCCATAAATCTCCATTTGGTTGGCGCGTTAGAATGAGAAAATAGAGTCCATTGAAATGTGAAGAGAACTCGTTCAACTTATACCTATAAACTTGTCCAAGAACAATCAAACATAATTGCTAATGTATCCTTAGGAACACTTTAATGTATATGTTGTATAATATTTCAACCGGAATATAAACTGGGCGATAAGAAAGGAAAAAAACAAAGAACGTGACAGCCGGGAGCGCGCATTTTCTTGTAAGGACATCTGTGGGGACACTTCCTTATTCCTCTTCTTCTCTGCTCTAAAAGCAGCTAAGAATAATCAGACCACTTTCTTGAGACTGTTGACATCCAGAGGAAGCGATAGGTACTGCATTCACATGCCCTTATATGGGCATTTTTTTAAGGGAGGGGTTCAAAATGAGGCAATCTGTCAAAACCACTTTTTCCAGGACAGAAATTCCTCTGGTTTTTGCCTGCCATATCCGTTCTGTTATACTCACAGACAAAATGTTAACACTTTTAGAAACTTCAGAGTGTTTCCTATCCAATGGTACTAAATATGTGCATATCCTATTTTCTGGGCCTGAATTTTACTTTGGGCACGCCAGGGTCTCCAAAACGGTCACCTCGTGCACTACTCCTTAAGAAGTTAACCCTCTGTTCCCCCATGTTTGTTTGTGAGTGTTTGTATGTTAATACGGTCCGTTATTTGTGGGCTCGATATTTTTTAGTTGCATTTTGTGATATTTTGAGTAAATACATTTTTTACTCATATCTGCTGTCCTGCGCCTGACTCCTATACACCAACAGGATCTATTTACATTTGTGGAGTGGTTGAAAAACGAGTTTTAATGATTCCAACCTAAGTGTGTGTAAACGTCCGACTTCACCTGTAGATATAAAACACAGTAAAATTATTTTCTCTACTCCCCATGGCAAAATGTATAGAATTGCAGGAATTTAACTTCAAACTTAAATTTCTCTCTCCACCATCAAGTGTAGCGCCACTAAAATGTTTTGCAGCGAGATAGGGGGGCCCTGCCACGGAAGATGTATTTCCATCACTATTCACACGGCCCTAACATATCAGGACAAGAGAAACATCTATGTGAGAATGCTGTTCATTGACTAAAGATCAGCATTCAACACTATTGTTTACTCCGTGCTCAACACCAAGGTCAGAGCCCTGGGTCTGGACGCCACTCTCTGCCACTGGATCCGGGACTTCCTGACGGCAGACCACGGGCTGTGAGGATTGGCAGCGGCACCTTCTCCACACTGACTCTTAAAACAGGGCCCCCTCAGGGGTGTGTCCTCAGCCCTCTGCTGTACTCCTTGTTCATTCACTACTGCATGGCTTTGCACAACAAGTTTGCTGATGGCCTGATAACCAACAAAGACGAGTTAGCCTATAGGGAGGAGGTAAGTGAACTGGCATTGTGGTTGATTGCCGGAAGCAGAGGAGAGAACATGCCCTGGTCCACATCAATGGGGGCTGCAGTAGAGAGTCATCAGTTTTAAGTTCTTCAGCATCCATATCACAGAAGACTTGACATAGACCAAGAACACCACCACTCTTGTCAAGAGGGCACAACAGTGTCTACTTCCTAAGGTGGCTGAAGAAGTTCGGCATGCTACCCCGGGTCTTTCCCGAATTCTACCACTGCACCATCGAGAGTGTCCTGACCAGTTGCATCATGGCCTAGTACGGGGAATTGCTCCGTCCATGACCGGCCCTCCAGCGGGTGGTAAAGACAGCCCAGTACATCACTGGGACCGTCCTCCCACCCAGGACATCTACTTTAAACCACGCCTGAGGAAGGCCTGCATTATAATCAAGGACCCCAAATACCCTAACCACGAGATGTTCTCTCCCTTACTGTCAGGCAGATGGTATCAGAGCATGAGGTCTGATACCAATAAGCACAGAGACAGTGTCTATCTACAAGCCATCAGACTGCTGAACACATGAACTGGACTGCACTGACTCTCCACACCTTAGCTTACTTGCTTATGGTAGTCCATCGTATTCGATGATGACTTCCACTTCTGAGTTAACTGTGAATTCTTTGGTGACTGTAGAGTCCAATCCGAGATCCACAAACTTTATTGCAGTTGGGGCATATGCAGTCTGTGTTGGCAGGGGAAGGCATGGTTGTATGTCTCCTGAGCTGTTTTTGTTTCTGTCTCTTTGTGCTCCTTTCCTCCTCCCACCTCTGTACACCACTCTGGCAGAGCTGCCCGAGCAGAGCTGTCGCCAGGTGGAACGGTTGGCAGCAGCATCCTTTAGGTTTGTTAGTTTGATATTGCACTTCTTCAGCTATGTTTTCAGCCGGGCCTTGTAGCGCTTCATCTGCCCCCCTACAGACCGCCGGGCCAAGATGTAGCTGGCCATACAGGATCTTCCACGGTAAGCGCTCCTGAGACATTCTAATGACATGCCCAAGCCAGCGCAGTTGGTGTTGGGTGACCATGGCCTCCATACTCTTGCTGTTGGTCTTAGCAAGTATTTCTGTATGGGGCACACGTTAGCACTAGGTGATTCCCAGGATGCGCTGCAGGCATCTTATGTGGAATCGCTCGAGTTGCTTGTTGTGGTGACTGTAAGTGACCTAGGCTTCCCAGCTGTAAAGAAGTGTGGTGATGCAGATGGCTTTATAGACGGTGACTTTGGTGTGGAGGTGGAGATCCCTGTTTTGGAAGACCCTGCGTCTGAGTTTCCCGAATGCAGCTGATACATGCTTGATCCTATTGTGATTTTTGAGTTCGATGCTGCAGCCCTCCGAGAGAATGCTGCCCAGGTATTTGAAGGATGGAACTATTGCCAGTGATTTGTGTTCAATGGTGAAGACTGGCGTGGTGGGTGGAGGGCTGGATCGCCATTCGCAGACCACCTCTGTCTTGGTGGTGTTGATAGACAGTGCCATCCTGTTATAGACCCTCACAGCCACTACAAGGATGGACTGAAGGTCTTCCGGAGTGTGGGCTACAAGAGCACAGTCTTCAGCATATTGCAGCTCAAGAACCCACTCCGTCAAAACTATGGGGATTGCTTGGAGCCTCCTGATGTTGAATAGGTTTCCATCCAGCCTGAAGTCCACCACAACACCGCTGAAGCTGGGTGGCACATAGGTGGAAGATGTTAAATTGTACTGGTGCCAGCACACACCCCAGGCTCACACCAATGCTTACTCCAAAGGGCCCTCCTATGGCCACCCAAGCCATTATTCCATCATGGAACTGGCAAAGGATGTTGACAAATTTGTCTGGACAGCCAAATTTGAGTAGAATGCCCCATAGTAGTTCCCTGCTCACAGTGTCGAAGGCTTTGGAGAGGTCGACAAAGGCCATGAAAAGGTCCTGATGCTGTTCACGGCGCTTCTCCTTGAGTTGCCGTGCCGTGAATATCATGTCGACCATACTCCTGTTCTTTCTGAAGCCGCATTGTGACTCTGGCAGCAGTTCCTCTGTGATGTTGTTCACCAGCCTGTGTAGCATCACCTTGGCCAGGACCTTGCCGGCAACAGCCAGAAGGGATATCCCTCGTCTGTTGCCACAGATGGACTTGTCACCCTTGTTCTTATAGATGGTGACAATGTTTGCATCCCGCCACAGTTGGGGGACGATCTCCCGGTCCAAAACCTCAGTGATGTACTGGTGGAGCGTTCTGGTGCAGAAGTAACCTCGCTTCATAAGTAGCTCTGCCGGGATGCTG
This sequence comes from Brachymystax lenok tsinlingensis, assembly GCA_030435695.1. Taxonomy (NCBI): domain Eukaryota; kingdom Metazoa; phylum Chordata; class Actinopteri; order Salmoniformes; family Salmonidae; genus Brachymystax; species Brachymystax lenok. The sequence continues at coordinate 40,452,252 of CM059793.1, read as the reverse complement.
TCAGCTCCAGGAGTCTTGTTGTTCTTGAGGGAACAGATAGTTTATAACACCTCTTGGAAGGTTGGAGAATGGTTGAGGTCTTGAATGGGTGGACGGGCAGGCAGATCTTCCAGGATGGAGTGGTCTGTAGGAGGGTGTATTATCTCCCAAGAGAACTCTCCTCGGTTATCGTCACAGCCGTGTATATACCCCCGCAAGCGAATACCAAGACGGCCATCAACAAACTTCACTGGACTTTATGCAAACTGGAAACCATATATCCTGAGGCTGCATTTATTGAAGCTGGGGTTTTTAACAAAGCTAATTTGAGAACAAGGCTACCTAAATTCGATCAGCATATTGATTGCAGTACACGAGAGAGTAACATGCTCGACCATTGCTACTCTAAATTCTGTGATGCGTACAAGGCCCTCCCGCGCCCTCCTTTTGGCAAATCCGACCTTGACTCCATCTTGTTGCTTCCCTCCTATAGGCCGAAACTAAAACAGGAAGCGCCCATGCTTAGGTCTATCCAACACTGGTCTGACCAATCGGATTCCACGCTTCAATATTGCTGCAATCACGTGGACTGGGATATGTTCCGGGAAGCCTCAGACAATAATATTGACGTATACGCTGACACGGTGAGCGAGTTTATAAGGAAGTGTATAGGAGATGTTGTACCCACTGTGACTATTAAAACCTTCCCTAACCAGAAACAGTGGATTGATGGCAGCATTCGTGCAAAACTGAAAGCACGTACCACCGCATTTAATCATGGCAAGGCGACTAGAAACATTACCGAATAGAATACAAACAGTGTAGTTATTCCCTCCATAAGGCATTCAAACAAGCAAAGCGTCAGTATAGAGACAAAGTGCAGTCGCAATACAAAGGCTCAAACAAGAGACGTATGTGGCAGGGTCTACAGACAATCACGGACATCGTGGAGTCGCGGACATCAACGTCTTGCTTCCAGACAAATTAAACAACTACTTCGCGCTTTGAGGAAAATACCGTGCCACCTACGCGGCAAACGTGTTAACCCTCGCAAGGCTGCCGGCCCAGACGGCATCCCTAGCCACGTCCTCAGAGCATGCGCAAACCAGCTGGCTGGTGTGTTTATGGACATATTCAATCAATCCCTATCCCAGTCTGCTGTCCTCACATGCTTCAAGATGGCCACCATTGTTCCTGTTCCCAAGAAAGCTAAGGTAATTGAACTAAATGACTATCGCCCCGTAGCCCTCACTTCTGTCATCATGATGTGCTTTGAGAGACTAGTCAAGGATCATATCACCTCCAGCCTACCTGTCACCCTAGACCCACTCCCAATAGGTCCACAGACGATGCAATCGCCATCACACTGCACACTGCCCTATCCCATCTGGACAAGAGGAATACCAATGTAAGAATGCTGTTCATCGACTACAGCTCAGCATTCAACACCATAGTACTCTCCAAACTCTTCATTAAGCTTGAGACCCTGGGTCTCGACCTCGCTCTGCAACTGGTTCCTGGACTTCCTGACGGTACAGGTGGTGAAGGTAGGAAACAACATCTCCACTCCGCTGATCCTCAACACTGGGGCCCCACAAGGGTGCGTACTGCCTGTTCACCCACGACTGCGTGGCCATGCACGCCTCCAACTCAATCATCAAGTTTGCAGATGACACTACAGTGGTAGGCTTGATTACCAACAACGACGAGACAGCCTACAGGGAGGAGGTGAGGGCCCTCGGAGTGTTGTGTCAGGAAAATAACCTCACACTCAACGTCAGCAAAACAAAAGAGATGATTGTGGACTTCAGGAAACAGCAAAGAGAGCATCCCCCTATCCACATCGACGGGACAGCAGTGAAGAAGGTGGAAAGTTTTAAGTTCTTCTGTGTACATATCACCGACAAACTGAAATGGTCCACGAACACAGACAGTGTGGTGAAGAAGGCGTAACAGAGCTTCTTCAACCTCAGAAGGCTAAAAAAATGTGGCTTGTCATCGAAAACTCTCACTAACTTTTACAGGTGCACAATTGAGAGCATCCTGTCTGGCTGTATCACCGCCTGGTACGGCAACTGCACCGCCCACAACCGCAGGGCTCTCCAGAGGATGGTACGGTCTGCACAACGCATCACTGGGGGCAAACTACCTGCCCTCCAGGACACCTACAACACCCAATGTCACAGGAAGGCCACTGCCTGTCCAATGTCACCCGAGCCACTGCCTGTTCACCTCGCTTCCATCCAGAAGGCGAGGTCAGTACAGGTGCATCAAAGCTTGGACAGAGAGATTGAAAAACAGCTTCTATCTCAAGGCCATCAGATTGTTAAACAGGCACTACTAGCACAGAGAGGCGGATTGATATCATTGGCCACTTTAATAAGTGGAACACTAGTCACTTAATATTGCCACTTTAAGAATGTATACATATCTCGCATTACTCATCTCATATGTATATACTGTGTCCTGTATCCTTCACTATCTATTCTTTACTATCTATTGCGTCTTAGCCGCTCTGTCACTGCTCATCCATGTATTTTATATTTATATATTTTTATCCCATTCCTTTACTAGATTGTGTGTATTAGGTTTTGTTGTGAAATTTGTTAGATATTAGGTTTTGTTGTGGAATTGTTAGACATTACCTGTTAGATACTGCTGCACTTTCGGATCTAGAAGCATAAGCATTTCGCTACACTCGCAATAACATCTGCTAACCATGTGTATGTGACCAATAACATTTTATTTGATTATATTTGATTACAGAGTATAGATTGCAGTGATGTGTCCTATAATTCCACTGAGTAAAATGTAAAAATGTATTAAATTAAACAGGTTTGTTGGCTTAATCCAATCAATTGACTATTGTCTTAATACAGTAGGCACAGTATAATTCCCTGAGAGGTGTTCTGTTGTAGGCAAGCTGCTTTCTTGTTCTGAAGTTTAAGCTTGGATCAAGGTCTAAAAAACGAAGAGTTGTATCCAGGGTTTCATTGGAATTTGAAACTGTAGCTCTATCCTGAACAGAGTTTGGTTTGTCTCTGAAGAATCTTGAGGTAAAGAGAGGGCCTCTTGAGTTTACCATTGAAAGTGGTGCTGTGAATAACAGTGCTTTGTGTTGCTTTGTGAATCGGATGTGCTGTGTCACACTCAAGCTGTATTTAGGATGTCAGATGAGCAACAGGAGGCACTTAACACTGTGCAATTACATCACATAAACAGTGATTATTCTCTATTTAAACTTTGTATTGTGTATAATTATCATTCTCTTTGCACATTTTTCATTCAGTTTAGGCTAGTTGCTATCTGTGATGAGTAGTCAAGTGTTTATTTTTGACAGTCATGCAACTGTGCACAGTAACATTATTGATCTGGTTACTGGGAAGACTACAGATAGCTTGCAATACCTTTTCTCTAATACAGCTCTCCATAATATACAACATTTTATAATTGTGTATATTGTATGTGTTTTATATATTTATGCAGGGCTCATCTGTAAAAGAGACGCTAGTCTCAGTATGACTTCCCTGTCAAAATAAAGGTTGAATATGTCGTGTTCATGCTCTATTTCTGTCATCACAGACATGCTCCATAGCCTCTGATGTTCTTCTCTAATCCACCTGAGTAGGAGTGGATAGAAGTCCACTCCAATCCCAATGACCACAGTCACCCCTGAGAGAAGGACAGACAAGTGGGAAACCTGCCCAGATGCAGCCCAGATGCTTAATAGCCTATTATTGTTGTATGTGGAGCGTATGTCTCCTGCTGGGCAATAACAAGTGCTGTCCCTCGGATAGCTCCCCCATCCCATATTCCTTGGTCCATCTTCCCTGATCTTGAATGGAACTCCAGCTGTCTAGGAGTCTGGAGGACTGCCTTGTTTTGATATACACTGCTGGATCCTCCACATCTGTCTCCCTCCCTGGAACGAATCAATCCTGACGCCTCGCTCCGGCCGCACCTGCTGCTCTCACAGTATACAGCAACGCACAGACTGCATAAACAGACTCAACGTAGGCTGGGAACAACTATGAGAATGACTACCCAGTGGTGAGGAGTTAGGACAGAGGGAAGACAAACTGTGTTCTGTCCTCATCGAGAGAGAGAGAAAGGGTGTCATTTCCTGAGCGAAGGACTCGGATGCTGCCAAATGATAGGGAGTTTATGAGGCTCCTGGGCCTCGGCTGTAACAGTGCTCTGTAAATCCTCCCAGGCTGCCATTTTGACAGGGTTCTGGGTTCTATCACTGGCTCCTCTTTTCACACATGCTGTGTGTGATTACACCCTGTAAAGGCATGGCAGGCCGGGCCCAGGGCACTAGGAGTTTGAAGCATTAGAGGTGATCAGAGGCCAGGCTTAAGAGGGTACCCTGAGGTTGAATGTGGTGGTGTCTGTACAACGTGGCAGTATGGTTCAGAAGTCTAACATTCTTTTTTTCCTTTTTTCTTTTACTCTCTCTCTCAGTATTATCTCTCTTCTCTCTCAGGAACTAACGTTTTGTAAGATAGCTAAATGGATACTGCTGATCTTCAGCTTCCTATTTTTCATTTGTCATATAGAAAAATATCTTAATAGTACGTGTATGAACTATGAATGGCGGCAGTGTGTCCAATGCTGCCATGAGTGTCCAAGCTAAAATTGGAACACACCAGGGTTGATACGGTACAAGAAGATAAGGCCATGAGGACATGCAGAGGAAACTTTCCACCCAATTTAATTACATTACCTGGGCAGTATCAGTGACACACACCCACACCTACAGTACACACATACAAAATTACTATTACCACACAGTCACATCAGTGGGGCATAATTACACCACCGCTTGTCTACATGGTGCAACATAAATTAACAAGGCAATAGTAAACATGTCATCCCCCACGAATGATACAGCGCCCAAACGTATGTTCCGTGGAGAGAGAGAGAGAGAGAGAGAGAGAGAGAGATAGTAAAAAAATATATATAGTAAAAGAAACAGAAAATATAATGGGTCTGGCTTATAGGTCCTTGTGGTAAAAATGTGTTGCTCATGAGGAGATGCATATATGTACAACATGTCATGACTGTAGTTCAAATGGGACAGGAGATATGTTTGTTCAAAGTTTGGAATTTCAGCTGATTACTATAGCTCCCATCAATCAGTGTAATTTTGTAAATCCCGGATCGCTATGGCATGATGCATCATTCATCCAAGTTTAGTGAAAATCGGGCCAGTGGTGTCTGAGATATTGCCTGTGACTAACTAGCGTATGTACGTACGAATGACTGGAGACAGATCCATAGTCCCCCCTCGATTTCATTGTTCGGGACAGTTACTGAAAGAATAACCATGTGCCATGTTGATGAATGTATTGTCTTTTGAGTGGGCTCTACCTCTCCTACATACTGTATAGGAGTCATGACTGGGGAGGATGAGGAATATTTACTCTTTATGGCTCTCTAAAGCTGTCTCGTTAGAGTTATGAAGTGGTAAAAGGATGCTGGCAGAGAGGAGATGAGTGGAATATTTCTACATGATAACAGTGCCAGTTGTGTTTGCTTTTTGTATTAGAAATGTAACATTTGCAGTTAATAGTATCTGAAATTGCTGTCTTTTATTGTAACTATGAAGCACATTTCCTCCGCAACAATGATGAATCACTAAGATTGCTTTGGTTTAATGAAATCAAAAATCCCAAATCTCTTCTTTTCGACAGCTTAGTGTAGACATCTCTCTTGTTATTAATGATGAATGAACACAGAAAAAAATTGTTATGACAGTACAACACTTCTCATAAATAGAAATGGAATTTGTTTAAAATGTTCTTTGCACAATGTTGTAAGAGAAGTTGTCTTGTAGATTCATCTTTAGAAATGACTGTGCTGGTTGCTATTAGATAGTGTCTGGTATTTTCAATATCCACTGTTATGAAAACGTCAATCCCCTTGAAATTGTGAATAGCAGAAAGTTTGAAGGTTTGAATTTTGCAATGATAAAACAACTGTTTACACGTTTTACTTGTGTTATGATGAAATTAATGCCACATATAGCACGACAATGTGATCAATGGATCAGAATATTTTCAGAATTGATTAATCTATTAATTGCCCAGACTGGCATAATGAATGTGTTCAATTTGATTACAGTAATATCTTGGGTTCCTAAATTACACAGCAAACATTAACATTAATTGTTTTTCGTTGATGATACTAGATCCTCCTTTATTCAGGAGCCTCATCTGGTACAATGACTATTGTTGTAATGAAATACATTTTTACATTTATTCATAGAAGACTAAGTTCAGAATGAATGTTAGTCATACAACATTGTCTGTTTATGCATGTCAGCAGGTGACAAATCAGCAATTATTCTGTTTGATTCACTGTCACTCACACAAGTTGGGCCTCCTGTTGTGAACTAACAATGCCTCTTGTTAACACGGTGCCACAATGACAAGAGAGCTGTTTTCTATGCAGGATTCAAGTTCAGGCTAGGCTGTATGTAATGCTCTGGCTTTTATATGCAAGCCAATTTGCCATCTAAAGCTCTTTGTCTCATTAATAAGCAGACAGGAGGCCTAGAGGTCTGGTCAAAAAGCTCCCCATAATATGTTTATTTCATAGATGTTATAAAGAGTTTGTATCAGCTGTTAATCCTGCTAATTGAAGAGGTGAATTGTTCTTTTTTTGTTGTTTCTGTGCTGAGCTGTCAAACAGAGCTCTTCTTCATTGGGGTTTATTGGCAGGCTTTCTTCACCTTCCTTGAGATGACAAACAGATCTCTCAAGAACATATTTTCATCTAAAAAACACATTCCAACCCGAAACAAGGCATTAACAGACCAAGACTTGTCTTCCACTAAAATGTTATACATTTTTGTATTTTTTTTTGACTGCATTCTCTACAACTTCATTCGACACACCTTCACCTTCATAGCCTACTAAACTTCCGTTGCCTCCATCTTCCACTGTCATCAATCGAGCCGTTAAGCAGAGCTGCATTCAGGAGCGCCAAATATCCTGTGGTTTTGGGTAATGCAATGTTGCCAATTCCCAAAGAGGCTATTTTATTGTTTTAGGCATGGGTCTGCACTTATTATTGAAGTGTGTATTCATGGTAATTATATGTTTGTATTACCTGAATGTGTTTATGTGCATTTCATGCCTTTATTTCATGACATTGATATTTGATGGTTGTAAAATACAAAGTGAGGCCTAGATGAAAGGGTATTTAAATTCTTGTCATTCCTGTCATGACCAGACATAGAACAGGCTAATGGTTGAAGGGCGGGAACCGTGTTAGTTTCAAGTTGTAATGTCACATGCACAAGTACAGTGAAATACAGTGAAATACATTTGTTGCAAACTCAAAACCAAACAATGCAATAATCAATAACAATGTATTACAAGAAAATATTTACTAGAAATAATTATAAATATAAAGAACACAATAAGTAAGTAAGCATACTATATACAGTCGTGGCCAAAAGTTTTGAGAATGACACAAAAATGTATTTCCACTAAGTTTGCTGCTTCAGTGTCTTTAGATATTTTTGTCAGATGTTACTATGGAATACTGAAGTATAATTACAGGCATTTTATAAGTGTCAAAGGCTTTTATTGACAATTACATGAAGTTGATGCAAAGAGTCAATATTTGCAGTGTTGACCCTTCTGTTTCAAGACCTCTGCAATCCGCCCTGGCATGCTGTCAATTCTTTATTAATGGCTGTGTTCTTAGGCAAAATTGTGAGTGAGCCCAATCCCTTGGCTGAAAAGCAACCCCGCACAGAGAAAATGACTTTACCCCAGTCCTCAGCAGTCCAATCCCTGTACCTTTTGCAGAATATCAGTCTGTCCCTGATGTTTTTCCTGGAGAGAAGTGGCTTCTTTCCTGCCCTTCTTGACACCAGGCCATTCTCCAAAAGTTTTCGCCTCACTGTGCATGCAGATGCACTCACACCTGCCTGCTGCCATTCCTGAGCAAGCTCTGTACTGGTGGTGCCCCGATCCCGCAGCTGAATCAACTTTAGGAGACAGTCATGGCGCTTGTTGGACTTTCTTGGGCGCCCTGAAGCCTTCTTCACAACAACTGAACCGCTCTCCTTGAAGTTCTTGATGATCCGATAAATGTTTGATTTAGGTGCAATCTTACTGGCAGCAATATCCTTGCCTGTGAAGCCCTTTTTGTGCAAAGCAATGATGATGGCACGTGTTTCCTTGCAGGCAACCATGGTTGACAGAGGAAGAACAATGATTCCAAGCACCACCCTCCTTTTGAAGCTTCCAGTCTGTTATTCAAACACAATCAGCATGACAGAGTGATCTCCAGCCTTGTTCTCATCAACACTCACAGCTGTGTTAATGAGGGAACCACTGACATGATGTCAGCTGGTCCTTTTGTGGCAGGGCTGAAATGCAGTAGAAATGTTTTTTGGGGATTCAGTTCATTTGCATGGCAAAGAGGGACTTTGAAATGAATTGCAATTCATCTGATCACTCTTCATGACATTCTGGGGTATATGCAAATTGCCATCATACAAACTGAGGCAGCAGACTTTGTGAAAATTAATATTTGTGTCATTCTCAAAACCTTTGGCCACGACTGTACAGGGTCAGTTCCGATACGATATTTACAATGTGCAGGGATACTGGAGTGATGGAGGTAGACACACCACATGACCAAAAGTATGTGGACACCTAACATCTCATTCCAAAATCATGGGTATTAATATGGAGTTGGTCCCCCATTTGCTGCTATATAACAGCCTCCACTCTTCTGGGAAGGTTTTCCACTAGATGTTGATGCGTGAACGCGCCCAGCGCGACCAACTTTCTTTTCGTCTTTTAAAATTTCACTTACCGTTCTTGTAAAATATGATCGCTATTATTCATAAAAGAATACATAAGGATGCATTATTAATGATATTTGATTTGTTTGTGAAAAGATGAGAGGTATAATTTGAACGCGATCCCTTCACTGTAAAACGGGCGAGTAGACTGACAATGCTTGGTGGAGTAGCTGAACGTAACGTGCCAAAAACAACGGATATTTATGGATATAATTATTTACTTTTTCTAACAAAAGAACCATGGATTATCTTGTTTGGACACTTGGGAAGACCTCAGAAGAAGTTATTTGAAAGGTAAGCGATTTATATTAGCTGTGATATGGACATTTTGAGAACCGAGCTGGATATGAATTTATGCTAATGTGGAAAATATGTGAGGTACTAGCCTCAAACAATCAAATGTAGTGCTTTCGCCGTAAAGCCTTTTTAAAATCTGACAACGCAGTGATATTGCCAAGAAGCAGAGCTTTTGATGGCTATGCAACACTATGCAACACTTGTATATCGAAGTTAAATATTACGAATATGTATTACGAATATGTATTTTGAATTTGGCGCGTTATGTTTGCTCTGAAAACGATCCCGCTAAAGGGATCCGTGCGCTAAGAGGTTAACTGTTTAACTATTTAACTTTATTTAACTTTATTTAACCTTATTTAACTGTATTTAATTATTGTGTAGATAAACTGGATATCAATATTCAATATTATAGTAAATATCAATATTCATTTTAATTGGAGATCAAATCCAATGTTTTTTTATTTATTTTTATTTAACCAGGTAGGCAAGTTGAGAACAAGTTCTCATTTACAACTGCGTTAAACATGGAGTAAAACAAACATGCAGTCAATAATACAGTAGAAAAACAAATCTATATACAAAGAGTGAAAATGAGATAAGATAAGGAAGGTAAGGCAATAAATAGGCCATGGTGGCAAAGTAATTACAATATAGCATATAAACACTGGAATGGTAGATGTGCAGTAGATGAATGTGCAATGTAGAAAAACTGGGGTGCAAGGGAACAAGATAAATAAATAAATATGGTAGGTGATGAGGTAGTTGGTTGGGCTATTTACAGATGAGCTATATACAGGTGCAGGGATCTGTGAGCTGCTCTGACAGCTGATGCTTAAAGCTGGTGAGGGAGATAAGTGTCTCCAGTTTCAGAGATTTTTGTAGTTCATTCCAGTCATTGGCAGCAGAGAACTGGAAGGAAAGTCGGCAAAAGGATGGATTGGCTTTGGGGGTGACCAGTGAGATATACCTGCTGGAGTGCGTGCTACGGGTGCGTGCTGCTATTGTGACCAGTGAGCTGAGATAAGGCGGGGCTTTACCTAGCAGGGACTTGTAGATGACCTGGAGCCAGTGGGTATGGCGACGAGTGTAAAGCGAGGGCCAGCCAACGAGAGCGTACAGGTCGCAGTGGTGGGTGGTATATGGGGCCTTGGTAACAAAACGGATGGCACTGTGATAGACTGCATCCAATTTGTTGAGTATAGTATTGGAGGCTATTTTGTAAATGACATCACCGATGTCAAGGATCGGTAGGATGGTCAGTTTTACGAGGATATGTTTGGCAGCATGAGTGAAGGATGCTTTGTTGCGAAATAGGAAGCCAATTCTAGATTTAATTTTGGATTGGAGATGTTTGATGTGAGTCTGGAAGGAGAGTTTACAGTCTAACCAGACACCTAGGTATTTGTAGTTGTCCACATAATCTAAGACAGAACCATCCAGAGTAGTGATGCTGGACGGGCGGGCGGGTGCGGGCAGCAATCGGTTGAAGAGCATGCATTTAGTTTTACTTGCGTTTAAGAGCAGTTGGAGGCCACGGAAGGAGAGTTGTATTGCCTTGAAGCTCGTCTGGAGGGTAGTTAACACAGTGTCCAAAGAAGGGCCAGAAGTATACAGAATGGTGTCGTCTGCGTAAAGGTGGATCAGAGACTCACCAGCAGCAAGAGCGACATCATTGATGTATACAGAGAAGAGAGTCGGCCCAAGAATTGAACCCTGTGGCACCCCCATAGAGACTGCCAGAGGCCCGGACAACAGGCCCTCCGATTTGACACACTGAACTCTATCGGAGAAGTAGTTGGTGAACCATGTGAGGCAATCATTTGAGAAACCAGATCAATGAAAACGGCTGCACAGTAATGCCTCTTATCGATGGCGGTTATGATGTCATTTAGGACCTGGAGCGTGGCTGAGGTGCACCCATGCCCAGCTCTGAAACCAGATTGCATAGCGGAGAAGGTACGGTGGGATTCCGAAATGGTCGGTAATCTGCTTGGTGACTTGGCTTTCAAAGACCTTAGAAAGGCAGGGTAGGATAGATATTGTTCTGTAGTAGTTTGGGTCAAGAGTGTTTCCCCCTTTGAAGAGTATTTTCCACCTAGAGGCCATGTCACAATACGTTGAGACAACGTTGATTCAACCACTTTGTGCCCAGTGGGAAAGCTTTATCAAAATCCATGCCACCGAGGCTGAATGTAAAATCTGCAAGCACTGGATAAAATGTGCAGGCGGTTCAACAAGTGGACTGGCAAGATATTCAAGTCTAAACCCGTAGGTGCAGAGGCGGCTTCAGCAGCAAAACACTCCAGAACTATGGAGTCCTACCTGAAGACGATTATATCAGAAATAGCTGCTTGCGGCGGGTTCTCCTACCATGCCATTGCAAACAACAACTACATAAGATCAGCACAAAAAAAGATGGCCATACCCTCCCCAATAATCACTTGGACATATCACAACTGGTGGGAGGATATGCCGAGAAAGAGAAGAGCAAATTAGCCGACAAGCTCCAGGCATGGTTAGGAAAGCCATCCGTTTCTCACTAACCCTAAATGAGTACACCTCCAGCCAGAACAAACGATTGATGAATATAAATATACATACCTTCCAAGAGTACTGGACCCTGGGGATGGTTAAACTCCCAGGTAGCCTGCCAGGTGAAAGGGTGAAGGAGATATTGGTTGCGCAATTGGCCTCATACAACCTCACAACACAAGACCACATTGTGTGCAGCACTACAGATGGTGCATCAGTTAAGGTGAAGTATGGGAAACTTGTTGTTCCAGAGCTACAGCTGTGCTACTGCGACAGATGTAATATACTTCCCTCAAGCGCAACCCTTGGCCCTGAGTGACAGTGATGATAAGAATGACACTGATTATGAAGAGGAAGATGGGGAGTGTGAGGAACATACAAGCTGAGAGGGGAGCTGCCCAGCACAGTGGAGAAAGTTAGGAGGATTGCACGTCACTTTCGCAAATAAGGGGGTTAGCGATGACAAGCTACAGGGGTACGTGAAGGAAGAATTCTAGAAAGGAGCCAAAAATTCAACTGGATTGCCGCACAAGGTGGAACAGTCCAGCAGATATGGTGGAGAGGTATGTGATGTTGCACAGGGCTGTGAACAAGCCCTGACCGACACACAACTGAAGCTGCTGATCGAACTCTGTACTTGCCTTAAACTGGTGAAGATGCGCGTGGAGTCACTGTTCCAGCTGGACTACACCATCATCAAAGCCGACTGGATGAGAGGTTAGAGGTGCCATCGAGGCCAGGTTCGTGGAGAGGAGGCAGAAGAACTTGATGTCCTTCTTTAGGTATGCTGACATACTATTTATAAGGTATGCCTATTAGGCTAATATTGTAAATTAAGTTGGTTTGTCCTGTCTGTCTTTTATGCAAAATGGGTTAGGCTATTTGGCTGTTTTTACATTTTATTAATTTATCTTTGCATTTTCATACCCATAGGTACTGTACCTCCTGAATCCCGGAGTGCTGAGGAGAGAGAGAGAACAAAAAAGGAAACCGATCTAAGGAATTCTCCCTGTTCGAAGCAACCAACAACAGGTCAAAATACACCCAGCACCTGTTTGAGGTGCTCGCCACAATCCAGGACACCTTCGTGGAGGCCGAGAGAGTTTTCTCTGTCTGTGGCCAATTTGTGACGAAAATCAGGAACCGTCTGATTGATGCACTGTGCTTTTTGAGAGCCCATTTTAGCAGATTGTTTTTAAACAATTATGGCCTATAGCCTATGCTAATTATTTTGTTTGTGTGTTACGGGTAGGCCTATCAGATTATTTATTTTAAGTAACCTATAGCCTGAGGCTAATTAATAAGAATTAAGGCTCACGTTATTCTACATTTGTTTGTTTTTATTTGTGGTCTTGAGAATCTGTCAGCTACAGTTACATTTAATTTGATTACGTTGTGTAGCCAGAAGGCTTATGTTTAATTTATTTTTGGCTATTGTGAAGGGGTTCTTTTGGCGGTGGAGGTTTCAGTGAGGAGGCAGCAAGATGATGACTGTGCAATGTCCAAGGTGAGACATTTATTTACAGTCAAGTAGGGAAATAAGTCATAGCAAAACAATAAACGAGACAATGAACAGCCCGGCACATAGACAAGATACCTCTCTCTCATCGCTTCTGGTCCAAGCTATGAGAACGGCCGCCCAAGTTCACATACAGTATACCCTGCCAGATGATTCTGATGGCCCTATTAAGGAAAGACTTAGTCCTCCTCTACTCTCAGCTAAGATGATTCATTTGACGTAAGGGAAGTATTGTACAGAAGCTATTAAGCAGATGGTGGACTGTGAAATGTCAAAAGTAGGCTGCATTTAGCTATGGGTACAGGAAGCTACTCTGAAAATATAGTTTACCAAGCTAGCAATTTCTTCACACTGGAAGAAGTTAAGCAACACTAAAGCTACCCTTAAGAAAGTTACTTTGAAAAGTAGTTCACTACATTCAAACTACTTTGTGATAAATGATCATATCTAAATCTGAAATGTCAGATGTTAATTTATCCTATTAAACCAAAACTGTTTCATGTGAGAATTACACAGGTCTGATACCGAAAAAGAAAGGAAATTCTTGCCTACTTCACCAATATATTATTTTTGCAAAAAAGTAGTATGTAATTCCAATAGTTAGCTACACTGCTACACAGCAAATAAGTAATTAACTACTGAAAACACTACCAAGATTTGAATTTGGTTAAACTACCACCAAGCTACTGCAAAACGTTGTTAAATTACTAGTTGAACAACATGTAGTTCACTACTTCCCAATACTGTTACAGGTATAACTCCACAGATTCATGTGACTTCAGAAAATACTAAATTCACATGCATTTAAGACAATAACTACTATTTATGTTAATAGCCAACTGTTCAAAAAGCATCTTTCTTTCAGTTGGTTTTCTTGTACTTTGCTAGTCCTGACAAAGCAGAGGAAGAAAGGGCCACACTATCCTCCCATCATTCCACACTATCCTCCCATCATTCACCTTTCATCCGCAGGGCCTGACTTTTTTATGTTGTTGATCTGTGGAACAGATAGCATTGAGAGAAGCATTCAATTGAAATGCAAAATAAATGCAATTTCCTGAAGCTAAAAAAGCCCCTTCAATAAAATGAACCAGTGCCTTGGAGATGCACATGTAGATGCCTTATTGTTGAGACAAGCATTTCATGCCTAATCCTCATTCTAATGCTTCCTCTGTCAAGCAATGACAATGGCTGTTGAGTACAGAGGGAGAGACTTCCCTGCGTCACGCACAGCGATCCGCTCTAAAGACGACGTATGTTCACGAGTGCCTGGCCCACACCACTCAGATCAGAGCCCCGATAGGTGGCTGGCACATTCTGCAAAATATTTGCTTGATAAAAGCTGGCAGATTTGCCATATAACAACATAATAAGAAAAATACCCACATAAGGAAGTGGTAAGCCCCTGTCTTCCAGCTCGGACTCCTCTGGATGCAAAAGGCAATATCGTAACATGATGAAGTAGGTCATGAAAATGGAAGACAGATGTGATATATTTCCTTGAGTTCTGGACACAGGGAATCTATGACTTAATGTTTAATGCCATGATAAAAATGTGCATTTATTGATCGAGAAGCAGGAAATCAGATCGCATGTGCTCCTCGGTGATGGAAGTTCAGACCTTTTTTATTGGAAAGTTTAAAGTGTCGTTGTGGTCCTCTTGCATGGCTAGAATAGAAGGTTAACACATTAGTATGCATACAAAAGGTCCAGTTTGGCAGCACCGAACAGGCAATTTATTATGAAAAATGACAAAGAGCATCAGTACCTGTTGAACACTCATAGTAAGTGGCTTATACTGTATTTACTCTTATTGGCTATTGACCATAACATCCTATGTCATCTTCTGTCCTCAACTTGTAATGCTTTGCTAATAATCCCTGGATTAATAATGGAGTTATTAGTGGTACATAAACACCTGTAGTGTTGATAGGTAGGTAGACTATGGAGGCAATGAGGACATATTATGATGTGGAGATATTGTGTGTGAATACCTTTTTCATGTGTGCCTGCTTCTCTCATCTCAGAACTATTACCTCACTTTTTCGCAGCGAGGAAATGGATTAACATCGTTGAATTAATTTTGAGCATTAGCTACAATAGAACTGGCATAGCGCAGCATAGGCTTCCACTCCAACTGCAGTCACCACACATGCACATAATGTATTTTAACTGCCTGTGCATTTATAGAATGGTGTCCAAGTCAACCATATCTTATGGTTAGCATCGGAAAGGGACTGGAACAACCGTGCTTGTTAAACCAAATGGTAAGAAATAAGAGCCCTTCATTGAGTTGGTGCGTGCTTCCACGGCCCTGCTATCTGACATGTTTGATCATGATTTGTCACGATTAGAGAAGCACACCTGTGTTGGTAGAATATGATCCAAAATGGAATGGACAATGGCAATGGCCTTTGCACATCACATTTTGAATCAATAAGGAACCCTGGACACCATGGGGTGTTCCAGATGCACACATGTGAGAAACATCACAAGGGTTACTGGGTAGGGCCTTCTGCTTGTCAGGTCCGAGGTATGGGACAGGGGAGGAGTGGGCGAGACATGCAGGCCAGATGTAGACACTGTGTTACCCTTCCCTTCCATATGGGAATATTTACATCCCCTTTGTGTTGTACATAGATGAAAGCAGGAGATCCATTTGAGCAGATTTTATGACACATTTTCAGCAAATTTGCAGCGGAACTTTAAATGCCTTGTAAAACCCGTTCCATAGTCTGCAAGACCACCCCATTAAGTCTGATACCCTTTGTGAATATGAGGCAAATATGAGTATGGACTGTATATACTGTATAAGTATATTCAGTAGAAGGAAGTCATGGGAAATGTGTTTTTGAGGCTAAGTATTACATGCTAAAGTAAATGTAAAATAAACTCTTCAAAACGGCCCCCCCAAAACACTCAAGCAGATGATGAAAGCAGAACACCATTATTTTATTGTGGAAAAAAAGAAACATTGGGAAAGTCTACTCTGGCACGTTTTTTTTTATATTACAAAAAAGCAAAGGCTACAAATCTTGATAATTTATACAAATACAACTTTCCAAAAATATAACTTTAGAAACTCTGAGTGCTCTGTGAGCATGAGTCTGCAATACAACCCACCGCTTGAAATCCCTGAGCAGAGACACAGAACGAAACACTTATTTCCATCTTCAGACACACTCTCGTTTGTTCATAAACACTTTATACACAAGACAAATTAGCACAACTTGTGATGGGGGATGGTGGTGGTGGGGAGAAGGTGTGAGGGTAGAATACTTCATTGTGATAACCTCCACATTTCATTATATCAGACAGATAGACATGGTGATCATAGCTAAATACTCCACAGTGTTGACGCAGTCAAGACATACACAACCATTACGACAGTAAAAACCAGTAGAGCTATCAAGCTCCAGCCGGACAGACAGACTGCTATGCTGTGCTTTCAAAAGACTGACAGACAGACATGAGAACAGAGATTACATACTGAGTGGAACAGGGCTCATACATGTTTCATGTTCAAGAAAGAACAAGGCAACTATCAACCTACTAACTCCATAAAGCACTGAATATGACCTCTGAGGATGGGGTCACTGGGTAGGGAAGTGGACAGCACAAGAAAATGCTATGATACTTTTGGCTTTTTGCTAGTCATTTCAATTGTCATGAACTTTGTTTTCTTTGTGTCAAATGCAATACTTTAGCGAAATTAATTAAATTAAAATTCGAATCAAATAGTTGTATTTTCTCTGTCAGAATCGCAAGGAAAAGTCTTCTAAACAAACGTGTACAGGTATATCACATTTCATAAAGTGAAATGGATGAATACTTATCTTATCTTACGTATCTTATCTTCAACATACACTTGAAAATGTAACACAGTGCCAGCTGGTTTATATGCCAAGATAACCCAAAGAAATAACTTACAAATATTCAACCGCCCGGTGGCTGTGGGCTTCTTTACAATAAACAGAAATGGCATAGCGGGATTATCTGTTTCTCCAAAATAAAGTTTCTTCCAAGTTGGAGCTACAGTAAATAAACGGTGACAAATAATTTTTTAGGACAGCAACCAAGTAGATGTTAATTACACAGAATATATACAACAATGACATTTAAGACTGAGAAGAGTGTGAGAACATGATGTTTTGACAATAGGAAAAATACTGATACTGAACTTGCTGGGTGGGCGCAGACCTTCCCTTGCAAGTCAGACTATTGTCTATGATACTGTATGTAGGTTTTTACTGTATATATTCAAATCCATATATACATACAAATAAAATAAAAGGAACATTTTCAAACAAAGTAATATTACATTAAAAGATTCCCTCAGACAAACTATGGCTGTGCATTGTTATGTAATAGCCTGCATCGGTTTGACGGCTACTTGGTTAGAAGATTTCAGACATCAACAATGACTTCCAACTGTCCTCTTATCATGTCTAAAGACCGGTCATCAGCACACATCAGTTCAGTATGTATTGCGAAGGGAGGGGAAGCCTTCAGTTCTCTGCTGCTGTCCAAACCTCCAACTAGCATGTCAGTTGATGGGGGGCTAATGTTAGTACCATGGGAAGGTAATTTGCCATTTTCTTTCATAACACATTAGCTACCTTCCTCTAAGTAAATGATCCAAGGAGACATGAGTAGCCTACACCAGAGCCATATATTCATCTTAATATATGGCTCTGACCTACACAGGAGCCATGTTATGTGACTCTATGAAACAACAAGCCTAGCGAAGCAATTTGAAATTCACCGCTACATTTACATGGAATAGTTTTGCGCCTTCAGATAGTAAGGCATAATAGAGTTAGCAAATAATGACAGAAACTCCAGTTCAAAGTCATTTCACCTATTCTTCAAACTATCTTATTGGTATTTCCTTTCACAACTAACACTGTGTCTTTTGGCAAATTATATTCAATGGATTCATATGTTTCAGGGTGGGAAATACTCAGAGCGCTCCTTGACTGTACCCTGAGGGCACGTGTCCCATTGTCTGTTTTCTCTTGTGGAAGTGTAATTTATAAGACAACATGGATCAGTGGGCTCCTTTTTTATCGCTCAATGATGCTCAACAATCTGCTACATCTCTTTGCAGGAGCTGTAGGTCTCAATGTCCAACAACATGTTAAATCAGTGAAATCTCATAAACAATCAGAATGAATGATTCATCAACCCTGGCCGCCACTAGTTATGTTCAATTTGAGAATTAATTGATAAAGCTGTTATCTCCTATATCATGCCATGAGTTTCACTGATGTGCACAGAAGCCAATGAAC
This sequence comes from Brachymystax lenok tsinlingensis, assembly GCA_030435695.1. Classification (NCBI taxonomy): domain Eukaryota; kingdom Metazoa; phylum Chordata; class Actinopteri; order Salmoniformes; family Salmonidae; genus Brachymystax; species Brachymystax lenok. Next base: position 40,433,801 of record CM059793.1, on the reverse strand, counting down.
ACAACTTTATTAGACCAAAAACTTAATTGATGTGCAGTGTTCCTGCTTCGGAGGAACAAATGTTGTCCTACATGATCTTATAAGCATCTATAACTAATTAAATTCCTAATTAATTACAAGACTTCAAGTATGAACCTATGGCCCACTTAAGTGCTCTGGTAGAGATTCACAGACCCTGGGAGAGAACACATTTTGGACAAAGTTCCAGGAAGACATCATTCAAAGGTAGTGCTCCTGACAACGGACAGGCTCCCAGGGAAGTTCCTCTGGCCTGAGGAGTTGTCAAGAGTCACAAGGAGCGTTCTGCAGTCCTGTGCCTTTTTCTGCTGTCCTCCTCCATCCTCACTTCCCCAGTTTCTCCTCCAAGGGAGCAGCAGGCCACTTCTTCCCCAGGCCTGCTGCACAGATGGTTGACTGGCTGGTGAGTTAACTCACGGCCCCATTGTCCTCAGGCCCTGTTTCTCCATGATGTTCCACAGTTTACGCAGATTAGACTGGGTGATGGTGTCGTCTGGCTTCAGCTTCAATGCTCGCAGGTAGTTGGCCTCCGCCTCCTGCAGCTTCCCGTTGAGATGGAGAATGGCCCCCAGGTTCATCAGGGCTGCTGGATACTGGAACACAAGAGCAGGACAGAACAGTTCAGTCATTCTCAGAAGCACATCTCACAGAAGGCTACACTGCAAAAAAAGTATGGTGCCTTTTGGTTCTTTATAGCACCATCTCCTCTAGCAGTATAGCAAAATTGTTGGTTAAATGTCACTCTGAATGGTCTCTTCAGTAATAGCAGACACTGTAACAGTCAGAGATGGATATGAGAGTGGGTGGAGAGTGGAGTAGAGTGCCGGGAGCAGAGTCAGGCCTAGAGAGACAGTAGCAGAAGAGGCAGGAGAGTAACAGTCTCATACAGTACCACTCAGTCAGACTGCCAGAGCAGTTAGCACATTAAAACACTTATGTCCTCTGTTTAGACTGAGGAATACATTGCAAAGGACATCTAGAACATTATGTCATCCCGAGGCTGAGAACAATAAAAAGAATAATACAACAAAAAAAAGTCATATATACACTGAACAAAAATATAAACGTAATATGTGACAATTTCTAAGATTTTACTGAGTTACAGTTTATATAAGGAAATCAGTCAATTTAAATAAATAAATTAGGCCTCAGTCTACGGATTTCACGACTGGGATTAAAGATATGCATCTGTTGGTCACAGATACCTTAAAAAAAAAGGTAGGGGCGTGGATCAGAAAACCAGTCAGTGTCTGGTGTGACCACCATTTGACTCATGCAGCGTGAAACATCTCCCTCAAATAGAGTTGATCAGGCTGTTGATTGTGGCCTGTGGAATGTTGTCCCACTCCTCTTCAATGGCTGTGCAAATTTGCTGGATATTGGCGGGAGCTAGAACACGCTGTTGTACAATTCAACCCACAGCATCGCAAACATGCTCAATGGGTGACATGTCTGGTGAGTATGCAGGCCATGGAAGAACTGGGACATTTTTAAGCTTCCAGGAATTGTATACAGATCCATGCATTATCATGCTGAAACATCAATTTATTTGTATTTATTACATTTTTTTTACCTTTTATTTAACTAGGCAAATCATCCAACCTCATCCCAATTGAGATGGTTTGGGAGTTGGACCGTAGAGTGAAATAAAAGCAGCCAACAAGTGCTCAGCATATGTGGGAACTCCTTCAAGACTGTTGGAAAAGCATTCCAGGTGAAGCTGGTTGAGAGAATGGCAAGAGTGTGCAAAGCTTTCATCAAGGCAAAGGGTGGCTACTTTGAAGAATCTAAAATCTAAAATTTGTTTGACACTTTTTTGGTTACTACAGTACATGATTCAATACGTGTTGTTTCATAGTTTTGATGTCTTCACTATTTTTCTACAATGTAGAAAATAGTACAAATACAGAAAAACCATGGAATGAGTGGGTGTTTCCAAACTTTTGACTGATACTGTACTTCATGTATGAATCTACTTCTCAAAAGAGATGGCATGACAGTCTAACACTAACAAGTTCAGAGAATATTGATAGGACATTGATTAAAGTTGAAAAAAGTAGCGGAACATCTGGTGGTCTTGTTTGAATAGAATGGAGTCATTCTATTGCCGGAAACCAAACTCTCTACTTCTATACACACACTAAGAAGAAATTAAGGCTTTCATAAACTTTTGGGGAAATTTGTGAAAATGTCAAACCTTGACATAAACACATGGCAAATACCTATGGGTCATAATTACTTTTTTATTTTTGTATTATTATTATTATTATATTTTTTTTATATCCGAAACATACAATATACAGTGAGGGAAAAAAGTATTTGATCCCCTGCTGATTTTGTACGTTTGCCCACTGACAAAGAAATTATCAGTCTATAATTTTAATGGTAGGTTTATTTGAACAGTGAGAGACAGAATAACAACAATAAAATCCAGAAAAACGCATGTGAAAAATGTTATAAATTGATTTGCATTTTAATGAGGGAAATAAGTATTTGACCCCCCTCTCAATCAGAAAGATTTCTGACTCCCAGGTGTATTTTATACAGGTAACGAGCTGAGATTAGGAGCACTCTCTTAAAGGGAGTGCTCCTAATCTCAGTTCGTTACCTACATAAAAGATACCTGTCCACAGAAGCAATCAATCAATCAGATTCCAAACTCTCCACCATGGCCAAGACCAAAGAGCTCTCCAAGGATGTCAGGGACAAGATTGTAGACCTACACAAGGCTGGAATGGGCTACAAGACCATCGCCAAGCAGCTTGGTGAGAAGGTGACAACAGTTGGTGCGATTATTCACAAATTGAAGAAACACAAAAGAACTGTCAATCTCCCTCGGCCTGGGGCTCCATGCAAGATCTCACCTCGTGGAGTTGCAATGATCATGATAACGGTGAGGAATCAGCCCAGAACTACACGGGAGGATCTTGTCAATGATCTCAAGGCAGCTGGGACCATAGTCACCAAGAAAACAATTGGTAACACACTACGCCGTGAAGGACTGAAATCCTGCAGCGCCCGCAAGGTCCCCCTGCTCAAGAAAGCACATGTACATGCCCGTCTGAAGTTTGCCAATGAACATCTGAATGATTTCACTGGGTGAAAGTGTTGTGGTCAGATGAGACCAAAATGGAGCTCTTTGGCATCAACTCAACTCGCCGTGTTTGGAGGAGGAGGAATGGTGGCTATGACCCCAAGAACACCATCCCCACCGTCAAACATGGAGGTGGAAACATTATGCTTTGGGAGTGTTTTTCTGCTAAGGGGACATGACAACTTCACCGCATCAAAGGGACGATGGACGGGGCCATGTACCGTCAAATCTTGGGTGAGAACCTCCTTCCCTCAGCCAGGGCATTGAAAATGGGTCGTTGATGGGTTTTCCAGCATGACAATGACCCAAAACACACGGCCAAGGCAACAAAGGAGTGGCTCAAGAAGAAGCACATTAAGGTCCTGGAGTGGCCTAGCCAGTCTCCAGACCTTAATCCCATAGAAGCTGAAAGTTCGAGTTGCCAAACGTCAGCCTCGAAACCTTAATGACTTGGAGAAGATCTGCAAAGAGGAGTGGGACAAAATCCCTCCTGAGATGTGTGCAAACCTGGTGGCCAACTACAAGAAACGTCTGACCTCTGTGATTGCCAAAAAGGGTTTTGCCACCAAGTACTAAGTCATGTTTTGCATAGGGGTCAAATACTTATTTCCCTCATTAAAATGCAAATCAATTCATAACATTTTTCACATGCGTTTTTCAGGATTTTTTTGTTGTTATTCTGTCTCTCACTGTTCAAATAAACCTACCATTACAATTATAGACTGATCATTTCTTTGTCAGTGGGCAAACGTACAAAATCAGCAGGGGATCAAATACTTTTTTCCCATACTGTAGTAGAGACAGCTCAGAGGTGAGTGCAGTGGAAGTAGGAAGAAAAGAGAGACACAGATGTTCCTTAATATGTTGGCTCTATATGTAATAGAAATTAAGTGACAGACTTTTTTTTTTCAAATACTTTTTTCCCTCACTGCTCAACAACTACACCATACCAGTCATCCAACAGACTCCAATTCAGAGAGACACACAGAAGCATCCAGGGTCAATGCCCTGCTCAAGGGCACGTTGACAGATCTCCCACCAGGCAAAAAAACTTGAACACGAACCCTTCAAGATCCCCCCACAGTTCCACAATAACCCTCAACCATTCGATACCCCTCCCACAGTCCCCCCCAAGAAGAAAAATATAAATAAAAAAAACATTTCATAAAATTTCCCACCCCCAAGAACCCCCCAATGTACCAACAACCAAGAGAATGAACTAAAGAGAAAAAAGAAAAAGACAGAAGAATACAGCGAACAACAATTACTTATGAGTTATTCAATATGACTTCACAGGCCATTATTGGTCATTTTATTGAGATGGATTACATTTCATACTCCTGTCTTAAACTCTCAATTCTGTTTATCGCAAACCCAACGCAACATGCTTTCGGTTGACCAATTACAATAACCTATCAGGACAAATGTCATGATAGGTTAATTCAACCCAGGGCTTTAACCTCTTTAATGAGTCAGCCAATAGGAATAAGTAGTAATTTTTCAACCCTTCCAACTAAAACAGTCCCACTTAACAGGGACATCCTTTCATATTGGAAGCCATATTGTGACAGTAGTGATGCTGTTGGACCAGCAATCCGGACTGCCCAGTCCGTAGTTCCCTTATGAGAGGAGTTTTGTGTCAGGACTTCTCCATGTCTCTGTGGCCTGTTTGGGGCAGTATATCCACCATTTAACCCAGCTCTTTGAAGTTGGACACATGATTAACATATTATAATGTATTTTCCTGCTGATGCCATGAGGCAAATACCAGAGCCAGTCCAAGGGATGTGTCACCCGGGATAGTAGGAAAGTAGTACAACTGTTCAGAGCACAATCTAAATAATCCCTGGGAGTTTAAATAGAGACCACGGGAGTGTATCACATCTCACATCTGATCTCCATTTTATCTGAAGGAGTAGAGCAGAATTGTACTTGTGTAGTTAAGCTACTGCTACTGAGTAATAGCACATGGCTTTACAATTTGTTAATTCATTACTGTTTCGAATGTAAAGTTGACTCGACAGCATGTTGTGGAAGAAATAACACTAGTTTTATTCATGAGCATCATGACACGTGATACCGTACACATGATTCCTAAACTGGGCATTGATGATTTCTGTTTGTTTTTATTATTTACCATTTGTAAAAAAAAAAAAAAAAGAAAGAAGAAGAAGTATGAAGTATAATCCATCTCAATAAAATGACTAATAGTGGCCTGTGAAGTCATATAGAATAACTCATAAGTAATTATGACCCATAGGTCTTTGCCTCATGAAACGCCACGTGTTTATGCCAAGGTTTGACATTTTCACAAATTTCCCCCAAAGTTTATAAAAGCCTTAGACCGTTAAACAATGTGGGGTGATGCTGCCAATACTGTAGCACGCCAGGGAAAAAGTGTCTATATACGGAATGGGAAATTCTGCATGGTTTACAGATTTCTAAACATACCCCACTATGCACATTTGTATAAACAACAGGGGCTTTGTGAAATCTTTGAAGTTGAAACTAATCTCTGGAATTAAAACTAAATGCATGTCTTGACTGTAAAACTAAAATAATTTGCACCTTGTATGTTGTAATCAATTAAATAACATAAATTGTGTGGAACAAATAGAAGCTTGACTAGTAAATTCAACAGGCTCTCATGCTGTCTGCTAGCTAATAATACATCTGTCTTATCCTAGTAGCCCCAGGACCTAGAAGCATTAGTCTGAAGGTATAGGACCAAAAATACTTCTTATGTCATGGAGACTAAAGACATTTTTGGTCATCCAGTCATGAATGAGTTCCTGGAGGCGTGGACATTAAAACCACAGACACTCTCCCATTGTCTGGCCATTTGTCTTGCTTTGTCCACACTAGTCTGAGCTGTGCTAGCTGCAGTAACAATCATTTTCACCTCTGCTCTGGGCTGTTCTGCTCCAGTCCAGGAAACTTATCATCTCTGTTTTTCCAGTGTCAAGGTTGGATGAGTGATGATACATGCATGAGAATTTCTATGGGAACAATATGTCCAGTAGCGTCTCTCCTCTCATACGGGGAGTTAAATTGATAAATACATCAAACTTGCCTGTGAAATAATCCCATTGTCCCTTAGAGAGCCCCACGTGTCCCTTAACGGACACACAGTGAAAGTATTCAGACCACTTGACTTTTCCTACATTTTGTTAGGTTACATCATTATTCCAAAATGGATTAAAAAAAAATCCCTGCATCATTCTACACACAATATCCCATAACTACAAAGCAAAAACAGTTTTTAGAAATGTTTGCTAATTTATAAAAACAAATAACTGATATATCACCCTTTACTCAGTACTTTGTTGAAGCACCTTAGGCAGCGATTACAGTCTTGAGTCTTCTTGGGTATGACGCTACAAGCTTGGCAACCGCTCAAACTCTGTCAGGTTGGATGGGGAGCGTTGCTGCATAGCTATTTTCAGGTCTCTCTAGATATGTTCAATCGGGTTCAAGTCCGGGCTCTGGTTGGACCACTCAAGGACATTCAGAGACTTGTCCAGAAGCCACTCCTGCGTTGTCTTGGCTGTGTGTTTTGGGTCATTGTCCTGTTGGAAGGTGAACCTTCGCCCCAGCCTTCGCCCCCAGTTTTCATCAAGGATCTCACTGTACTTTGCTCCGTTCATCTTTACCTCGATCCTGACTAGTCTCTCAGTCCCTAGAGCTCTGTCAGAGTGACCATCGGGTTCTTGGTCACCTCGTTGACCAAGGCCCTTCTCCCCTGATTGCTCAGGTTAGTGGGCGGCCAGCTCTTGGAAGAGTCCATTGAAGAATGATGCAGGTCACTGTGTTCTTGGGGACCTTCAATGCTGCAGACATTTTTTGGTACCCTTCCCCAGATCTGTGCCTCAACACACAATCCTGTCTCGGAGCTCTACAGACAATTCCTTCGACCTCATGGCTTGGTTTTTGCTCTGACATGCACTGTCAACTGTGGGACCTTATATAGACAGGTGTGTGTCTTTCCAAATCATGTCCATCAATTGAATTTACCACAAATTGACTCCAATCAAGTTGTAGAAACATGTCAAGGATGATCAATGGAAACAGGATGCACCTGAGCTCAATCTCGAGTCTCATAGCAAAGGATCTGAATACTTATGTAAATAAGGTATATCTGTTTTTTACTTTTAATACATTTGCAAAAATTTCTAAAAACCTGTTTTCGCTATGTCATTATTGGGTATTTATGTGTAGATTGTTGAGGATATATATATATATTTTTTATCCATTTTAGAATAAGGCTGTAACTTAACAAAATGTGGAAAAGTCAAGGGGTCTGAATACTTTCTGTGGGCACTGTAAGAAAACATATTCGCTACAGTGGCCGGGGCCAAAGTAAAGGCTGGCATGACCAGGAATTCCCATTCCTGCTGACTCCAGTGTGTTAAAGCATTTAATTGCCAGACAAAAATGTATTTGTGATTTCATCTTAGAAGTGCTTTGGTAACCACGGACTACAGGACTGGTACTTTTGTAGCTATAGCAATATTCCCAGCAGAAGAAGTAAAATATTTTCTCTACGTTTAGATCACATGAGCAGCCAGATTTCATGGCTAAATGGTCATGGTAATTTTGACCCTGAAATTGATGGGTAAAACCCCAGAAAAATGGTAACCAAAAACGGACCACACCGAAATGTAATTGTTTAAAAAAAACACTGAACTTATTAGAAAGGGCAACACATCGGTAGTGGTGATACCATGTGTGATATTGTTCCTCTGTGGTGTTGGAGTGGTTCCACTGTGTGTGAGGTGGAATTCCCAGCATCACCAATGGAGATGCCCACTGTACTACTTACTGTTGGCATGACTGATACACTCAGAGGAGAGGTGAATGAGTCACCCTAACCACAGTCAGAGGACACACAGTAGGTGGCTCCAGTTTCAGCCATATGCCATTCATATGCCATCAGGGGTGGAAGTAACAAATTACAAATACTCTCATTACTGTAATTGAGTAGCTTTTCTGAGTACTTGTACTTTTTTTAGTATTTAATTAAGTATGTTTGAATGAAGTATTGTACTTCGCTACCTTTTTAAAACCATGCATTACAGAGTACAATTTTGTGGGCTATCCATAATCGTAGATATGAGCGCAAGGAAAGTTTGCTAGAGCTCATCGTTGTTTAGACAGTGACCAATCAAGTCAAATTTCTTAGTTAGTTTAGTTCAAGACGTATCGTGAAAGAGGGGAAAGGTTTCTATGGAGACGGAGGAGACTGTGACTGTGTTCTCCTTCAAGCACAGGAGAGGCCATGCAATGCAAGCTTTGCTTACCCAGGATAGCGGAAGTGGCAGCCTACAAAAACTCTGCTTCAAACTTGAGGAAACGTTGTAGAGGTAAGATAACTAGCTAGTTAGCTATGAATTTTCAAACATTTCCCTATGGATGGCTTTAGCAGCTAGTATAGCTAGTTATCTAATAGTCTAACTTAAGGACGTTAACATTAGCTTAGTTGTCTGGCATGCTAATGTTAGCAAGCTATTCTTTCAGCTAAGTTAGCTAGTTAGCTACATGGCTAACCACCACCTGATGATGAAAGACTATACGGCTAGCATGTCACTATTAGTGGTGGTGGCTAGCTAGCTAGCTATGAAAGTTATCTGGGTTAGCTAACAACATTAGGCTAAGGTCAGCAAGTGAGCAAGCTAGCTACTGTAAGTGAGCTAGCTAGCTAGCCAATATTAGCCTGCTTGGTCATGACATACAGTATTTAGACCTAGGATTTTTTAGCTATGTACTGTACCTTGTGTAAATTAGGATAACCTTCATCTAAAAGGCTAGGAAATGCACAGTAGTATACACTGAGTGTATAAAACATTAGAAGCACCTGCTCTTTCCATGACATAGACTAAACAGGTGAATCCAGCTGAAAGCTATGATCCCTTACTGTCACTTGTTAAATCCACTTCAATCAGTGCAGATGAAGGGGGAGACGGGTTAAAGAAGGATTTTTAAGCCTTGAGACAATTGAGACATGGATTGTGTATGTGTGCCTTTTGAACGGGGCATGGTAGTAGGTGCCAGGCGCACCCGGTTTGAGAGTGTCAAGAACTGCAACACTGCTGGGTTTTTCACGCTCAACAGTTTCCTGTGTGTATCAAGAATGGTACACCATCCAAAGAATGGTACACCATCCAAAGAATGGTACACCATGGACTTGACACAACTGTGGGAAGCATTGGAGTCAACATGGGTCAGCATCCCTGTGGAAGCCCCGTCGAATTGAGGCTGTTCTGAGGGTAAAAGGAGGATGCAACTCCATATTAGGAAGATGTTCCTAATGTTTTGTACACTCAGTGTATAGAGCCATGACTACATGGAATGATCTTTCACCTCAGGTAACTCAAGCTAGCAATGAAATCAGATTTAAAAAACAGATTAAACAACACCTCATAGCACAACGCGGACTGCGAAGAGACACACACACACACACACACACATTACTCTTAGTAATGTAATGTACTATTGTAATGTAATATTGGAGCAATGTACATTTTTATAATGCACAATGTTTTGCTTGATGTAATGTAGATCTGTTCGGACCCCAGGAAGAGTAGCTGCTGCCTTGCCAACAGCTAATGGGGATCCTAATAAAATACTAAAATACTAAATACTAACTGTCTTGAGGAAGACAAATTGAAACCAGCTGTCTGGGAGTGAATAATCAGGTGAAGTTAAACTTGTAACCCCTGGAGGAGAAGAGATGATCTGGTTGAACACAATGAAATAGCATCACAGGCCTTCACACAAGACACTTCCACATTAGAGAGAACGGTGTGCAAGGACTCCCGGGTAGGGATTCTACTGCTCTCCCTGATTTTCCTTTTAGTCCTGCTCCACCCGAGCTTCAAAAGATCCCCCTTTCCGCCCCGATGACCCTCCGCCAACCCTACTCTACCCTTTCCTCTGGCATGTAGTCGTGACAGAAGCACCGCCAGATGTGGAATATATTCAGAAGAAACAGCTGCTTAAAGCCATGGGAGTATGATGAGGAGGGAGCAACGACCGGCAATAAACCTCCTTAATGCCACTGTAAATAGAAAGCATAGGGACCATATCTAATTGGCCTGACAAACGTAAAGACTGCAGATGCTGTCATTTTATGGGGACCTACGTAGGCCTCTAATAGGCTGGTCTCTGGACAGAAGGAGACAGGGGAGGCTTTAGGCACCAAAGCCCTTGAGTTAAGTCAATCGTCCAGTCCTACTCAAAGTGAATGGACACACGGATATCATTTGAAAAGTCAAGCAGTCAAGCAATACAGAGGCTGAAGCATAGCATGCAATGACAAATGAAGATAGACAGGAACATGATCCAAGTCAAGTCACATTGGAGAGAACAAAGGGTATAACTAGAGAAGATGGATGAACATCCTGAATAATTATCTATCCTCCACTGTAAGCAGGCCAAATGGCAAAGGAGGCGTCCCAACTATTTGACCACATTGGGCTGAAACTGTTTTTGGACTTGGATGCTTCAAATGCATGTTAACATACATTATTTGTGGATGCTAAGAGATGAAAATGTGAAAATGATGATGATCTGTTCCTGAAAGACAACCTTGTAGGAAAGAAGATACATATGATCGTGCTGCTCTGTATCTCAGCCAATGTTCTGACATTTTACTTTACACTTCAAGCATCACACACAAGAAACGTCTCACGTCTTCACACATCTCAGTGTGAAAGATTCTAATTTTAGATATGACTTCTACAGGTACGGTTGGATGGATCGCATAGCTTCAGCATTACGCTCTATCTTTTTCTCATATTTACTGCTGAGCACCAGAAGAATGAAGCTCCTATTCAATAATAAGATGTCTTCACAGCAGGGACTGCCTGTGTGTGCATGCAAGTCATTCATTTATTGGACAAAATGCTTGCCTTAACTCCATCTATGATAGCCTAATCAAGGAGACTCACTTGAGTGTACCAATGTTCACATTTTTACTTCCGCTGGTTTTCTTACAAAACGGGGGATTAAACAACGCAATAAGCATTCTAATAACAGCACAGGGAATAGGGGAGACCGGGGTTCTGTGTTACATAGGTTGGTTTTCACAGTATAGTTTAGTCTGTTACTCCCAATCTAGAGATTTGCTGTGTAGTCTAGTCATTTTCAGATTAAAATGTGTGACTACTTTGATGTGAAGGGAATGTGTGTGTTTTTATGGGAGGTGAAAGTATAGTCTTGGTATTTTCATTGTTTGAATTATGGGAGTAGGATATTGTTGAAATGAGGAAAGGGGTAGGAGGACTAAAGGGAAGCCATTTCAACCCAAGACCTTGGTCTTTCTAATAATGTTTAAAAGAGTCTCATCCTATAGGCCTACTGGTGTTGAGAAATACACACCAGTAAAATAAAAAGTCAAAAGTGTGACACACAGCCCTGGACTGAATCCCTAATCTGATGCATTGCACTGTTACCCAAAACATTTTATGGAGGAGAAATTAAATGATGATTTCGTCTGCATTTCATCAAATTCAACACTGCATTCACTTTCCATCCACGTGAGTACCAAAAAGTATGCTTTGGGAACACCCCGCATTCTGTGGTGATTGGCTTATGATTTTCTCGTGTCAAAGGAGATCGACGAGACCATCAGATTCTCCAAAAGAATTTCAACCAACGGCCTCCAACACACTCCCGACATGCTCCGAATTTTAATTCACATGTAAACGACGGTCAGGGGTCGAATTGTTAAAATGTCATGGTATATCAAAAATACAAAAATGCTGACTGGAGCCTGCATTTGTTTCTTGAGATTAATAAAATACACCACCAAAAGTTTAATTTAGGGGGCTTAGGATTTTGTACTTATTTTTAAGCTAATTTCCTGAAATTCTACATTGGGAAGGGTGTAGTTGCCCTTTAACTCACCATATGTTTGGCTAGTGGTGTTTCTGTACTGTACAATGTACAGTAGGCCTAGTGTACATGTGATGGCTTAGTTTGCAAGAACAAATGACCACCCGATTGATAGACTGCAAATAATCATGATATCATTCCGCCAGGTAGGCCTACTTTGGAGTCAACATTAAATTGGGAAGTGTTTAGGGGAAAGCCTTAGAAATGCTATGCTAACTGGCAACACAACACAACACACATGGGCGCTCACAAACAGGCGTTACTTCTTCAGAAAGTTGCAGGAAATACAAATCACTGATGAATTATTTTAATTAATTATGAGAGACTAGTTCAATTGAACTACCCTACCGCTGTAAACTAGTCCAGGGACAACCAGTTGTTTGAGCTGCGTGATCTTGCTGCCCGACAGATGACAGTCTGCTCAAACTAGGCTATGAGAGTGGCGTGTGTGTATGTGTGCAGCACACATAGTGAGGTGTATGTTGATAGGCTACTGCTGTTACGATTGTCCATTTTATCCCTCCCTCATCACCTCCTCTCCATTAGGCCAGGCTGTCGTTTTTGATTATTTTTTTTTCTAACAAGGGTTATCTAAATTCACCTTTGGTAGCAATGAATTATAGGAATGAGCTCCACACTTCACCTTCCACTCTTTGGTGTCCTGTCTCTATTAATGCATTCCTTTGAACTACAGTATGACAATAATTAGGATGTTTCTGCTCTATAAGGGTGGGAGTTATACAAGATAGTCCATTGAAAGCACACAACTATTTGCATCATTTTTACACTCTACTATTACATAAACATGGTGGGCAAATGGTGTAAATTGGGTATTCTGTAAGTATATATCTAGAGGAAACATTTCTGTTGGCTGAATCAAACATTACGACGGGTGACACTGTCCAGACATTCTTGGATTGTTCCTTGACAAGTGAATTCTTCTAATCAGGATGGAACTAACATTAAGACCACAGAGGCCAAACATTATTTCCTTCACTGCAGTTCAAATAAAGTCAAATCTGTGTCGCCAAATGATGCTCAATTACTTGAGTCTATTCATTATCCACACACCAAAGACCTGTGACTATGTGTTATTATCATTATTCCTTTCAATCTGACCACCCTTAAATTGCCCTGGCCCCTCCTTTGAAGTCCCTGATTGATGCTACATAAACAAACCTTAGAGCTCCGATGACTTGACAATGCAGGCCTTTGTGAGGAAACAGGCAGGGCAGTGATTGGTCAGAGAGCCACACAGCCAGTGATTGCAGACAGAGTGTCCATCATGTTGAGTAATAATAGGTCAACAGAGGTTGATATACTCACGTTGGGTCTTATGCTGGCTGCCTGTCCGTAATACTTCTCGGCTGCGTCGTTGAGACTGGCTTGTCTGCAAAGGAAAGCACAAAAAGCAATCATCCCTCATCTTTATTGCTTCGAACTTCAGAGGGTTCATAAGAGACCTTGAACTGTCTGTTTAATGCTGCTCCGGGGTCAGTAAGGTTAGGCCACGGTGGAGAATGCCGTGTAGCAATGAGAGGAGTCAATGAAACAGACAATTTGTTGCAGGCCTTTCAGCAGACAGCCCTCCATGCTGAGTGGTGTACAGCATGCCCTGATTGTTTTCATTATATCCTAGGTCGCAACCTTTGTGTCATGATCTTTGACCTGTGTGCCATTACAATAGGCCTCTCATCAACCACTGCCTTAGTAAGAACAAACATCACTTCAAAGGCCTGTCCCCTGTCTTCTATGTAAACACATATATTGTTTTTGGCACTGTCGGTGGGGTTGAAAACTAGGAAGGAGATTATCACAGAAACCCATGTGAAAATGTGTTCATCTACATTACAAAAATTGGGAGCATCATATCATTATATTTAATTGTACTGTACAAACACAACAACAAAACATGCAGTGAAAACGATATAGTAATGTAAGGTAAAGGCACCTCTAGATAGATGGTTATCCTGCAAATCCCAGAAGACTAGAAGTACTTAAGAGTCTGTAGATTCTCCAATAAAAGCTCCATTCAAAACAAGAACTTTCTCCATATGCTCATCATCTCCATCCACAATATGCTACGCTAGTAAACTTAAGATTACTGTCCTACCTGACTGTGTGACTCTTTCCCTTTGAGCAAAGAGCTTTTCCGTTTATTCATATTCCTATAAATCAGAAATAATTTTTACAACTCGCAGCTGCATTTCACTGATGGTAGCAATTGTCTCACTGCAAACAGTTTAACTTTGACAGAGTCAAGGGCGGAGTCAACGACTGCTGGCTCCGGAGCCCCGAGTCGTAATGATGAAAGCAAGACCATCTGAACTGAACAGGGCTTTCATTAAGCCTGTCTGGCCATATTAAGGAATCCTCCTCCATATCGCAGCACTATACAGCCACTTTCACATTCCACGACTAGCACGACAACACCCCGAAGATATCCATACCTGAGTTACATCTGAACCCAGAACAAAATCTCACAGTCTGTCAAACGAGACTAATACCTGACCTACAGGTTATTCTGCAGAGCATAAGTGCTGTCATATTCTTGTTGAACTTTAATCAGAATACGCTATGATTTCAAGTTTTATTAGACGTATGTACGGGATATGCATGGTATACATCGTCTAACAAGATCCTTACTTGCAGGTTCTTTATCGACAATGAAACAACAATGAGAAATAATAAAAGATAAGAATATGAACATAACGTTGAATAGGTCAAGAGGCAAGAGAAGCAGTTCTGATAAATGCGCAGAATGAATCTTCTCATGTCAGTCTGCATTATTGAAAGCAGCATACAGCGTGCAATTCTAATAATAGCAAAAACCCAAGTTCTCTCTAGAAACCAATATTTAAATCACCACAATATCCAGCTGTAGGGAGGAGTTTCCCACATTAAATTTTCATTTTGCCAAATCAGAATGTCACATTTGAGATGCTAAAACAAAAAAGACACACAAAAAACAAATGACTCCAAAGAAACAACACTTGATACAACACTTGTTCGTTTAAAAACAAATGGACCATTAAGCTTCCTATGAGACCAACGTTGTTGTTAAGCCACAGTGGTAATGGCTGGTCAACAGACATGGGTGGATGCTTTCACCATGAGGTGACACCAGTAGTGGTATGAGGGACTGGGATGGAGTCTGTGGTGTGAAATTATATGGTGAAGATGTTTTGGACGGACATGCGATCAAACTCAAGAAAAGAACACAGCTTGGCTTCGGCATCTGTCATACCCAGCACTAATGATGGTTGAGAATCATTGAGAATCATTACTCATTGCAGAGAGCCCTGCCTCCCTCAAATAACTCTTGATACACTTCAGTCCAAGGCCTTTGTGTAGGAGGTGTGGATACTGGTGTGTGTCACTGTTACTCACAAGTTATCACAATGAAAACTCAAACACACTGGTCTCTATTTTCGACTTCATTTGCAATTTCGTCATGTAAAAACCGCCGCACCGGCATTTTCCAGCCCTAATGCCTGGTTCTGCAATTTACCTGTCTAACATCAGCTTGCTTGCGTCGTGGTTGGAGGGGTGGCAATATTTCAAAACAAGCGCAAAAGCGACAATTTCATGCAGCTCTAAGGGGTGGGTCGAAATGTACAGAATGGGTACCTGGAGGAAAATGGGGTAGGGTCATGCTTTTTCAATTTCAGTCAAGGTGAGGGTTTAGTATGTTTTTAAATCTAGTCCAGGGGAGGGTCATGCAATTTGTAATTGACAAAGTCAATATTTCTCAGTGTTTTAGAATGAGTTTCTTATTGGCCTATATGTCGATGTGTGCCTGATGCCACCCCTCATCTCTGATTCTCCGCTGGGCGCACAATATCAAGTGAGCTATAGGCTTTTTAGTGTGGTCTCAATCAAATGAACAATAGCCTATACAGTAGGCTATAGGCTACGGATGTGGATGCTCGGAGAAGCACAGAGCAAGTTATATTTCTGATGCTATGGTGTGAATAAAACTAGGCTGCATTACACACGGCAATGGATATTCCAACCCTGAGCCCTGCCCTGCTCTGCTCTTGCTGATCAAAACCTTTTGTGTGTGCTGCCTAACCAATGCTGTGCTGTGTAGGCCTACAGTGGCAGTTCAGGAGGACAGTCAAAGACTACTTCTGTAAATATTTGTTTTCTATCTTGTGTGCTTATTAGCCTATAGTCTATGTTCTGTTCAGCTTGAGAAGGAGAGCACAAGATGACAAGGAGGAGCGGAGGTCAACTTTGATAGCTTGTCACTACTATAATTGATTTAAGTAAATAAATATGTTTCTTGCCCTTGATGTATTTATCCGAGTGATTGACCTCACAATAAGCCAGATTCTAGTAACTGACATTGTGTTGCTGAAACAACCAATCGGAAATGGGCAGCTTATGGTGCTGAAAGTAGGTAATTTTGAATAGGCATCATTTATTTAAACCCTTAATTTTAATTACACTTTACTAACAACAAGAGGGCTTTGTGTTGGAGCCTATTTCTTCCTATTTAAGAAATAAGAGGTAGGCCTACCTGTTTGATAGATGAAATTAGTCTAATAGCTGCTATATCCATAGATTTGTCGGCCAATTCCTCCACCCACCATGCACTCTTTGAAAAGCCTACCTGTGTGTCAGTGAAGGGCTGTTAAGTTTAAACCAGGACAGGAATTGAGGGAGTATGAGAGGGTATGCCATAGGCCAACCTTTATTAAAGAAAAAATTGTTGTTGTACGGATTGATTATACAAAGTGATCTGTAACAGTGCTTTGGTCCGCGGTGCTTTATGCTAGAAACAAGCAGTAAAATACCCAGGAAATACGTGATGCATATGGGTATATAATTGTTTAGTTTCCTTGACATTCAGAGGCTGAGCTACAGCCTTCTATAGCCGAGGACACACAACATGTACTTTGCTTGGGAAGTCATCTAATTCTGTCACTATAAACTAATAAAGCTATTCACTTTCTGTACAATAGAAGATTTTTAAACCCAAGACAACTTTTAGGAAAACACTTGTGACTTTCTCTCGTTGGGTTAAGCCACGGAAGAAGAGTAGCCACCAATTAAAGCTAGATTTAATTATTTGCAAACAGGGACAGTTTCATTGCAAACAAGACACTGATTTGGCATTAGAGAAATATGATAAGATGAACACAGGCATATCTCTGTCCATTCTTAGCCTGTAATTTCGGTATTTTGTGTGGTATTAAAACATATTCTGCTAATACTAAAATGACAGAATTGTATTAGATGTTTATAAAAGGCACATTTTTCTCTGACCTGCAAACACGATAATAGATTCATGCAATGCTTATACTATAAAGGAGATCTTTCCACCCCTACTCTTGTCCTCGGTGGTCTTTCCCACAACCTTCTGGCCCGCAGCCCAGTGCACTATCAAAATTCATGTGTTGCCATGTAATTCTTATAGGACAAAAAACGGTTTCTAAAACTGCATATCTAAGGCTCTGACCTGTCCAAGAAGTGAAGGTAAACGGTAGGCATGTTCACTGCTATCCACATTATGTTTTAATCATTATTTTGGGTATAGGGGAGGGCCATCCAGTTTTATATCAGAGAGGTCCGATTTTCTCCATGTAACCCTTATTATAAATAACATTCACTCGCTAATGGGAAGTTTTCAGACCCACAAAAAGCAGGTCTTAACAGTTGATATTGGCATGGATTTTGAGAGTGGAGTGCCCATGAAAGAGTTGTGCTTTTTGTGCCGGTACATCTCGTATTCAGAAACATAAAAAAAGTATTGGTTTCCCCCCCCATTTCATTTAAAAACAAAGCATAGCTTACCAGCAAGGCTGGTTTAGGGGAAACGTAGTCAGTTGCACAATTGAATGCATTCAACCAAAATGTGTCTTCCTTCTGAATCAGAGAGGTGTGGGGGGCTGCCTTAATCAACGTCATTGGCGCCCGGGGGGCAGTTGTTGTTGGGGGTTAACAGAACAGCAGATTTTTCCACCTGCTGGCTCGGGAATTTTCGGTTACTGGCCCAATGCTCTTAACCGCTAGGTTACCTGCCGCCCTCAGGTTTAGCACCATCGCATAGGCGCATCTTTTTTTATCCTGGCCATTAGCCAAGTAGCCTATGAATAAAGGGGTTTTAAATGGTCTACTGAGAGTGCTTTGAAATATATTAGAGATTTTTACCCTGATGCTTTTTCATTATTCACAATTCACATACCTGCATACTTCATTATGCTTGTTCAAGTAGACTACCCATTTCCATTTTAAAGAACGCCCCTCGTCCGATTACCAAAGACACGCTACTCCAAACTATTCAGTTCTCCTATAATGCCATATCAAAAGCAATTTCTTTTGAGAATCTGCCTCACACAACGATACAAATGACAGGAGCCTATTATTTTGTATAGATGTGTGAATGTTATGCATAAAGACATTTAGGTCTACATGTTCACAAAGAGCCATTGTACGAGAGAAGCGATTTATGATATCATGCTTCTGACCCCATCCTATTTAGAAATATTGTTGTTTAAAAAAACGGATTGCTTGTTTTCCGTTTCATATCAAGCCCTCTGCTACCCTTACCCTAGGCCTAGGCTAAGAAGGCTGGTTCAACAGCAATGTGCTGTCTTTTTTATCCTGGCCTTGCAAAGTAGCCTATCCATAAAATATGTTTAAATGGTCTATTTCAATTTCACTGCCTTGAATTGCAAATATACTGCACATTCTAAAACATACACACACACATGCCTACCTGCATTCTTCATTTAGCTTGTTCAAGTATCCATCCCCGTCTCCAAAGAGCGCATCACATCCGGTTACCAAAGCTGCGCTCCTCCAAACGTATTTAAATGATTCAGTTCTATAATACAGTATCAATGGTAGGCCTAGGCTATATTTTGCTTATTGAGAACGTGCCTCATACATACAATACAATTTACAGGAGCCTAGGATTTTTTATTTTAGGAGAAGAGCGATGCGTAAAGACAAGTAGGCTGGGCTAGGCTCATTGAAGCCAACTACAACAATGTTATGTTGACTGCCAACACTCCAAACATAGTAGGCTATTGAGCAAACACTGGATGTTTCTATTACTCGTTACTGAAGCCTATGCTATTTAACTTGAGACAAACGCATGCAGTATTAAGCCATGGAATGCATTGATTGGCCAGTGAGTGGCCAAGCCCTCATCACACCTACAACTTGTTATTCCTCAAAACCCAGCCCTTTCACACTACTGCGAGCTATTGTGCTCATAATTCCGGCTGTGAAAATAGCAAAACCTTTTTTCTGACACACCCCAGGACCTATAACGCTACTGCCAACGCTTATATTTAAGCGTTGGCAGTTAAAATAGAGCGCTCTGTGTTTGTGCAACTCGAGAAAGCAGAGCCCAAGCTAACACCTCAATTGAGCAGCATGGATCATCTTTTGTCAACTAAGATTTGAATAAACAAATACTTCACACAAAATGACCATCATTCAAAGCAGTATTACTTCTTTTCTCAAACAATAACTCCTTGCGTAACCTCATTGAACTGTTTAACAAATAGTCTTTCAAAAGTAACTTAAACAGCGCCCCATACCAGAAATTGTGCAGCGATGACAAATATGGGTTTGGTGTCTAACCGTGACCGTAACCATGTGTTGCGATAACCGCAATCATATTCAGAATAGAATTTCTTCTAGAGAATTAATTTAATTCTATATAATTTTCAAGTCTATAAACATATCATTATCAGACTGGCGAACTGGAGAGCTGCCAAACCATTGTCACCAGACAAACAAGATCTTTAATATGAGTGGCAAAGGATTGCCAGGGGATAGTGGCTTGTGAGAGCACAGCAAGCACAATGAGAGAAGACGACAAACTTCTGCCTTCGGTTAGACCCAAGTCCTCTGAGATAAAGCTGCTGGGAAGAGAGGCAAGAGAGGAGAACTAGAAGAGGACGGAACGGAAGAGATGGAGGGAAAATAGGGATCGTGAGTGAATGAAAATAAAGAACTCCCTGGATGAAACAATGTCAGAACATATTTCACATCAGCAACACGGCCGCCGAGCCCTCTGTCTTCGAGCCCTGACAGTTGGTAATCTAAAGGTGCTTTATTAGCCCCAGTGCAGACGCACAGACACACAAGTCACACAGCTGACAGCATTGCTTACAGTACATCTAACGCAGTTTCAAAAAAACAAACTTAATGAACAAATTGCTTCAGCAACAACAGCCAGTGTACGATATGTGTACTAACTACAGCGAGCCCATCTGTCTCGAGCAACAAGACACACAAACGTTACACAAATTGTTCCTTGTTCCTTCTGTCAAACAAGTCTGGCTTCCCGGGAACAGTGTTGTGACATCACACAGCTAGTGAACGGTGGGTCTGGCTTGCAGAGGGATTTGAGCACTTAAAGGGCAGCATTAGCACATTCCCCTGGGAGATAGCACTCAGCCAGCCTTCCCTTCCCTTCGCCTGCCGGCTGATGCCGCTGCTCTGTAGCCCTAATGTAGACGAAGGTTTGGAATAACGTGCTGATTGTTTAAAGAAGGCCGGGGGGAAATGGATAGTGAGGAAGTAAACTTGTCA
The DNA here is from genome assembly GCA_030435695.1 of Brachymystax lenok tsinlingensis. Taxonomy (NCBI): domain Eukaryota; kingdom Metazoa; phylum Chordata; class Actinopteri; order Salmoniformes; family Salmonidae; genus Brachymystax; species Brachymystax lenok. Next base: position 40,413,235 of record CM059793.1, on the reverse strand, counting down.
AAGACCAAGGGCCCCAGAGAGCAATAAGAGAAGGTTTTCACATCTGAAAGCCCAGTCCCCCACCCTCCCTATTCAAATTCACTAGTATCCCCCACCAACCGAGGGCCTTCCATGTCTTGGTTCCAAGACAAACACATAAAGAACATGAGTTCCAGAGGAGCGAGACCCCATGCCAGCGCGGTGGTGGGGAGCCCCTTGCTGAGCCCAGCCTGAGAGCCTCTTTAACAGCCAGGGGTCCGGACCCTGGAAGAGGCTCTGTAAAGCATGGCAAGCTGAGCTGCTGGTGCTGCACATCCCCCTGGATCAGAGTGCTGTGCAGTGGGCCACCATGTGAAAACCAGCTGGATAAAGACATTATATAGAACTGCATGACACCGCCTCTTTCTGTCTTTGGTAAAGAAAGTGAACCGCAAAAAACTACCTCAGTGATTCAAGACATCGCATGCGGTTTTAGAAGTCGTAATTTCCCACAGCCAGCAGTAGTAATTCTCACACAGAAAAACCCTGATTTACCATAAGTCTAAACAAGGGACATCTCCAAACTAGTAAATATAATATTGTTGGCTCTAAGCTGAGGTCCCTCAGTCTGTGTGGCATACTGTAAATTGGCACATTCCTCTATTTACACATTTCCACTCGCAGCTTGCGCCTCAAACACAACAGCTTGCGGCTTCCAGGAGAACTGTGAGTCAGACGCCGCACTGCTGAACCTTGCTCTGATTTGAAACCGGCTTTTCATGAATGAGCCAGAAACAGCAGAGGGAGCGCAGAGGCAGGCACGTAGCTGCGTGGCGATCTAAGACAAGATGGCAGCTCCCTGGCTACCGCTGCAGCAGTAGAGAAGGGGATTACAGCAGCCGGCCAAGTAAATCACACTGGCAGTAGAGCGCTGTAATCCCTGGGATAAAGTGTACAGACCGTAGACGCTCTCCCACCCTCCCCCAGCTCTTGTCCCCTCCCCAGTGTGTCCGTCCCATCCAACACTCACCTGAGCATGTGGGCTGCACTGAAGACAACATCAAACTCCCCGCTGTCCAGATGCGCCGCCTTCTCCGCCATCTCAGCCGCTTCCAGCAGACGAGACTCCTCCAACAAAAACTGACCTGGGAGCAGCCAGAGAGAACAGAAACACCAAGTTAAAATGCTGTATGTGGATGTATTCCTATAGTGGGATGAATAGTTTCTGGGAATATTGTGTTTGGCCCGGGGAGATAGGGCGGACAGCGGCCGGCCTACGAATGATTTGCTGAAACACAAGATACAAGCAGAGCGTACCATCGCTCTTTGGCCATCGTTCTTTCGGTATCGCTCAGGTCCATTTGTCCAATTAGGAGGATCTTGATAGGTATGTTTCTCTTACATGTGCGTCGGGCCTGGCTGGAGTTCTGTATGTCTGAGTTGCAGATGAAATTATAGAGCAGGGCCTTTGTAGACCATCCTATTGAGGCTAGAGTGTGGATCCCTGATGGGGACATGAACTGGGGTCGGAACCTCTCGGAGAGGGTCAGGTTTGTGGAGGAATTAATAGCCTGTTGATTTTGGTGAGCTCCACTACTGTACAATGCTCCCAGACCACTGTTGGAAACCAAGCATATTTTCCTAAATAGCTGCGGATGAAATGTAGACTTTGCTGCTACAGGTCTTAGGTAAAGGAGAGACCACTTCGGCACTGACTGATTTCCAACGTATTGCAGAGCACCTCCAGGTTAGAAACACCGCTATGGCAGGGGATAGATTTCAATATGTCAACTCTTGTTTTATTGGAGTGGTTAAGAATATGTGAAAGTTGTTCCTTAAAATATCAAAAAATAAAGGAAATTCTTTCATTTTACGAAAGATTGATCACACGGTACATTACCACAAATTCTTCTGCTGGCACTCGGTCTCAAACCCACATTTCAAAGAGGACACTTGAAGTGACCTTAGTAGAGATCAAATTGGTTGTTTCTCGTAAGATCAAATGGTGTTCAGCAGAAAAGACATGTCAACTGTCACGTTCCTTCTTTCCACGTCTGTGCATATGTCATATTTGAGAACAATGTGAGGAAATTGGGGTTTATCTTCATTGGTCAATAGTGTGAATATTCACTCACGCTATCCTCCCCAACCAGCCACGTACACAACCTTAATACAGGAAGAGAGGTCAGCCAGCATAGCTAACTACCTGGAAGGGATCCAATCAAGACGTGTGTGACATACAGTATGTGTGTGTGTGTGTGTGTGTGTGTGTGTGTGTGTGTGTGTGTGTGTGTGTGTGTGTGTGTGTGTGTGTGTGTGTGTGTGGATAGGCTTTGGTTAAAAAACCCAGTGGTTCTGAGAAGTGACTTGTTCTCGGGGTTATATATATAAATCCAATTCAAGTAGCAAACAGGATACAGAATTGCAATCTTGAATTAGAATTAAAGGAAATGTAATTAAATTCTATGAAATTCAAATGCCTCTTCTATTCTATATTAGGTCTAGTCTATAAAAAAATGCATCTTGTACATAAAACATCAAACATGTCGTTACATACATACAGTATTGTTGAAACAATAGATTTTCAGGACAAACTCTTAAAATGAATGATCAAGGAAAACAAAACCTGTAAGCAAATATTCAAAGTTATTATATTTCAATAATCACTAACATTTTGTTCAATATGGGGAAAAAAATACTGATGAAATACAAATGAAATGGTTGGTGGAAATATAATTGTCTATTCTAAGCACTAAGGTTAAAAGAGTATTTGTACATTGTTTCCAGAGAAAAGTTATTTATTCTTTGGTATTTGGAAGCGTGCGTGACCTGTCAGATTTAATGAAACTCTCATGTTTTATGACTGAGTGGAATTTCTTTGAATTGCGCTGAATTCAATTATACTTCCTGCCACTCAAACTCAAATAAAAATTCGACATCCTTTGGGGTTTGGCCAATTCAATTTGAATTTCAACTCATGAGTTGAATGAGGTCAGAACAGCGTAACATACAGATATTTTTGTTGCGGTGCAAAAGTACACTATTTGGTTGATTCAATGTGGCCAATGGTATGTCAGAAGATTAACCTTAGTATACAGTATAACCTTTATATAATTTTGGTAAATCAAAAGAAACCCCAAAACCCCAAAATGTACCACTTACCATAGTGCATATAGCAATTTCCTTTAGTGGGGTCTAGTTGGATGGCCTTCAGAAAGTACCTCTCTGCTTCAGTCTTCTGACCCTAAGAAGGGAGATTAATTAGATACATTGTCACTATTTGTTGCCGTTGCTATGCCGTCAATTTCAATATAAAAACATAATTTTACGTGTAAAAGCTGATTTTGCCAAGCCACAAACTAACTGTAACATTAAATCTTAATAAGAAGACATAAAACACATGTAACTACATTATTCTTTTAACACCTTGTGTCATCCTACGAAAGATTTACTCTCAAAGTACACAATGTCATGCTTGGCACAGTTGACTGCCTGGTCTGAGCATTTAATCATAAAACACTTATATCTGTACAAATAACACTTGCATGACCGCAAAAGCTGTGTGTGTGGCCAAACTACTGCAGCTGAGAGAGAGAGACACAACAGACACGCACACACGCATGCACACACACATACAAATGCACACACACACACACAGTACGGCAGACATAGAGACATAGATCTTGAGAGAGGGGGTGTAGAGGCATGCTGGGTTACTCGAGCCTGATGAGGGGCAGCAGCAGCAGTGACAGATTGGGGCCCAGAGGAGCCAGTCCCCCGGGGGCCTCAGAGAGCAGGACCAAATCACTGCTAACACACAGAGGCTCCAGCCAGCACAGCTGCCTCTCTGTCTCACGCACACAACACTGGTCTCATCTGTGTTTCAGCTGCACTCTGATCAACAATACATCTCTATAAACATAATGCCAGTTATCAATCATTGCCTATAGAAATTTTAAGATTATGTAAAAAAAAGCAGCAAGGACTCCCTTAATTTTACAGTACATTAGCAGGTACCCAGAATAAATTATGTTTATGCATTCCATTATATAGAATGAATGAACACAATTCCTACATTTTAGTTGCAAAGTCTTAAAAAAAGCCATTTATCTAAACACTGCAATCCGATCTGGATTTTATTTCACCTTTACTTTATCAGGGAATCATACTAAGACCAAGGTCTCTTTTACAGATGAGCCGTAAATTACAGGAAAATACACACATCACACATCAAAATACTGTATAAATACGTTTCGCCATTTTTCACTGGGCTGACCTTCAATAACTCAAGAAGTATCCACAAGTCTAAATGTTTGAGTGTATGATTCATTGATGTGATGGAACATTTTACGAGCAATACGTATATGTTTAATGCAGCTCAAGGCGTGAAAGTGACAGTAATAGTTCCAGTGTGAAAGGCATTATTTCTGTATGCTTTCACACTCAAATTCACAAATAGTACAAAGCACTCAGCTGAGGAGCAGCTGGAATAGTCATAACATCAGCATATTTCTATTTACTCAAGTTCAGACAAAATGTCTGGCAGGAAACCACGTTATGACAATTTAATGCACTGGCTCTCATTGTGCGTGTGGTTTTGAATGGACCCGGATAGTCTAATATTCATTTCACAATATTGATAGAGAATCTACAGTGTATGAGAGGTACATACATTGCGGGTTTGACTGAGAAGTGAGGAACTCTCTTCACTGATGAAAAGTTGTCACTCCATTGATGTGCTCATGTTTCGAATCCATGCTTTGTCTTATCAGTCGTAGGAGTTCTATGAGCAGATTGTTGAATGAAATCCAGCTGCATAATTTCAACATTTGAGCCCATTAGCTTTCCCTCTCACAACTGTCAGGTATCCAGATCAAAACTATATTTAGTGTGGTGGTTTGTATGTAGTAGAGGTCATCATGGATCCACCTGTACCCGAATACCCGAGACCTGATGCTTTCAATATACTTTGTATCCCTCATTTACTTACTCCCTTACTTTACTTATTTTGGAAGTTACCTGTAATACGGACGAAGAGATATCGAAAAGAGGTATCGAAACAAAATGGAATATAACGTTGCGAATAAAGTTCGGAATGACACAATTTCATGTGTACAACATCTGAAGACCTGCATCACTATAGTGCCATTTCTAAAATGATGGTTTTTGAGCATTTTTTTAATGTTTTTTTTTCTTTCTGGGGCCCCATACTACACAACGAGGATGAGGAATTGATTTGCTGTTTGGGGTAAGTTTCTATAAAACATGTGAAATCACTAAAAAGGTTTCTGGACCCTTCTATAATATGTCATTTACATAAAAAATAGAGATTTGGTTGTAAAAATAAAACTTCTCCCTTAACTGACTAACTGACGGAAGGGCCAGTACAGATCCGAACATGAAAGCTGCAGTAGAGAGAAAGATGGAAATGTTGACACCTGGGAGCCAGAAATCTTTCTGATTGAGAGGGGGTCAAATACTTATTTCCCTCATTAAAATGCAAATCAATTTATAACATTTTTCACGTTTGTTTTTCTGGATTATTTTGTTGTTATTGTGTCTCTCACTGTTCAAATAAACCTACCATTAAAATGATAGACTGATCATTTCTTTGTCAGTGGGCAAACGTACAAAATCAGCAGGGGATCAAATACTTTTTTCCCTCACTGTAATCATATTTGATGATAAATAAACTTGCTATGGTAGCTAAACTACTATAACGCGAGTTGGCTTGGTTGGTTGCTGTCTCTTGGTCTCTCCCTCCCTGATCCCGTGTCACTCGCTCACAGTACGGCCCCTCCCCCGTCTGCCAGAGCTGCACCTCTCTCTCCCTCCTCTCCCACTTTATCAGCTCTGATTAATTTAGTAGGTTAAAACATTACTTTTCTGCTGCTTCCCTCACTCGGATCGGGTCTGGATCCGAACAGGTCTTTACGGAACGGGTCTAGTTGTCATCGGGTCCGTTCAGAAAGGGTCTCTATATAAAATAAATGAATTCATGTCAATCGTTTCTGGGTGGGAAAGCCCCAGGTCCATTTCAGAACGAGTCCAACTTTCTGGACCCGTGAAGACCTCTTATCTCTTATATGTAGCCAATGCTCTAAGCCTGGCTGTGTAGCAAACACAGTAACAGCAGCAGAGAGAAAGCATCTTAATAACTATGTTTGATGGATGGCCTGACAGCCTGCAGTGTTTGGAAGAAACTCTCTCTCTCTCTCTCTCTCTCTCTCTCTCTCTCTCTCTCTCTCTCTCTCGCTGGGACTGTTTGGTGAAGGGGCTGTTTGGTAAGGTGGAAAAAAAATATGAAAAAACTCCCTGCCACCCATATCCACTTCCTACTCAGTATCAACTCATCAATATCCTGTTTTCACACATACTGTATTTATTGTTAGTGTTGACCCCCTAATCTCCCGGTGACATCAGATGCGGAACAGATGTGTATTGCCGCTTTGGCAGCCACGAGGTAATTATGAATGGGGCCTGCATCACACTAGGCCCGGAAATGATACCCACCACCCCAGTGCATATCTCCGAACGGCACCAACCTCCACCATAAGCGAGAGAATCACGTCCCCCAACGCACTGCTACCCCTCTCCCTACCCACAAACCCCTGCCAGGATCTGAACCTAGGACCTCTGACAGGTCAGCTAGTTCCCCATCCCTCACAGTGGAGGTAGAGGGGATGTGATTGGAGGTGGGGGTTGCTTCCCTGGTGTGGTATTTGATCAAGACTAAACACAGTTGTCAGTGAAGAGACAGTAGATGTAGTGGTATGGTGGAACTAGCACAATAGGAGGTCAGAGGTAATGATGGGGCTGATGTAGGTAGAAGGTGAACACAACATTCAACAGTAGAAAACTGAATGCTTTCAAGGTAGTTACAAATCAAAGTTTATTGGTTGTTTACACAGATTTGCAGATGTTATCGCAGGCGCAGCGAAATGCTTATGTTTCTAGCTCCAACAGTGCAGTAATAATATCTAGCAATAAAATAACCAAAAAGCAAAAAAATCTAATAAATAAACGTACATACCTGGGTTGTTTTAGATACAAATGTGTGCTGGGGCTGGTTCAGCCACTGCATTTTACACTATGCTCTTTCCTTTCAAAATCATCTCAAGGTTAGCTCGCCTGTAAGTCTGACAGTTCTCTCCTCTCCTCATCCCATAATTTACACCCAGGGGAGAAAGGAGGCCGTTGTCTATCTTTGCCTGAGATCCAGAATAGAGGCACACGGCCCTGACCTCTGAACTCCCCACTTTGCTCTAAACCAATAGCCCTTTATCTGAACTAAAACAACATCGACTTCTCACTCCTTATCAAATCACATCAAATGTAATTGGCCACATACACATATTTAGCAGATGTTATTGCGGGTGTAGCGAAATGCTTGTGTCCCTAGCTCCAACAGTGCAGTAGTATCTGACAATTCACAACAATACACACACATCTAAAAGTAAAAGAATAGAATTAAGAAATATATAAATACTAAATCGAGCAATGTCAGACTGGCATTGACTAAAATAAAGTAGAATAGAATACAATATATACATATGAGATGAGTAAGGCACATTGTAAACATTATTTAAACATTATTAAAGTGACTAGTGTTCCATTAGTAAAGTGGCCAGTGATTCAGTGAGTTTTACCCTGCTTGGCATTTTTCTTCTTCTTTTGGATAGTGTTGTTCACCCAGTGTATGCTGTGACTGATGTGCATTTCAGAGATTGTCTAGTGGCTTCTGTTAATCCTTACCAATTAGTGTCAGCTAACGGTCACCCCAGCATGAGTTTTTTATGCATGTGATGTCAGAATGCATTCACTGTTCCAAAATGTGATAGGCTTTACTGAGCCGGACAAACTGTTTCCCCCTGGCACATTTTCTGGCCGGTGCTCGCATTGCCTTCACAGTTGTTTTTCTTACAAATAATAATAACTTTGGATATGTGTGCGTTCCTATCAAAGTAAGTGCCTTATTTTCTGTATATCGTGTTGTCGCTTCTACTGTAGCATACAGTATGTATGGAGCATAATGTATTTACAGTTGTATTCACATTTTCAAGTACTGGTGACAAATCATGCATTCTGATTATTGCATATATTGTAATGGACACCTATGATGTGTGTAAAATACTTTTTTGAAGGTTGTATGATGAGCTAAGCTATTTGCAAGCTATGTTTGGCACCATGTTTGTTGACATTATACAATACATTCTGGGTGTCACGTAAACGTTTGTCAGACCAAACATGTTATAACAAAATGAGGTGAAGAAATGTTTCACTCATCTTTCAAGTAAACTTCTGGAAGTGAATGAAGGGAAGTGAATGATGGTAGACGACACACCCCCTTCAATATAATTACATACTGCAAACTAATTTTGTCTCCTCTTCTTATTTTTGGTTTCCGCGTAAAAACAAACATCGTGGCATGCACAAACTACCCATCGTCGGATTACTTTCGATTTTTTATAAAGTATTTTACTCAATTATTATAAGAGTTAGCTAAATATGACTGCCTGTATTATGTCATTCTTTCCCCAGTTAGCGCTAGAACTAATGTAGCCTATATTTTCCGGTTTGGAGGATTGTGTTATGCTGTCGCTACTACTGTGTATGTCTGAATTGTGCCATCTAAAATAAACTAGTCACATTCAGGACATTGCTTTGTAAGGGCTGTGTTTGTGCAAAATGTTTCTGTGAAAAAACAGTATGGCCAGCTCAAACGCTGACTGTTGCGTCAATCGAAACTGGACGTTCTAAATAAATGTTCTAATCACACCGGTTTGAGCGTACGCTACAGGGACCACTATAGAATGATCACACTTGTTTGTTGGTACGTGTCAAAGGGTTAAGAAGTAACTTTTCTCTTAAATACCTGAAAAGCTGTTGTTTAAACACACTTCTCAGCTCACTACGGTTTTGTTCAACATGTACAGTAAGATCATCGATACATTTAGGGGTAAATGCTGAATACTCTAGTTTCTCCTTAATACATTATTTTCTAATCAAATGTAATCAGAACTGACATATTTCTGGCTTCACATTAGTTCAGAATTAAATGAAAATCACTGAGATGGCCATTATTACCACAGATAACATTATTGCCAATCAATAAAGTTCACCATCAAAGGTATCCTTGCTTGCCGAGAAGTGATGAGGGCGAATAGATACTGTTTTCTTTATTTATCCTGATTGTCCTGGATAGTCCTGACCCAACAAATGAATGGGACATGAACAGGGCTCCGGTAAAGCACTGGAAATGAGGGGAGACAGACAGGAAGGGCCTGGCCCATCCCTATCCCAGGACCTTTGAATACATTCTTGTCCCTCCATCAGGGGCCAGACGCTGGGCTGCTGCCTGGAAGAGAGTGGCGTCAGCCTGGGGAGAGGGGGACCACCTTCACCCCTCTTTCTCGTTTTCTACACACCATCCTGGGCCTGATCTGTCACTGCTCACTGTGTGCACCACACGACCCCTTCTCTGTGAAATCTGGAACCCTGTGGAGTGAACTACCCCCAGCACACAAACCAGCCTTTCTCCTCTTAGTCAAACACGGGTCAACCACGTGACCTTGGTCAATATAATCTGAGTGCACAGAGGTACAAAAGGCAGCAGGGTCTGGAGTTAGAGGAGGATCCACATCAGATCAGCCACTCCACAGAGATTCCTCAGGGCTAATGTGTTTCAGACACTGGTTAGTTAGCTCAAACCAACTGCAACCTCTGTTGTACTACTGCATGGTCGGAACTAGAAGCACAAGCATTTCGCTACACTCGCATTAACATCTGCTAACCATGTGTATGTGACAAATAAAATTTGATTTGATTTGTTGCTGAAATTGATTAGGGTTCAATATGGAGTGACTGTTGAGAATTAGTCCGGGGATTTTGTAAAAGATCTTAAAAACACACAGGGCAGTAGTGACATGGGTTTCAATCAGGAAGCTATCCCCACAGGACGATGGGGCACCTTGAGAAATTCAATGTTATCCTCACACAAGCCCGCAAACATGCACAAGCCATTGATTAACTGCATACACACTCTTGGGCTACTTGCGAAGCTGAAGAAGGATAAGAAAGAAGAAGAAGATGCTAACGATGATGAAGAACAACTTACCGTGAGGGCGAGGAGTTTGCCGTAGGTCAGGTGTGCTGGGATGTGGTCTGGCTTGGCTCTCAGGGACTCTTTGTACCAGTGCTCGGCATCGGTCAGCTTGTTCAGTCTCATGTAGGCCTCTCCTGCGAGGGGAAGTGAGGGGTCGGGTCAAGGGTCAGAAGTTAAGGAGCCACACGTCTTCCCATTGTCTCACACATTCAATGACAGCTAGGGCAGTCATCCAGAAAGGCCCGCCATAACTCCAGTGCACTTTGAAACCTGATACCAAACTAGTGTTTTATTAGCTAAAGGAGCTATTACTAGGACTAGGGTCAGGGACACACCCATTACAACATTGCTCAGTGACAATCCTGTAAAAATAATAATCAAACCTAAAGGTGGATTTTCAGATCCCCCATGTGTTTGTTAGATGGAGTTCTGTGGGAGGCCTAACATACTTCAGGCCTAACGTACTTTGCTATGACTGTCCTGAGCTGATTGGATGACATGATGCTGATGACATGAGTAGAAACACCCTCCCTGATCCTTCAGGCATCATCGGATACCTCATCCAGCCCCTCACACGTATTATGAGAACGCTGACGACACAGTTGGGTAAATGGGGAAAACACAAGCCAAAACAATGTTTTAAATGTAATTATCTCAGGAATAATACAGGGACAGGGGACATGACAGTGATAGGTTTCACATGAACTTGTAACATGGTTCATTTTTCAATCCACACCCATGTCTCGGCGAGGAGTGCCAATTACGGGATGTGTAATCTAAACTAGCGGACTGAAGCTAGATAATACACTGGGGATTATGGCTAATCATTTCCATTGATAAGAAACTGGAGAGAAACAACAGGTGGCCAGGGGTGGACTGGAACAAAAATTCAGCCCTGGCATTTTAGCCACCCCAGCCCACATCACCGCACACGTGTTATGTGTGTTAGGACACCTGAGTGACTAAACAAAATCAAATGGGGGACCCCTGGAAGTTGAGGCCCCTGGGCATGTAATCTGGCCATGATAACCAAAATATTTAGATATCTGGTTAGCTAATTTACCCAGCTAGCTAACACGGCCAGTAGTTGACCAACTTGACATTTCTGACAGGTTAAAAATTGCTCTCTAGGGTCTGTCAGTGAATGACATAAGAGGAAAACTGTCTATTTCGAAATTGAACTTTGTGCATTGTACTATTACAATTCTCAACAGCAGTAAGTTAAAAGCCTGACTGAGTTTTTTAAGAAGGGACCCGTGGTCAGTATTGACCCCGTTCTGGGTCCAGATCCGGAGCGTGGTCCACCAGTTGAGTATGGCTGCAGTACACTATAGTACAGCAATTCTCAACTTTAACTGTACCAGTGAGTGGTGAAACAAAGTCCTCCTTTTTTAACCAGCTCTTTTTAACCAGCTCATGTTTAAAACAAAAACAACATGTTAAAGCACTGGAGATACAACTCACCACTATAACTTTGCCGCTGTTGCCTCTCTGTTGTGCAGACTGTCTCTGCATCTTCTCTGCTGTCACTCTGTGTCTGTCCTGTCTGTCTGTTACTCTGTCCATCTGTGCTTCTCCTTGTTCTCCTCTGTTGTCACTCTGTCTGTCACTCTGTCTGTCACTTCTAAGTGTTAATTTCTATTACATATAGAGCCAACATATTAAGGAACATCTGTCTCTCTTTTCTTCCTACTTCCACTGCACTCACCTCTGAGCTGTCTCTGCTACAGTGAGGGAAAAAAGTATTTGATCCCCTGCTGATTTTGTACGTTTGCCCACTGACAAAGAAATGACCAGTCTATAATTGTAATGGTAGGTTTATTTGAACAGTGACAGACAGAATAACAACAAAAAAATCCAGAAAAAGCAGGTGAAAAATGTTATAAATTGATTTGCATTTTAATGAGGGAAATAAGTATTTGACCCCTCTGCAAAACATGACTTAGTACTTGGTGGCAAAACCCTTGTTGGCAATCACAGAGGTCAGACGTTTCTTGTAGTTGGCCACCAGGTTTGCACACATCTCAGGAGGGATTGTGTCCCACTCCTCTTTGCAGATCATCTCCAAGTCATTAAGGTTTCGAGGCTGACGTTTGGCAACTCGAACCTTCAGCTCCCGCCACAGATTTTCTATGGGATTAAGGTCTGGAGACTGGCTAGGCCACTCCAGGACCTTAATGTGCTTCTTCTTTGCCTTGGCCATGTGTTTTGGGTCATTGTCATGCTGGAATACCAGGAGGTTCTCACCCAAGATTTGACGGTACATGGCCCCGTCCATCGTCCCTTTGATGCGGTGAAGTTGTCCTGTCCCCTTAGCAGAAAAACACCCCCAAAGCATAATGTTTCCACGTTTGACAGTGGGGATGGTGTTCTTGGGGTCAAAGGCAGCATTCCTCCTCCTTCAAACACGGCGAGTTGAGTTGATGCCAAAGAGCTCCATTTTGGTCTCATCTGACCACAACACTTCCACCCAGTTGTCCTCTGAATCATTCAGATGTTCATTGGCAAACTTCAGACGGGCATGTATATGTGCTTTCTTGAGCAGGGGGACCTTGCGGGCGCTGCAGGATTTCAGTCCTTCACAGTGTAGTGTGTTACCAATTGTTTTCTTGGTGACTATGGTCCCAGCTGCCTTGAGATCATTGACAAGATCCTCCCGTGTAGTTCTGGGCTGATTCCTCACCGTTCTCATGATCATTGCAACTCCACGAGGTGAGATCTTGCATGGAGCCGCAGGCCGAGGGAGATTGACAGTTCTTTTGTGTTTCTTCCATTTGCGAATAATCGCATCAACTGTTGTCACCTTCTCACTAAGCTGCTTGGCGATGGTCTTGTAGCCCATTCCAGCCTTGTGTAGTTCTACAATCTTGTCCCTGACATCCTTGGAGAGCTCTTTGGTCTTGGGCATGGTGGAAAGTTTGGAATCTGATTGATTGCTTCTGTGGACAGGTGTCTTTTATACAGGTAACAAACTGAGATTAGGAGCACTCCCTTTAAGAGTGTGCTCCTAATCTCAGCTCGTCTTTCTGATTGAGAGGGGGTCAAATACTTATTTCCCTCATTAAAACGCAAATCAATTTATAACATTTTTCACATGCGTTTTTCTGGATTTTTTTGTTGTTATTCTGTCTCTCACTGTTCAAATAAACCTACTGTTATAATTATAGACTGATCATTTCTTTGTCAGTGGGCAAATGTACAAAATCAGCAGGGGATCAAATGCTTTTTTCCCTCACTGTAAGTCTAGCATCCTTTCCCACAGTACTGTGCTGGGCACAACAACATCCTAGTTGTGAATGAATAAACACATGTATTAGATAAAGAAGAAAAATTACTGCCTAATAGATGCCCATTGGCTCATAATACCTTATGAAAGCCTAACTACACTGAACAAAAATATAAATGCAATATGCAACAATTTCAAAGATTTCACTGAGTTACAGTTCATATAAGGAAATCAGTCAATTGAAATAAATGCAATAGGCCCTAATCTACAGATTTCACATGACTGGGAATACAGATATGCATCTGCTGGTCACAGATACCTTAATAAAGAAGGTAGGGGCGTGGATCAGAAGACATGTCAGTATCTGGTATGACCACCGTTTGCCTCATGCAGCCCAACACATCTCCTTCACATAGAGTTGATCAGGCTGTTGATTGTGGCCTGTGGAATGTTGTCCCACTCTTCTTCAATGACTGTACGAAGTTGCTGGATATTGGTGGGAACTGGAACAGGCTGTCGTACACGTCGATCCAGAGCATCCCAAACATGCTCAGCGTCTAGGAATTGTGTACAGATCCTGGCAACATGGCGCCGTGCATTATCATGCTGAAACGTGAGGTGATTGCGGTGGATGAATGGCACGACAATGGGCCTCAGCATCTCGTCATGTTATCTATGTGCATTAAAATTTAAATCGATAAAATGCAATTGTGTTCATTGTTCATAGCTTATGCCTGCCCATACCATAACCCCATGGGGCACTCTGTTCACAATGTTGACATCAGCAAACTGCTCGCCGACACGACGCCATACACGCTGTCTGCCATCTGAAACCGGGATTCATCTTTGAAGAGCACACTTCTCCAGCGTGCCAGTAGCCATCGAAAGTGAGCCTTTGTCCACTAAAGTCGGTTACGACGGCAAACTGCAGTGCAAGGTCAAGACCCTGGTGAGGACGACGAGCACCCAGATGAGCTTCCCTGAGATGGTTTCTAACAGAAATTCTTCGGTTGTGCAAACCCACAGTTTCATCAGCTGTCCGCTAGCTGGTCTCAAACGATCCCGCAGGTGAAGAAGCCGGATATGGAGGTCCTGGGCCGGGTTGGTTAGGTCTGTGGTTGTGACATACTGCCAAAATGAATATTCTATTCTTTGGCAACAGCTCTGGTGGACTTTCCTGCAGTCATCGTGCCAATTGCATGCTCCCTCAAAACTTGAGACATCTGTGGCATTGTGTTGTGTGACAAAATTGCACATTTTAGTCTCCAGTACCTGTGTAATGATCAAGCTGTTTAATCAGCTTCTTGATATGCCACACCTGTCAGGTGTATGGATTATATTGGCAAAGGAGAAATGCTCACTAACAGGGATGTAAACAAATGTGTGCAAAATGTTTTAGAGAAATAAGTATTTTTTACATGTTGCATTTATATTTTTGTTCAGTGTACTTATATTAGAAATATACAGTGGGGAAAAAAAGTATTTAGTCAGCCACCAATTGTGCAAGTTCTCTCACTTAAAAAGATGAGAGAGGCCTGTAATTTTCATCATAGGTACACTTCAACTATGACAGACAAAATGAGGAAAAAAAATCCAGAAAATCACATTGTAGGATTTTTTATGAATTTATTTGCAAATTATGGTGGAAAATAAGTATTTGGTCACATACAAACAAGCAAGAACCTGTAACTTCTTCTTTAAGAGGCTCCTCTGTCCTCCACTCATTATCTGTATTAATGGCACCTGTTTGAACTTGTTATCAGTATAAAAGACACCTGCCCACAATCTCAAACAGTCACACTCCAAACTCCACTATGGCCAAGACCAAAGAGCTGTCAAAGGACACCAGAAACAAAATTGTAGACCTGCACCAGGTTGGGAAGACTGAATCTGCAATAGGTAAGCAGCTTGGTTTGAAGAAATCAACTGTGGGAGCAATTATTAGGAAATGGAAGACATACAAGACCACTGATAATCTTCCTCGATCTGGGGCTCCACGCAAGATCTCACCCGTGGGGTCAAAATGATCACAAGAACGGTGAGCAAAAATCCCAGAACCACACGGGGACCTAGTGAATGACCTGCAGAGAGCTGGGACCAAAGTAACAAAGCCTACCATCAGTAACACACTCGCCGCCAGGGACTCAAATCCTGCAGTGCCAGACGTGTCCCCCTGCTTAAGCCAGTACATGTTCAGGCCCGTCTAAAGTTTGCTAGAGAGCATTTGGATGATCCAGATGAGGATTGGGAGAATGTCAGATGAAACCAAAATAGAACTTTTTGGTAAAAACTCAACTGTCGTGTTTGGAGGACAAAGAATGCTGAGTTGCATCCAAAGAACACCATACCTACTGTGAAGCATGGGGGTGGAAACATCATGCTTTGGGGCTGTTTTTCTGCAAAGGGACCAGGACGACTGATCCGTGTAAAGGAAAGAATGAATGGGGCCATGTATCGTGAGATTTTGAGTGAAAACCTCCTTCCATCAGCAAGGGCATTGAAGATGAAACGTGGCTGGGTCTTTCAGCATGACAATGATCCCAAACACACCGCCCGGGCAACGAAGGAGTGGCTTCAGTAGAAGCATTTCAAGGTCCTGGAGTGGCCTAGCCAGTCTCCAGATCTCAACCCCATAGAAAATCTTTGGAGGAGTTGAAAGTCCGTGTTGCCCAGCGACAGCCCCAAAACATCACTGCTCTAGAGGAGATCTGCATGGAGGAATGGGCCAAAATACCAGCAACAGTGTGTGAAAACCTTGTGAAGACTTACAGAAAACATTTGACCTCTGTCATTGCCAACAAAGGGTATATAACAAAGTATTGAGATAAACTTTTGTTATTGACCAAATACTTATTTTCCACCATAATTTGCAAATAAATTCATAAAAAATCCTACAATGTGATTTTCTGGATTTTTTTTCCTCATTTTGTCTGTCATAGTTGAAGTGTACCTATGATGAAAATTACAGGCCTCTCTCATCTTTTTAAGTGAGAGAACTTGCACAATTGGTGGCTGACTAAATACTTTTTTTCCCCACTGTATAAGTGTGGGGTAAAGAGATGAGGTAGTCATTCAAAAATAATGTTAAACACTATTATTGCACAAAGAGTGAGTCCATGCAACTTATTATGTGACTTGTTAGATAATTTTTACTCCTGAACTTATTTAGGCTTGCAATTAATCTGTAAACACTTTGAAAAACATATTTTCACTTCGAAATTATGGGGTTTAAATCAAAATGTAACACATGTTAAATGCAGGCTGTAACGTAACAACATTAGGAAAAAGTCAGCAGGTTTGAATACTTTCTGAAGGCACTGAATATAATATAGAGCCAAAATATAGATAAACTGGCAGTACATGTGTCAGTGAGTATCTGCACTGCCTGTGCTGGGCCCAGCAACATCCTAGGGTAACATTTTATTTGAAGGGTCCATAATAAACACTTTATAAGGTATTTACAAACTGTTTGCACACCATTTATTAACCATTACTCCCACATTTGTAAATGTAAGTTAGCTAGTTATTCACACATGCATACAGTACGTATATATTTCCTTGAACATCCTGTTTTATGTGCTTGTTCTTTTACCAGGTACGTAGGAATGTCTACCAATGGCATGGCCATCTTTTTGTGAGAAATTAAACTGGTCACTCAAAACATTTATAAAGTATTTATTAAGTATAAATAGCACTCCCTTTAGATTGGGGACTGCAAAAATACTTTTCTAATGATTAGTAAATGGTTTATTTATGTGGGAGAAATGATAAATAAATGCTAAACACAATTTATAAATACCTTATAAATGGTTTATTATGGACCCTTAAAATACATGCCTTATAGATGACCATTGGCTTATATACTACCTTATAACAGCGTAACTACATATTTAAGCAATAAGGCACGAGGGGGTGTGGTAAATGGCCAATATACCACGGCTAAGGGTTGTTCTTAAGGATACAGCCTTTAGCCGTGGTATATCAAATCAAATCAAAGTTTATCCGTCTGGCCCCGCAGCCTTGTGTATGTTGACCTGTTTATTAAAGGTCTTACTCACGTCGGCTACGGAGAGCGTGATCACACAGTCGTCTGGAACAGCTGATGCTCTCATGCATGCCTCAGTGTTGCTTGCCTCGAAGCGAGCATAGAAGTGATTTAGCTCGCCTGGTAGGCTCGTGTCACTGGGCAGCTTGCGGCTGTGCTTCCCTTTGTAGTCTGTAATAGTTTGCAAGCGTCGGAGCCTGTGTAGTATGATTCAATCTTAGCCCTGTATTGACACTTTGCCTGTTTGATGGTTCGTCAAAGGGCATAGCAAGATTTCTTGTAAGCTTCCGGGTTAGAGTCCCGCACCTTGAAAGCGGCAGCTCTACCCTTTAGCTCAGTGCGAATGTTGCCTGCAATCCATGGCTTCTGGTTGGGGTATGTACGTACAGTTACTGTGGGGACGACGTCCTCGATGCACTTATTGATAAAGCCAGTGACTGATGTGGTGTACTCCTCAATGCCATCGGAAGTATCCCGGAAAATGTTCCAGTCTGTGATAGCAAAACAGTCCTGTAGTTTAGCATCTGCTTCATCTGACCACTTTTTTTATAGACCGAGTCACTGGTGCTTCCTGCTTTAATTTTTGGCTTGTAAGCAGGAATCAGGAGGATAGAGTTGTGGTCGGATTTACCAAATGGAGGGCGAGGGAGAGCTTTGTACATGTCTCTGTGTGTGGAGTACAGGTGATCTAGAATTTTTTTCCCTCTGGTTGCACATTTAACATGTTGATAGACATTTGGTAAAACTGATTTAAGTTTCGCTGCATTAAAGTCTCCGGCCACTAGGAGCGCCGCCTCTGGGTGAGTAGTTTCCTGTTTTCTTATTACCTTATACAGCTGACTGAGTGTGGTCTTGGTGCCAACATCTGTCTGTGGTGGTAAATAAACAGCCACGAAAAGTATAGCTGAAAACTCCCTAGGCAAGTAGTGTGGCCTGCAATTTATCACAATATACTCTACTTCAGGCGAGCAAAATCTAGAGACTTCCTTAGATTTCGTGCACCAGCTGTTGTTTACAAATATGCACAGACTGCCCCACCTCGTCTTACCGGAGTTTGCTGTTCTATCTTGCCGGTGCAGCGTGTATCCCGCTAGCTGAATATCCTGAATATATATGTCGTCATTCAGCCACGATTCCGTGAAACATAGGATATTACAGTTTTGATGTCCCGTTGGTAGGATATTCGTGATCGTACCTCATCTAATTTATTGTCCAATGATTGCACGTTGGCGAGTAGTATTGACGGTAGCGGCAGCTTTCCCACTCGCCTTCTCCGGGTCCTGACCAGGCATCCGGCTCTTTGTCCTCTATACAAACCCCTGAGGTGCCTTATTGCTATTATAAACTGGTTACCAACGTAATTAGAGCAGTAAAAATACATGTTTTGTCATACCCGTGGTATACGGTCTGATTTACCACGGCTGTCAGCCAATCAGCATTCAGGGCTCAAACCACCCAGTTTATAATTAAAATTAGAGAATGTAATGTGTTCCCCCCTGCCCACTTAGCTAAGTGTTTAAATATTAGGCTACATATAATTCAATAGAAGAAAATAGAGAGTGAGTAGGAGAGAGAGAGACTGCCAGTTCCTTAATGTTTTGGCTGTATAATACTGCTAACAAGTGACGGGCCTTTCAGCGAATGAAATAGGCGGAACTTTCCAGCCTCCAAAGGCGGTGGCTATGTAATGCAAATCCGAAACCGGAGTCACTCGGTACTACAAGCTTATAAACTCACTCGCTGGGCTGAAGAGACTGAGATTCAGAAGCAAATAAACATTTACCCTCTGTGGATAGGCCAAGTACCCCAAGGGGTCTTAGTATCCCTGGTTGGGAACCACTGCACTACATGACCACAAGTATGTGGGAACCTGCTCAAACAACTAATTCCAAAATCATGGGCATTAATATGGAGTTGGTCCCCGCTTTGCTGCTATAACAGCCTCCACTCTTCTGGAGTGTTTCCACTGCTCCAGAGTCCAATGACAGCGAGCTTTACACCACTCCAGCCGACATTTGGCATTGCGCATGGGAATGTTAGGCTTGTGTGCAGCTGCTCGGCCATGGAAACCCATTGCATGAAGCTCCCGACGAACAGTTCTTGTGCTGAGGTTGCTTCCAGAGACAGTTTAGAACTCGATAGTGAATGTTGCAACTGAGGATAGACGATTTTACGTGCTACGTGCTTCAGGACTCGGCTCAATTTCGACCAGCCCACCCCAATAAAAGATGGTCCGGCCCTTCTGGCATTTGCCAGAATTGCCATTCGGCCAATCCGCCCATGCAGGTGGCTGGTGAGGAATGCTAACCTGCTGACCTCTGAGACGATCAACAGCAATGGCCTGTAATGTACCCTTAATATACCCTTAAATACAGGGTACTCAAGAATGTAAATGGTATCAAATATAAGACCCCATTTTCATTTTTGCTCATGATAAGGATCAGAGTTTGGGAAGTCTTTTGTAAGCCAGTATATAAAGTATCCAAAGAAAGTCAGCTTAATGTTAGAATAGATATCTTTAATCTTTTTTTACTTTCATATCAGATGTGAGATATTGTATGTCCTAGTTGGGTTACAGAATCCCTAGACTTAATAAATGTCCTTGTCAGCAGCTAATATAATACTGTATATTGACTGTTATGATTATGATAAGGGCAATATGAATAGCTTAATCTATATACATATTTGTCAGACATGGTGTAATGTAGAGCTGGTAACAGCAACCGACTTCGTGCCTTTTTAGCCAACCATCAGATTCAGATGGAGCTCTGTGAGGGAGCACAGACACGGATATAAAATGTGAAGTGAAACAAATTTGAAGGACTTGAAAACCACATATAGTGGAACATTCCATTGTGCAGTTGAGAGGAGGGGGGTGTGGCTGATTAAGACCCAACTTTGACCCAGACAGCCATGTTAACTGCCAAAAGTTGCCAGAAATATGGGGAAATGCTGTACCACCCAACCTCCCACAGCTCTTACAGCTTTCAAACTGTTAGAGATGATTTGGTCAACAATTGGACATAATCTCAGCACCTCTGTCAAGCTGAATTTGACTCCACTGGTGAATGTACTGTATTGGGGGTTCGCTGGAACTCAGCAAGAGAGTGAGAGTGAGAGAGGGTGGGAGTGAAAGAGAGAGACCTAGAAGAAGAAAAAGAGAGAGGGAGAGAGAGGGAGGGAGGGAGAGAAATAGAGAGTAAGAGAGAGAACGATAGAAAGGATCAACATGGGGGAGCCACAGAGGGAGAAAAGGCAGATTGAGACTTTTCAGCAGGGCTGAGAATGGCCATTGAGTGACAAGAGTGTGAGTGGAATCGGGGGTCACTTGAAATTAAATATTATTGTTTTTTGCAATCAAAAGTCACAACTCAGTCTGCAGCTGCTTTCACATGACTGTAACTTGAGGAGCGCGGTTATTATTGCAGTGGAAAGCAAATTAACTGCGTTAACGCACAGTGGAAACCTCAACATTGGGGCCTCAATGGGTGTGTTGAGCTGCTGCCACACACCCCGACTTTGATGCCGGTTTACATATCTTAGAAAAAAAACTGCTGAAGATTTATAAGACGTTATGAAAACAGAGCACCTTTAAAACGAACGACCTTAGGCAGAGTCTACCCTCCGAAACCATGCTAATTTGTCATGCTTACTGTAAGCCTAGCTCAGCTGACGAGCTCAAGACCCTGGCCACAATCAATACGATTCAATCCTGAGACCCTTCAGGTGCAATAAAGTTCAACAAACTCAGGTAGAAGTAAATGGACCCAAGCTAACAGCCAACAGCTGACACAATGGTTGCAAATGTACCACCACACTTCCAAATGAACATTAACAAACACACATTAACTTGTATTCCAATCTACCAATCTTTGATTCCATTTTTATTGTATTTTTCTCACAAAAAAATAACAGCTTGTGTGTTTGGTTTGAGAGAAAGAGAATTGACACTTACCCATCATGTTATAGAGGCTCTGAGGTGCAAATTGTCTTGGCATTTTCTGTATTGCTTCTTTATACACCGAGAGGGCCTCCTATGAATGAATAAAACAAAAGGAACCATCCATTAGGCACGAGGGCCCAACAGTCATTTCTCTACTGCAGTCAATGGAATGGTATCAACCACATGGAAACTACGTGTTTGATGTGTTTGATGTCATTCCATTGACTCCATTCCAGACATTATTATGAGCCTTCCTCCTCTCAGCAGCCTCCACTGGTGTGTGTTCCTGTGTGTATGTTTGGTGTGTGTGTGTCCCTGTGAGTGTGTGTGTGTATGTGTGTGTGCGCCCTCCATCTGCCCCTTTATCCTACCTCCTGATGCCCCTGCTCATGGAGCAGCTTGCCCAGGTTGTATAGGCAGCTGGTAACAGAGCTCTTGTGGGCGTGGGGGTCTTTCAGGTTCTCATCTGGGATATCGGCACAGGTTAGGAAGGTCCTCTTGGCTTCATCCAGTCTCCCCTGGTTCATCAGGACGATCCCTGTGTTCAAGTAGGCTGCTGCAGGGGGGAACGAGAGATCAAATACACGATCAACATGCAGGCAGAGAGTAATTAGGCTCTATGGGGCTGAAATTAGTCATTATCAAGCTTCTTTCGGAAATAAATTGGCCACCCACTGTGGATCAATTGGCTGCCACATCCAAGGGGTGGCAATACATGTTCAAGACTCAGGGGGGATGGAATGTGAATGGGAGTCTGCGGGGTGAAACTGGCTCTATTAATACTGTATGTGTGCCTCAGCATGCCATGATGAAATGTAAACTACACTAGTGTCCTACCTAGCCCCTCTCCTCAGTTCACTCTGTCCTTTGTCCATCCAACATGAACTGGTCAAGTTCCAAATTCTACTCAGCAATCACATTCTAGGAAATTGCATATATTCCCTTGGCTAGAGTGTTGCTGAAGACTGTTTCCATTAAGGACGTGTGCCTGAAAGGGATTAGAGCTTTTCTATCGTCATGGAGATGGCACTTTGGAATCGTTAATGACCAGATTCCAAGTTGTACCAGCTGTCAGTTAAATGCAGTGAAGAATGGTACAACCTTGACAAATGACATCTATTATCTCTTTTGCTCTCATTCCTTCACTTCCATCACCACGACCACCGCTTTAGGTAACTCATTAATTTAGCTATCGCCAGTAATAGATGGGATCATTGCATAATGAATGAGGACTATGATCATCATCTTGATTATATTCATCATTATTAATTACACTTTGGGAGACAAAGGAAGGGAAATCAAGGACTCCACTGTTTATCTGTCATCAGTTGATATGAAAAACAATGGAGAATAACTGAGCACGTGAGAGTGACTTCTGCTAACCAGGCAGTGTGACAGCTGAACAATGCTGATAACAAGCTAGCAGGAAGCGTGCATGAAAGAGTTAAGGTAAGACTCAAGGAAAAGGAGAGAGAAAGAGGGGGATAATGACCTAACAGAAAACATGCATGCAACTTTCCTCAAGGTTAGAGAGGAAAACAATCATCATTGACCGAGAGAGAGAGAGAGAGAGAGAGAGAGAGAGAGAGAGAGAGAGAGAGAGAGAGAGAGAGAAAGACTTTGACCTCGATTCATATTAAATTTAATTATACAATAGTTTAATCTGTCGGCATGTGGTCCTTGAAAGCTAATCTACAGGTTGTATTCAATCATTCATCCAGTAATGTAGCAGGCCTGTCTGTGCCCTCCCTCACCCTCAGCCCCATTGGCAGTTGAGCTGGAAATTGTTAACAAAAAGAGGAGCTGTACTTACAAGCCAGAGTTGGCCTGCTCCCAATGGCCAGTTTATAGTAGTGGAGTGCCTCAGAGAACTTGTTGTTTTCTTGTAGCAGCAAACCGCTATAACAGAGAAAGAAGTAACAGAGAAAGTTAGGGACTCTCACGACTACAAATCTCAACAGAGGTAACTATTAACGTCCAATGTGTCTGATAAGACAGAATAACATAAGACAACAAGGTAATACAGCTTCCTAGTAATTACTAGATAAATATAATTGGAAACAGTGCCGTAAAATAAAATGCTACTGTACCTAATCTCTACATCTGTTCTAAACAATCTAAAAATGGAAAATAATCTAAGGTTCTGTTGAGTAACACCTAAAGCCCTTGGGGCTAGTGTTGAGTATTGGCTGTGTGCTGGCTGTTGTCCTACCCTCATACTGACACAGCATGATTAATAACCTACTGTTATTAATAACCTACTGTCACAGTCACCAAAAAGGAATGCAAAACACAATTTCCTCTCTGTGAAGACCACTGATCAATAGACAGACGCGTGTGTGTGTAAGGGGAGACAGTGATGCTCACGTATGCACACAGAGTCTATGCTGATGTAAAAAGGGCTTTATAAATACATTTGATCTGATTTGATATAGACACTCACAGGTTATACAGCATGTCTGCCATGTTCCTGCGGTAGTAGAGGGCGTTCCTGTACGCCTGCTCCGCCTCCGCCATCTTGCCCTGGTTCTTTAGGACGTTTCCAAGATTGCCCCATGCTGATAGAGGGAGAAAATACGGTTAACAGGGTCAATTAACATGGCTGCCAGCCTCTTTCGAACACCCTCTATTTCTGCCTTAGGTTTTTATTTGCATATCTGAAAAAGTACAAGCTATTGTTAATCACTCCCTGTTCACAGGCACTTTCCTTGCTGCACTAAAAAGTGCTACGGTGAAACCTATTCTGAATAAAAGTAATCTAGATGATTCAGATTTGAGCAATTTTCAGCCAATCTCCAACCTTAAGGAAAATTCAGGAGAAATAGTTTTTAAACACCTAAATAATTTTTTAAGTGTCTTACTTTCCTGCAACTCGCCTCACTCAATGTGGTACGGATCTGCTATTTTTTTATACCTTATAACTGGAACCTCTGTCAGAAGCTAGCCAGCAAACTAGCTACTAGCTACTAGTCATTGTTTGCCACTGCTAGCGGTCTTCACCTTTAGCTCGGACACTAGCCAGCTTTAGCTCGGACAATTACCTGCCAGTCTGCACAGCGCGATATCAACCCAGAGCATTTCGGACTGCTTTTCTCCACCACATCACTGGATTCCTGCCGTAAGCTCTGGACCATTACACCAGATCATCGCAGCTAGCTAGCTGCAACCGAGTGGCTACTGTTGGCTAATGCCTCTGTCCAGAAGCAAGCACCAGTTAGCCTTGAGCTAGCCTCGAGCTAGGCCCATCTCCCAGGCCAGCCGACGGAGTATATCAGCTAATTCTTGGGCGACAATACCTCATTTGTCAATTGGCCTGGACCCTTATTGTCGACACGGAGCCCCGCCGATCCATCACGACTGGTCTGCCGACGTAATTGTCCGATGTGGTTTCAACAGGCTTTTCCGTTGCGGTGTCGCCGAAGACGCAGCTGCTAGCTCCGGCCCGCTCGCTTTCTGAACGCCGTGTCTCCCGCTCGCCTACCATAGTAGCGACTACCGAACGGCTCCCTGACTCACCTATTGCAGCTCATTAGACCCTATGATCACTCAGCTACACAGCTGATGCCAGCTGGTCTGTTCATTAACACTGTACCTCATTTTGTTTATCTGTCTTGAACTCAGGTCCTGTGTGTACCTAACTGACCCTCTCTGCCCATTCATCGCCATTTACCCGCTCTCCCGACCAACATCCGTGATTGTTTTATGCCTATCTCTAATGCCAATATGCTTTGTCTACTGCTGTTTCGGTTAGTTATTATTGTTTTATTTCACTGTAGAGCCCCCAGTCCTGCTCAACATGCCTTAGATAGCTCTTTTGTCCTACCCCCCACGCATGCGGAGACCTCACCTGGCTTAACTCGTGCCTCCAGAGACGCAACC
Organism: Brachymystax lenok tsinlingensis; assembly: GCA_030435695.1. NCBI lineage: Eukaryota > Metazoa > Chordata > Actinopteri > Salmoniformes > Salmonidae > Brachymystax > Brachymystax lenok. The sequence goes on along the minus strand of CM059793.1, from coordinate 40,388,079 downwards.
TTTCTCATCGTCACTCAATGCCTAGGTTTACCTCCACTGTAATACACATCCTACCATACCCTTGTCTGTACATTATGCCCTGAATCTATTCTACCACGCCCAGAAATATGCACCTTTTATTCTCTGTTCCCAACGCACTAGATACCCAGTTATTATAGCCTTTAGCCGTACCCTTATCCTACTCCTCCTCTGTTCCTCTGGTGATATAGAGGGTAACCCAGGCCCTGTAGCCCCCAATTCTACACCTATTCCCCAGGAACTCTCATTTGTTGACCTCTGTAATCGTAAAAGCCTTGGTTTCATGCATGTTAACATCAGAAGCCTCTTCCCTAAATTTGTTTTATTCACTGCGTTAGCACACTCCACCAATCCCGATGTCCTAGCCTTGTCTGAATCCTGGCTTAGGAAGGCCACCAAAAATTCTGAAATCTCCATCCCCAACTACAACATTTTCCCGTAAACTGCCATAGGGGTTGCAATCTACTGCAGAGATAGAGTTCTGTCTTACTATCCAGGTCTGTGCCCAAACAGTTTGAGCTGTTTATTTCCAGAAATAAGTCTCTCACTGTTGCCGCTGTTATAGACCCCCCTCAACCCCCAGCTGTGCCCTGGACACCATATGTGAATTGATTGCCCACCATCTATCTTCAGAGTTTGTACTGTTAGGTGACCTAAACTGGGATATGCTTAACACCCCAGCCGTCCTACAATCTAAGCTAGAAGCCCTCAATCTCACACAAATCATCAAGGAACCTACCAGGTACAACCCTAAATCCGTAAACATGTGCACCCTCATAGATATCATCCTGACCAACTTGCCCTCCAAATACACCTCTGCTGTCTTCAACCAGGATCTCAGCGATCCCTGCCTCATTGCCTGCGTCCGTAATGGGTCTGCTGTCAAACGACCACCCCTCATCACTGTCAAATGCTCCCTAAAATACTTCAGTGAGCAGGCCTTTCTAATCGATCTGGCCCAGGTATCCTGGAAGGATAATGACCTCATCCCATCAGTAGAGGATGCCTGGTTGTTCTTTAAAAGTGCTTTCCTCAACAACTTAAATAAGCATGCCCCATTCAAAAAATGTAGAACTAAGAACAGATATAGGCCCTGTTTCACTCCTGACTTGACTGCCCTTGACCAGCACAAAAACATCCTGTGGCGTACTGCATTAGCATCAAATAGCCCCTGTGACATGCAACTTTTCAAGGAAGACAGGAACCAATATACACAGTCAGTTAGGAAAGCAAAGGGTAGCTTTTTCAAACAGAAATTTGCATTCTGTAGCACTAATTCCCCAAAATGTTGGACACTGTAAAGTCCATGGAGAATAAGAGCACCTCCTCCCAGTTGCCCACTGCACTGAGGCTAGGAAACACTGTCACCACCGATAATTCTACGATAATCGAGAATTTTAATAAGCATTTTTCTACGGCCGGCCATGCTTTCCACCTGGCTACCCCTACCCCGGCCAACAGCTCTGCACCCCCCGCAGCAACCTGCCCAAGCCTCCCCCGCTAATCCTTCACCCAAATCCAGATAGCTGATGTTCTGAAAGAGCTGCAAAATCTGGACCCCTACAAATCACTGGGCTAGACAATCTGGACCCTCTCTTTCAAAAATTATCCATCGCAATTGTTGCAACCCCTATTACTAGTGTCACGACTTCCGCCGAAGTCGGTCCCTCTCCTTGTTTGGGCGGTTTTCGGCGGTCGACGTCACCGGCCTTCTAACCATCGGCGATCCATTTTTAATGTTCCATTAGTTTTGTCTTTGTTTTACACACCTGGTTTCAATTCCCAAATTACATGTTCATTAACCCTCTGTTTTCCCCATGTTTTTTGTGCGTGATTGTTTGTTGTTCTTTGTCGGTTTTATTACGGCTGGTTTATTTGCCCGTGTGTTTAAGGGCACGTTGGATTTGTTATCCTTTTTTATGTATTTTATTAAATACGTTGTTCACTCATCTCTGCTTTCCTGCGCCTGATTTTTACACCAGCTACACACACCGGCTTTGACAACTAGCCTGTTCAACCTCTCTTTCGTATCGTCTGAGATCCCTAAAGATTGGAAAGCTGTCTCCCCCTCTTCAAAGGGGGAGACACTCTAGACCCAAACTGTTACAGACTTACAGCCATCCTGCCCTGTCTTTCTAAAGTCTTCGATAGCCAAGTTAACAAACAGATCACCGACCATTTCAAATCCCACCGTACCTTCTCCGCTATGCAATGGTTTCAGAGCTGATCATGGGTGCCCCTCAGCCATGCTCAAGGTCCTGACTGATATCATAACCACCATCGATAAAAGACAGTACTGTGCAGTCATCTTCCTCGACCTGGCCAAGGCTTTCGACTATGTCAATCACTGCATTCTTATCGGCAGACTCAATAGCCTTGGTTTCTCAAATGACTGCCTCGCCTGGTTCACCAACTACTTCTCAGACAGAGTTCAGTGTGTCAAATCGGAGGGCCTGTTGTCCGGACCTCTGGCAGTCTCTATGGGGGTGCCACAGGGTTCAATTCTCGGGCTGACTCTTTTCTTTGTATATATCAATGATGTCTTGCTGCTGCTGGTGATTCTCTGATCCACCTCTATGCAGACGACACCATTCTGTATACATCTGGCCATTCTTTGGACACTGTGTTAACAAACCTCCAAACAAGCTTCAATGCCATACAACACTCCTTCTGTGGCCTTCAACTGCTCTTAAATGCTAGTAAAACTAAATGCATGCTCTTCAACCGATCGCTGCCCGCACCCGCCCGCCCGCCCGACTAACATCACTACTCTGGACAGTTCTGACATAGAATATGTGGACAACTACAAATACCTAGGTGTCTGGTTTTACTGTAAACTCTCCTTCCAGACTCACATTAAGCATCACCAATCCAAAATTAAATCTAGAACCGGCTTCCTATTTCACAACAAAGCCTCCTTCACTCATGCTGCCATCCGTTTTGTCACTAAAGCCCCATATACTAACCACCACTGCGACCTGTATGCTCTCGTTGACTGGCCCTCGCTGGTTCCAGGTCATCTATAAGTCTTCGCTAGGTAAAACCCCGCCTTATCTCAGCCTACTGGTCACCATAGCAACACCCACCCGTAGCACGCGCTCCAGCAGGTATATTTCACTGGTCATCCCCAAAGCCAACACCTACTGTGGCCGACTTTCCTTCCAGTTCTCTGTTGCCAATGACTGGAACGAATTGCAAAAGTCACTGAAGCTGACTATAACTATAAGCATCAGCTGTCAGAGCAGCTTACCGATCACTGCACCTGTACACAGCCCATCTGTAAACAGCCCACCCAACTACCTCATCCTCATAGTGTTCTTTTTTTTGCTCTTTTGCACCCCAGTATCTCTACTTGCACATCATCATCTGCACATCTATCACTCCAGTGTTAATGTTAAATTGTAATTATTTCGTCACTATGGCCTATTTATTGCCTCCCTTTACCACACATTAGGAATGTGACCAAAATAGCTTTTTACCACCTGAGGAACATTGCCAAGTTGCGGCCGTACAGAGAGACTCATCCATGCTTATATTACAAGCAGGCTTGACCACTGTAATGCTCTCATGTCTGGTCTACCCAAGGAAGCCATTGGTCAACTGCAAAACATACACAATGCTGCAGCACGGTTACTGACCAAGACCAGATGGGGAGCACACATTACACCGGTTTTCAAGTCTGCACTTGCTGCCTGTGAGGTTTAAAATCAGTTTTAAGATTATTCTACTGGTTTTAAATCAATCTATGATTGTGCACCCCAATGCATGTCAGACATGCTTTTGAGTTATGTACCCAGTAGGTCCCTCAGGTCCTCTGGCATTGGCCTTTTAGTCATTTTTATGTCTAGGACCAAGAGGCATGGATAGGCAGCCTTTAGTTACTATGGCCCCAGCCTCTGGAATAGCCTGTCAGAGAACCAGAGGGGGGCCGAAACTGTGGACATATTTAAAAGAGATCTTATAGCACACCTTTTTTTTAACTTTCAGTTTTTATTGTTATTCTTTTCTTTTATTATCCTCTTATGTTTGTTGTGTAATAAACATTTCATAGATTTTTATTCTTTTTTTCCTGTGAAGCGCATGAGGCGCGCTGCATTCATGTCTGAAATGTGCTATATAAATAAAGCCTGGTCCCAGATCGGTATGTATTGTCTTGCCACGTCACGTAAAATGTCACTTCAAACAATGACCCTCAGGGGTTGGCAAGACAGCAGAAACTGATCTGGGAACAGGCTGGTTCCTCAGAGGGCATTGTGCAGGCTGGGACAGAGGGCATACTGGGCCCAGAGACTAAGGAAAGAAAGACTCAGGGAGTCAGTGTGTCAAAGAGCCCAATTATTTCCTAACAGGAGAAAAGGAATAAAATAATGGTTCCCTACGACTGCTATATAGTATATTAATATAGAGTGAAAATGTAAGGAATTAGTCAGGTAGAGGGGAAAATGGTGCAATCAATCTCAGGGGTGTGAATGGAGTAGGAATAGTAGCTAATGTTCTGTTGTCAAGTGGTATTTGTATTTTCCTATGAAAAATGCATCTATATTGATTACTGCTTTACCTCATATATACAAGAAATTGCACATACACTACATGATCAAAAGTATGTGGACCCCTGCTCGTCGAACATAGAATTGCAAAATCATGGACATGAATATGGAGTTGGTCCCCCCTTGCTGTTATAACAGCCTCCACTCTTCTGGGAAGGCTTTCCACTAGATGTTGGAACATTGGTGAGGGGGCTTGCTTACATTCAGCTAAGAGCATTAGTGAGGTTGGGCACTGATGTTGGGTGATTAGGCCTGGCTCGCAGTCGGCGTTCCAAGTCGTCCCAAAGGTGTTCAATGGGGTTGAGGGGCCTTGCCCTAACCATGAAAAATAGCCCCAGACCATTATTCCTCCTCCACCAAACTTTACAGTGCATTGAGGCAGGTAGTGTTCTCCTGGCATCCGCCAAACCCAGATTCGTCCATTGGACTGCCAGATGGTGAAGAGTTATTCATCACTCCAGGGAACGCGTGTTCCCACTGCTCCAGAGTCCAAAGGTAGTGAGCTTTACACCACTCCAGCAGACGCTTGGCATTGCACATGGTGATCTTAGGCTTGTGTGCGGTTGCTCGGCCATGGAAACCCATTTCATGAAGCTCCCGACAAAGAGTTCTTGTGCTGACGTTGCTTCCAGAGGCAGTTTGAAACTCGGTAGTGAGAGTTGCAACCAAGGAAAGATGACAGTCCCCTTCTGTGAGCTTGTGTGCCCTACCACTTCGCGGCTGAGCCGTTGTTGCTCCTAGACGTTTCCACTTCACAATAACAGCACTTAGCAGGGCAGAAATTTGACCAACTGATTTGTTGGAAAGGCAGCGTCCTATGACGGTGCCACGTTGAAAGTCACTGAGCTCTTCAGTAAGGCCATTGTAGTGCCAATGTCTGTCTATGGAGACTGCATGGCTATGTGCTCAATTTCATACACCTGTCAGTAACGGGTGTGGCTGAAATAGCCAAATCCACTCATTTGAAGGGATGTCCACATACTTTTGTATATGTAGTGTAGCTTGACAACCAAATCGACTGAATAGTGTTTCTCTTCAATATTTTAGCTTGACAACTAAATCAATACTGTAGCTAAGTTTGGACAGTTGGGATCCATCATGTATACATATGGGCTTATGTATGCACTTATGCACTATTTAACTCGGCCTTTATACTGCTGAAGGCCAGGGCACACAGTAAGAGAACTGTGAACATGAATGACAGTGAACAATCTGCCCCTTAGACACTGTTTCTTCATGCTCTCCTGATGGCTGTATAGGAGGGGAAAGACAAATAGTGAGTCATTCGAGTTGCATTTCATGAAAATGTGTCAAGTGCTCAGTTATGCCAAAGGCTCCTTTGAGCTATGCATTTATTTATTAGTTAAGGCGTCTGAGAGAGATATCCCAAATGTCTCAAAAACAATAATAGGAAAGCCGAGCAGAGAAAAAAACAAGTCAATAACTTTACCCTCTAAAATGTGACTGTAAATACAATAAGACCTTTTTAAGGGAATATACTACAACAGAAACCTTGCCATGTAAATTTGTTCCGTCTCTTTCACTGTGTTTTCTCACAGAACTTATTCTCAATGCTTAACGGAGTGTGTCACTATTTCAGACTCGGCCCATTGCGTCTCATCACACATCGTATGAGGACAGTGAGCCAGGGAAGGAACGTAGCTGCTGCTCTGAGTTGCGTTGCCAGGATAAACAGCTGTCATGTATCAGCCCTGCTGCAGAATATGAAAGGGAAATTAGCTAACACAACATGTCCTGCCGTTACCTCTGTCCTTAGCCCGGGCTCACTATCTCAGGAGTAACACTATTAGCTTTTCAGTACTCTTTGGATGACCGTGACCCTAAATTTGAATGTTTGAATATTCTAGTATTGTAGTTTCCCCTCATTGCCAATCAAGCCGGGATGTCAGTGAGGATGTCCTCCAAAAGTAAGAAGGAGAGTGACTCTAGTCTGCCATAGTGGGGTATTTAGTAGGTTTACAATGGAGGCTTTGTGTTGAAAGGTCCTTCAGCCATGATATACTGCCCGGAGAGGATAAACTGTCTGGAAGCAGATATACTGTAAACAATTTAACAAGGAGCTCTGAACACCCATGCTCACATCTCAGAGTATTTTTTTTTTTTAAATCACCCTTTCTTTCACTCCCACATTAACAGGGAGTAGCTATCACTTAATATGATGTTACTTTAGGTCATACAGAGTAAACCTGTGAATATACAGTGAGGGAAAAAAGTATTTGATCCCCTGCTGATTTTGTACGTTTGCCCACTGACAAAGAAATTATCAGTCTATAATTTTAATGGTAGGTTTATTTGAACAGTGAGATACAGAATAACAACAACAAAAATCCAGAAAAAACGCATGTGAAAAATGTTATAAATGGAATTGCATTTTAATGAGGGAAATAAGAATTTGACCCCCACTCAATCAGAAAGATTTCTGTCTCCCAGGTGGCTTTTATACAGGTAATGAGCTGAGATTAGGAGCGCTCCTAATCTCAGTTTGTTACCTGTATAAAAGACACCTGTCCACAGAAGCAATCAATCAATCAGATTCCAAACTTTCCACCATGGCCAAGACCAAAGAGCTCTCCAAGGATGTCAGGGACAAGATTGTAGACCTACACAAGGCTGGAATGGGCTACAAGACCATCGCCAAGCAGCTTGGTGAGAAGGTGACAACAGTTGGTGCGATTATTCACAAATTAAAGAAACACAAAAGAACTGTCAATCTCCCTCGGCCTGGGGCTCCATGCAAGATCTCACCTCGTGGAGTTGCAATGATCATGATAACGGTGAGGAATCAGCCCAGAACTACACGGGAGGATCTTGTCAATGATCTCAAGGCAGCTGGGACCATTGTCACCAAGAAAACAATTGGCAATACACTACGCCGTGAAGGACTGAAATCCTGCTCAAGAAAGCACATATACATGCCCGTCTGAAGTTTGCCAAATAACATCTGAATGATTCAGAGGACATCTGGGTGAAAGTGTTGTGGTCAGATGAGACCAAAATGGAGCTCTTAGGCATCAACTCAACTCACAGTGTTTGGAGGAGGAGGAATGCTGCCTATGACCCAAAGAACACCATGCCCACCGTCAAACATGGAGGTGGAAACATTATGCTTTGGGGGTGTTTTTCTGCTAAGGGGACAGGACAACTTCACCGCATCAAATGGACGATGGACGGGGCCATGTACCGTCAAATCTTGGGTGAGAACCTCCTTCCCTCAGCCAGGGCATTGAAAATGGGTCGTGGATGGGTATTCCAGCATGACAATGACCCAAAACACACGGCCAAGGCAACAAAGGAGTGGCTCAAGAAGAAGCACATTAAGGTCCTGAAGTGGCCTAGCCAGTCTCCAGACCTTAATCCCATAGAAAATCTGTGGAGGGAGCTGAAGGTTCGAGTTGCCAAACGTCAGCCTCGAAACCTTAATGACTTGGACAAGATCTGCAAAGAGGAGTGGGACAAAATCCCTCCTGAGATGTGTGCTAACCTGGTGGCCAACTGCAAGAAACGTCTGACCTCTGTGATTGCCAACAAGGGTTTTGCCACCAAGTACTAAGTCATGTTTTGCAGAGGGGTCAAATACTTATTTCCCTCATTAAAATGCAAATCAATTTATAACATTTTTCACATGCGTTTTTCTGGATTTTTTGTTGTTATTCTGTCTCTCACTGTTCAAATAAACCTACCATTAAAATTATAGATTATGTGAGAATGTTAAAGTGTGTGTGTGCATGCTTGACAATGTGTATTACCTTTAGCAGGATTTACGTATATTCCTGACTTGTAGAGCATCTCCTCGTTCTGCCAGTCCTGGTTCCTCAGCACCGTTTTGACCCCAAACAGCAGGACCATGGCGGCGCTACAGTATACCAACACAGTCCTGGAGGACCTCCGCCTCAGCCGCACATACAGGGCCCTCAGCCCCACCGCCAGCAGCAGACAGAAGCCCATACTGGGGATGTACAGTACTCTCTCTGCTATCACAAAGCCCACATAGAAGAACAGGTTGGTGGCAGGGAGGAAAGGGATGGCCAGTAGGCCCAAGGAGAACACCACTACATTCTCAGTGGTGGGCAGTCGAGTCCTCGTGACGTAATGCTTTTTGGTACCGTTTTGCGCACTAGCAGGGTGAGGCTCTGTTTCAAAGTTTGTGTGGTCGGGGACGTCAGGGTGGTGATAGCTGTGTCCATTGGTGTTGGACCTCCCGTTCCCGTTGGTTACATGATGGGCTTTTCCGTTGGTCTCCTTGCCCTTGACCCGGCGGGTGCAAAGCCCAAACCAAGTCAGGAGGAGCAGTCCCACATAGAAGGCCACGGTTTGAAGGTTCCTCCATTCGACAATGCCTCTGATCAAAGGCAAGGCGTCCATGGACCAATCGAAGCTCAGCGTGTTCGGGCAGAGGAGGAGCCACATGTTGACAGCGGGCAGGTAGAGGAAGGTGAGTGCTCGGGTGAGAAGGGATGGGGAGTCCCCCGCTGGGTTGTCTGAGTTGGAGAAGTTGGGTGGTTTGTTACCCATCCAGTAAAGGCGGCAGACCAGCAGAACTGCCCCCCAGGCAGCCAACAGCAACACACTCAACAGCAGGTGGACGTTCCTCCTCTGGAAGAGAGAGAAAACAACAACAGAGCTGAAACTAGGAGGAGCAGCAATCGACTGGAAAGCTAGCAGCAACAGCAAGAAAATATCATGAGAAGCTAGAGCCAAAGTCATTTTCTGGTTGATTGGTGATTTTTCTAACTCTTGGACTCTTTGCATTTGATTTTGATCCAGGCCATGTCGGTAAATTGAGCATAAGATTGAATGTAATAACTGGAAAAACAACACAAGAAAGTATAACGGTTTGTAAACGGAAAAGGAAAAACACAAGTGTGTTATGTAACGTTATCTGAAACAAAAGCTGTGTTCATGTATAATTTTCTCAGCCAAGTGTTAGACTGCATCTTTAGAATGTGTTGCAAGAAAAGTCAACTACAATGGATTTTATTGTTATGTTTTGGCTGTGATGTTGGTTTCTAAATACCCATGAACAGGAAGATATCAGTTAACAGTTGCTTGGGCTTATAAACCAACAGAAAAAAAAGGGAAAAACTGCCCTGTGACTTTATCTTTGACTCAAGCCAAAATAATCACGGCTACACTGGATTCATTGACTGTTGCTGAGCAAATGTGGTCTTACATCATAGCATTCACTTATTCCGTGTTATCTTTCTCTTCACAGACCTGGCCTTTGCGGACATGTCAAAATAAACGCCAGAATACGGGCCCATAGACGGTCTTAACCATCATATTGCAGGCTTGATATGAAACACTTTCTGAAACACCTACATGGAAATTATTGTGAAGTATTTATAAAGCGTTTGAATCTTATACACTTTGGTGGGAGCGCAGATAAAAAGGCTGGGCTATATTGTTCCCAATAGAACAGTTCCTGCGGTAGGATCAACTGGCCATTCTTACTATGTTTATTTTGGAAAGAACACTCCCGCTTAAAAAATCTTCATGGCTTCCCTTTCACAATAACGCCAACTAATATATGCAGGGAAACACCCATTTGTGCCCTGCAACAATGCTCTATGGTCGTGAGAGGTTGATTTCATGCTGGCACAGCACACAATCATGAGGCTATAATACATAACATCTTACCAATTTAGATGTATTGTAATTGACTAATTTCCCCATAGAGATTGAATGAAAAAGATCAGACTGCCTATCACAAAGTGACATTACACAAACAAAGCCCTGGAGCTATGCGTTGGACTTTCATTCTTATCATTCCTTAGAGATCTCAAGATAATTTACCTCCCTCACAGACATACACACAATAGAGTATTGGCTTTTATTCCCCATGTTCTGTACAGTATTCTTTTGGTACGTCCACCCCTCTTTACCATTTAAATAGAAAGCCATGACTAGTGTACAGCTGAAATCCCTTTAAGTCCATTTGCTGTGCCCTCTTCCATCTCAGCATGCCAAATGGATTACACGTAGCATCTACTATATGATCAAATACTGGGTCGTTCCATGAAATGAGCGCCTTTTGCGTCCCTTTGATATTCTTTGTAGAAATTGTGCACAAATATTGCATTTTAAAAGCCTGTTTTATTAATTGACTTGCCCTTTAATATACACCACATGGAGAATTCAATAAATCTAAAAAACAACAGACTTTTTTGCCATTTTCCTTCTAGGAAGATTTTAACCCATTTAATCCCCAGAATTTTTACCATCACTGTAAATCTCTACTTATTTTGTTGCTTTGAAAAAGTAATTTCTGAAGATTATTATTTATTTAATGTGTCTGTCCCTCATTTTAAGGTCAACCCTGTTACGTGAAATGAACTTTCTATTTTCATGAGGCGAAACAAGACCTTTTCTAAATAAGCATTGAGCATCTAATAGTCAAACCATAGTGTAAAAGCAGGTGAGCTGGTTTTACTCTTTTTGTAAATTTCCAGGTGGTTTGTGCTGGAAAACTGGGCGAGTCGAACATACCGTATACAGTATACTGTATATATACAGTACCAGTCAAAGGTTTGGACACACCTACTCACTCAAGCGTTTTTCTTTAGTTTTACTATTTTCTACATTGTAGAATAATAGTGAAGACATCAAAACTATGAAGTAACACATATGGAATCATGTAGTAACCAAAAAAGTATTAAACAAATCAAAATATGTTATATTTGAGTAGCCACCCTTTGCCTTGATGACAGCTTTGCACACTTTTGGCATTCTCTCAACCAGCTTTATGAGGTAGTCACTTGGAATGCATTTCAATGAACAGATGTGCCTTGTTAAAAATGTATTTGTGGAATTTCTTTCCTTCTTAATGCATTTGAGCCAATCAGTTGTGTTGTGACAAGGTAGGGGTGGAATACAGAAGATAGCCCTATTTGGTAAAAGACCAAGTTCATATTATGGCAAGAACAGCTCAAATGAGCAAATAGAAATGACAGTCCATCATTACTTTAAGACATGAAGGTCAGTCAATGCGGAAAATTTCAAGACCTTTGAAAGTTTCTTTAAGTGCAGTCGCAAAAAAACATCAAGCGCTATAATGAAACTGGCTCTCATGAGGACCACCACAGGAAAGGAAGACCCAGAGTTACCTCTGCTGCAGAGGATAAGTTCATTAGAGTTACCAGCCTTAGATACCGGAAAATAACTACACCTCAGATTGCACCTCACAGAGTTTAAGTAACAGACACATCTAAACCTCAACTGTTCAGAGGAGACTGCGTGAATCAGGCCTTCATGGTCGATTTGCTGCAAAGAAACTGCAACTAAAGGACACCAATAAGAAGAAGAGACATTCTTGGGGCAAGAAACACAAGCAATGGACATTAGACCAGTGGAAATCTGTCCTTTGGTCTAAAGTGTCCAAATTTGAGATTTTTGGTTCCAACCGTCGTGTCTTTGTGAGACGCAGAGTAGGTGAACGGATGATCTCGACATATGTGGTTCCCACTGTGAAGCGTGGAGGACGCGATCTGATGGTGTGAGGGTGCTTTGCTGGTGGCACTGTCTGTGATTTATTTAGAATTCAAGGCACACTTAAACAGCATGGCTACCACAGCATTCTGCAGCGATATGCCATCCCATCTGGTTTGCACTTAGTGGGACTATCATTTGTTTTTCAACAGGACAATGACCCAACACACACCTCCAGGCTGTGTAAGGGCTATTTGGCCAAGAAGGAGAGTGATGTAGTGCTGCATCAGATGACCTGCCCTCCACAATCACCCGACCTCGACCCAATTGAGATGGTTTGGGATGAGTTGGACCGCAGAGTGAAGGAAAAGCAGCCAACAAGTGCTCTGCATATGTGGGAACTCCTTCAAGACTGTTGGAAAAGGATTCCAGGTGACTACGTCATGAAGGTGGTTGAGAGAATGCAAAGCTGTCATCAAGGCAAAGGGTGGCTACAATGAAGAATCTCAAATATAAAACATATTTTTATTTGTTAACACAAGTGTTGGTTACTACTACATGATTCTGGCTGGGCCACTCAAAGACATTCAGAGACTTGTCCCGAAGCCACTCCTGCATTGTCTTGACTGTGTGCTTAGGGTCATTGTCCTGTTGAAAGGTGAACCTTTGCCCCAGTCTGAGGTCCTGGGCACTCTGGAGCAGGTTATCATCAAGGATCTCTCTGTACATTGCTCTGTTCTTCTTTGACTCGATCCTGCCTAGTCTCCCAGGCCCTGCCACTGAAAAACATTCCCACAGCATGATGCTGCCACCACAATGCTTCACCATAGGGATGGTGCCAGGTTTCCTCCAGACATGACACTTGGCATTCAGGCCAAAGAGTTCAATCTTAGTTTCATCAGACCAGAGAATCTGGTTTCTCATGGTCTGAGAGTCTTTGGGTGCCTTTTGGAAACTCCAAGCGGGGTGTCATGTGCCTTTTTCTGAGAAGTGGCTTCCATCCACCCACTCTACCATTATGGCCTGATTGGTAGAGTGCTGAAGAGATGGTTGTCCTTCTGGAAGGTTCTCTCATCTCCACAGAGGAACTCTAGAGCTCTGTCAGAGGGACCATCAGGTTCTTGGTCACCTCCCTGGCCAAGGCCCTTTTCCCCTGATTGCTCAGTTTGGCCGGGCGGCCAGCTCTAGAAAGAGTCTCGGTGGTTCCAAACTTCTTCCATTTAAGAATGATGGAGGCCACTGTGTTCTTGGGGACCTTCAATGCTGCAGACATTTTTTGTTACCCTTCCCCAGATCTGTGCCTCGACACAATCATGTCTCGGAGCACTACATACAATTCCATCGACCTCATTGCTTGGTTTTTGCTCTGATATGCACTGTCAACTGTTGGACCTTATATAGACAGGTGTGTGCTTTTCCAAATCATGTCCAATCAATAGAATTTACCACAGGTGGACTCCAATCAAGTTGTAGAAACATCTCAGGATGCACCTGAGCTCAATTTCGAGTCTCATAGCAAAGGGTTTGTATAATTATGGAAATAAGGTATTATTATTATTTATTATTTTATACATTTGCAAAAAAATGTCCAAAAACGTATTTTCACTTTGTCATTATGGGGTATTGTGTGTAGATTGCTGAGGATACATTTTTTTAAAATCCATTTTAGAATAAGGCTGTAACGTAACAAAATGTGGAAAGTCAAGGGGTCTGAATACTTTCTGAAGGAACTGTATATGCTACTTCTCGACCAAGAGCCTATTGACCAAAATATCGACCAGTCGACTAATTGGGGTCAGCCCTAGATGGCAGACAGCGTGTAAAGTGGAGAGCGGTTTGCTGATGTCAATGTTGTGAACAGAGTGCCCCATGGTAGAGGTGGGGTTATGGTATGGGCAAACATAAGCTACGGACAACGAACACAATTGCATTTTATAAGCAATTTGAATGCATAGAGTTACTGTGATGAGATCGTGAGGCCCATTGTCGTGCCATTCATCCGCCGCCATCACCTCATGTTTCAGCATGATAATGCACGGCCCCATGTCACAAGGATCTGTACACAATTCCTGGAAACTGAAAACATCCAAGTTTTTCCATGGCCTGCATACTCACCTGACATGTCACCCATTCAGGATGTTTAGGATGCTCTGGATCGACGTGTACAACAGCGTGTTCCAGTTTCCGCCAATGTCCAGCAACTTCACACAGCCATCGAAGAGGAGTGGGAAAATATTCCACAGGCCATAGTCAACAGCCTGATCAACTCTATGTGAAAGAGATGTGTCACGCTGCATGTGGCAAATGGTGGTCATACCAGATATTGACTGGTTTTCTGATCCACGTCCCTACTTTCTTTTTTAAGGTATCTGTGACCAACAGTTGCATATTCCCAGTCATGTGAAATCCATCAATTTCAATTGACTGATTTACTTATATGAACCCTAACTCAGTAAAAATCGTTGTTGCTTTTATATTTTTGTTCGGTGTATTAGTATTTTTTTTGATGTAACCTCTTGAGATGGGAAAATGTGTTTTTTTTATGAAAATGAACATGTGCTCTTTATTACAGAATGTTAAAATTAAGTGTTTTTTATGACCAAGTTAAACGACTCAAAAATCACCCAATTGGTGGAATGACCCTGCTGCACATCGCAGCTGTGACAGTGGCTGTATTATTGATTTTCCCTCTGTCTTTTGTCATTGCAGATTGATTTAGTGAGGAGAGGTGTGTATCCTCAGGGGAAATGGGACTAAAGGGGCAGGCTCTCCTCTCATCTGCTGCTGATGACAAGCAGTGATGTACAGTACAGAGTCATTTTCCCCACAGATAGTGACAGTGGTGAACACAGACAGGCCTTCAGCTAGGCTACTATCACAGTACAATAGAGAGACTTGTCCTGCTAATGAATTGTTCACACAAAGTCATGCTACTCACTGAAAGAGAGAGTGATTCAGTCATTCCATATTAAAAATCATAGGGATGCTATTTAAGGAAACCATAACCCGATTGGTTCGTGGATGGGGTATAGCTTAATACAATAATAGTATAGCCACTTGATTTAATTACTCTATCTAGTAATTTACAGACATAAAATTGGCAATGGAACATACAGTCTGTAAATCAGTTAAATATGTAAAATAAATATGTTGTAAATCAACATGTTGAAGACATCAAAATTCTTCATGACTGCTTGTTCATTTGACATCTGTTTTAGTTCATTGATCAAAGTTTTGCTTCGAACAAACATTGAAATTCGAGATTCTGCTATGGTGTACAATCCATCACAATTGCTACTTACAATCTATGAACTGGTGTGTTGTCAGAGTAACTACGGAATTATCATCAGATCATTAGATGCAGGACTAATTGACGGAGATCAAATCTGAATTGATTCCAGCATTGAGTCTCTTCCCTTTACCCTTGGTATGGTTTTGTGGGCCGTCTAGGCCCCCATGAAGTAGGCCAGATGTCAAAATGGCCCGGTCGTATAACTGTGTACCAACTCAGTTTAATCTTTAAGCGGCAGGCTACAGAGGCGGAGAGGAACAGCATGACTGAAGAGAAAGACAGAGGCAGCCGGAGACTATATCTTCCTATCTCCGGCTATTGAGATTAAATAAGACATTTATTAAATATGTATTCAGCAATGCTGTACTCATTTGTAAGTGAGCCTGTTGGTGTAGGCTATGCTACCATACATCTCCAGAGCAAGATTCCTTAACATTACCCAGCTAGCACACTTGGAAGTTGTGGGAACTTATGTTTTTAGTTTCACATTGGTTGTGGGAACTAAGCCATACGTTTCCTGACCGGTAAAACTGAACGTTTTAAATTTTAACGTCTGAGAACCGAAGTGGAAATTTCTCCTGCACTGGGAATGTTTACTTTAAGGTAACAGGAGGTTCTGATAACGTTTTACTCTGGTTCCTTAAAGGTTTACCTGGGAGGTTTTATTAATGGAAATTATAGGTTATTTTGAGGTTTTTGAATATATTCTTGAAAACTTTCACTAAATGTTTCAATAAGACTTTCAATAACACTGCTAGCTTATTTTGGATTCACTTTTTTGAACTCCAAGAACAGATAGGACACGTGGAAATTAATTTCCTTAGCCATTAACCAGGCAAACATATTTCTGTACGGAAATTCCCACAGAAGAATGTTGTTTCTTAATGTTCTCTGAACTATTTGAGAACATTCCCGGAGTCAAACCAGTTGGAGAATGTTCCTAGAACATTACCAAAATTTAAATGAAATTTAACTTGAACTTTTAGTAAACACTCTGTTAAAATAACAAAACACCAAGAAAATACATGTTTTTTTGTCAAATTCCTTAAATGTACTGAGAATGTTTAAAAGCCAAGCAACTACCGTGCACCATTCCCAGAAAGTTGTGGGAAGGTTGTATGCAAAATAACCATACAACAAGCACGCTCTCACCAAGCTCTAAGGAACATTTGGTTGTCAGAGCGTTATGTGCTAGTTGAGTAGACTCTCATTGGATACCATCCCAATTAAAAAACAATGTGTAAGGGCAACACTGTCAAAATGTATGACAAATCAGGACATTATTTTCAAAGGATGAGGATCCACCACTGTTCAAATCAAATCTAATTGTATTGGTCACATACACATATTTAGCAGATGTTATTGAGGGTGTAGCGAAAGGCTTGTGTTCCTAGCTCCAACAGTGCAGTAATATGAATTCACAACAATACACACAAATCTAAAAGTCAAATAATGGAATTAAGAAATTTATAAATATTAGGACGAGCAATGTCGGAGTGGCATTGACTAAAATACAGTAGAATAGAATACAGTATATATGTACATATGAAATGAGTAAAGCAGTATGTAAACATTATTAAAGTGACTAGTGATCCATTATTAAAGTGATCAGTGATTCCATGTCTATGTACATAGGGAAACAGCCTCTAATGTGCAGGGTTGAGTAACCAGCTGGTAGCCGGCTAATGATTGCTATTTAACAGTCTGATGGCCTTGAGATAGAAGCTGTTTTTCAGTCTCTCGGTCCCAGCTTTGATGCACCTGTACTGACCTCTCCTTCTCGATGGTAGCAGAGTGAACAGACCGCGCCTCCGGTGGTTGTCTTTTTTGGCCTCCCTGTGACATCGGTGCTGTAGGTGTCCTGGAGGGCAGGCAGTGTACACCCGGTGATGCGTTGGGCCGACCGCACCACCCTCTGGAGAGCCCTGCGGTTGCGGGCAGTGCAGTTGCCGTACCAGGCAGTGATACAGTCCGTTCCAGAGGTTAATATGTTGCTTGGCAACAGAAAGGTCACCAGTTCAAATCCCGTCTTTCTTCATATCCCATGTTTTAAAAGTTTTAGGTCAGGTCCCAATGGAAGATGAAGAGGAGGGACAGTTTCACCTACTCAGCATTACTTCAGGTAAACAACATACAATGGCTATGCTTCCCGAAATAAAGCATTAAAGCTGTCACTTTTTGGGTGACCCGACCAAATTCACATATAAATGTGTGTTATAGATCTGTCATTCTCAGTGAAAGCAAGTCTAAGAATCGGTAGATCTGTTCCATGTGCGCTATTTCTGCGCTTCCCGTTCTTAAGTTTTGTTTTGCGTCTTTTCCATTTTTTTTTTGTTTTCACAGCAGCTTCAAACAACTGAAAATATAATCATGTTGGTTATGGATAATATATTTCACAGCGGTTTAGATGGCACAATGATTCTCTACAATATACTTGCTTGTTTTGCCACATAAACTGAAATTAGGCAAACTATTTGAATTTTAGCAACCAGGAAATGGCGGAGCGAATTCTGCATAGTGCACCTTTAAGAAATCATTGGCTTTCATGTTATAAAATGCCTCTTTAATCTATCTTATAGGCACACATAATGGACTTGCTCTATGGAGGTGTAAACCTACTACAGCAACCGGACCATGACTCAGCTTTTAGAAAGTTAACCTATCTCACCATGGACTTAGTGGTTCTGCTCAAGGGAAGCGAACGGACGACTACAGCACTGCTGACTACAGCATTACACATCTTGATGAACACCACACCATTATCACAATGTAATTTGCTGTGGTGTATGGTATCTGTGTCAGGAGTATGTGAAAGGACAAACTGTAAGACAGGGGAGCTGATGTGTAAGCAGGGTCATAGAGACAAAGGGCAAGTAGGTTAGCAGCCCTACAGGGCAGGAAGACATAAGGGCTTACTTCCCCTGGAACAGAGGTTAATATCATATCTATGTATCATAGGACTCCACTAGGAGGAGTGATTGACACAGAGGAATGTGGCATTTATAGCTGACCGCAGTTGGATTCGCCATTGTGTCAGTTCAAAGGACATGTCATGGTTATTATTAAAATAAACAGATGAACAAAGGGGATTATGGTCAATGTCATCACCCCTTCACCTCAGGGCTTGTACTCCGCAAATAATAGATCTTACTGTACAGATTTTAGTTGAAAGATGATCTGACCCTGGGATAGCCTTGTCCCAGATCTGTTTGTGCCGTCTTGCCAACTGACCATAGGAGTTGGCGAAACAGCACAAACGGATCTGGGACCAGGATAACTTTGGGACGCTCTTAGCCAATGGATAGAACATGTAGGGATATTATGACCATTCCACGTGACATCTAATGATGACCGAGCCGTACCCGATCTCCATTCTTAATTCTTCATCTTTCAAAAGCAAGATATGAGAAGTCAACAGCTGTATGAGTCGCTGCTCTGTTAAAAGCAGAGCCAAAAAACATGTTCATGTGGTTTAGTTTGGGAATTAAGTAACAGAGAGGAAGCACAGCTTTGGGTTGAAATATATGACATACATAAAAAAGAGGATAGCGGCAAGGGGACATTTCATGCTTTTCAACAGATATAAATCAGCATTATTCTTGGTGGCTGTGAAATCCACCCTACATCCCAGATCCCCGTGCCATTAGGTCCCACAGTTCTGTCCTCTGAACTTCACATGAACCTGTCGGTTGTCCTCTTAAAAAAATCCACAAATCTCACCACTGGCTTTACACACACTAAATCCAACTAAAAAAAAAAGATTACAGTGCAAAGTAGCTCTGACACTTCTCAATCTAAACAAGCGGGAGAAACTGTAAATAAGAAGATGTGGATTTGGACGGGGACCAGGATCTGCAGCTGTTGTAGGATGCTGCCAGGGAGGTCAGAGAGCTGTGGTGTTAATAACACCTGCTGCTGGGGATCTGGACAGGATTTACTGAGCGCCGCGTCACAATGCTTTCACGCCATCCCCCGGGCCTGGGCAGGGGCTTAAGACACCACCTCTGTGTTTAGCCAAGGCGCACCAGGGGGGAGGGATTTGAAGAGGGGCTCCACGTGTTGGATGTGGAGCTGGGACAGGAACGGCAGTCAGAGTGGGCTGGGAGCCAGAGGCAGCTCACTGAGCGCCACGTAACGAATGTCACGTCACCACCCTACTCTGCAGGGCTGAGCTCGCTGCGCATGGCTGCCTCAGACTCTGGCTCGGGCTCTGCCAGGCAGATTTATCCCTGTTGTGATGGGACCACCTTCCAACAGGGCAGAAGGGCATTGAGTCTCCTGCTGACTGTGTGCTGCTGATGACTCTCTGGCCCAGGGCCTATGCATACCCGCTACCTGGCTCTGAGACAAACAAGTATGTCATGCTAACTCTCTAACTCACTTCCCAGCCTCGTTGCACAGTCAAACACCACCATGCTAACCACGTCTGTTGGAATTTTCTGTGTATGCTATTTTATGCTATTTACAGGCTAATACATAAGGCAGAATGGCAAACATGAAAAGAGCCTTTAATGACATTTCAACACACACCATTTGTGAATTCTACACTCTTTCATATATTGACTCACTTTACTGCCTGGTTTAGACTAGCAGGGGAAAATTGACTGCAAAACAAAATAGGATATCAGTTGAACAAACTGGAAATGCAATGGGTCTGCTAAAGAAAAACTTTTGAGGGTTCACTCGCCGGTGTTGGATAACTTGACGCGCATCACTATTATCTCATAATTAAACAAACATGTGCATCTCCCTAATATGCCTCCAGTTAAAATGTCCTCCTTTCAAAAGCACAAGTTCAATTACGGCCCAGCAAGGGGTCCCTGAGTGCCACAAATCCATTATGCTGCGAGCCAAGGAATTCCAGCTTTGTCTATTTTGTCTATAATCCCGTTTAGCTTGAAATAAGTGGTTTAGCACAACCCGGTAGGAGGCATAAGGGATTTTCTCCCCCTTTTTTCTTTTTGTATTTCAACTGAGCCTTTATGAGGAAGGCATGTGAAGAAAATATCCTTGGAGATGAAGTGCAAAAATGAACAATTACAGAAAGTCTTTTCTGGTGCTTTGAATGCCTTTTTTCTCAACACTTGGGGTGGAAACAAGCGGAAAGAAAATGTTATCCAAAAAGGATTTTTGAGAGCTGCCTCTGAATTGTAGGAGAGGTGCTCTGCCATTGATTAGGCTTGAGAACTGGAATTGGCAGCGTAAAACAAAACAAAAAAGGTTTGTGGCAATCCGGTTTTCAATACCAAAGCCTATATGTTCACTGGCTTAGACCTTGCTGTTCACGTTGCACTAGTTTCCTGAAAACGGATATATTCACACCCTCCACTGGCTAACAACCTGTCTTGTACTATAGCATATTCTGTGTTCTCTCTCCTTATCTGCAGAGTTTGTTCAGTAAGTAAGCAGGGAATCCTGGTGAGTAAAACATGCTGATTGTTTGCTGGAATGACAAGATAAGAGGTTCTGTATATTACTTCCCCAAAATGTGTGATGTATAACCAACAGCTGGCCAAGGTTTCCTAGATTGTTTAGTACACTCCTCTCTCTGGGAAACCAAATAGTGCCTTAGATAAGCTTATCTTGTTGGTGGAGAAATTGGGAAGAAGCATGAGGCTGTACAATGTACAATGGACATTTTCCATCTAATGATCTTCTCCTCATTATTAGAGAGTCAAATAAACATGTTGATCTGTTTGTCAGAAGTAAAAACACACATTAAATTCAACCAATTAAACAAACATCCAAATATCATCCCGTCACACACGCACTATAACAAGTTGTTAAAATAAGGCATGGGTGGTGCCATAACCTTGACAGTGTTCACCTCTAATGACCACAGAGCGTGACCAGGACACATGTGACCCCTGTGGGCCACATGGTTCGAGGGGTCACAGGGTCAAATCTTCAGTGGGTCAGCCACAGCAGTGGCCTGTATCAAAGCATTTAACCTGGGTAAACCTCCTCACAGCCCGGACACAACCCACAGAGTCAGCTGGTCCTGGTATGGAAGTTATGGAACCCCCTCAGTCAAGAGACAGTCATGGAGAAACCCACAGGAGACTTTGGGAATGGGCCAGAGATGAGGCAGGAATCTGGTTGAGATAAAAACGGACATAAATTGACTGTGAGAAATTTAAGATAAGGGAAATAAAAACACGGGGGCTTCCAGCAGAGTGGCAAAAGCCAGGAAGAGGGGAAGATGAGAGAGGATGGCACACCATCACTTCACATGAGAGGAAATTACTTTCAAAGAGCATAACTCATGGGACTGACAACATTAATCCACAGTGGTTATCTGGGTGCTCACTGCTGAACTTTCAAAGCACTTTCTTTCCTTTCCAAACTGATATGGACTAGATTTTCAATGACAGCTTATATACAAAACCAAGGCGGAATATAGCTGTAACTGTTTAAACTTAAATGCCTTGAGTTACGTCAGCTCATGTTCTGTTGGTCAGCCTTTATTAACCTTAATCTCACAATCAACAGATGACCCCTTTCAGAACGCTGCATTCAACACCTCTCTTTCTCTCTCTCTCTCTCTGTCTCCTTTCCCTTCTCTCTCTCCCTTTCTCCTTTCCCTTCTCTCTCTCCCTTTCTCCTTTCCCTTCTCTCTCTCCCTTTCTCCTTTCCCTTCCTCTGTCTCTCCCTCTCTCTCTCTTTCTCCTTTCCCTTCCTCTCTCTCTCTTTCTCCTTTCCTTCTCTCTCTCTCTCTCTCTCTCTCTCTCTCTCTCTCTCTCTCTCTCTCTCTCTCTCTCTCTCTCTCTCTCACACTCTCTCTCTCAAACCCTTTAGCACACTCATTTGATGTTACAATCATCCCCTCTGCTCATTCCGAGGAAACAACAATCATACCCACTTCTGTTGAAATAGTTCCTTTCTCACCAAAGACGGGTGACCCTGGTTCCCCTTCCCCCTGTGTCTTAATCGGAGCCCATTAATGCCCCTCATAAGTAGCAGTCAGCCATGCCAACCTGAAGAGCCTCATTCAAAGTGTAAAAACGACACGTTTCCCTCTCCCCAACCTGAGGGAGCCTCCTAACTGGAGGAAATGTAAAAAAGAGCGCCCCTTGGTAGGGAATGTGCTACGTTAGCAGGAACGCTACAGTCTCTCCCTGAAGTATGATTGGGGTGGTCTAACACCAACCTAAAGCCTTATAAAACATAAACAGCAAATCAATGTGAGATCCTACCATTGTTAAGTTTGAGTGAATATCGTAACTTGCGTTGATAGGGTGTCTGAAATGCAAACCAAACTTCACAACATTTTCCAAAGTCCTGCTTGGCTGTGTGGTAACTACATGACAATTTGGCTGAGACAAGATGCTGATTCAAGTTGGCTTGCAGGGGGGACGGAGGAAAGACAGAGGAAAGAGGTCCTGGAGTTTGATGTTAATTCAGCACAATTCATGAAAACTGCATGGATTTGGGATTTCTAAAGAGCTTCATGCTGTACGTTCCCAGTCGCCTGTTGGTTGGCAACACTGGTTGAACATGTAAAGAGCTCTGCTCTCTGCCTGGGATTTCCACTCATTACCCACGCCATTTGGCAGATCAGACCTCCTGCATGCAGGCTTTAGACTGGGTTTAGAGGCAATGTAAGCCTCTTCACAGAACATGCATGGAGGAGGCAGACAAGAGATCCAAGCCAAGAAGATCTGCTGTCAGAGCACTGTCAGAAGCCAATCGCTTTCACTTCTCTCAGAGAGGGGCCATTTCGCAGGGTGCTTTTCTCTGGGTGTTGTTTTGATGTTTTGTCTTGAGAAGGCCCACTGCAATTCTGTGACAAGGTAACATTAGCTCTGTTTGTATTGGCCACACTTGACCGGAGAACACGTCAATAAAGACAAAGTGATGACTTGTGGTTTGACAATGAATCGCTGACGCAGGTTTATAGGGAGCATTTAGGGAGTAATATTGTTTTTAAGGTCAAATACCACCCGATAATAAGCTAAGACATTCACCCCGGATCTATTCATAATGGCTCTTTCGGTCATAAATTTGAGCGTGAATTATAGTGTCTACAAAAAAGTCAAATATTACATTTAGTGTGTGTGCTTGTGTGTGTCGTGAGGAGAGGAGAGAGGAGGGGCAAAGCGAACACCTACATTATTCAAACAGAATAATTAAATCTCATCACCCCCTCCTAACCTCCCCAACCCAGCCCTGTATCTCCTCCAACCACACTCAACTCTCCTTCCCTTCCACCCAACTCTCCACACACCCACCTTACATAACATATCAATTGAAATATAATATGAGGATAGCACGAGAGCCTTGAAAGATTTTTTTTTTCTTCCCTCTCTTCATCAGCATATGATGCACATGTAGTTGACACCAGGCCCTCGCCTCTGGAGTCTGACTTTAAAAGCCAGACGAGGAGAGGATGGGGTGAGCTGACAGTGTGTGTGTTTGTGTGTGTGTGTCTGTGTGGTGGAATATCAGAGCCATCCTCTCCATTGAGTACAAAATGAGTCCTGTCAACTCCTGTACTTTAATTACAGAGCACCCAGTGGAAATCCTGAAAATAATATTGCCATGAGGTCGCGCTAGAGATATTGACTAAAAACATATAGAAAAAACATTATACTGGTGACGATTACTAATTATTCACGTTATTCTACTCAAATTTTCTGACACTTAATCAGAAAATTTCCAGCTATCTAAAAAGCATTGAACAAAAAACATTTGCTGAATATAAAATGGTCATTGTTGTGGACTAGTGTCTGCGCTGCAGAGGTATTGAGTCACCGTCCTCGCCTATACGATATGGAATACAGTATAAATTAATGGAAAGAATGGTGACACTGAAGGACACAAGGAAACAAAGATGTTTTATGCCCTTGCTGGAAGCATTCAGCCAAAAATAATTAAGCGAGAAAAAAATCAAGCGAGAGAGAAAAAACACGTCTTCTTGAAGTGTGGGAATATTCTAGGAGGCATGACTGACTCCTTCCTTTTGGTCTCCCGACCTTCCCTTGTCTCTCCCTGTAGCCTTGGATTCTAACCAGAGCATGATAGCTCAATTCTGGCTCCACACAGCAGCATTTTGAGGGGGAGAGAGGAGACATTCCCAGCTGTGTTAGCACAGGAGGTTGGCACCTCAGGAGGCTGGTTCCCATTTTGTTCTTCTGACATATTATGGCATCACAGTTTCAGTGTTTTGGGAAACAGTGTTATGATGCACTGGAGTTGATGATGCATCTGGGAAAGAGTAGTTTATCTGCAATATTCTTATAATAGATAATTTATTGTGAATGGTGAATCTCAATGGTGATTGCTTGGGTTAGAACATACAAAGGATGACTTGCTCTATGCAAATATTTTGCTGTGGAGTAAAATGTCAAATAAATCTGCAAATATGAAACATCATCCAACAATTCATTATATGGTTGTCATCGACTTCCGATCTGGGTTTTGTTGATTCCTTTGTGGTGTGTAAACATCTTGTTGCATACAAAACAAACCTTTGATCACTCAGAACGAGAGGGAATTTCATCAAAGCGGGTCTTAATTCTGCTCAAGTGGCATTGTTATGAGGATCATTTTCCACAATTTGTATTCATGTTTACAGGCAGATTGTCCAATGTGGCTTCGCTACACCGCTGTGATAATCGTTTCAGTGTGTCACAATGGAGAAATTCAGATTTAGTCTGAGCCAAGATGGTTAATCACAAATTACAAACTGAATGTTTCAGGACAAGAACTCTGCGGCTCAGCAATAAAACTAGAACTGTGGGAAAAATACTGCTGTGGAACATCATTCAATCACTCAATCTTTCATGTCTGTACAAGCTAATTCAGCAAAATACATATCACAAGGACCTGGTTTGGAGTAAGATGAATGACCTAAGAGCTAACTCATTGGGCATAATAATTGGTCTTACAGTGCATTTGGAAAGTATTCAGACCCTTTGACTTTTTCCACATTTTGTTATGTTACAGCCTTACTCTAAAATGTATTGAATTGTTTTTTTCCTCATGAATTTACACACAATACCACATAATGACAATGCAAAAACCGGTTTTTAGAAATGTTTGCAAATGTTTTAAAAATAAAAAACGGAAACATCACATTTACATAAGTATTCAGACCCTTTACTCAGTAATTTGTTGAAGCACCTTTGGCAGCGATTACAGCCTCGAGTCTTCTTGGGTATGACGCTACAAGCTTGGCACACCTGTATTTGGGGAGTTTATACCATTCTTCTCTGCAGATCCTCTCAAGCTCTGTCAGATTCGACAGGGAGCATTGCTGAAAAGCTATTTTCAGGTCTCTCCTGAGATGTTAGATCGGCTTCAAGTCCGAACTCTGGCTGGGCCACTCAAGGACATTCAGAGACTTGTCCCGAAGACACTCCTGCGTTGTCTTAGCTGTGTGCTTAGGGTTGTTATCCTGTTGGAAGGTGAACCTTCTCCCCAGTCTGAGGTCCTGAGTGCTCTGGAGCAGGTTTTCAGAATCTCTCTGTACTTTGCTGCATTCATCTTTCCCTTGATTCTGACTAGACACCCAGTCCCTGCCACTGAAAACATCCCCACAGCATGATGCTGCTACCACCATGCTTCACTGTAGGGATGGTGCCAGGTTTCCTCCAGACGTGACGCTTGGCATTCAGGCCAAAGAGTTCAATCTTGGTTTCATCAGACCAGAGAATCTTGTCTCTCATGGCCTGAGAATCCTTTAGGTGCCTTCTGGCAAACTCCAAGTGGGCTTTCATGTGCCTTTTACTGAGGAGTGGCTTCCATCTGGCCAATCTAACATGCAGGCCTGCTTGGTGGAGTGCTGCAGAGATGGTTGTCCTTCTGGAAGGTTCTCCCATCTCCACAGAAGAACTCTGGAGCTCTGTCAGAGTGACCATCAGGTTCTTGGTCACCTCCCTGACCAAGACCCTTTTCCCCTGATTGCTCAGTTTGGCCGGGCAGCCAGCTCTAGGAAGAGTCTTGATGGTTCCAAACTTCTTCCATTTAAGAATGATGGAGGCCACTGTGTTCTTGGGAACCTTCAATGCTGAAGAAATCCTGTCTAAGAGCTCTACGTACAATTCCTTCAACCTCATGGCTTCGTTTTTGATCTGACATGCACTGTCAACTGTGGGACCTGATATAGACAGGTGTGTGCCCTTCCAAATCATGTCCAATCATTTTATTTACCATAGGTGGACTCCAATCAAGTTGTAGAAACATCTCAAGAATGATCAATGGAAACAGAATGCACCTGAGCTCAATTTCGAGTCTCATATCAAAGGGTCTGAATACTTATGTAAATAAGGCATTTAAGTTTTTTTATATATACATGTGCATAAATTTCAGCATACCTGTTTCCGCTTTGTCATTATGGGGTATTGTGTGTAGATTCATGAGGGGAAATAATAATTTAATCCATTCTAGAATAAGGCTGTAACGCAACAAATGTGGAAAAAGTCAAGGGGTCTGAATACTTTCCGAGTACACTGTTTATGGTCACTGTGATTTATGGTCACTGTGACTGACTGTGACTGTTATGAAATGGTATGTATGACCCTGAGCAAGAGCAGTGTGACAATGACAGATGGGAATTGCCTTAGACAGGGTCTAGGACAGGGCTGGAACCAGATGCTGGGCACTCTGTGAGGTCTCCAAGGCATGCACCTACCTGGTTGGCGACTAAAATGTTGCATTGATGTCTTTTTTTTTACTCGCTATAACATTCTTAAAATTTTTATCCCAGATCGAGATACAAATATCATAAACAATCTACTATAGAGGTATTTAATATACTGTAAGAGAGAGAGGAATTTAGTGGTTGATGCAATGCAGAATTTAAAGGTCTGTGGATGACCTGCATGAAATCAACAGAGAGAGAGGTTATGTGAACATTCCAGTGCATCTGCAACTCTGCATGTCCTAAAATAGACCACCTGCTTTCTGGTTCACTGAGAACAGCAAGACATCTAAGTGAGGGATGTCAGATGGAACATTGCCCTTTGAGAACATTTCGTCCAGAGCCTGCCTCTTTCTCTTTCTCTCCATCCTTCTCTCTACAGTATGTATTTATTTCTCTCTCTCTCTCTCTCTCTCTCTCTCTCTCTCTCTCTCTCTCTCTCTCTCTCTCTCTCTCTCTCTCTCTCTCTCTCTCTACCTCTCTCTACCTCACGCCCCTCTCTCTCCGCCATTTCCACCCTCCATCCTCTCTCCCTCCCTCTCTTCTCTTTTCTTTCCTTTCTTCTCTCCTTCCTTCTCATCTCCAGAAGCTTCGGCAGTAGGGTGATGTGGGTGGATAGTGGTCTACTGGCTTTGACTGCTGCGCTCAGAGGGGGATCACAGCCCAGACACATAACCATAGCAGACATGGGACCACTGCTCTGCTCTGGGTGAGCTCAGTATAGATTATATTGATGTTATAGGACAACATACTGGAGAGCTCTCAAAAATACACCTTCCTATTTTCTGTGCCTTTCTTGGGTTAAGATGTATATAGCAGGAAAACAAGCAGTAGGCCTATATTAGAGTATATTACTGAGCACTCCATAATACAAAATGTAGTGAAAGGAATTTAAAAGTAAAACATTTGATCGAAGAGGATAACAGGAGGACCATCCAGGTCCTCCTCTTCACCAAGACAGTTGTGAAGAGGGCACGACAACACCTTTCCCCCTCAGGAGACTGAAAAGATTGTCAGAGGAAAGCCCATAAAATTGTCAGAGACTCCAGTCACCCAAGTCATAGACTGTTTTCTCTGCTACCGCACGGCAAGCGGTAACGGAACGTCTTGGACCAAAAGGCTCGTTAACAGCTTCTACCCCAAAGCCATAAGACTGCTGAACAACTAATAAAATGGCCATCGGACTATTACACCCCCTCATGTGTTTTGTACACTGCTGCTACTCACTGTTTATTATCTATGCATAATCACTTCAGTCCTACCTACAGGTACAAATTACCTCTAACCTGTACCCTCGCACACTGACTCAGTACCGGTACCCCCTGTATATAGCATCGTTATTGTTACGTTATTGTGTTACTTTTTATAATAATTTTATTTCATTCTTTACTGTTGTTTATTTGGTACATTAACTTAACTCTTCTTGAACTCCACTGTTGGTTAAGGGCTTGTAAGTTTGCATTTCACGGTAAGGTCTACACTTATTGTATTCGGCGCATGTGACAAATAAAGTCTGATTTTATGTGATTTGAGATAACACATTGTGGTCAATAATGCAGTATTCTCAGGATGCATTGGGCACATCACAATGACTACAGTGCCATTCTGATTTATACTCCAAAATGAGCTGGTTCTGGTTGATGACTTGACATGTCTCTTTATTGTCTCTTCACTAGAAAAATATGAATTGCTTTGAGTTCCAAAAGAGTGGTTTGCGACAGCGCAATCACAGTTAGATTAATATCAATTAACCTGAGGGTGTTTGCAAAGCATACAAATCATGTTATTCATCAGTAGTCAAAACAAACCACTGAGTGTTTTCATAAAACACTAATTAAAATGGGGAACAGGAGTAATAGGTAAAAACAATATCATATAAATTCACTGTTCTTAATCTCTGGTGCATGGAACTAATCTCACTGAAAATCTGAATTCCAAGACACTGCACAGACGAAGGCATGAGCTCCATATTTTTTCAACTACTGTAATTGTGACCAGGGTTATTTCCAGCGTATAAATCAAACATGCTCAGTGAAAGCCTTAAAGCTCATGAAACAGACAGACTCAACAACCACAGAATCTATATTGAACCTAAAGCATGACAGTTCCCTGGATCGGGTGTGTTCGACACTTCCCACTCTTTCTGTAGCGTGCAGCTCTGGGGAAAAGCAAACAGAGAATCAATGGAAGAAGTTCAGAATAGAAGATGGCGCCGACAGACATTGCAGCTCTGCTTCTAGCTCCTAAGCAACTTTGCAATATAATTTATTTACTGTGTGTTATTTCTTAAATTATCAGGCCAGAATGTTTTGGGTGTAATTACATACAGCCGGAAATAACATTTGGATATCAGAGTGGCGGTAACTCACCAGCATTACGACCAGAAATACAACTTTCCCGAATTGGATCCTTTGTTTGTACCCCCAAAGCAATTGAACACATCCCAGAGGCTGCTCCAAGACCCCGCCGGCAGAGAAGCGGTATTCGTAGTGGACTTCTAATCCGACTCAGGTGGCGTGCACACCACTTACCGCTTCCTAATATATTACTCTCTAATGTTCAGTCCCTGGACAATAAAGT
Source organism: Brachymystax lenok tsinlingensis (assembly GCA_030435695.1). NCBI lineage: Eukaryota > Metazoa > Chordata > Actinopteri > Salmoniformes > Salmonidae > Brachymystax > Brachymystax lenok. Next base: position 40,358,552 of record CM059793.1, on the reverse strand, counting down.
AGACGAGCTCAGGGCGAGGATCTCCTTCCAGGAGACATCAGGGACTGTAAAATATTCTGTTTCACAGAATCATAGCTCTCAATGGATATACATTCCCTGTCCATACAGTCAGCTGGGTTCTCAGTGCATCGCACAGACAGGAATAAAGAACTCTACTGGAAGAAGAAAGGCGGTGGTGTATGTTTCACGATTGGTGTGATTGTGATAACATTAAGGAACTCAAGTCCTTTTGTTCACCCAACCTAGAATACCTCACAATAAAATGCCAACCGCCTGTTTTCCTTGCCTGATGCTGTTTTCCTCTCCGCTACAGTTCTGCCCACTCTGACTCTGGTCCCTGTCTCCAGTCCCACCATCCTGCTACTCTGTCCTGGATTCCCCACTCTACTACTCCCTTGGATTCCACTCTGGACCTGTTTACCCTGTCTCAACTCCTCTCGCTCCAGCCTCAGCCTCCGTACCTGGTTTCCAGCAACCCGCCCGAGCTTCCCCTGACCTGCACTCCATCTCCCCCCTGTGTTTCAATAAATACCTTGGTTACTTTAAAAAAATATATATATATTTTACTAGGCAAGAGAGTTAAGAACAAATTCTTATTTTCAATGACAGCCTAGTAACAGTGGGTTAACTGCCTGTTCAGGGGCAGAATGACAGATTTGTACCTTGTCAGCTCAGGGATTTGAACTTGCAGCCTTTTGGTTACTAGTCCAACACTCTAACCACTAGGCTACACTGCCGCCCCGGTCTACACTGCCGTCCCAGTCTCCTCGTCTGCTCTTGGGTTCCCCTGTTCCAGTTCCACTTTGTGCAAACTGGAAACCACATATCCTGAGGCCGCATTAATTGTAGCTGGGGATTTTAACAAAGCAAATTTTTGGAAAATTCTATCAACACATTGCCTGTAGAACTTACGTTTCCAAAACTCTTGACCATTGTTACTTGCTACAAGGCTCTTCCCCGACCTCCCTTTGACAAATCAGATCACGATTTTATTTTGCTCATCCCTGCTTATAGGTAGAAAATCAAACAGGAAGTACCCGTGCTAAGGTCTATTCAACGCTGGTCTGACCAATCGGAATTTATGCTTCAAGATTGAACATAACATTGACTTATACACGGACACAGTGACAAAGTTCATCAGGGGACGTCATATAGGGGACGTTGTTCCCACTGTGACAATTAAAACCTACACAAACCAAAAACCGTGGATAGATGGCAGCATTCGAGCAAAACTGAAAGCGTGAACCACCGCATTTAACAACGGAAAAGTGACTGGGAATATGGTTGAATACAAACAGTGTAGTTATTCCCTCCGTTAGGCAATACAACAGGCAAAACGTCAGTACAGAGACAAAGTGGAGTCGCAGTTCAACGGCTCAGACACGCGACGTATGTGGCAGGGTCTACAGACAATCTCAGTTTACAAAGGGAAAACCAGCCACGTCGTGGACACCAACGTCTTGCTCCCGGACAAGCTAAACACCTTCTTTGCCCGCTTTTAGGATAACACAGTGCCACCTCCATGGCCTGCTCCCAAGGACTGTGGGCTCTCGTGGCCAATGTGAGTAAGATATTTAAGCGTGTTAACCCTCGCAGGGATGCCAGTCCAGACAGCATCCCTAGACGCATCCTCAGAGCATGCGCAGACCAGCTGGCTGGAATGTTTACGAACATATTCAATCTATCCCTAACCCAGTCTGCTGTCCCCACTTGCTTCAATATGTCCACCATTGTTCGTACCCAAGAAAGCAAAGGTAACTTAACTAAATGACTATGAATTATATGATCCTTAGTGCTAGTTAAGGATCATATCACCTCCACCTTACCGAACACCCTAGACCTACTTCAATATGCATACCCAATAGATATGCATACCTCAATAGATACACAGATGATGCAATCGCCATCGCACTGCACACTGCCCTATCCCATCTGGACAAGAGGAATACCTATGTAAGAATGCTGTTCATTGACCATAGCTCAGCCTTCAACACCATAGTACCCTCCAAGCTCATCATTAAGCTTGTGGCCCTGGGTCTGAACCCCGCTCTGTGCAACTGGGTCCTGGACTTCCTGATGGGCCGCCCCCAAGTGGTGAAAGTAGGAAACAACACCTCCTCTTCGCTGATCCTCAACACTGGGGCCCCACAAGGGTGCGTGCCAAGCCCCCTCTTGCACTCCCTGTTCACCCATGACTGCGTGGCCACACATGCCTCCAACTCAATCATCAGGTTTGCAGACGTCACAACAGTAGTAGGCCTGATTACCAACAATGACAAGACAGGGAGGAGGTGAGGGCCCTGGCGGAAAGGTGCCAGGAAAATAACCTCTCCATCAACGTCAACAAAATGAAGGAGCTGATCGTGGACTTCGGAAGACAGCAGAGGGAGCACGCCCCTATCCACATCGACGTGACCCCAGTGGAGAAGGCGAAAAGCTTCAAGTTCCTCTGCGTACACATCACTGACAATCTGAAATGGTCCACCCACAGAGACAGTGTGGTGAAGAAAGCGCAACAGAGCCTCTTCAACCTCAGGAGGCTGAAGAAATTTGTCTTGACCCCTAAGACCCTCACAAACCTTTACAGATGCACAATTGAGAGCACCCTGTTGGGCAGTGTCACCGCCTGGTATGGCAACTGCACCGGCAGGTCTCTCCAGAGGGTGGTGCGATCTGCCCAACACATCATCGGGAGCATACTGCCTGCCCTCCAGGACACCTACAGCACCCAATGTCACAGGAAGACCAACAAGATAATCAAGGATATCAACCACCTGAGCCATCATTAGCCGGCTGCCATCTGGTTACTCAACCCTGCACCTTACACCACCGCCTCAATTTTGGTCAATGCCACTCCGACATTGCTCGTCCTAATATTTATATATTTCTTAATTCTATTCTTTTACTTTTAGATTTGTGTGTATTGTTGTGAATTGTTAGATACTACTGCACTGTTGGAGCTAGGAACACAAGCCTTTCGCTACACCCGCAATAACATATGCTAAACATGTGTATGTGACCAATAACATTTGATTTGAAACTGCTTGTGAGCAGACTGGTTATAAATAAAGGAGAGAGAGAATAAGAAATAGAGAGAGAGAAAGTGGCTGTAAGACATTTGGAGCAGCCAGCGAGCGGATCTTTGTTTTCAAAGAGATGTCATGTTCCTTTCTGCTACTTAGTGAGTGTGCTCTGTTTCTCTCTCTCTCTCTCTTCTGTTTTGCTCACTCTCACAAAGGGGAGAGCCAGGGTCAGTGTTGGCTGTCTCCGACACGATGCGTGTCAGCTCCTCTTATCCCTGATGAGTGGTAGGCCAGAGAAAGAAAGATCTAGAGCTCCCAGTCACTTTCTATCAACAAAGGCCCACTATTATAGCCAGTAGCTGTAGAGCTGGTGGACGAAACAGTAGAGACCTGTTCATTCAGCATCACATGGAATTTCTACATATTATAGCGTTATTTGATATTAGCTTCTGTAGAATGAGGAAAAACACTGAGAACAAAGCCTTATTGTTGACCGTGTTCCCAATTTAAATAGAATGCACTGTGTCTACTCTTATGTGGAAAATACTGTATCTGCTTCATTTCTAAATACACAGAGCAGTAGAAAGACGCATTTTACCTGAACAGTCTGCATATGGGTTTCCTCTCCCAGGCGAGGCCCAGTGGAGTGTATCTATCCTCAGGCGGGAGGCAGGTGGGTGAGGGCAGGGGACACTGGCTACCTCCACTATCCCCACTCCATCATACAGTGACAGCAGCCATTAGAACATACAACATCTGTGGACCCCTAAGTATAAGTCTCTGGAGAATCTCAAATGGCAAGAACATGTCACATCTACATTCAGGGAGCACAACTCACGTGCACCTCACACACCCTTACATAGCCTCACACACACCTGGCCGCCTTTGGTTCTCGCCTCTCCCATAAAGGGATACACACTACCAACATTTCAGGCAGAGCAACACCAGAGGCCTGCCTGCCTCTTCTCAGACAGTCTGCAACACCAGGCTGGTTACACTGGGCATGCTCACTCCACTGCCAGAAACATTACTGAACAAAGAAACCATGTCCCTGATAGCAGCAGTTTAAGGAAGGTACATCTACACACAATATATGAGGAGGTTCTATATCTAAATCAAATCAAAACGATATCAAATCAAATCAAATACAATTTTATTGGTCAAATACACATATTTAGAAGATGTTATTGTGGCTGTAGCGAAATGCTTGTGTTCCTGGCTCCAACAGTGCAGTAGTATCTAACAATTCATAACAATACACACAAATCTAAAAGTAAAAGAATGGAATTAAGAATTGTATAAATATTAGGATGAGCAATATCTGAGTGGCATTGGCTAAAATACTGTAGAGTAAAGTATATACATATGAAATGAGTAAAACAGTATGTAAACTTAGACTAAGGTGCAGGGTTGAGTAACTGGGTAACTGGGTGGTAGCCGGAACATCATATGTAATGTGAGGTGGTGTGAGATGGAGATGGAGATGTAAAAACATGATAGGTAATATGTTAGCTTGAGACTCAATATAAACTTGTTAAGGGAAATAAGGTACAGTGGTTTGCGAAAGTATTCACATCCCTTGGCATTTTTACTATTTTGTTGCCTTAAAACCCAGAATTAAAATATATTTTTTGGGGGGTTTGTATCATTTGATTTACACAGCATGCCTACCACTTTGAAGATGCAACATTTTCTTGTGAAACAGACAAGAAATAAGACAAAAAAAACTGAAAACTTGAGCGTGCATAAGTTTCACCCCCAGATTGCAGTTCCTATGGCTTCTACTAGATGTCAACAGTCTTTGGGCAGGTGGATTACCAAACTGAGCTATATGGATATAAAGAGGAACTTTATCGAACAAAATGACCTTTTATTGTGTAACTGGGACACTTGGGTATGCCATCAGAGGAAGATCATCAAAGGTAAGCGATTTATTTTATGCTATTTTTGAGTTTTGTGACACCTCTGCTGGTTATGTTATTATGCTAATTTAGATTTTGAGTGGGGGGCTGTCCTCAGACAATCAAATGTTCTGCTTTTGCCGTAAAGCCTTTTTGAAATCTGACAATGCTGTTAGATTAACAAGAGTCTAAGCTTTTGAAGGGTGCGCAGCATTTGTATTTTCATGAATGTTTGAAATTAGTATTTTTGTAATTTGAATTTGGCGCTCTGCATTTCACCGGATGTTGTCAAAATCGATCCCGTTCACAGGATTGGATCCGTAACAGGTTAAATCACTCGAGTGTTGCTTTAGCAGTATGCTTAGGGTCATTGTCCTGCTTGAAGGTGAACCTCCGCCCAGTCTCAAATCTTTGGAAGACTGAAACAGGTTTCCCTCAAGAATTTCGCTATATTTAGCGCCATCCATCATTCCTTTAATTCTGACCAGTTTCCCAGTCCCTGAAACACATCCCCACAGCATGATGCTGCCACCACCATGCTTCACTGTGGGGATGGTGTTCTCGGGGGGATGAGAGGTGTTGGGTTTGCGCTGGACATAGCGTCTTCCTTGACGGCCAAAAAGCTCAATTTTAGTCTCATCTGATCAGAGTACCTTCTTCCATATGTTTGGGGAGTCTCCCACACGCCTTTTGGCGAACACCAAACGTGTTTGCTTATTTTTTTCTTCAAGCAATATATTTTTTCTGGACACTCTTCTGTAAAGCCCAGCTCTGTGGAGTGAACGGCTTATTGTGGTCCTACGGACAGATACTCCAATCTCCGCTGTGGAGCTTTGCAGCTCCTTCAGGGTTATCTTTGGTATCTTTGCTGCCTCTCTGATTAATGCCCTCCTTGCCTGGTCTGTGAGGTTTGGTGGGCGGCCCTCTCTTGGCAGGTTTGTTGTGGTACCATATTATTTCCATTTTTTTATAATGGATTTAATGGTGCTCCGTGAGATGTTCAAAGTATCTGATATTTTTATAACCCAACCCTGAACTGTACTTCTCCACAACTTTGTCCCTGACCTGTTTGGAGAGCTCCTTGGTCTTCATGATGCCGCTTACTTGGTGGTGTCCCTTGCATAGCGGTGTTGCAGACTCTGGGGCCTTTCAGAACAGGTGTATATACAGTTGGAGGTACACCTTAGCCAAATAAATTTTAACTCAGTTTTTCACAATTCCTGACATTTAATCCTAGTAAAAATGCCCTGTCTTAACTTCTTTGGGAGCAGCCCATGTGGTGACCGCTTTGGAGACCCTGGCGTGCCCAAAGTAAAATGCCTCCCATTTGTTAACAAGACATTTGTGGAGTGGTTGAAAAACAAGTTTTAATGACTCCAACCTAACTGTTTGTAAACTTCTGACTTCAACTGTATACTGAGATCATGTGACAGATCATGTGACATTGCACACAGATGGACTTTATTTAACTAATTATGTGACTTCTGAAGGTAATTGGTTGCATCAGATCTTATTTAGGAGCTTCATAGCAAAGGGGGAGAATACATATGCACGCACCACTTTTCCGTTTTTTTTATTTTATTTTGTTTTTTAAACAAGTAATCTTTTCACTTCACTTAACCAATTTTGACTATTTTGTGTATGTCCATTACATGAAATCCAAATAAAAATCTATTTAAATTACAGGTTGTAATGCAACAAAAAAGGAAAAATGCCAAAGGGGATGAATACTTTTGCAAGGCACTGTAATGGTTGATTTATACATGTTGAAGAGGGATAAATTACCTATGCAGATTGCTCTCAGGTTCTCTACAGCCATACAGTATGTCCTTCAACTGTAGTATGACTGTTTGGGGAGGGGTGGATGTGGAGGGCTAATTTTGGGATGACCTAACCTTACATGTTAGGCACATGAGGTGTCAAGACATCATGCCAGGATAAGTCCTCTTTATCCAGCTGACAGTTGTAAAGTATTGTGTCTCAGCATTGTGTTTTCACAATGCTGAGTATGGGAGGCATGGTATGGAAAAGGGGTCATAAGACCATATGAGTTTAGCAACATCACCGATCACCAGTTTCTTTTTCCCAACATAAAAAGTCCACATAGTTCAGGAGTGTGACCGGTAGTAATAAATCTAGTCAATAATAATTTTAGCAGCAGCCTAGGTGTGAGGGGGAGCAGTAGTTGTTAGGAATTTAACAGTCTTATGGCCACTGAATAGAAGCTGTTTAGGAGTCTGCAACACACTGCCGGGTATCTGACCTCCTCCATGTAGGCTGTCTTATCGCAGTTGGTGCTCACGCTTACCACCAGCAAACTTGATGATGGAGTTGTGTGAGGCCACATAGTTGTGGGAGCACAGGGAGTACGTGAGGGGGCTAAGCACACACCCCTGGGGGGCCCCGTGTTGAGGGTCAGTATGGCGGTGTTGCTGTCTATTCTTACCACCTGGGGTCTGCCCGTCAGGAAGTCGAGAATCCAGTTGCAGAGGGAGGTGTTTAATCTCAGGGTCCCGAACTTGGAAGGCAGGCACTATGGTGTTGAATGCTGAGCTGTAGTAAATGTGAAGCATCCTCACATACTGTAAGTATTCCTCTTTTCTAGGTGGGAGAGAGCAGTGTGCAATTGAGATTGTGTTGTCTGTGGATCTGTTGGGGCGGCATGCAAATTGACACAAACATGGTGCAAGTGCTGCTTTGTTTTCTCCCCTGTTTGAGATGTTATGGCAGAATGTACTATTATGTGGGCGCAACTGTCCACAGTCACAAACAGAGGAACTATGGGCCTTCACTCCCTTTATACAAAATCTAAACTGCACATCAAAAGGGAACTATTTTAATTTCAGTCATCATAAAATGTTTACCCAAAATCACAGGGTAAACATTTAGTTCTCTTCTTTCTCTTCTCATTTTTAAAGCTCCTGAGTAGACAAAACTCTTTGTCACACAGTTGTCCAAACATTTACTTTAATAGCCAACAAACAAAGCAATTTGCTTGATGGAAAAACATTGCATACGCCAAGTCCTCAGGAAATACTTTTTACTGCATATTGCTAATGAAGAAACATTCTGAGCTCATATTGAAAAGCAATGCTAACGTTGGCCAAGCTAGGTGTACTAATTGTATCTTACTTCAGTATCTGTTATCGAAAATGAGCCTATGAACCAGTTCCATGTACAACAATAGCAAATAAAATAAATAAATTACACATGAAGATGAATCAGTTACACCACGAACGTAAGCGCTGCCAGCCATGATATATTTAGTAGGCTTAATACAGGCTAACATGGTATGCTTCCATAAATGCTACAACACTACATGATGAATATCCACGTTATAAAGGGGGACTTGAATAAACACACACTGACAGTATATAAAATGATTCCCATCCCTATTGACTACATGTCTTGGCTGTAGTCTAGTATTGGAATAGAGTCTAATCCTGACCTGTTGAAAATAGTGCAGAATGTGATATCCCTAGTGTAAACATTAGGCCAGACTCCAATACACATGTACCAGTGTAACTATAGCTAGCTAGAGCAAACGGGACAGTGCTAATGTTTGTGGCAGGATATATCATAGTTTGTTTGTTTGTCAAAAAGAATTTGACTCTTAGAAAAAAAAGGTGGTATCTAGAACCTTTAAGGGTTCTTTGGCTGTCCCCATAGGATAACGCTTTAAATAATCCTTTTTGGTTCCAGGTATAACCCTTTTGGGTTCCATGTAGAACCCTTTCTACAGAGGGTTCTACATGGAACCCAAAAGGGTTATATCTGGAACCAAAAAAGGTTATCCTATGGGGACAGCCGAAGAACCCTTTTAGAAACCATTGTTTCCAAGAGTGTACTAGATGTACAAAACGTCTAAATCTGTATGGTAATTAAAAACAGCTGTTTAATTGTAGTGACGGGTGACTAGCTGGAGGACAGTGTGTTTAAAAAAAAAAATTATAAAGGGGATAAGCAGCAACCAAGAGCATCCAAGAGTCTTACCAGGTCTCTCAATAAAACTCTCCCCAGAGAACTAGGGAGGAAAGGCTGCCAAGAGCTCAGAGACCCAGCCTTCAGCCTCTCTCTCTCTCTGTTAACCCAACATGTGCTCATTCACTTACTCTCATCCTCTCTTTCTTTCTTTCTTCAATGCACACACACACACACACACATACAATTGCCTCTCACACATGCACACCTCTTTGTTGCTTGACTATGTCAGGAAAGGGAAATACTGAACACCAGCATATTTGATGCTGATGATATTTCATGCTGACGAGATGAAATCTAACATTCCAACAATACGAAGCATTTCAATGATTTATGTTTATCATCAGTTTTGCGCTCAAACTGCTGCTTCAGCATATCTACAGTATCTAAAATCCACATGCCTGCAATGTGTCTAACAATCATTGAAACCAATGACATTTGAAATATTAAGGAACTATCTTTTAGCATGCCTAAACATGAATCCAAATGGTGACCGTCTCAGGTTGACAGCAGCGATACATTTGATGTGACCTCACTGAAAAGAGGGTAATATAATATTCTGTCCTTCTTTCGAAGAAAGGCATAGAAAAAATGTATTCTATTCATGTATTCTCAGTGCTAACAGTAGCTTGCATTCAAAAATGGTCTGGGAAAAAAATTATGTAATTTCCCAGGAAATTGGGAGTGATGGACCTCTCCGTCTTCAGTTCAATAACATGCTTTTCTCCCCTGCATCTGTGTGACAGTGCTTCATGACTGACCAATCAGTGGCAAGCCGTCCAAGGTGTATAAAGACATGGACAGCAGCCACTTAATGCTGGCAGAGACAAAGCACATTAGCATGTGAATAGCAGCTCCAACAAATTAGGCTGAAATAAAGCAGTGTTTTCGGAGGTGCCAAGACTCATACATGTGGAATAGAAGGGGTGCAACAACAACACTCCAATAAAACGTGATGAAATATGTAGGGATTTTCACATGGCTGATTACTGTGTGGACAAGGGCCTGGTACAGTGTACACCAGTGGTTTGTGTTCTTGGAGGGTGGGCCAGCTAAAACTGGCCTACAAAGAGAGCAAGCTATTCACATTAGTCACGCACATTCTCTCTCTAAAAGTCACTTCTCTTGTTTCTTAAAAAATATTTATTTATTTCTCTCTGTCTCTCTTTCCTCATCACCCACTAGCAATGTGTTGGCAGTTTCTTTGGCTGGTTTTATAGACAGAAAAGCCTGCATTATGAATCTGTCAAGAAGAAACAACAACTAGAAAGAGTTGACCAGTGGCCAGCCACTGGCATTGACTAGAGTGGACAATGATTTAGCAAGACAGAAATGGCAACAAATGAAACCTGCTGACTGGTCAGTCCAGCTTTTCAGAGTGTACAGAGCTGATGGAGAGTGGGGACTGAATGTCAGCGCTGAATGTGTAGAATCCGCACTATACAGTACATAGTGTGCCAATAGCACCTCTGCTGCAGGCATTTGAGTTTGGCTGGCAGGCCATGGCTGGAAAAGGTCCAGGTTCTAGTTTTGTCCAGGTTTCATTGACTCAGAGGAAATGACTGGAGACACACACACATGCACTCGCACACACACACAATGTTGGCCTGGGGCAGCTGAGATTATTCCCATGTGGCATTCCATGTTGTAACAAATGGACGCTGGTTATAGCCTGGTCATCCTCTATTAGCGGCACAATAAATACACACTGAAATCAAGGGATATTTATTTAGCAGTTAGTTAAATCTTCTTTAAACCTTTGGTTTAGCTGCTCAGCAAAAAAGTTATGCACAGAGATCACATTCCAAAATATCCATGCCATAGATACCTCAGTAGACATGAAAGTAGGGCTGGGCGATTTGGCCTAAAAATAATATCTAGATAAAAAAACAAAATGTATGGTCGATTCAAAATATACTGTACATCTAGATTAAATCAAAATAATCTTTGTTGTACAATTAAATGTTATTTTTTTACATTTAACCTTTATTTAACTAGACAAGTCAATTAAGAACAAATTCTTATTTACAATGACGGCCTACACCGGCCAAACCCAGACGACGCTGGGCCAATTGTGCACCACCCTATGGGACTCCCAATCACGGCCGGTTGTGATACAGCCTGGATTTGAACCAGGGTGTCCGTAGTGACACCTCTAGCACTGAGATACAGTGCCTTAGACCGCTGTGCCACTCGGTTAAATATGCTGCATTTCAAACAGTCAGCAATAATCAAATGAATTCAGGGCTTGTGAAGTTATACCTAGGCTAAATATAAGCCTTCCACAACCATCATTTTTATATTTTATCAAAATAGTTTAACCTGCTTTTTGCAAAAATCACTGTTCTGGCTTTCAAGTCTATCTATGAAAATTCCCTTTTTGTTACAAGTTTAACCAGAACCATGCATAATGCACATTCACTAATAATTGACTATCTTCTTGTAGCAGGGATTATAGAAAATTAAGTCTCATGAACAATCTCTCAAGCACAAGCCCACGTGCTAGTGAGTAGCCAGCTAATCTTTATATTTTATTTTAAAGTTGCTAGCTTACAAGGTAGAACAGTTGAATTGTTATGAACACAGCCTTCTGTCCGACACCAACTGTTTGAACAGCATGTTAGCTTGTCCACTTTGTTCAGATGTTGAAATCGAGTGGCCTACCTTATTTCTCAGAATGAGAACGAGTTGCCAATTCCTTACATAATTGTGTTGTATGCTTATTGCACATTTATAAAACACAGTCAGACAACTAGTATAACAGTCTTTGGCTAAAATGCTGCTAGAGGTACCGCAATGTCGTGCACGACAAACTGAGCATACATTTTCCAGAATCAACGTTCATTGATCCTCCCGTTTTAGTGGTGTCTGATCTATGTGAAATTTGAGGAGTTGAGACATAAAAAGGGTATCATTAGAAAGATGAACTTCTTCTTCATTACAGTAAAATAATGTCTCATTGTATTTCAGTGTCGATATGACCGATTCTGTTGGACCAAACCTCAAATGCAAATTGTGAGTTGAAGAAGTGATCTCTCATCTTTGTTGTTGTGAGTGACAGGGGGGAGGGGCTTGGTGTGTGTGTGTAAATGGGAAGGTGCACACAGCACAGAAGGAGCGAAAGAGATGAGACCAAAAAGACAACATGAGAACAAGTGGACATAATACTCATAAAAAAACGTTTCTTTTTTTACTGATTCTTGCAATACAAGCATTTGGTATATTGCGCAAAAACATACATTCTAATTAATCAAATTAATTTGATATATCGTCCTACATGAAAGGTGAATCCAGGCGAAAGCTATGATCTAGCCTGGCGGATATGAGTCACAAACGGCCGTGGCATAAGCTCAAACCTTTTAAAGGGAGAATCACTGTACATCGCACAGTTCGGGCATGATCTGATTTATCTCTAGAGAAACTGGGCATTGCACTCACAGAAAAAAATTGAATTAAAATAATTGAACAAACGTTGGTCAATTAGTTGTTTAAAAACCAAAACCGCACACAGAACACATAATGACACAATGGGAGATTTGCAGTGGATATAAAATGTATGTAATTGACTGAAAGCCACAATCAGATAAGGAACCCATTTCATGATCCAATAACGTTCTCAAAATGTCAACCTACTTAAGCTGAGAGTATACAGGAAAATGTACAATACCATGTTAACATGTCATCTAGAGGTGAGGCGAGCGAGAATGAGTGATTTACAGTGTCCATATTAGGACAGCCTCAGTCTCAAAAGGAGTTGGTGTCAGTCTCATCTGTTTGAGGCAGAGGCTGTCCTAATATGGTCACCTCAATAGTTAGATGTTAAACAGTGAAACGCAGTGGCAGACTGAGCTTTAACAACTTAATGCCTAATTTCTCTCCAATGTTTTTTGCATTGGATATATTTACCATATCATATGGAGACAGAAACATAAACTTTTTACCTTATCATAAGTAGACATAATTGCAAATGATTGAATCCTTCCAATAGACATTTAAAAAAAAAAATGTTACAAATTGAACTTTAATTAAATGAGTTGACTCTTCACATGGGATGATTTCACTGAACAACAAAAGAAAGGGAGTATTGAATGATCCCAATGATCCATCGCATCTCCCAAAAAACGTTTTCAACATACATCTGTAAAATGATAGTCTAGAAACTAAAGCTTTGATTGTCTTCCTCTCATGCTTCCATGTCTTCTCCCTGGACCTCCTCATGTCCACCTCTTGAACATCAGACTCTGAGGCCTCATCTTCACTGTCACTTTACAACCTTGTTGAGGATGGCTCGTTGTCAGGCTCAAAAAGCCTAAAGTTTTCCCGGATGGCCACCAATTTTTCAACCCTTGTATTGGTCAGCCTGTTGCACACTTTGGTGTGTGTGTTCCCAAACAAGGACCAGTTGGTGGGATGTGGAGGATGATGGAGGCAACAGGGGAAAGAGCCTCAGTTCCATAAAGTCCCTTCCACCAGGTAGCTGATGAGATATGTTGGCACGACTGCCATATTGCATCTCCATCCCAAAGCCCTTGCTTGGAAGTGTACTTCGCCAGACTGCCAAGAACCTTGCCCTCATCCAGGCCAAGGTGGCGAGACACGGTAGTGATGACACCATAGGCCTTGTTGATCTCTGCACCAGACAGGATGCTCTTGCCAGCATACCTGGGGTCCAACATGTACGCTGTGGCGTGTATGGGCTTCAGGCTTTTGGCTTCACCCGTTTTGATGTATTTCAGAACTGCAGTTTCCTCTGGTTAACAGTGAAATGGGCAGGGCAGTACGGGTTTCTTCTCTTACATCTGCAAGCAGAGTCTGAGTTCAGACAGGATGGCATTGTTTCCCTCAATCCATGCAATGGCTACTGCTATAGGTTTCAGGAGTTTCAGGCTGCTTACCACTCTCTCCCAAAATACATAAACCAGGAGGATCCTCTTGATGGCGCTGTCCATAACGGCAGACTGTGATATGGCCATTTCTTGGGAGAGACTCCTTCCCCTCTAGGAGACTGTCAAACATGATGACAACACCACCCCAACAGGTGTTGCTGGGCAGCTTCAATGTGGTGCTCTCTGCATCCAGCAAATAAGTAGATAAAGCATTTCTGGTTGGAGGGGTGTATGCTGGGCGAAGAACATTCAGAAATCTCTTCCAATACACATTGCCTGTGAGCATCAGAGGTGAACCAGTTGCATACACAGCTCGAGCAAGACATTCATCAGCATTTCTCTGACTATGTTCCTCCATTGAGTCAAAAAAACTTCGGATTTCAGGAGGACGATGAGCTGTTGCTATCGATAAGGTGTCTGATTCATAATTTTCACCTCGAATAGAAGTAGAGCGACTTTTGTCAGAGGTTGCTTCTTTATGCACTTGGCCAGATTATTCTGCATCTTTGTTGCATTCTTCATATATGATTTGGCACAGTATTTGCACAAGTACACAGCTTTTTCTTCTACATTAGCTGCAGCGAAATGTCTCCACACATCAGATAGTGCCCGTGGCATTTTCCTGTAAAGATTTTTTTTTTTTTTTTTTTAAACAAATACAATTCCATGTACAGAAAAATAGTTAAGCAGTTAGATTAAACAACTTTGCAAGATAAATGATTTAAAATGAAACATGTATGGAAACAGGTGAACTAACACTCCTTAGTTTGTAGGCTCAAGCAAGCTAAAACCCACATGGTAGCAAAAACTAACTAGCAGAAATTGTTAACAAGTTAGAAATTATTTAAACACACTTTGCTGTAGGCTACTATTTACTAGTTAACAAAACAATCATGTATGTCATATATAATATATTCCCCCCACCCAGTATTGTAATCAAAACTTACCAGAAAGCATGTAGTCCTTGGCTCAGACAGTGTAGTAGTATGGGCTCAATAGCATCTAATTAGTGTGCAAGATCTTGAGAATCAGCTGTACATGTGATGGAAGAATGCACTGTGCATGCAGACGGTTGCAATTTCATTGAATTGGGGATAGTATGTGTATCCCACAAAAAAGGTTCACTGTTATAAGCTAACTTTTTTGATGAATTTAAGCTAAATTCCCAAAATACCCGGGCTTAACTTCCCATGTTAAATTTCCGAAAAAATTCAGAAGATTTACCGGAAAGTTTCCGATCCTTTGCAACCCTAGTTGTATCCCTCCACAACAGCCTGTTCTCACACTTAACGATGGGAAGTTCTACATCACAAAGCTTAACGGCTCAACTATCATCATATGATATATCTCCGGGGCCGGACTGTGAAAAAGTATATTTATTTCTGTTGTGTCCATTCCAGATCTTTACATAAACACAGGCTGATAGGTTCGTAAGGCGGACATTGGCCTAATGACAGCGGCCTGTCCCATTCCTACTAACAAAGTAGACATCTGAAATTAGGTTTCAACATTCATACAGATGACTTGGCTTCGTTATCACAGAAAAAGACATACTGTTACCGTACATAATGTAAACGCATGAGACCTGCCAGCCTTAACGACACTCAAGTGATGGGAGTAATCTGTCAACTTTCCTTGCTTTTTTCCTCTGTGGTGGGGTTCAAAGATATGGAGTGAGTCTGTGATACTGCACGAGAAATTCACAACAAATAAGCCCAATTTATTTCTAAAGCATACTATTCTTTATTCCTTATTTTCATCTGAAACAGCACAGGGAGAGAACACAGCCTCACAATGTTTGCTGTCCTATGTTGATCTAAATACAGACTTTTACTTCCCTTTCCTCCCTCAGAGTAAATTATGTTAAGTGTTGAGCAGGTGCAGGTAGACCAAATGACTCCATCATGGCCAATTCAAAGATGGCACTGCAGACAAAACATCCATTACAAGCCTCTGATGTATTCAACTGATTTGACAGTAAATGGGATCTACTTATCATATGCATAGAATATGGCGCACAGGTGTCTTCCCAGACCATTCATCAACACCATGGCAAAGCATAAGAGAATCCATAGGCTCTGGTCCATCCATGACAGCATTGTGCAAGTAGATCGGCCTGTATTGGCAGGGGAGATGTGTTTGTGTGTTGGGTTTCTAATCAAATATTTAGAAGCTGTCAGATATGAAGTATCCTCTCCTTTAGCCCTTCTAGCACTGCGTTCTCCCGGCAATGCCAGGCCTGACACACTATTAGAATGCCTGTCTGCCTCATTCAATGAATGGGCCATACTCCAGAGGACACCAAGGCTCAGATAAGGCTTAAATCATGAGAGAGGCCCGTGTAGAGTCGAAGACAGCAAGGGACCTCGCTCACTTTTTCACACTATGATGAGCACTAAAACAGAAAGGCTACATTTTCTTCCTTTCTCTCTCTTTCTCAATTTTTTTGTCTCTGTATGAGTCAGCATCCTGGAGTGCCATCGGCCCTTATGGATCCCTTTTGTCACATTTGTGCACATGTCTTGTTCAATTTGGGCTGATGTGCAGAGACTTGTGGAAGTCACATTGATTCGACAGCAGACGGTAAGCACTTGTGACAGGGAGAAGAGGAGGAGAAGGCTACTTGAGAGGAGAAGGCTACTTGATGATGGCTTTGTGCTCAAAAATAAATAAAGAAATTGTAAGACTAGGCTAGATTCAGAAAACCACAGAAAACCACGTGATTAACTCAACAACATTATTTAATAATTTGACAAGCCCTAATTATTACACAAAAACACGCTAAAAACACATGATGAAGATTCATTCCAATGATAACGCCTTGCATGTAAACAAAGTACCACCTCACCATCATTATGTTACATTAAAGTATCATTCATCTCAATAATATGCACTACATTATAGTGACAGACGATGAATGAACAAATCCTGAAACTGTGATCGTTTTGATTGTTTCCCTTATTACTAAAGAGAGATCTAATTGGTGTTTGGTAACAAATGGTGTCACAAGGGGAGTTAACGATGAATAATGATAATGACACTGTTCAAGGATAATGTAGGATTTGTACACAAGATGACAGACAGCAAGGCAGCAAGGCACCTGACAAAAGTCCTTATCAGCTTCCCATGACTCATTTCCATAATAATAAGGTTCCCTAACTCATGTCACTGCTCTGACAGTCACATATGGATGTGTAACTTTGTGTTTGTATCCAAATACAGAAACAGTATATAAGCCCCATGACTATGAATAAACAGGAGAAATAGCCTATTTTCCCTTTGTTTTTCTTCCCCACTTGTATATTTCCTTGCATTCAAAGGACAAAACAACAGCTCATTCCGGATCACACAGCTGCACATACATGGCAAAATGTTTTGCAAATGACATCCTAATGAAAAGCAAACATAACACAGGCATATTTCCACACAACAAGACCCATGTGAATAGTTCGGCTTTCCACTTTGCAGTTTGCCGGGGTTTTGCCAAAGGGAGAGAGAGAGGAGGAAATCAGATACATGGGAAAAAACAAACTGTTTACCTTGTAGAAGAGCATGATGACCTGACGCAACTTGAGTCGGTGGAACACGCAGACGTCATAGAGTGCCGACACGGCCAACACAGTCACCCCTTGCTCTTTCCACAGCATGCTGCAGGCAGCACAACCCAGGCTGCCCAGGAGCCAGGCCCCCAGCCTGCAGGGCCCCGCAGGGCCCCCTCGCAGGGAGCAGTGACGCACGTAGCACAGCAGAGACAGCAGGAAGAAAAGGGCGGCGCCCACGTCGGCACGGCCTACCACACCCGCCACCGCCTCCGTGTGGATGGGATGCGAGGCGAACAATAACCCAGCCAGGAGGCTCCACAGGCCCTCTCCTAGCAGCAAGCGGGCCAGCCAAGTGAAGAGGGCCGTGACGGCCCCATGGAGGCCCACATTGACCAGGTGGTAGCCCCAAGGATCCAGGCCACCCAGGGCATGGTTGAGGCGGAAGGAGAGGGTACACAGGGGCCGGTAGGACTTGTGGCTGCCACTGTGGGTAAGCAGGGTGCCCCAGAAGTCATCGTAGAAGATGTTGATCCACGGAGTCTCTGGTAGCAGATCCTGGTTGGTTTTGATCGCACGGCTGTGGGCAGATGGAAAACAGAGGGGTTAGAAGATGTATGTGCAATGATCCTCATGCTTATAGATAACCTGATCAAGGGCAATGCTACCACAGTACTTGGGACCGGCGTTTCAGTCAACTCAATCAATATGACACAGTATGTCTTCACTGTACTATCACATTCAGTAGAATTGCAAGGGCTAAAAGAAATGTCTAGATTTCTTTCAAACTCAGCAGTGGTCATTTATCATGCCCCGAAGATAGGAGCCTTAGACAGAAATCAAATCACCTTGAAACCTGCTCATGCTTGACAGGGACACAACCCATCACAGAGAAGGCTGATGTGCATGTAAAGATGTGTGATCACCCCTCTGGGTCTGATACATTGCTGTATATAAGTACTGTAGCTTGAAACTTGCGTAAACCTTTGAGAGTGGTATTGTGGCCTTCACCGACATACAGTCTGAGAGTAAGCAGAGAAAGGAGTGCTCACCATGGCTCTTACTGTGTGGACTCAGGGACTGCAGAGGCGCATGCACCACGCCCTTGACCGAAAACAAATAAAGCAACAGAGAGAGAGAGAGAGGGGGAATGCCATGTTGGCATAAAGGAGCGTGGGGAGCCAGGGACCAAAGACGTGTCAATCACAGCTAGCCCTGTGTTTACCAACCGCTGAGTACTGGGTATCTCACACACAGACACGCCACACTGTGTCAAGAGGGAGAGGCAAGGGAGGAAGAATGAATAAATATGTTTGTGGAAGGGATTACAAAGCAGGAGGGACTAGAGAGAGCAAATTAGAGAGCAGTGTTAAGGCCATGCATAATAAGTGTTGAGGGTCCATGGACACCCATGGAGAGACCATTCTGTGCATGTACTGTAGTTACCCCACCACGGGGCAACCCTGGCCTGGGTACTGGGGTTGCGCTTGAATGTTTGACCCTGATGGCCATACATCAGGCCCAAGCTGTGTGAGGTGTGAGGGCTGGAAGATGTGCTATTAGCCCCCTACCGGAGCAGATAATGTCTGCGTCTTTGTTACCTAGCTGTGAGGTGGCTCTGGCACTGACACAAGACCTTGAACCCTGCGTGTCTGGCAAGTAGGCGGGAGACAGGGGGAGGCAGGGGGAGCAGGCGGGGAGGTGATGGCTATGTAATGAGTCTCCTTAGAGAGGAGGAGGTGCATGATAACACAGAATGCCACCGCGTAATTAAAAAGCCTGATGGATGGGACATGACACGTGTGATAACATACCGAGAACGACAGGTTGTAATGAGTCCCTACAGCGGGCACAATTAGCACACGCAATTAGACGTGGAGCGAGGAGAGGGAGAAAACAGGCACACACTGCACGACACACAATAACAGACTGAGACAAACAAGGAATTCAAAGAAATGCGCCAAGGTGGTAGATGAATCAAGGTGAATAATTGATCTATGGATAATGTTTTGGGGAAAACCACTGCCTTTGTGTAGCTCTTAAACCTAGAACTTTTACCCGGCATTGTCCTATATAGCCGCAAATAGCTACCATCTTGCCCTGATTCTCAGGTATGGAGATTGCAACCCACAACAAATAGCTAAATAAACTACCTCTGACAGGGCGAGGACAAATAGCCCTCCTTATGATAGATCTGGGGGGAAATTAATACAACCAACCTGGCCTATATGGAAGCGGAGAGGCAAAGATAATCAGCCGGGTATATTTCTATGTAATAAAAATGCCTGACATGTCAGTGAGCAGATCATTGGGTTTCAGACCTAGTTTCAAAACTATTTGAAATCGTTTCATATACATGAGATGGGATTGATTGAGCTTGCCTGGCACAATCGAACCAATTGAATAGTCACAAAAGTGCCAACCCCACCCATCTGGCTCTACAGACAGGCTAAAGCAAATGCTGAGGGTATTTGATAGATTTCTGCTAATAGTATTTGAACCCAGGCCTGATGGGTTTCTCTGGAACTCCAGGCAGCTCACCACTAGCAGAGTAAGATCTCCTCTCTTTGGTTCATGACTCTGATATACAAGTTGATTTTCTCTAGCCCATTTGTCAAGTGAGATCTTCACTCTAGCACAAGGCGCTCACATCGGAGGCATTATGGTTCAATTACATCATTAATCCATTTGGAAGAAAAGTGTGCCTTTTTTTCATTGCACATTGTAGTGGTGGCAGAAAGGACAGATACATTATATATTGTTGGAAACCTCACCAGCTCTGGCACCAAAATAAAAGACCAGAAACCCATGCCAATCTTTCGAACCCTCAGTCTCTATGCAGCAGCCATGGATGCCTGAATCACAATGCATACAGTGCATTCAGAAAGTATTCAGACCCCTACACTTTTTCCACATTTGTCACGTGACAGCCTTATTCTAAAACTGATGAAAATAGTTTTTTTCATCATCCATCTAAACACAATACCCCATAATGACAAAGCAAAAACAGGTTTTAAGAAATGTCTGTAAATGTATAAAAAATATATATATATATATATATTATTTACATAAGTATTCAGACCCTTTGCTATGAGACTCGAAATTGAGCTCAGGTGCATCCTGTTTCCATTAATCATCCTTGAGATGTTTCTACAACTTGATTGGAGTCCACCTGTGGTAAATTGAATTGATTGGACATGATTTGGAAAGACACACGCCTGTTTATATAAGGTCCCACAGTTGACAGTGCATGTCAGAGCAAAAACCAAGCCATGAGGTCAAAAGGAATTGTCCGTAGAGCACAGAGACAGGATTGTGTCGAGACACAGATCTGGGGAAGGGTACCAAAACATTTCTGCAGCATTGAAGGTCCCCAAGAACACAATGGCCTCCATTCTTAAATGGAAGAAGTTTGGAACCACCAAGACTCTTCCTAGAGCTGGCCGCCCGGCCAAACTGAGCAATCGGGGGAGAAGGGTCTTGGTCAGGGAGATGAACAAGAACCAAATGGTTACTCTGACAGAACTCCAGAGTTTCTCTGTGGAGATGTGAGAACCTTCTAGAAGGAGAACCATCTCTGCGGTACTCCACCAATCAGGCCTTTATAGTAGAGAGGCCAGACGGAATCCACTCCTCAGTAAAAGGCACAAGACAGCCACTTGGAGTTTGCCAGAAGGCACCTAAAGGAGTCTCAGACCATGAGAAACAAGATTCTCTGGTCTGATGAATCCAAGATTAAACTATTTGGACTGAATGGCAAGCATCACGTCTGGAGGAAACCAGGCACCGCTCATCACCTGGCCAATACTATCCCTACGGTGAAGCATGGTGGTGTCAGCTGTGGGGATGTTTTTCAGCGGCAGAGACTGGGAGACTAGTCAGGATCGAGAGAAAGGTGAACAGAGCAAAGTACAGGGAGATCCTTGATGAAAACCTGCTCCAGAGCGCTCAGGACCTCAGACTGAGGTGAAGGTTCACCTTCCAAAAGGACAACAGCACAAAGCCAAGACAACGCAGGAGTGACTTCGGGACAAGTCTCTGAATGTCCTTGAGTGGGACAGCCAGAGCCCGGACTTGAACCCGAACTAACATCTCTGGAGAGGCCTGGAAATAGCTGTCCAGTGACGCTCCCCATCCAACCTGACAGAGCTTGAGAGGATCTTCAGAGAAGAATGGGAGAAACTCCCCAAAGCTTGTAGCGTCATACCCAAGAAGACTCAAGGCTGTAATCGCTGCCAAAGGTGCCTCAATAAAGTACTGAGTAAATGGTCTGAATACGTATGTAAATATAATAGTTGTTATTTTTTTAATAAATTTGCAAAATTAATAAAAAACAGTTTTTGCTTTGTCATTACGGGGTAACGTGTGTGGATTTAGTTTGGATTTAGAGTTAGATTTTTTTCATTTTGAATAAGGCTGTAAAGTAACAAAAAATTGAAAAAGTTAAGGGGTCTGAATACTTTCGAATGCACTGTATGTTCAGCACTCCGATTGTCAGCTTCTTGAATGTCATGTCAGAGAAGCAGGCGAGCACCTACACCACTGCAGTTGACAGGCACTCTCAGGGGGAGAGGATGGAAGACTGTGGAAAGAGAGAGAGGGGAATAAGAGAAGGGGTCGTATAACCCACATCACCTTACCCACCACTGTTCCACGTGGATGTCTACAGAGGAATTAAGACATTTGTATGATGACGAGTCTAATCATAGCCAGTCTAATCAAGCTTTTATTAATTATTCCTGTTCAGCATGGCTGCGTAGGTCCTGATCACCGCAGCACATCCAGCCCCATTCAGCTCTGGCTAAAGAGACTGCCGGTCCTCCCTGGCAGAGTGGAAGATTGGGTTTATGTGGCTGGGCCCGTCTTTCTGGGAAGCTGGTGGCAGCAGGACCTCTCTGTGCACTGCAAATCTTTTCCAGCCGTGAGTGCATTCCTTCGCCGCCCGCACACTTTCTGCGCCTGCCTGGCGACTCCCAGAGGACCGGCGGGATCATGTGACCGCTAACAAGCGAAACCCAAAAAAGCATCACCTCCCACTTCCTCACACCCCACCCAGGCTTCCACCCTGTCCCAACCGAGTTATGTCTGCGCAGAGAGTATTGTGTGACTCAATAGGTCAGATATTTTTTTCCTCATCACTCTGGCTTGCCAAAGTTTTTGCACAGAGTCTGGTGCATTTTTTATGTACTAAGTATTTCAAAGTCCACTTTTAACAGGAGGGTTCATCCAAAGCTCAAGAAAAGATAGGCCTACAGAGCAGGCTAGTCAGAAAAACATATAAACGACGCAAGCTCATAGAAGAAACATGACCAACTTTATGTAGGCCTAGTATGTAGATAACTAAATCCTCCAGGCAATATGGTACTCATAGTGATTGTTGTGATGGATCTAGACAAAACTCAAATGCAGCAGTGTTGATAGCAGCTTATGACCAGATAGCAGCTTGAGACCAGAGTAGTGCATGACTTCATCAAAACAAAGGCGTGTGATTCACCCAGAAAGGAAAATAAACCCAGTAAAGTGTCTGGTGCTTATATCAAAGCCGCGATTAAGAGCCAATTCATGCTTGATCCGAAAGTAAGGTCGGAGGCGCCGTATTGATGTTGTGACGCAACTGCGGAGCCTCTGGAGGTCAAATTGAG
This sequence comes from Brachymystax lenok tsinlingensis, assembly GCA_030435695.1. Lineage (NCBI taxonomy): Eukaryota > Metazoa > Chordata > Actinopteri > Salmoniformes > Salmonidae > Brachymystax > Brachymystax lenok. The sequence goes on along the minus strand of CM059793.1, from coordinate 40,335,580 downwards.
CTCCATAGTGCTTCGCCATGCGCCTCTCAAATGTTGTAAAAATGCAGAGGGCTCCATATAGCTCCGCATTGACATGATTGGTTGATGGTACTGTAGGTGAGGGCAGGAGGTCCTGTATAAACACTAACTTCCTTGACAACTTACTTCGCAACAGCTCTGTGCTGCTCTGCAAAGTTCAAGAAGTATGAATGCCCTGACATCTGCAGAGTACATATCACCGTAAATGTTGCAAGGCCAATGCAGACTTCGGATTGACCATGCAGCGCCTTTAACTCCCCTCACAAGATCCAAATCTTCTCAATGAAGAGGATCACTTTCCCTTCAAAAAGGCTCAACATTAAAGAGATAGCAACAGAAAACATGGATACCTTTTTGCAAAGAAGTCTCAAAATTACGGAGGTTGATCAGTGCTAGTTTGAAAACGCAAAGGTTAACAGCTCAATTGAAATGATAAATGTATTTACATTTTAATATCAATGCATATGATTCGTGCCACAATAAAATTGCAATGTATGGACAAAAAAAATATTTTCAATGTACCGATTCCATGGCACATGGTTTATGAACTGATACGAAAAATTTCAATTTAAATTATTATACAAAATTCCTGCATCCAATAGAATGTTAAATATATGGGGGATACAACCTTCCCAGCTCGGCAGATTTTGCTGCGAAGAGACAGTCATTAGATAATTTACTTTGGTGGTGTCCATACGTAGCTTGTTTTTGGTCACAGGTCCAGGAATGGATGAAGAATTGCAACAGTTACATGTAGCTAACACTGCAGATAGCACTACTATAAGTCATAGTCAATCAATCTATAATATAATAACACTTTTAGCAAAATGTATCTTTAATTTACAATCTGTAAAAATAAAGGTTCCGAATTTATGTGAAACATCACAGTTGAAAAATATAGAAATCTAATATGGATGGTGTTAATCGATAGATGGGAGGGGTTGAATGGTCGGAATAAAAACAACAATATAACTATTGTAAAATACACTGTGTCTGTAAAATGTATATAGTATGTATAAGCTGGAAGTAGAAGCCTAAGTGTTGTTGTTCATTAGTTTACTCCAATTAGGGGAGGGGTGGCAGGGTTAGTGGAATATAATAAAGTAAAATACACTTTAAAAATATATGTATATACAGTATATCACAAAGGTGAGTACACCCCTCACATTCTTGTAAATATTTGAGTATATCTTTTCATGTGACAACACTGAAGAAATGACACTTTGCTACAATGTAAAGTAGTGAGTGTACAGCTTGTATAACAGTGTAAATTTGCTGTCCCCTCAAAATAACTCAACACACAGCCATTAATGTCTAAACCGCTGGCAACAAAAGTGAGTACACCCCTAAGTGACAATGTCCAAATTGGGCCCAATTAGCCATTTTCCCTTCCCGGTGTCATGTGACTTGTTAGTGTTACAAGGTCTCAGGTGTGAATGGGGAGCAGGTGTGTTAAATGTGGTGTCATCGCTGTCACACTTCCTCATACTGACTGGTCACTGGAAGTTTAACATGGCACCTCATGGCAAAGAACTCTCTGAGGATCTGAAAAAAAGAACTGTTGCTCTACATAAAGATGGCCTGGGCTATAAGAAGATTGCCAAGACCCTGAAACTGAGCTGCAGCACGGTGGCCAAGACCATACAGCGGTTTAACTGGACAGGTTCCACTCAGAACAGGCCTCGCCATGGTCGACCAAAGAAGTTGAGTGCACGTGCTCAGCGTCATATCCAGAGGTTGTCTTTGGGAAATAGACGTATGAGTGCTGCCAGCATTGCTGCAGAGGTTGAAGGGGTGGGGGGTCAGCCTGTCAGTGCTCAGACCATACGCCGTACACTGCATCAAATTGGTTTTGCATGGCTGTCGTCCCAGAAGGAAGCCTCTTCTAAAGATGATGCACAAGAAAGCCCGCAAACAGTTTGCTGAAGACAAGCAGACTAAGGACATGGATTACTGGAACCATGTCCTGTGGTCTGATGACCAAGATAAACTTATTTGGTTCAGATGGTGTCAAGCGTGTGTGGCGGCAACCAGGTGAGGAGTACAAAGACAAGTGTGTCTTGCCTACAGTCAATCATGGTGGTGGGAGTGTCATGGTCTGGGGCTGCATGAGTGCTGCCGGCACTGGGGAGCTACAGTTCGTTGAGGGAACCATGAATGCCAACATGTACTGTGACATACTGAAGCAGAGCATGATCCCCTCCCTTCGCAGACTGGGCCGCAGGGCAGTATTCCAACATGATAACGACTCCCAAACACACCTCCAAGACGACCACTGCCTTGCTAAAGAAGCTGAGGGTAGAGGTGATGGACTGGCCAAGCATGTCTCCAGACCTAAACCCTATTGAGCATCTGTGGGGCATCCTCAAACGGAAGCTAGAGGAGTGCAAGGTCTCTAACATCCACCAGCTCCGTAATGTTGTCATGGAGGAGTGGAAGAGGACTCCAGTGGCAACCTGTGAAGCTCTGGTGAACTCCATGCCCAAGAGGGTTAAGGCAGTCCTGGAAAATGATGGTGGCCACACAAAATATTGACACTTTGGGCCAAATTTGGACATTTTCACTTAGGGGTGTACTCACTTTTGTTGCCAGCGGTTTAGACATTAATGGCTGTGTGTTGAGTTATTTTGAGGGGGACAGCAAATTTACACTGTTACACAAGCTATACACTCACTACTTTACATTGTAGCAAAGTGTCATTTCTTCAGTGTTGTCACATGAAAAGATATACTCAAATATTTACAAGAATGTGAGGGGTGTACTCACTTTTGTGATATACTGTATATATACATATTCAGACCCTTTGACTTTTTCCAAATTTTGTAACGTTACAGCCTTATTCGAAAATTGATTGAATTGTTTTTTTTTTCTCATAAATCTTCACACAATACCCCATAATGACGAAGCAAAAGCAGGTTTCTAGAAATTTTTGAAAATGTATAAAAAAATAAAACATGAAATATCACATTTACATAAGAATTCAGACCCTTTACTCAGTACTTTGTTGAAGCACATTTGGCAGTGATTACAGCCTCGAGTCTTGTTGGGTATGACGCAACAAGCTTGGCACGCCTGCATTCTTCTCTGTAGGTCCTCTCAAGCTCTGTCAGGTTGGATAGGGAGCATTGCTGCACAGATATTTTCAGGTCTCTCTAGAGATGTTCGATCGGGTTCAAGTCTGGGCTCTGGCTGGACCACTCAAGGACATTCAGAGACATGACCCGAAGCCACTCCTGTGTTGTCTTGGCTGTGTACTTAGGGTCATTGTCCTGTTGGAAGGAGAACCTTTCACCCCAGTCTGAAGTTCTGGGCGCTCTGGAGCAGGTTTTCATCGTGGATTTCTCTCTGTACTTTTCTCTGTTCATCTTTCCCTTGATCCTGATAAGTCTCCCAGTCCCTGCCGCTAAATAACATCCCCAAAGCATGATGCTGCCACCACCATGCTTCACTGTAGGGATGGTGCCAGGCTTCCTCCAGACGTGATGCTTGCCATTTAGGCCAAAGAACGACAATCTTGGTTTCATCAGACCAGATCATCTTGTTTCTCATGGTCTGAGAGTCCTTAAGGTGCCTTTTGGCAAATTCCTAGCATCTGTCATGTTCCTTTTACTGAGGAGTTACCAAAAAAGTGTTAAATAAATCAAAATATATAGTAGCCACCCTGTGCCTTGACGACAGCTTTGCACACTCTTGGCATTCTCTGAACATGCTTCATGGAAGCCATTTCAGTTAACAGGTGTGCCTTGTTAAAAGTTAATTTGTGGAATTTCTTTCCTTCTTAATGCATTTGAGCCAATCAGTTGTGAAGTGACAAGGTAGGGGTGTTATACAGAAGATAGTCCTATTTGGTAAAAGCCCAAGTCCATATTACGGCAAGAACTGCTCAAATAAGGAAGGCAGTTCACCACTGATTCAATCCAAACCCCTCATTGTTGAATTTGCGATTTTCAACTTGTTGTGTAATGTTTATGTCCAATGGCAGATGAGCACCGATATGTTTTATCTGTAAATTATCTTCATATGACAAGGATTGAAAAGGGTTTGTCACTAGATTGCCGACTTGCTTCATTTATATATTTTTTCACCTTTATTTAACCAGGTAGGCCAGTTGAGAACAAGTTCTTATTTAAAACTGCAACCTGGCCAAGATAGAGCAAAGCAGTGCGACACAAATAACACAGAGTTACACATGGGATAAACAAACGTACAGTCAATAACACAATAGAAAAGTCTATATACAGTGTGTGCAAATGTAGTAAGATTAGGGAGGTAAGGCAATAAGTAGGTCATAGTGGCAAAATAACTACAATTTAGCAATTAAACACTGAAGTGATAGATGTGCAGAAGATTAATGTGCAAGTAGAGATACTGGGGAGCAAAGGAGAAGAAAACAAATAAAAATACAATATGGGGATGAGGTAGTTGGGTGGGCTATTTACAGATGGGCTGTGTACAGGTGCAATGATCGGAAAGCTGATACTTAAAGTTAGTGAGGGAGATATAAGTCTCCAGCTTCAGTGATTTTTGCAATGCGTTCCAGTCATTGGCAGCAGAGAACTGGAAGGAAAGGAGGCTGAAGGAGGTGTTGGCTTTGGGGATGACCGGTGAAATATACCTGCTGGAGCAAGTGCTACGGGTGCTGCTATGGTGACCAGTGAGCTGAGCTAAGGCGGGGCTTTACCTAGCAAAGATGACCTGGAGCCAGTGGGTTTGGCGACGAATATGAAGCGAGGGCCAGTCAACGAGAGCATACAGGTTGCAGTGGTGGGTAGTTTATGGGGCTTTAGTGACAAAACGGATGGCACTGTGATAGACTACATCCAATTTGCTGAGTAGAGTGTTGGAGGCTATTTTGTAAATTACATCGCCGAAGTCAAGGATCGATAGGATAGTCAGTTTTACGAGGGTATGTTTGGCAGCATGAGTGAAGGATGCTTTGTTGCAAAATAGGAAGCCGATTCTAGATTTAATTTTGGATTGGAGATGCTTAATGTGAGTCTGGAAGGAGAGTTTACAGTCTAACCTGACACCTAGGTATTTGTAGTTGTCCACATTATCTAAGTCAGAAGCGTCCAGAGTAGTGATGCTAGATGGGCGGGCGGGTGCGGGCAGCTATTGGTTGAAGAGCATGCATTTATTTTTACTTGCATTTAAGAGCAGTTGGAGGCCATGGAAAGAGTGTTGTATGGCATTGAAGCTCGGCTGGAGGTTTGTTAACACAATGTCCAAAGAAGGGCCAGAAGTATACAGAATGGTGTCGTCTGCATAGAGGTGGATCAGAGAATCACCAGCAGCAAGAGCGACATCATTGATGTATACAGAGAAAAGTGTCGGCCCGAGAATTTAACCATGTGGCACCCCCATAGAGACTGCCAGAGGTTCGGACAACAGGCCCTCCGATTTGACACACTGAACTCTGTCTGAGAAGTAGTTGGTGAACCAGGCAAGGCAGTCATTTGAGAAACCAAGGCTGTTGAGTCTGCCCTCTAAGAATGCGGTGACTGACATAGTCGAAAGCCAAGTCGATGAATACGGCTGCACAGTATTGTCTTTTATCGATGGCGGTTATGATATCGTTTCTGATCTTGAGCGTGGCTGAGGTGCACTCATGACCAGCTCGGAAACCAGATTGCATAGCGGAGAAGGTACGGTGGGATTCGAAATGGTCAGTGATCTGTTTGTTAACTTGGCTTTTGAAGACTTTAGAAAGGTAGGGTAGGATAGATATAGGTCTGTAACAGTTTGGGTCTAGAGTGTCTCCCCCTTTGAAGAGGTGGATGACCGCGGCAGCTTTCCAATCTTTACGGATCTCAGACAATAAGAAAGAGAGGTTGAACAGGATAGTAATAGGGGTTGCAACAATTGCGGCGGATAATTTTAGAAAGAGAGGGTCCAGCCCAGCTGATTTGTAGGGGTCCAGATTTTGCAGCTTTTTCAGAACATCAGTTATCTTGATTTGATTGAAGGAGAAATGGGGGTGGCTTGGGCAAGTTGCTGTGGGGGGTGCAGAGCTGTTGACCGGGGTAGTGGTACCCAGGTGGAAAGCATGGCCAGCCGTATTTTCAAAACATCAGTCCAATCAAAGCTACTGTAGATATAATGTGATTTGAAGTCATTTGAACTGTGGCCAATGACCTTGAGTCTTCTTGGATGGACACTTCTAATGTAAATCTATGGCAGCACCCAAGGGGATTTAGCTTTCTAGCTCTCCCTGTAGATTTTGAGGTGACGTAGTGTCCCCATGAGTGACAGAACACTGAGCCATTCACGGCCCAACTAGAGAACATTACCAACCCCTACGCTCTGTATTTTCCGCTGGCTGCCCCACCACCACAGAAAGCACTAAGCTAGTCTGAAACACCTGCATTTTGGAGCTGCCTTACTCAAGAAAGCAAAAAAGAGACCATATTTGTACGCAGCTTTATTAACTCAATGATTTTTGTTTACATTGTTTGCAAACTGATATGTGACACGTATTAATGCCAAAATAACATGTATTTTTTTTCTAAACAGGTGGGGCTCTTCCCCACCTGCCCTGAATGATGGGTCGCCACTGGTGAGGTTTTTTGTTTTAAAGTAGATTTGTTTAAGTCTACCAAGACTATGAGTACAGGTACCTTCCAAAGACTGCAGAAGAAACTGGCAGATTAATGACTATGCTAATTCTGTCAGTGTGTTTCCTTCCTTCCGCCAATAAATTACAGCTGAGAAGTATGAATGGAGAGTTTCACATCAAAACTGCTGCACTCACACATCCTCTTTGACAGGAATATGTAAGATTTAAAGAACATAAAGTTGACTAGCAAACATTTTGAAAAACGTTTAAACAGTCTACTTACTTTTATCATACAGTATGCTATCAGAGAGAATTTTAGAGAGGGAGAGCAATGACTGTAACAAGTGGTCTTCTCAGAACAATACACAATCATTTCCACTTTTTGCCAGCATGTAAAACAAGAGAAAACTGCACTGGCAGTTGGGAAAAGTGATGTAGTCTCTGCCAAGTATGTGTCATCACCCTGCTTTAATATCTGAAAGAAGCACAGCCGTATTTTGCGAATGCCTACTGAGGCCTTTGTGTTCTCCTCTCAGGTTTTCCACCAGCTCCTTTGTGTAATGTTTCTTTCCATGGGCATGCTAACAGGTCAACAATAAAACAGTATAAAACCTTAATGCCACTCTCATGGTGCCAATTTGAATGATTTTTCAAGGTTGGCAATCTTACTCTCTTTCATTTTGTGCTCAAGTGCTTTTGAGGACTGCTTCTGTGTGTAAAATCATGACAATACATGCTGTATCTTTTAAGGAAGTGTATCATGAACAGTTGTATCTTTATTATATAAGAACACCACAGAACATGAGTACTACTGTAAAAGTCATCTTTATGATTGACTTTTAGTGTCACTCATGGAAGAAAGGGTGTCTTATCAATTGTAGTCTGTATTCTTTCGAATTTCAACAGTACTCAAAACCAAATTTTTTTTAATTTGAATACATGAATTATTAATATAAGAGATTAAAATAAAAAGCTCAAAGTCAGTCACAGAAGTAATTTGCCTAAAGAGAGAAAAAAACATAGTCCTTTGTGTCATCGTTACAAATCACGTATTTGAGAAACACACTATTAATGGGACATTTCTGGATAAGAATATGCCAAACGTACAAAAACATGATCAAGTCTCTTTGTCAACAGACACCTTTATCACAAACAATGGTTCCTGAGTTATCACTACAATTCATTTCTGCACCACCCAGCTAAACATAAATGTTTTATTATTATTTTATTCTATATGACCTGCTGGCAGCCGATTACAATACATGTCAGCCATTTTGCTAATTGAGTTTAGTAGGCCTATAAGTAGCCTGGTCTCAGATCTGTGCTGTCAGTTTGTGTAGTCTTGACAATGGCGTGACAATGCATAGGAGTTGGCAAGACTGGGACCACAAGAGATCTGGGACCACAAGCTATACAGTCAGCGGAGGAGAGAGTTTAGTGACTCGCCAGTCAGTCAGTCAGTCAGCCAGGACAGAGAAGGTAATTGTGAATTGTTTCAGGAAACTAGGCGTATGTCGCACATCACTACTTCGCATTTGAATGTAAACTTTGGCAGAAATGCCTTCTGGAACATGTGAACTTTCATGTGCCATAATAACAAACTTGCACGCCATCTGTAAATACCAATACAATTGTTAAATTACGAGCCTAGGTGGTTTAGCCACGGAAAAAGTAAGGAACCTTCCCATGATTGGCTGAGATAATGGATGGGCTGGACATGCAGAGATGAGTTCAGATTGGTCTGCCATGTAGCACGCTTCTGTCTATAACATGAGCTGTCAGTATGCCTCACTTCGAGACAAGCAACACTGAAGTTTGCATAAGAGCACCAGCAGTTCCAGACGACTGTGTGATCATGCTCCACATAGCTGATGTGAGCAAGACCTTTAACCTTTTTACACATGAGTTCCAAATGTCTCTAACGGTCACCCCAGCGTGAGTTGTTTTATGCACGTGATGTCAGAAAGCACTCACTGTTCCAAAATGTGATTATTACGCAACAGGACAGTTAACACACACTGCCTGCTAAAAATCTATAGGTTATGTTTCAACTATGTTTCAACTTGTCAATTTCTAATTATTTTCTAATAAGTTTTATTTTCTAACAACAGTTTGAATTAAGGTGTGTTCCACCTCCTCATTAATTCACATAGAAGTAGCCCATTTCAGAGTTGAGGACAAATTATGTTTGAGGCTTTACTGAGCTGGATAAACTTCTCTCTTCGAGGTGAGCGCACCGCACTTCACTCATGTTTGCGCAGATCAAGTATGCATATATTTGCACAATGTTCCGCAAGAATTGGAACATTTTCTTGCTGGCGCTCACTTTGCTTTCCTTCTTGTTTTCCTTACAAGTAATAACTTTGGACAGTAAGTTCCTTATTTTCTGTATGTCGTGATGTCGTTTCTACTGTAGGTGCATACAGTATGTATGTATGTATGTATGTATGTATGTATGTATGTATGGAGCTTAATGTATTTACAGTTATATTCACGTTTTCAATTAATGGTAAAAAATCATGCATTCCGATTATTGCATATATTGTAATGGACAACTATGATGTAAAATACTTTTTTGAAGGTTGTACTGATTATAATGAGCTAAGCTATTTGCCAGCTATGTGTGGCGCCATGTTTGTTGACATTATACAATTTTCAACCTCTCCCTAAACGAGTCTGTAATCCCTACATGTTTCAAGCAGACCACCATAGTCCCTGTGCCCAAGAAAGTGAACATAGCACTCACGTCGGTAGCCATGAAGTTCTTTGAAAGGCTGGTCATGCCTCACATAAACACCATCCTCCCGGAAACCCTAGACCCACTCCAATTCGCTTACAGCCCCAACAGATCCACAAATGACGCAATCTCAATCGCACTCCACACTGCCCTTTCCCACCTGGACAAAAGGAACACCTATGTGAGAATGCTGTTCATTGACTACAGCTCAGCGTTCAGCACCTTAGTTCCCACAAAGGTCATCACTAAGCTAAGAACCCTGGGACTAAACACCTCCCTCTGCAACTGTATCCTGGACTTCCTGACGGGCCGCCCAGGTGGTTAACTTCTTAGCGATCAGCGCACCAAGTGACCGGTTTTGGAGAGCCTGGCGTGCCCAAAGTAAAATGCCTCCCATTCAGGCCCAGAAAATAGGATATGCACATATTGGTACCATTGGATAGGAAACACTCTGAATTTTCTAAAAGTGTTAACCATTTGTCTGTGAGTAAAACAGAACGGATATGGCAGGTGAAACCCCCGAGGAATTTCTGTCCTGGAAAAAGTGGTTTTGACAGAGTGCCTCATTTGGAAACTCTCCCTTATGAAAATGCCCATATAAGGGCATATGAATGCAGTACCGATCGCTTCCTCTGGATGTCAACAGTCTCGAGACAGTGTTCAGTTTTGTTTTGGATGCTTTAGAGCAGAGAATAAGAGGAAAACAGGAAGTGTCCCCTTGAATGTCAACAGAATGGAACGCGCGCTCCCGAGAAGGCACGTTCTGTGTTTTTTTCCGTCCTTATAGCTCAGTTTATATTCCGGTTGAATTATTATAGTAAATATACGTAAAAGTGTTCCTAAGGATACATTTAAAACTATGTTTGATTGTTCTTGGACAAGTTTATAGGTATAAGTTGAACGAGTTCTATTCACGTTTCAATGGAGGAGTGGAGGCTGTAGTTTCTGATTATAACGCGCGGCGAACCAAATGGAGATTTATGGATAAAATACATTACTTTTTCTAACAAAAGAACCATGGATTGTCTTCGTTGGACACTTAGGAAGACCTCAGCAGAAGTTCTTCAACAGGTAATGGATTTGTTTTCGCTGTGAAATGTGTTATGTGTGAACCGTGAAGGCTAATGAATTCATGGTAATGGAAAAAATATGTGAGGTGCTACCCTCATACAATCAAATGTGCTTCTTTCGCCGTAAAGCCTTTTTGAAATCTGACAACGCTGTGATATTGCCAAGAAACAGAGCTTTTGATGAGTGGTAGGCCTGATCACCGACAACGATGAGACAGCCTATAGGGGGGAGGTCAGAGACCTGGCAGTGTGGTGCCAGGACAACAACCTCTCCCTCAACGTGATCAAGGCAAAGGAGATGATTGTGGACTACAGGAAAAGGAGGGACCGAACATGCCCCCATTCACATCGTCGGGGCTGTAGTGGAGCAGGTCGAGAGTTCCAAGTTCCTTGGTGTCCACATCACCAACAAACTATCATGGTCCAAACACACCAAGACAGTCGTGAAGAGGGCATGACAACAGCTTTTCCCTCTCAGGAGACTGAAAATATTTGACATGGGTCCTCAGATCCTCAAAATGTTCTACAGCTGCACCATGGAGATCATCCTGACCGGTTGCATCACCGCCTGGTATGGCAACTGCTCGGCATCTGACCGTAAGGCGCTACAGAGGCCAGTGCGTACATCACTGGGGCCAAGCTTCCTGCCATCCAGGACCTATATACTAGGCGGTGTCAGAGGAAGGCCCAAAAAATTGTCAAAGACTCCAGTCACCCAAGTCATAGACGGTACTCTCTACTACAGCACGGCAAGCGGTACCAGAGCTTCAAGTCTAGGTTCAAAAGGCTCCTTAACTTCTCAGGGATCACTGGGGCGCTAGCGGGCTCCTCCCGACACTACCAGGTAAAATGTAAGGCGCCAAATTCAAAATCCAAAAGTTGAATTATTAAACATCCACCAATATACAAGTGTTCCATACTCATCAAAAGCTCTGTTTCTTGGCAATATCACAGCGTTGTCAGATTTCAAAAAGGCTTTACAGCGAAAGCAGCACATTTGATTGTTTGAGAGTAGCACCTCACATATTTTTCCCATAGCCATGTATCGATTAGCCATCATGGCACACACATAACACATTTCACAGCAAAAACAAATCAATTACCTGTTGAAGAACTTCTGCTGAGGTCATCCTAAGTGTCCAACAAAGACAATCCACGGTTCTTTTGAAAAAGTAATGTATTTTATCCATAAATCCTCCATTTGGTTCGCACGTTATAATCAGAAACGACAGCTTCCACTACTCCATTAAAACGTGACGCGAACTCGTTCAACTTATACCTATAAACTTGTCCAAGAACAATCAAACATAGTTTTAAATGTATCCTTAGGAACACTTTTACGTATATTTACTATAATAAATCAACCGGAATATAAACTGATCGATAACGACGGTAAAAAACACACTGCGCGCTTTGTCGGGAGCGCGCGCTGGGTACTGTTTACATGACAGAGTGACTTCCTTGTTTGCTCTTCTTCTCTGGTCTTATTCATCCAAAATGAAAAAAATACACTGTCTCGAGACTGTTGACATCTAAAGGAAGCGATGGGTACTGCATTCATATACCCTTATATGGTCATTTTCATGAGGGAGGGGTGCCCAAATGAGCAATGTGTCAAAATCACTTTTTCCAGGACAGAAATTCCTCGGGGTTTCGCCTGCTATATGCGTTCTGTTTTACTCACAGAGAAATGGTTAACAGTTTTGGAAAATTCAGAGTGTTTCCTATCCAATGGTACCAAATATCTGCATATCCTATTTTCTGGGCCTGAATGGGAGGCATTTTACTTTGGGCACGCCAGGCTCTCCAAAACCGACCCCTCAGCTGCCACTCCCTAACAAGTTAACAGCTTCTACCTCCAAGCCTTAAGACTGCTGAACAATTAATCAAATAGCCACCCGGACTATTGACATTGACACCCCCCTCTTTGATTTTACACTACTGCTACTTGCTGCTTATTATCTATGCATTAGTCACTTTACCCATACCTACATGTACAAATTACCTTGACTAACCTGTACCCCCGCACATTGACTCAGTACCGGTACCCCCTTTATATAGCCTCGGTATTGTCATTTTATTGTGTTACTTTTTATTTTATTTTTTACTTTAGTTTATTCAGTAAATATTTTCTTAACTCTATTTCTTGAACTGCATTGTTGGTTAAGGGCTTGTAAGGTCTACACCTTTTGTATTTGGCACTTGTGACAAATACAATTTGATTTGATGTGTAGGTAATCCTTTCTAACATTGCTTTTTTGAAAGATATCACGTAGTAGTGAAAGGTATAACTGCAAAAGAGTTGCTCGTGGAATGCCCGGTTGAATTAGAGTATGATAGCTAAAGAAGTGGAAAGAAATCAGTTTGATTGCAAATATGCGGAGAGACTCAAAAAGAGAACACACAGAAGGCTGTTGTATAATAACACCTCTCTCTGTATTACATATTCAAACTAAGGGCAACCATGGCATCCGTGACAGAGAGAGAGAAGTGTCCATCCATGTATACAGGTAAGATAGTCTTGCTAGCTACATTTTCAGATATTATACATTTGAAATTATTATAATATGTATTTAAAAATATATATATATATTTTACTTTTTCTCCATAATTTCGATCTTGTCTCATCACTGCAACTCCCCAACAGGCTCTGGAGGCGAAGGTCAAGTCATGTGTCCTCTGAAGCTAGCTACATGTCTAAACGAACGACTCCACTATGTATGTAACCATTGCACTTCATCTTCTGTATCCTGTGCATGTGACAAATAAACATTGGTTTTATTTGATATAGTATGTGTTTACCAGAGACGGTAATGTGAAGAACATAACATGCACCAAAGTCAAATTAGTATATATAACGTTAGGCCAACGAGACAGTGTCTGAGTAAGCAATTTTCTGTAATTGGCTCGCCATTAACTTGTAAATAATGATCTTGTTGTGAGTTTAATTTCCTGTAATAATGAAGACAAATGAGATAAAGGGAAGATGTTGTCAGCTATATGACATGGTCATTATTTGAACTGGCTAGCAAGTTAACTTAACATTATCTAGCTAGCTAACAAGCTAGAAACAAAAAAAAACATTGTTAAGAAAGTAGTTTTTAGTTGCCTGGTTTGCTATATTGACATTTACTAAATTCATTTTTAAAGGGGTGGGTTTATTGGTGTTAAAATACTCTTGTTATGCTATTTTGGGAAGCCTGTTGCTTTGGTGTTTATACTTTTTCATAACGACAATGACAAGTTTGATGTCAGACGTCATTAGAATGTTCATGATGTCACTGCGACAACTGTCGATAGACGTAGTATAAACCAGACTTTAGTCTTGAAATATTTGGTTGTTTTGTACATGGCTTCACATATGAATCCTTAAAGAGATGGGTGGTGCTAAAGCTTAAGAGGATGTGAACGATGCTGAATAGGTGTAGACAAAGAAGAACTCTCCAGTAGATTTACCAAAACATTCAAGAGCCATTTTCTCAAAAGTGAGATTAAAAGTTTATCAACTTTCAAAGCATAATTACTTTCCCATTGTTCCTCAACTGTAGTGTATGATATACCATTTTCTAGCTATGTCTCTACTTTTATCCAATGTAAAAAATATATATATATCTAATGTTGCTACATAAGACTGAATTGGGACGGTCAGTCACAATTGTGGTGTAGCTCATTGTAGCCAGTACACAAACACTGTGTCCACTGAAAATCCCCATTTGTCAGGGAAGAATAGTTCCTCCACTCTGTTTGACATGTATGATTAGTGAGATTATAATAGAGGCCTCAGACAATTTTAGCCTTGAGGAACGTGAGTGTTATACAAGATTGGATCACTTGTTTAAATGCATCTGTTGTTTGTTAAGTCATAGGTGGAAATAGTCTAACTAGCTAACCTATTTGATTGCTATGCACATGAAAACCTACTTGCATTTGACATAAATTACTAAAATACAGGCAAAATAAGAAAGAAAGACAGATTTTGTATACAATATCTTCCCCCCAAAAAACACTTCACATCTGACTGGCATTTCCTTGTTGGTTCGAGAGCAGAATGATTGACACAAGCCCAGGCACTTTCCCATTTATAGATTTAAGTTTCCTACGAACTACACAAATTAAGTGTTGGGTGTTACACGTCTCTCCTTCGACAAGGATAAATTACTCCTGTGCAATCCCACATCAAAGTTGTTAATGGAGGAGTAGATACTGGGGGTTTAAGATGCAGTCAAAGTCAATAAGAGTAGTGCTCAACCTCCTCTAGGGGTTTGCTTTTATATAAAAATGTATATGCTCATAGTACCCTCATTATCATAGTACCCTCATTATTTAGTACATTGTCTTTTATTTGCATAAATGACTCCCTATGAGGGACAATAAAGTTGTATCGGATTGAATATAATAGAATTCCATAGTCTGAGGTCAAGAAAACTGAAGGCTGAACAATTATAATAAGAAACCCCCAAAACTATTTTAGCATATTAGCATTTTCTAACACAGCAAAACGAGCCCATCCCTGCGAGGGGTTATTTGCAATGCTCCGTCAGTACAAACGCACAGGCTCACTCCATTTCATGCCACAGTAGATAAGCAAACAGTGGGACACTGTGACAGACTGTGGAACGGAGCTGGGCAGTGATGAAGTACTGTTTTAGCTCAATGGACGACACCGCCTGCTCCCTAGCATCCTGATCAGTCCTTTGTACTACACTGGGATGGTCCTATTGGGGTGTGCTCTGCATACTGATCACCATGGAGAAATGAGTGCTGGGCAGCCCTGGTTAGGCAGCTATGCATGGGGGAAGGTTGCTTTGGGCGAGGTGTATGTTGCATCATTAGCGGTATTGTAACAGACCAGACCAGAGGAGAGCAGAGCCACAGCAGGGCTGTGATTGATAGGGCTGTCGGAGTGCCCCTCCCCCTCAGACGGAACCATGTCTGGCTGCACTGCCCAGGGTTGGACAGACTAATAAAGGCAATTTTCCGCACTCAGCACTGTTTAGTCAAACAGGAGCCACGGATGGAGGTAAATGCTCTGCAAGCAATTCAACTTCTTACAGATGGAAATATTGCCTTTCATAACTGCATCGCGTAGTTTGGCTTCCTCTGAAGGCCATGAAGACCCTCGTAGTGCATAGTAGCAGTTCCTCTGCAAAATGAGAGTTATAGCTGAAACACGTTTTCTTCCATTGAGCCAAGTTAGGGCGTTCTTCAGTACAACAATCCCTTTTCTGCAGTGCCTCTTTCCAAGGCTAACTTTCAAGTTGTATGTAGGTTATAGCATTGCCTAGCCAATCTCAGCCAGGTGTGAGAGCCAATTACAAACCTGCCTGTGCAGAGCAGGCTGTGTGATATACACTCTGATTATTACATCCCATAAACCTGTCAACAAGCTCCTGACTCCTGGGTAGACAGCAGAAGGCTGCCGTGACAACACCACGCCATGCAATTTCTATCCATCTCTCTCTCTTTCTCTCTACCTCCATCTTTCTCTGCCCCTTTTCCTCTACCACCCTCTTCCGCTAGCACCCAATCGTCCCTCCCCTTCTCCTCTGTCTTTGCTTAACCCCTACTGTGTAAGGGGTTAACAGATTCATACATGGAAAAACAGATAAATCAAAAGGAAGCTTGTTTTGAATTTTAAAAAAATCCACAAAAGGGCTTTATTACAGACAGAAATACACCTCAGTTTCATCATCTATCTGGGTGGCTGGTCTCAGACAATCCCACAGGTGAAGAAGCTAGATGTAGAGGTCCTGGGATGGCGTGGTTTGTGGTTGTGAGGCCGGTTGGACGTACTGCCAAATTCTCTAAAACAACATTGAAGGTGGCTTATGGTAGAGAAATTAACATTAAATACTCTGGCAACAGCTCTGGCGGACATTTCTGCAGTCAGCATGCCATTTGCACACTCCCTCAAAACTTGAGACATCTGTGGCATTGTGTTGTGTGACAAAACTGCACATTTTAGAGTGGCCTTTTATTGTCTTCAGCACAAGGTGCACCTGTGTAATGATCATGCTGTTTAATCAGCTTCTTGATACTCCACACCTGTCAAGTGGATGGATTATCTTGGCAAAGGAGAAATGCTCACTAACAGGGATGTAAGCAAATGTGTGCACCAAATTCGAGGGAAGTAAGCTTTTTGTGCATATGGACCATTTCTGGGATCTTATATATACTCATGACACACGGGACACACACTTTACATGTTGATTTTATATTTTTGTTCAGTATATATATAAACAAAAGTGCAACCCCTTTGTTTTGGCACTAAACTACTTCCATATATAAAGTGCCTTCAGAAAGTATTCCCCTTTACATTTTGTATTACAGCCTGAATAAAAAATGTATTCAATTTAGATTTTGTGTCAATGATGTACACACAATACCCCATAATGTCAAAGTGGAATTTTTTGTTTGTAGAAATGTTGTTTATCAATAACACTAAAAATAAGCCGAAATGAGTCAATAAGCATTCAAACCCTTTGATATGTCAAGCCTAAATAAGTGCAGGAGTTAAAATGTGCTTAACAAATTGCATAATAAGTTGCATGGACTCATTCCGTGTTCAATAATAGTGTTTAACATGATTTTTGAATGACTAAACCCATCTCTGTACCCCACACATACAATTATCTCTAAGATCCCTCAGTCGAGCAGGGAGGTTTATCAATGCTTCGCAAAAAATGGCACCTATTGGTAGATGTGTAAAAAGAAAAATCAGACGCTGAATATCCCTTTAAGCATGGTGACGTTATTAATTACACTTTGGATGGTGTATCAATACACCAAGTCATTATGAAGACACAGGCATCCTTCCTAACTCTGTTGCCGGAGAGGCAGGAAATTGCTCAGGGATTTTACCATGAGGCCGATGGTGATTTTAAAACAGTTTAATGGTTGTGATATGAGAAAACTGAGGATGGATCCACAAAATTGTAGTTACTCCAAAATACTAACATTAAATGACAGAGTGAAAAGAAGGAAGCCAGCACAGAATACAAATTTTCCAAAACATGCATCCTGTTTGCAACAAGGCACTAAAGTAATACTGCAACAAATGTGGCAAAGAAATTTACTTTTTGTCCTGAATACAAATAACTATGTCACTGAGTACGCATTTTCATATTTTCAAGCATGGTTGTGGCATCATGTCATGGTATGCTTGTCATGGCAAGGACTAGGGAGTTTTTAAGGATAAAAAGAAATGGAACACAGCTATAAGCACAGGCAAAATCCTAGAGAAAAACCTGGTTCAATCTGCTTTCCAACAGACACAGTTAGACAAATTCACGTTTCAGCAGGACAATAACCTAAAACACAAGGCCAAATCTACAGTCGTGGCCAAACGTTTTGAGAATGACACAACTATTAATTTCCACAAAGTTTGCTGCTTCAGTGTCTTTAGATATTTTTGTCAGATGTTACTATGGAATACTGAAGTATAATTACAAGCATTTCATAAGTGTCAAAGGCTTTTATTGACAATTACATGAACTTGATGCAAAGAGTCAACATTTTCAGTTTCTTTTTCAAGACCTCTGCAATCCACCCTGGCATGCTGTCAATTATCTTCTGGGCCACATCCTGACTGATGGCAGCCCATTCTTGCATAATCAATGCTTGGAGTTTGTCAGAATTTGTGGGTTTTTGTTTGTCCACCTGCCTCTTGAGGATTGATCACAAGTTCTCAATGGGATCTGGGGTCTGGGGAGTTTCCTGGCCATGGACCCAAAATATCAATGTTTTGTTCCCCGAGCCACTTAGTTATCACTTTTGCCTTATGGCAAGGTGCGCCATCATGCTGGAAAAGGCATTGTTCGTCACCAAACTGTTCCTGGATGGTTGGGAGAAGTTGCTCTCAGAGGATGTGTTGGTACCATTCTTTATTCATGGCTGTGTTCTTAGGCAAAATTGTGAGTGAGCCCACTCCCTTGGCTGAGAAGCAACCCCACACATGAATGGTCCCAATATGTTTTACTGTTGGCATGACACAGGACTGATGGTAGCGCTCACCTTGTCTTCTCCGGACAAGATTCTTTCCGGATGCCCCAAACAATCGGAAAGGGGATTCATCAGAGAAAATAACTTTACCCCAGTCCTCAGCAGTCCAATCCCTGTACCTTTTGCAGAATATAAGTCTGTCCCCAATGTTTTTCCTGGAGAGAAGTGGCGTCTTTGCTGCCCTTGTTGACACCAGGCCATCCTCCAAAAGTCTTCGCCTCACTGTGCGTGCAGATGCACTCACACCTGCCTGCTGCCATTCCTGAGCAAACTCTGTACTGGTGGTGCCCCGATCCCGCAGCTGAATCAACTTTAGGAGACGGTCCTGGCGCTTGCTGGACTTTCTTGGGCGCCCTGAAGCCTTCTTCACAACAATTGAACCGCTCTCCTTGAAGTTCTTGATGATCCAATAAATGGTTGATTTAGGTGCAATCTTACTGGCAGCAATATCCTTGCCTGTGAAGCCCTTTTTGTGCAAAGCGATGATGACGGCACGTGTTTCCTTTCAGGTAACCATGATTGACAGAGGAAGAACAATGATTCCACCACTCTCATTTTGAAGCTTCCAGTCTGTTATTGAACTCAATCAGCATGACAGAGTGATCTCCAGCCTTGTCCTCGTAAACACTCACACCTGTGTTAACGAGAGAATCACTGACATGATGTCAGCTGGTCCTTTTGTGGCAGGGCTGAAATGCAGTGGAAATGTTTTTGGGGGATTCAGTTCATTTGCATGGCAAAGAGGGACTTTGCAATTAATTGCAATTCATCTGATCACTCTTCATGACATTCTGGAGTATATGCAAATTGCCATCATACAAACTGAGGCAGCAGACTTTGTGAAAATGTATATTTGTGTCATTCTCAAAACTTTTGGCCACGACTGTACACTGCAGTTGCTTACCAAGATACTTTGAATGTTCCTGAGTGGTGCTTCTGCAAAGTATTGACTTTGTAGATGGGAGTGTGAATATTTATGTAAATCAGATCATTTTCAATACATTTGCAAATATGTCAAAAAAATGTTTTTGCTTTGTCATTATAGGATATTGTGTGTTTTGTTTTTTTTATTAATCCATTTTGAATTCAGGCTGCAACCTAACAAAATGTGGCATAAGTCAAGGGGTATAAATACTTTTTTTAAAGGCACTTCGATACATTTTTAATCTGGTACCGGGCTATCTTCAGACAAGTCTTGTGTGGCTTGAGGGCATCCTAATGCAAAACAACCGACGTGTTCGTGAGAGTCTCATATTTTCATATTAGTTTGTAGGTCAAACTGGTCAGACACTACAGACAGAAGTTGGCAGATCGGCGGTACTGACTTCAGACGAGTCTTGCGAGGATTGCGGGGGTCCTAGAGAAAAACAACCGACATGTACGTGTTTGTGAGAGTCTCATATTTCCATGTTAGTTTGTAGGTCAAACCTTTCGGACACTACAGACTTTTTGTGAGAACATCGATTTTCGGGATGTCTGCTGGTCTGACAAACACAGATGTAGCTGGTCTGACACAGCAACCGCAGATGCGTAAGGCTGACATCACCGGATGTGGTGTACTGATGTCTGATGCTTAAACTGATGTCTCTAGCTTAAACAGACAGATTTTGATGGGGATTTTTGATTACGCTAATTACATTTCCACAGGGACACGGACATCGACTCTTGGTTAAATGTTGTGGGTAGACATAGGTCAGTGGTTTCCCCTGTTGTATCTCAGATGGTTTCCTTCCTGAGAGTGTAATTCAACATGCAGGCCCTCCTGAGAGAAATTCTACTCAAAGACCTAAACACCTGTCTGCTCCCTGTTGACACACTGTATGATGAGACAGGCTTCAAGACGGTTGTGTAAGGAGACATGAACACGGGTCTAATGTATGGCCATGCCAGACAGGGAAAATAAATTAACTCAGTCATACATGTGCTCTTGTGCTGTTGGGTTGAACATCGGTGGTAGGATTAGGAAATCAGAGGAATAGACATTTAAAAACAGTTAAATGCATTTAACTGCTTAGCTCTTAAGAATCTTACTGACAGGCAGCTCCGGCAGACAAATGCTCTTTATCCAATGCCTCTTATCCTATGCTCTGGAGGAAGGATGTTATCCATCTTATCATTTAGTCATGGCCAGT
Source organism: Brachymystax lenok tsinlingensis (assembly GCA_030435695.1). NCBI lineage: Eukaryota > Metazoa > Chordata > Actinopteri > Salmoniformes > Salmonidae > Brachymystax > Brachymystax lenok. The sequence goes on along the minus strand of CM059793.1, from coordinate 40,315,066 downwards.
CTGTCTGTCTCTCTCTCTCTCTCTCTCTCTCTCTGACCCATGTCTAAACAGTCTACTAGACAGTCCGGACAGTTTTAGTGGGGCTCATCCTGCTCCGCCACAGCCTTATTCACAACAGGATAAGTTTTGTCACGCCATGACCTTTTCGGACAGAGTATAATAAATTCATTAAACTTTGTTCCCCTTATGTTTTGGAGAGCTCTCCTGTCTCTCATGGACAGGAACATCAATACGAGGGTCCATTTTCTCATCTGCTCGTGCCTTTTTGCATGCTCGGTCCCATCCTGGGGCTTTTTTACCATTTGAGCTGGGGGGTTGTTGACCCAGATGAATGAGAGCGGGCCAGTAGAATGTCGGGCCCTAGACTCAGGCAGGGAAGAGGGGTGGGTGGTGGGCCTGTGCCCTGCCATCTCTCTTTCCCTGCCCCCCAGCGCTGAGGGACTTTAAGAGGCACGCAGACATTCAGGATGGGCCAGGTCGTGGCACGGCACTGCTGAGCCTTCCTCTTTCCTCTGTCCACTGAAGTTTACAGCCGGAGCATAAGTGCAGGAAGAGCAACTGAGAAAGAATGCCAGCGGACCAAGAAGGAGCGGATGCTTTTAGTGCTCTGACCTCCGCTCGCACGAGTCTTATTTCAGTCGGTGGCATTCAAAAGAGCTGTAGGAGTAACATTACATTCTATTCATCTTGCTGCTATGGCCAATCGTCCTGCATCTGCTGGTGCATAAGGACACAATGAGGCCATGGCTTATCACTCTACTGATCATTTCGGGAGGGATTGTGATTACCTACTGTTTTCTGAGAGCTCAGTGCAATCTATCACTGCATCTCAGTGAAAGAGACGTCACTACAGTCCCTGGTTCGAATCCAGGCGTTATCACATCCGGCCGTGATTGGGAGTCCCATAGGGTGGAGCACAATTGGCCCAGCGTCGTCCGGGTTAGGCCGTCATTGTAAATAGGAATTTGTTCTTAACTGACTTGCCTAGTTAAATAAAGGATAAACAAAAAATTTAAAAATAAAACGTGAATAGGCCAAGGAGCCATGCGAGAGAGAGAGCTAACTAGGGGTTTAAACTATTCATACCTAGCCATTACCATGTCTTGAGACGTCTGGAGACATGTCAGTGAAGACGTCTTGAGAAATCTTAAGACTTCTTAAAAAGTGTAGACGTGTTGCGTCTCAAAAATGTCTCAAGACATCTTAAAATATACAACTTTTTTAAGACGCTGTAAGTAGTATTGCTATGGTTTCATTATTTACTTATTGACTCAAAACAGCAATGTCTCAAGACGTCTTGAGACACAGGTGATGGCTGGGTATGTCGTATTCCCAATATCCTGTTTATGTAGATGAGCAAGAGGTGAAAAACACTGCCATCCTTTTAAACTTCAGGGCGGGCACATTGTGATGATTAGTGTAATGTGGATGCCATTACCAAATTAAAATAAACCCTGCTTACATTACGTAAACAAAAACTGCTACAACACACTAACACATTTGCTAATTTAATACAACTGTACCCTCTGAAATCGGATACTGTTGTTTTTCCTGAGACAACAACACCCCAGACCGGTGGCATACGTGGCGTATCCACATGTGCACAGATGTATTATGCAAATGAGGGAGGTTTAGTGCGGGATGCAGCCCTGTGTGATCTCATTAGATAGTCACTACAGGCCTGTGTTGACATATGCCTCCCACCCTACACCTTATTACTTCCCCATTAGGGTTCCGGGCTTAATTGAAGGCACATGGAGCCCCCATTGGAGAAGACCATATTGAGCGAAGGCTCCCAGTGCAACAGTGGAGGGCCTGGCCGCTTAACATTGAGTGGTTCCCCATTGTGTAGTTGGTAGCTCTCGATTGGTATCCATTGCGGCCTACCTCTGATAATGCTGCCTTTAACTCAGTGTTTGTTCTCAGATGGCCAAGGCCAATGACTGTGATCTGGAAAAACAAACACGCTAGGCTAGGACAAGTATAATCTGGTCAAGGTCTAGTAATCGAGTATCAAACAGATAATGGGGTATTTACTGGTGAGCCAGAGTAGACTCCAAACCGAACTACAGCTTCCATATTGCATATCATGTTTAACATGGAATATATAGTATATTTGTTCAGATTTGTAAACACAAATATTTGTATATAGAGTCGAATGTATTGGAAAGAGATTTAGAAAAATTGAAATAAATCTAACTATAAAACAAATGAGGAAAGGAAGACATCTGGTCCATCTCCTTGCCCTTCAGGCCTTCATTAATGCAAAGCAACCGAGGAGAGCCGCTCTCGCGTGAGACTGCAGAGTCTAGTAATCCTATAAACATGTCTAAAAGGGATCCAAATAGCCACTTAAGTGTTTTTAAATGCTTTGTCTTCCACATGGTGTCAATTTGCATTTTTGTGAAGGAGCTCATTTATGCATTTAAAATTTTCCAGCCACCAAATCACAAAAACCACACATCCTTCCTGGTAAGCAGTTGTACTTTTACTGCCTTTTCACTTCACCATTTACTTTTTCCATTTACATAATGCTGAATTCCTCAATGTAGAAATTAAAACAAATAAACAACATGTTGGTAAGACAGTTGATGGCGTGACGGGCTATTTAAGTCCTAAATGAGCTTAGTTAAAAAAAAACTGTGTTGGCCAATAAAAACAGGCTGTTTAAATACAAATAATGGAAAACTATTGGTGAGAAGCTAGAACAAAGCGGGCTTAATCGTCACACAGTCTGACAGCGTCGGGTCACATACCATGAAAAACCACTAAATCAGACAGATATCTGGGGGGGACGCTTTTAGCAGGCTTGCAGCTAGCAAACAGGCTAAAGAAGTCATGTGGTTTCATTTTACATTTGAGTCATTTAGCAGATGCTCTTATCCAAAGGGAATCAAACCCACAACCCTGGCACTACAAGTGCCATGCTCTACCAACTGAGCCACACGGAAACCAACGGCTTCAATGCAACAACGCAGCCAGTGCTGTTAACTGTACGTATAGTTCAACAGACCAGGAGGCAAACCATGCCAACCCTTCTGACTTCAGTTTCCTGATCCCTTCATATTGTCTTCACTGCATTATTATATCAATGTGTTATGAAATAGTTACTTTTCTTGAGTCATTTTCCTCACTCCAATCAGCTGGCTTAATTGGATCACAGACCTAGATGTACTGCAACAGTCAGCATAATCCATTCAGTAAAACAACATTTGAGGGGTTTTAAATGGGGAGAGCTGAATACTGATTTCGCAATATCAATAGCATTGAACTATCCTAGGCAAAACTAAGCAGAATCAATTGTCTATAATTAATGTGCTTTGCCTGATGGATGATACCTGCGATTATAAAGAAACCGACCCTGTTTCGATGGCAGGCCTGTCGGCAGAACAGCTAGCTGATTGTCTTGATTAGCTAGCCAAAACAGTGTGGTGGGATTTATCTAGGAGCTTTTCTTCAGCTCAATCTTTCCCGGGTTGTACAAGTTTGATTACATTTGATCTAAATAAGATTTAGTGTGTATTTCTCATCAATAGTCCAAACTGTGAATTAGCTCAAATCAGGAGGCAAAAGCCACTGGTCTGATCTGAGAGGAAACCAACAGAAATACAGATGCCTTTTATTTTATTACTAACCCTAAGCCTGCGGAAGTAAGGGTAGCACATAACCACGCACGATTGGTCTGGGGTGATTTCCTGGTCTTCGTACTCTTATTTTCTTGATGATGGGTTATAAAAGTTTACCAGAAGTCAGATCTAATGCAGCAGAAAATAAAAAACGGTTCGAAAAAAGGCCAAATAAAGTAGCAGTAAATTCAAATGGGTCAGGTAATCAAATCCATTCCTTTCATAATAGGACTTTTCTGCCCACTGATACCTCAAAGAATCCACTCTGAATGTATAAAACTATGCCATATGCCATTGCCAGCAAACGTCCCTGAGCTAGCCTAGGAAAAATGAAAACATTTGAGTGCTTTTTTAAGGAAAGTTGCCCTGCACAGCCAGCCCCAGGAAGTGGCCATTTCCCATTGTCAAATATGCTCCTTTGATGTTCTCACAAAGTATAATTCCTGATGAGCACCAGAACAACAGGGGACCATATGGCTAAGTTGTACTGTTAGCATGGATAAACCCAAGCCACAGAGGGAACACTTCAGTATATTTCTATGGCTCGGTACAGCCGGCAAGGCAGTTTTGATAAATCATGGGATTAGCGGAGAAATCTTCTACCACATCCGACTGACTCTTCTCTGTCTTGCTGGTCATGACGGTTATATTGACGAGAGTGAACAAGTTATAAAACATTTCACAAGGGATGTTTACAGTATTTTTACTATGAACTGTAGTTAATCAAGCCTGGGGTTGTCATTAAGGTTACATCATATTTCTACTAAACATGCCTCGTGAATTTAACAGAGTGGGTAAGGCACAACCGGAGGGCTCAACAGAAGTTTTAGAAATTAACATGCTCTCCGGCATCATGAAAGAGGGGAAAAAAGCCTCCGACATGTGGGTGACACATCAAACGGCTTCCCTTCTTTAAAGAAAGGCCACATAATAAGCCTTTTTTCATGTAGAGGGATTTATGGGTGCAATGTCAGCCATGTTAGAACTAAGAGACAAGAGGGCATATACTGTATTATGTTGCAGACGTGTTTATTATGATATCCAGACTTCTGAGGAACATTTTTGTCTCTCTCCTTCAACAGAGCCACGGTATAAAGTCTCCAGATCTGAGCTCGATCAAAACCCAAGCACCCATTTCTAGCCACACTCCCTAACATTTTTGTGGTCAGTGATGCAGGGGATTCAACAATCAATAGCAGTGATGTGGGTGTGATGCCTGTTCAGTATTGTTAACCCTATCAGTCCCGAGACCCCAGCAGGCTTTTCATTTATCTGACTTTCATTTATCTGCATGTCCAGCCCTTATATTTAGCCTCACAATAAAGTGTTTTACCATTTTCTTTTCAGGACAACCAGGGTTACAAGTAGAATATGAAACTATTTGACATGAACAGTTGCATTCATGAGTTTTATTGACAGCTTATGAGTGTCATAGAGCAACACATGCTATATGTGCGTGTTAGTGAGAGTCTCTGCTTTTTTAGATAGCTTTTAGTAGTTTGTAGCTCAAACCATTCGGACTCTACAGACTTTTTTGCATAAAAGATCCGGCCCCTTCGGGATCTGTCCGCTCTAGCTCAGCCCCCGTTAATCACACAGACTAATTGTTGGTATCTACAGATCCAAAAGAAATAGACTAATCCAATCGGTACAACCCGGAAGTCTGTAGCTCAAATGCACAATGTTTAAAAGGGTTAGAAGTCCAAAACACGCTGGCGATAGGGTAGGACTCATTGGGTGAAGGCGTCTGCAATACACGGGGCAACACGTTGCCTTTAATTTAAATCGACTTAACAAAATGACACAATTACTTATGAAGTCTTTTATACAGCAAAATACCCTCCATAAATAAACATTTACAAGAGCAAGACCAATTTACCCCTGTAAAGGACCCTTTTATGAAAAAGAAAAGGAATTCTGGAATTTCGTTTATCCTTACATCCGAATGAATTCACGGACCCACCTACTCAACACTGCCAATAATTGTCAGCACAATATCACAATACCCCAAAACCCTCAGCAACATTAAATAAAGCACCTCCCTTTCCCCTTCTACCTCTTCACAAATTCACAACCACAAAAGGACTGGCATTCATTGCATTTCTGGAATACTTGCTGGTGGCATATTGTATGTGGAGTGAACAAAGCAGAGGGAGGGAACACAGTGGGACAAGCCCCCAGCAAGTGGGACAAAGAGACAAGCAGAGCACTGCCCAGAAGCTGGCTCTGTGAACAAAGAGCTGAGTGGAGCTCTCCATCGGCCAGGGAGGGATAAGGAAAGCCGGTCCTGTTGCGCATGCACTGAGGCCTGGCCTTGGAAATCTACTGGAGCAGGACCATGTGTGGTCCATTATCACACCCAGCATGTAGGCCGCCACGCCCCCACCCTCAATGGGAAGACGGACGGTCCCTTGTTGTTCTCCCCAAACCTGGTAAGAAAGAGCCAGGAAACAAAGGACCAGTGGCAACTGAGTGTGAGAGAGAACCAGAGCCATAGATTAGTGGCCATTAGAGAATGCCTGCGTGGGCTTCCTCTCCTTCAGGGGAAGACAATGGGACTGACATGTGCTTTAGGAGGACAGAGGGGACACAGAAAAGGGTCAGAGACTGGAGGTAGCTGGGCAGCAAACGGAACAGACAAACTCCTACGAAACAACTGTCTCCGCAGGAATTGATGTCTTGCATTTTGTGTAACTTATTTAGAAGGGACACACACAATGGAACCCTACCAGGTAAACACAACAGCATTAAACTCACACACCTTTCTATTGTCTACACATACATCTGTGAATGAAGGGTGTTTATTCAGTCACGTTCCATGTTGAATCATAAAACACTTCCTTTAACTCTGCTCAGCATAATCTGAACCAATGTTCCACGATCACACTCAAGCACTCACTCATGTGTCACCGTGAATATAAGACCTCATCTCTTCCACATTCATCTGTCTCACTTATTGGTCTGAATGCTGCAAAAAGAACAGCAGGAAACAGATGGAACCATGTCCTTCTCACATCAAAAGATGGAAGTGGCCAAACAGACCCGTCCATGCCTCTTAAAACACACGGACCTATCTGCGTCAGCTCTCTCACTGTTTCCAGGTCAGCCTGCCAAGACATATAACAGCCTATCAGTTCATAGGATCAGAGATCATGGGAACACAGGAAAGAACAGGAGGACACTGACGTCACTCCACTGCCCTGCCGTGACCAGTCATCCAGTCAGCCAGGTCTTACACAACAGGCTTTGTGCCATTTTAGCTGCTGCTTACACACAACCCCGGCCTGCGGTACGTACTTCACGACGTATCTCAAACTGTCAGAGAGGATCCTGCTACACTGGGCACATAAGCACAAATTCTTTGAACATCAGTCAGCAGCTCGTTACAGCCTATGACGGAGGGACGACGTGTTGTTTGAATGCACATGGAGTAAGTGTGGAGGGCTTAGTGTGGAAGTCTTCCAGTATTTCCAGGTCCATGGAACATGTGGCTGTCCAGGAAAGGTTCAGATAAGGGTAAAGAAGCAACTCAACACTACCAGAAGAGAAGAATTTCCAACTGTAGCCGTGTGCATCTCCCAAAAGCGTGGAGATGAGGAAGTAAATGCTACTGGGAACAAAATACACTGTAAATTAATCAAAATCAAGACAAGAGCCACGCTCTCACTGGACCCTTTAACCCGATGTACAATCAACAAGTCTAAGAATAGGGGTGGTGAGTTGACCATTAGAACATCTGGAAATATCACCGTTAGGGTCTGTCTCCCACGACCGTAAAGTGTGCTGCGTGTGTACTGAGAGGTAAACCAGTAAAGGTGCCTGTAGTACAATGGTCCTACTGTGTACACACTTTGATTCCTTGTAATTGTAAAGAGGATAAGTGTGAAGAAGTTTACAACAGAAGGACAGTAAACAGCGTGGTGTAATGTTAAGGGGAGGATGACTACCCAGGTATGCAGCATCTAGGGGCGATGTGGAAAAAAGTACAACAAACAATATCTCACAGAGTAACAGCCCACATGTTCTCCCACCGTGCTAAGTCAAACACATCCCATGTGAGACAGAGAAGCATCAGACATCAATGCAACACAATCTGACCAATTAGGACTGTGATAAACTGATAAAGGATTGTGTGATGAATTTATCAGTCAGGTCATAATAATTTGTTAATCCCAATTGACCATATTAATGAAGATCATTAAACGATAGTAAATTCAAACAGTAATATAGTTATCATTATCATGAAAATCATTTCACTTAATGTCTTTTCTGCTGTAGAACTACCCTCTGTGATACATAGCTACATCGATCGCTTGTCTCGTTCTTCCTCTCATAAAAAACGGATAAACCGTTATCACACCATTAAGACAAGAGTCTTTAAATAAGACAACTAAAGCCAGCCATGAAACACAGCCCTATTCCATCTGCATGAAACACAGCCCCAGTCCATCTGCATGAAACACAGCCCTAGTCCATCTGCATGAAACACAGCCCTAGTCCATCTGCATGAAACACAGCCCCAGTCCATCTGCATGAAACACAGCCCTAGTCCATCTGCATGAAACACAGCCCTAGTCCATCTGTATGAAACACAGCCCTAGTCCATCTGCATGAAACACAGCCCTAGTTCATCTGTATGAAACACATCCCTAGTCCATCTGCATGAAACACAGCCCTAGTCCATCTGCATGAAGCACAGCCCTAGTCCATCTGCATGAAACACAGCCCTAGTTCATCTGTATGAAACACAGCCCTAGTCCATCTGCATGAAACACAGCCCTAGTCCATCTGCATGAAACACAGCCCTAGTCCATCTGCATGAAACACAGCCCTAGTTCATCTGTATGAAACACAGCCCTAGTCCATCTGCATGAAACACAGCCCTAGTCCATCTGCATGAAACACAGCCCTAGTCCATGTGCATGAAACACAGCCCTAGTCCATGTGCATGAAACACAGCCCTAGTCCATGTGCATGAAACACAGCCCTAGTCCATCTGTGTGACTTAAGAAAACACTGGATGATTACTACAGCCTTATTCAATCTCTCCACCTCATGATAATTTGTCCAGGAATCACATCTCTATCTCTACAGAGATAAAGATGGGACACCAAGAATGCAAACAAAGTGGAGATCAAAGTTATTTTAGTTTAGCAGCCTCCAATATATTACAGACAGCTGAGAACATCTGTCCAGGAATTTATCCAATTAGTGAGTAACAATATATTAGGTACAGTATGTGAAAAGATATTTGGCTGTGCACCCTATTCACAAAGAAGCAGTGCATTTAAAAAGAGCAATACTGCATGCAACACCATGAGTAATATTTCATGAGAAAATTATAAACTACTGAATAATCTATATTGTGCACAAAATAAACTGCATGCAAGGTGCAACTCATGTTTTCCTCTCGAATCACTTACGGGAAAATAATTTGTTATTGCAGGTGGCCACAACGGAACTCATCATTACTCCTTTAAAGTACCTACTAAAGAATACACAACTTTAAATATCTAAATAATATGATTTTATTCTTTCCTCTACTAACGTTACCACAGAGGCAGCTTTTCATGATGAAAACTTTGTATTTATAAACCTGCATGCATTCTCATATTAGGAATACATCAGTTGCATGTGATAAAAATGCTTTGAATAAATACATCCATGGAAGTACAGTGCCTTCAGAAAGTATTCACACCCCTTGACTTTTTCAAAATGTTGCTGTGTTACAGCCTGATTATATTTAGATATTTTAGCACTGGCCCATAACGTCAAAGTGGAATTATGTTTTTCAAAACAAAACAATTAAAATGTTAAAAGGAAAAGCTCAAATGTCTTGAGTCAGTATTCAACCCCTTTGTTATGGAAAGCCTAAATGAGTTCAGGAGTAAAACATTTGCTTAACAAGTCACATAATAAGTTGAATGGACTCACTCTCTGTGCAATAATAGTGTTTAACATGATTTTTGAATGACTACCTCATCCCTGTACCCCGCATATACAACTATCTGTAAGGTCTCTCAGTCGAGCAGTGAATTTCAAACACAGATTCCACCATAAAGACCAGGGAGGTTTTCCAATGCCCCTATTGGTAGATGGGTAAAACATACACTGTAAACCAGGACAGTTAAATTCAGTGATTCATTTGATTGAGGGCCACACAATATTGGTGAAGTAGTTGTGCTAAATTGACACATTTGTGTGACTACAACGTTTATTTAATTTTTGGGTGCACAAAACTTGAACCGCATAACATGTTTTAAGTTAAGGAGGCTTGTGATAATCATTTTTGCAAGTAATAAACCCAATGAGTTTGCAGCCGTTTGGCGATAAACGTTAACAGACGTCATCAACGTGGATCACGTGCTGTACGTCATTAGTAAAACATTTCATTCAACATGGCGGTCTTCAGTTGTCAAAGTTGATAGCTAACTAGCTAACCTTTATCAAGAACAGTCGTCTGATGTGTTGGGGAATCTTAAAACGTAGAAAGAAGAAACACATCGTGTTTTTAAGTATAATTGTAGATTTCCCAATTAGTTGGTTTTCGAGTCAACAGCTGTGAATCATTAAAATATCTTGGCGCTTAGCAAGTGAGCCAAACATATGCCAGCTGAGCGCAAGAGTATAGAGACATTTTCCACTGTAAACAATAATTGTGTATGCATATTTAAAAATATTAATTATTTCACATTTAGCTATCCTTTTTTTGTATTTCTAGTAACTCATTCCTTGTGTGATTATTCCAGTGCCATTGAAGAAGGGGTTGGAACTGTCAGCTGCGTGCCGCCTCATCTCACTCAGGACAGGACTGCTGAAACACATTCATTTGCAGACAGTCATTATTCTAGGGTCAGTCCACTTCTGTGTCTCTAAAATGATTGTATCTGCACATTCCAGTCAACCAATGCCCTCAAAATGAATCTGTCACGGTTTCACACTGAGCAGACCAGTTTTGGTACAGGTGTGAAGCAGGTGTCTTTAATTTGTCCCTTGTGTGCTTTCAAGCAATCATATTCAAATGCAACTCTTAAACGAACCATGAGACAGTAAAATGTCAGTTTAAGAATTGTGATTATTATACTAATGTGTACTCGTCCTTTAATGCCCACGAGTCTAGGACACACCCAGCTAATGTTCAGTCAGCAAACATCAGTGATGTAGATGCTGTGCCAGAGTAATGTCCTGGCCCGAGCTCAGATACACTTGATGCTCCTGAGAATCTGAGTGACACTGGACAATTGACGACCCAGCTAAGTATTTCTTAAGATGCACTCTATTCTACATGTATCACAGCAGGAGATCGTCAACAGCCCACCTGTTTCCCGGGCACAGATTAAGCCTTGTCTAGAACTAAGAAGCCTTGTCTAGAACTTAAGCCTTGTCTAGAACTAAGAAGCCTCTCCATTCACATCCTGTTTTAGTCTAGGACTAGGCTTAATCTGCGTCCGGGAAACCGGGCCCAAATGTACCAGGTCAGATTAGACTGCGGTGTCACAAAAATGTATAGCGCTTATTCCTACAGGAACAAGTTGTCAACACCACAACACTAGACGAACCACTGTTCTCCGCGTCCTTCCTGTGTTTCTGCGTGAAGATGCCTCAGGACTTTTCAAGACTTGCTGGGTACAATTGTTTATCTGTACATGTATGTCTTTCCCATGAAGCATCTTGTCTTAACTCCTAGACACATAAGGAGACCTGTGATTGTTGGATGAAAACAATATGGCAAGACAATGTATACCTAATCACTAGTATATTTGGTGAAATTTCTCTATTCTGTTTCTCTATTCCAGCTGGAGGATTCAGATGAACCAGATGTGGGAGATGCAGTGGTAGCCATCCTCACAGTCACCAGTGACAACATACCAAGGACCAGTCCATGATTGCTATTGTCGTGAAGGTTGAAGTTGTGGTGGCCAACCTCTCCACTTTTGCTGAGGGATTCATTGATTTGTTAGGTATGATCTACGCCCTACATTTGAGCTACCCAAAGGAACTCACCAACACATTTGATTCATCCAGAAAGATCTGTGATGGGAGTGTAGATGGTAGTAAGCTGAAGGCACAGCTCCAGTTTTTGAAGAATGATCTATTGATGCATGTGTAGTGATGCTGTGAGCAGTCCGTGGGGTGTTGTGCTCCCTCTCATTTTGAGGCACACTATCTACTGAATATCTAAGGTCACTATTGACGGCACAGACTATGCTATCCAATTGTAGTGATATAAACAGTCAGTGGGGTGATTGACACGTGCACACACTCTCACTCTCTTTCACACTCACACAGGTACTAGGTCTATATACACTCACTATGTTGCGCTCTCGATTTTGGTTTGGACCTACTGTGAACCTCTAAAGGAAAGTGTGGAAAGGAGACGATAACAATTGTAATCACGCACATCAACATCAAGATGTAGAATGTATTGTTCTATGTTCTGCTATGTTCACGTGATGTTCATGTTATTAGTTGTAGTTGGATTTTACAGGGTCAAAGAGACTTTGTACTTGATCTGTTTTAAGCTTGCACATTTGGTTCCAGTTGAACTCGGCACAAATGACTTGTGTGCACATTTATGGATATATTGCTTCCATTTATTTCACATCTTCAGCCTGAGTCTATTCTGAAAATATTCCCCATAAATCTGTTTGTAATAAGCTATAAAAAGACTATTCCTTCTTATCTCCTGTGTTCTCCTGTGCTGTCTGCACAGGCCTAAGGCCCAAGCAGAGATTTGGATAAGAAATGACGAGATGGTTATGTCTCCACCCTAACAATGGAACTCGTTGTCCACAGAGCGGAACGGCAGGCAGCCAAGCTCCCGCCTATTCCTCTCTTTGGATTGGTGGCTACAGCTTGTTATTTTAATCCTTTTTGAAAATTCGATGGTGGGGGTTGACATCAACCACCTGTATTTAATGGAGAGAGATGCTATGTTACTAGCCTCATATCATTAATATGCATGGCCGTGTTTTTTCTCAAAGTTGCAGGGTGTCACTTGTCCTACTTATATCAGTACACTCAAAACAATCTTAGCATTATGAAACTTATATTCGATCAAATGAACCTCACGTAGCAAATAAGCCATTACAATTTTTGTTGACCAAATTCATCACTCTCTCTTTGACCTCGTTTGGCCCATATCCCTCTCTCTTTGCCTCTTCTTCTCTGGCCCTAGGCAACCTGCTCACCCTTTATGGAACAGGGACAGCTTTGGAGGGTTGAATAGGTTTTTTTTCACCTGCACTTTGAAGTTGACGATGTGTAATTGCCTAAGGTGCACTCTTCTGCTTCTGAACATTTGCTTTTTGAGTGTAGTTAACTCACTTTTTTTATTTACTGTTTATATATGAGTGAAGGCTAATTGAAACATTTTAGGTAATCAGTTTCCTAAAATGTTTTAAGTAAACTTAGTTACATTTGAGTAATGGTAAATTACAATTTCTAAGGAAGTTGGACTTTCCTAAACCCAAGCATTTAAAGTATTGCAACTATATACTTAAGTGACCTTGACTTAAAAATATTGTATGTTCACCATATTGATTTAATTTAACTAGTGTAGCGAGAAATCAAAAATAACTGTTGATTTACATATACATTTTAAGTCTACCTTACTCAAAAAACAACATTTGTATTATTCATATGAAGGTAGTACTGCTCGCTTCAGATATTAAAGTTTCTTAACTTCATTTTTTGGAGGTAACCAGTTTCCTCAATATTTGAGTAGCCATAACTTATCTGGATTTACAGTGTAAAAAAAGCAGACATTGAATATCCCTTTGAGCATGGTGAAGTTATTAATCACACTTTGGATGGTGTATCAATACACCTAGTCACTACAAAGATACAGGCGTCCTTCCTCCGTTTCTCAGGAATTTTACCATGAGGCCAATGGAAGCCTGAACAGAATACAAATATTCCAAAACATGCACCCTGTTTGCAACAATGCACTTGCAAAGCAATTCACTTTTTGTGCTGAATACAAAGTGTTATGTTTGGGGCAAATCCAATACAACACATTACTGAGTACCACTCTCCATATTTTCAAGCATAGTGGTGGCTGCATCATGTTATGGGTATGCTTGTAATTTTGAAGGACTGGGGAGTTTTTCAGGATGAAAAATAAACAGAATGGAGCTAAGCACAGGCAAAATCTTAGAGGAAAACCTGGTTCAGTCGGCTTTCCAACAGACACTGGGAGATTAATTCACATTCAGCAGGACGATAACCTAACACATAAGGCCAAATGTTATACTGGAGTTGCTTTTCTGTAATGCGTCTGTGTGTTGCTGGTGTAGAGGAGTCAGGCGCAGGACAGCAGATATGAGTAAAATATAGCACATTTTACTCAATATTATAACAAACTTCTAAATTATCCAAGCCCACAAATACGGACCGCAATACAATAAAACAATCACTCACAAACAAACATCGGGGAACAGAGGGTTAAATAATGAACAAGTAATTGTGGGATTGAAACCAGGTGTGTAAAACAAGACAAAAACAATGGAAAAATGAAAAGTGGATCGGCGATGGCTAGAAAACCGGTGACGTCAACCGCTGAACGCCGCCCGAGCAAGGAGAGGGACCGACTTCGGCGGAAGTCGTGACATTACCAAGAAGACAGTGAACGTTCCTGAGTGGCTGAGTTTTTCTTTGTCATTATGGGATATTGTGTGTAGATGGGTGTAAATATATATATTTAATCAATTTTGAATTGATGCTGTAACACAACACAATGTGGAATAAATCAAGGTGTACGAATACATTCGGAAGGCACTGTGCATAAATTATATTTGGATTTGAATCCCTTCGTTGAGGGGAATTCTGGGTCAAGCAGGCTTGGGAATATTTTTCTGTCCCCCGTACAGCAGCGCAGTGCAAGTGGGGCTGAGGTTTTTCAACTAGACAAGCGAACAAACCATCCCTGGCTTCTCCTTCTCCCCCACAGCCCCCTCCCCAATCCACTTCACTCCTCCTCAGACAGACCAGGAACAAACTATGGCACAGTGACCTATAAACCACCCCCCCCAAAGGAATTATTCACCATCCTTCAAATCAGATTTCTATTGAAAGTCAGCTGCAGCCAGGAGCAATCCTGTGGAGTAAAGTTGTAGTACAGAGGAATGTCCTGAGCAGCCAGCTTCAACTAATGAGATATATTTCTGAGACAAAGACATGGGCTCTGGTCAGCCGGCACTGACCAAGAACCACAAACCCAGACGTGTAAGAACAAATGGTCCCCATGGGGGCCAGATGGAAAAAGAAACACAGCTTGATCTAATTCACCATAATCTTTTCTTGATCTAATACACCACAATGTCCATGGCAGCTCTATTTTCACCTTTCTTCCCGGATATTGTTGAAGAGAGGTACATTTATGTGGAATCACATGCACATGGCAGTCAGTGTTGGCCTAAGCAACCAGCTGTCCAACATTCTAGGCTGCCAAGGAAACAACTGACCAGGCACACTGCTTTTCTGCTTATTCATCTTCTGAAAGGTCAAAATGGATTAGTGCAACATTTATCAGCCATTTGTTCCAAAATACTATAATACCATTCCTTTCTTCTGACATTGGGACTGCTTAAGAATAGAGGGAGATTAATGATCAATATAGAACATAGCTATGTTTCAGATGTAGCATGTATCATTCCACATTTGTTTCTACATTTGTTCTTTGAAACTGCCATGAAAGCGTATATCAAATAACACTTCAGTAATGTTTTGTCCTGTGTGACTCATTTGTTTTCTGTAGAGAACAGCTGGGGAGCACGGTGCATGTTGTTACAGTCTGTGAGAAATTACCTTAGTTTGTTCCTTGCAAGTGTAAAACTTTTATTCTGTAATCAAATGAAAGCCTAGTTACTGGCAGAAACTAAAGATGAAAGTTGGTTTCTTTTATTCCCTGGTAGGGACTGCAACTCCACATTTTGTACATGGAAATAATAGACGTTGAATGGAGCTGCAGACTAGATTTATTCAGCGTGACTCATTATACCATTTATCAACGTAGCAGTGACAACTACGAGTTTCATGTGGATAGCTTTAACAAGTTCTAAATCACACTGGCAAGTGAGGTTGAGTTGAAAGTGAAAAGAACATAGGAGCTATACATGCATTGGCATAGCGAAAGTAACAGTACTCTCCTCACCTGAAGAAATGGCAAAGAATGACAGAAAGAATCAGATCCTGATGAAGATTTGCATATATAATAGAAGTGAATGTATTTGAACTCTGAGTCAGATAGGAAATTATATTTCATTGAAACAAAGAAATAAACCTGACTCAGCCCTAAGCATATGTAAAATACAAAGACAGTAATGGGAGCAACGTTTGCCGATTATAAGAAATAAGTATAGTTCTGGCTCACCATACAGGCCTGTATAGAAAGCGGGAAAAAAAACATATGTATGAGCTATATTTATGTTGGGTTTTCAAGTGTGAAAATAACAGAAGGCAACATGGCAAGTAGTATACGATGCATGAAACTGTCTGGATATAGGCCTTTATACATACAGATACATTTTCACAAAAGATGTAATGACTCCATGCTGTGCACCAGCAGAATGCTGGACAGGCAACTACTGGAAACAATTAATAGCCTGTTTTATGTCTGTTTTCATTCCAGCTGTGCTGTAACATGGAGCCGCCATTATATTTGGATTGCAAAACAGCCCACTCACCGTGCAATGCAGCATGTGTAGGAAACGCCAGCAGCTTCATATTGGAGTTATTACAGTATTATTAAATGTCATAGTTAACAATAATGTATTTCAATTAGGGATGATTACTTACTCACTTTAAGATCTTGCATTCTCTGATTTAGGCATTGGGTATACTGTATATTGGGATTTCAACATTATGGATCACTATGGTATTTGCAGCATAGAGAAGACGACGGTATAGCCTATAATCTACAGTAAGGCAAATAAACATTACACAGGCAAACATCCTTCCTCACATGCCTCCCCGGATCAGAGTGACCACCTGTTAAGAGTGATGCTCATTAAGAAAGCAGAGACTGGGAGGTCTGGTGGTCGACTGGGCCAGTGAAACAGTCAAACTCATCCTGGAGGAATCTAGCAGTAAAACTCTCTCTGGGATATTACTGATACGAGCTCATAAAAACAGGGCATTCTGAGTGACTGAGCAATCATCATCAATTCACAGGGATTTATCACTCTTTGTCCCTGGAGTGTGGTTTGGTTTTTGTTTGGGTGGATGGCTGGTGGCTTAGAAAATCTTTCTGTCATGCAGACAGGGCCATTTTGAAAACATTCCTCGAAGCCAAGACCTTTTGAAACAGTCAGACATCAGGGTTTATTGGTTAACAGTGCTGAAATGACAGCTTCTTAGACTTGTACTCACTCCTGGTTTCATCTGTAAGCACCCCAGGCCTGTCCTCTGAAAGGGTAGAGGACCATCGGTCCGATGAGTCTGGGGCCGTATTCACAAAATAGTTTTTTGTCTTTGAATAAGGTTATATGGACATGGAGGACCCGATCCTAGATCAGGACTCCTACTCTGAGATGCTTTTTGAATACAGGCCCAGAGTATCCGTAAATCAAGAGATCGGTCAGTCGCCTCTCTTCACTGTAATCACACAGATTACTGGGAAGAAAGCCTCGAGCTGATCACATCACCATCCAAATCCCCTTGTCTCCTTGAATTACCCACAATGCCTCTCGTTAGCCTGAGGAGAGGTAATGTTTTCAAACACTGAGCTCACGCTGTTTCGCTACGCTTTCCTGAACTCCTTTGCAGCCAAAAACGACACCTATTCCAGCTCGCGCAGGGTATGACACCTACTGCTGGATCCTTGGCAGAATTAGCTTGCCAACTCTACAGCTTTTTAGAAGTGAACAATGAAACCTAGGGTTATATCTGCCTGTACTGATGCAGCCAAGACCTCCCATCTGTTTACGCTACACAGACATTAGCACTCTGGGAGGAATGTTATGGCTTTCTCAAAATGCAATTTTCTCTCTCTCAAGCAAACCAAAGAAAGGGGATCATTGCAAGTCATCGAGGGTCAGGGTGGTGACACGCTTCCCGGATAATTCTGCCTACCCCTACACATCCCGCCAGACACACACCCCTGTCCCCTTCAGCGTACTAACAAGCTCAGGAGCACTCCTACCATTTACCTAATCAAATTATACCAGAGAAGAGTTCCTCCATGGTTGAATCAACGTCTAGTCTCTCTAGACAATCACTTAAACCTCTGTCATTCCTAATGTCTGTCTCCACATCCCACACTGGCTGCCAACTGACTGACAGCATATACCGACAACGCAGACTTTGTGGCTTCTGCTCATGTACTCCTGAAACTTCAGCTGATACTCAGTTCCATTAGGTTTTGTGTGTGTGTGTATGTGTGTGTGTATGTGGTCAATTCCAGTGTGCCACCTGAGCAAGCCAGTCTTGAGAGTCTTTAATTCACTGATGTACTAAATTACATTTACATTTTAGTAATTTAGCAGACGCTCTTATCCAGATTGACTAACGAGCAAAAGCAGGGCAGTCTACACAGATCTATTGGCGGACAACAACAAAATCCTGCGGTCACAGACTCCTTGAGCAATTACTACAAGATGAGGGGAAAGCGGCACAACCTGATGAGTATAGTATTTTGCTATACTATTTTGAAGTGGAACAAATGTTGCACTTATTAACAATAACTAACACAATTTCAGTCAAAAACGAAGATTGTCAGAAATACTGTAGGTTACCATGACTATATCCAACCCAACTCCATTTGTTGCCACTATCATGTATCCCAGTGGCTTTCAAACTTTTTGACCCGCGACCCCAAAAAGGAGTAGTAGCGTTAGCCCACCAAGCTTGCGACCCCCTGCGCACGCACATGCACATGTGCAAATTTATAAAAAATACAGAACTGAAAGATCACATTTACATAAGTATTCAGACCCTTTGTTGAAGCACCTCGATCAGGTTCAAGTCCGAGCTCTGGCTGGGCCAGGTCCTGAGCACTCTGGAGCCGGTTTTCATAAAGGATCTCTTTCCTTCGATCCTGATTAGTCTCCCAGTCCGTGCCGCTGAAAAACATCCCCACAGCATGATGCTGCAACCACCATGCTTCACTGTAGGGATGGTGCCAGGTCCTATCTAGACATGACGCTTGGCATTCAGGCCAAAGAGTTCCATTTTGGTCCATCAAACTAGAGAATCTTGTTTCTCATGGTCTGAGTCCTTTAGGTGCCTTTTGGCAAACTCCAAGTAGGCTGTCATGTGCCTTTTACTGAGCGTCTTCCGTCTGGCCACTCTACCATAAAGGCGTGATTGGTGGAGTGCTACAGCAATGGTTGTCCTTCTGGAAGGTTCTCCCATCTCCACAGAGGAACTGGAGCTCTATCAGAGTGACCATCGGGTTCTAGGAAGAGGCTTGGTGGTTACAAACTTCTTTAATTTAATAATGATGTAGTCCACTGTGTTCTTGGGGACCTTCAATGCTGCAGAAATGTTTTGGGTTTCTTCCCCAGATCTGTGCCTTGACAATACCCTGTCTCAGAGCTCAATGGAAACAGGATGCTCCATTTTTTGAGTTTCATAGCAAAGGATCTGAATACTTACGTAAAAAAGGTATTTCTGTTTTTAAATGTTGAATAAATTAGCAAACATTTGCCAGGAGAACGCAGATGCCAGGAGAACGCAACCTACCCAATGTATAGTGCCAACTGTAAGGTTTGGTGGAGGAGGAATAATGGTTCGGGCTAGGCCCCTTAGTTCCACTGAAGGGAAATCTTAACGCTACAGCATAAATTGACATTCTAGAAAATTCTGTGCTTCCAACTTCCTGGCAACAGTTTGACTGGCTTGCACAGCCCTGACATCAACCCCATCGAAAATCTTTGGGATGAATTGGAACGCTGACTGCAAGCCAGGCCTCATCGCCCAACATCAGCGCCCGACCTCACTAATGCCCACGAGTGAACGAAAGCAAGTCTCAGCAGCAATGTTCCAACATCTAGTGGAAAGCCTTCCCAGAAGAGTGGAAGCTGTTATAGCAGCAGAGGGGGGACCAACTCCATATTAATGGCTATAATTTTGGAATGAGATGTTCGACGATCAGGTGTCATGTCACTTCTCTGGAGTCCAGGGAAATCATACGACGTACTTGTAGCAGAGGTTGCAGGATCAGATGGAAAGCGTGTTCTGTCTGTACCGCGCCATCACTTTGAAGGACAGTCTACCTGCAGAGGGCTCGTTGCCTACTGGGTTGCCCTGTTCTTCCTCACCAATATCTTCATAAATTCACCAGTGTTGCATTTATTTAACCCATAATATTGAAGGCAGTAAACTGTGTTACAGTTGCTTGTCTATAGACATATAGCTAGACGCCACCCAAACTAGGCCTATCTGAAATATGAAAATTATCAATAAAATCACCAGGTAGACTATTTTTTGGGCAAAGCTGAGTCAGTAGGAGATTTTTAAACTGCATTTTATATAGGGCTGCAGGTAGCCTAGTGGTTAGAGCGTTGGACTAGTAACCGAAAGGTAAAAATCTGTCGTTCTGCCCCTGAACTTTTTGGTTCTGAAGCATAGATGACAAATAAAGGACAACTTGCGGGCAGTGGGTTCAGAATAAAAAATATTTTTTTGGGGGGGGGGAGTTGTACCACCACTGAAAAGGGCACTTTGCAGACTGGAAGGGCAAAGGGGCATGTGCTCTGCACAGGTAGAGCTCCATCTGTGCACGTGCCTGAGCAAAATGGTTAAAGGGATACTTCAGGATTTTATATATTTCCCCAGAGTCAGACGAACTCGTGGATACCATTTTTATGTCTATGTGTCCAGTATACAGGAAGTTAGAGGTAGTTTCGCGGGCCAATGCTAACTAGCGTTAGCGCAATGATAGACTTCCAGCGCTAGTTTGCAACTTCCTTCAAACTGCACGCAGAGACATAAAACGATATCTACAAGTTCATCTGACTCTGGGGAAGAAGATAAAGGGCCTCATTCCCAAAACCCAAAGTATCCCTTTAAGTGCCATGCTCAAGTGAACATCGACAGACTTTTCAACTAGTCGTCTCGGGGGATTCGAATTAGTGACCTTTTGGTTACTGGCTAACCACTCTTAACCGCTAGACTACCTGCTGCCCAGTAATTAGGAGCAAACAGTATGCTTAATAATGGAGGGAATGAGAGAGAGAGAGAGAGAGAGAGAGAGAGAGAGAGAGAGAGAGAGAGCGCACAAAAGTGAGAGATAAAGTAAAAGCGAGAGAGATAGTAGATAGAAAGCTCCCTATTAAAACATTAAGTTGAATTATATTCATGGTTGGGCTCAACCTGTCTGTAAGAGATCTGATCCCTGATAACAGAGTTCACGTGTGGTCACTACTCTTCATTGTGAGGCTTAGGCCTCATTGTCTGGGATAAGTCAGTGAATGAACAGATTAATTTAAATGTCCTATCATGTCACATACAGTACTGTACAGTCTTATTTGTATGATATTCCAACCCAGTCTGATAATTAACATAATCCACTGACATGAGGACCACCTCCATCTGGACAACAGTGGCATACTATAATTACTTACTTCTGAGAAGAGCAGTGGAAGCCATTTCCCTGCATATTTTTGCCACCCCCCCAGACAATCAATTTGACTCTGATTGTCCTGATCTCTCTGGTCTGATAAATTATACCAGCTACAAAATACCTCCTGTTCTGGAATTGTCTGATAGAAGCTACACATCACAATCCCAAGCAGAGCACAAAGTGGTTTGATAAGCTCTGGTGACATCTCTGGGATGATAACATCCCTCACAACAAGGTCAATCATTCCTCAATCACTACCCATCTCCCAGTGGAAGGTCTATAACCACATTACATGGATAATGACCCAGTCTGTCATTATGATATTCAATGACAGCCTAGGAACAGTGGGTTCAGGGGCAGAATGACAGATTTGTACCTTGTGAGCTCGGGGAATTGAACTTGCAACCTTTTGGTTAGTAGTCCAACGCTCTAACCACTAGGCTACCCTGCCATTCTTGTACAAGGATACTGGCTTTTTCGTCTACATCTGTGGCAATACCACATTTTTAGCTTACAATAAAAAAAAAACACTTCCTCAATTGTTCTATCTCACTGAATTGTCATAGCACTTTAACAGTGGTGGGTGTTTGTGAACTGTTGCAGAATAATTGAATCACTTAGGGGGAGAGTAGTTCTCCCCCCCATCCCGCTACTTCAGTGCCACAGAGAGCATTCCTGGAGCTTAACAGATATAAAAAATTTAAGTCACGCAAACTGGGCTAAAACACCACACAGTAAACACATTCTATTCAGCTCAGTAGCCACAGGCTCAGCCCAGACTCTTGGATTTGCGGCAAAAAGGGGGATAATCTCAGTACACAGTTTACCGCTTGGCAGTGTCGACTGGCATCCGCGTGGGGTACAGGAGTCAGCAGGGTCAAAGTGGAAGCCAGCCACAGGCTCTTCCTGCATCCTATCAACTTCCACTTCCAACTCTCAGACATAGGCAGAGAGAAAGAGGCAGAGACCTGCCCTCGTTAGGACACTCTTTTGTTTTTTATCAGTCCAAATAACTGCCTATCCTCACAGGGAAAGAGAGAGAAATAGCAGAGGCATTCCTGAATACTTGCAATACCTATCCATTCCCAGGTGAAGAAGATCAGATCCACATGACAGTGCGAGGACAGTTAGTACCCTCACACGCCCTCCCTCACCACTTCAAATTACTCTCCTCTGGGACGCCCCCTTGGAGGGGTGCAACTGAGGCCCCTTCAGAGAGGGAGAGAGAGCACTCTTCTGAAAACGCTCGTGTTTTTATGAGGTGCAAAGTGGGGTATCATTCTCTTCCTCTCTCCTTCCCACAGTATGGGATTCTGAACCTAAAGAAAAATATGTACAGTATATGGAATTTTACGATTTGAGAAGTGTCAGTGCAATTGACCAAGCTGGTCTGTTGGCTGCAAAAGGCTGTGCTGGAAGGCAAAGCTGTCAGGTACTGTATTGTGTGCTAGGATTCAGTTGCATGAAAACAGATGAATGAAACTCTATGGGTACAGCTGGTTTTGGAGTTTATTAGTACTGCAAGGCATTCAAAATATTATGTTTTTCATGAATGTTTCCCTGTGAAATGCATATTGTACTCACAAACTTCCAAACCCCAGCAAGAGCTTTTGTTAAGTCATTAAGTGCAGAACTATTCCGTTCAATGCCTTGCAGCAATTCCACTGCAATCTCAATGTTGCGCATCAACTCTTGTATATCACCACATTTCCAATCAAAAGAAAATTGTGGTTATTGCCCTTCATTATGACTTCTAGGGGATATTAAACCACACTTGAGTTCAGTAAAAGGGGGAATAACGTATTCATCCCCTCATAGCAGGACCATGTCATGCCATATTAACAGATTTTGGTTGGGACTCATATTGCATTTTATGACCTTGATATCTCTTAAAATGACGGGAAGTTAAAAATATTTCTGGCCTGTGGTACGGAAAACCACATGGTCTAATACACGGCCGTAAAAACAAATGGGCTGTGCAGAAACATGGTCCTTTTGTAATCTCACAACTGAGAGTGGCAGTTGGTAAGAGAGGCCATGCTCGGCACACAAACGCCCATCTGAGAGGACATTTCCTCTGTATCCGCAGCATTGATCGCCCTCATATCTCCCATCGTCCCCCTCTGGGCTTGTCATCTCATTCACCACCTCAGTGGGGGAGCTCCATCAAATCAATTACCAGCCACACGCTGTGGGAAGCTTCCCTGGCTCTAGTCTGTCTAGTTAGATCAAATGCTGCCCCCTCCACTTAATAGGGATGAACTGGACTGATCCAGTGCTCCCTGCTTTTGGAGACATGTGACTGAAGGCCTGTTTTCCCTCAAATCACAAAGAAAAACTGGAATAATTTTGTATGAAATGTGAAAGTATTGAGAGAAGAGAGCAGTTTGGGTCTGATCTAGTATGGGTGGAATTTCAACTTAAAAGACATCATTGATGCTCACAACAAAGCAGAGCACTGCATTCCATACAGAAATCAACATGATTGCATTACCTTTGATAAGGAGCCAGCAGCACAGAGTCAGGGAGAGGTTGAGGACCATAGGAGGAAAAAAAGGAAAAAAAGAACACGATTAGTACATGATTAACAACAAAAAACCAAGCTAAACAAGGACATGAGTTTGAATGCACATATTACATTGAGCATTTGTTGTATTATGTTATGCTTCATGAGACTAAATGGGATCTTCCATGTAGTGATGGGGGGGATCGATACAGTTGCATGTCGCAATATCATTTTTAGACGATATTATATAAATAATTGACTCCAAGTAATTTTTGCTACTGTAGGGTAGCATTAGCTAGCGCTTCTCAGCTCTACTTTTGCCAAAACTCTGGTATTTTTAATCCTATAGTTGTTCTCCATCTTTTTTAAAATAGAGCCAACATGTTTTCAGCACTTTTATTTGTAACTGATAAAAACGTGTTTTCTAATGTTCTCTGGTCTCTCTGAGCAATATGTTTGGAACATGAAATCGCAATAAAATCGCAATATCGAATCGCAATACATTTAGAATCGTGAGTGAATACGTATTGGGACCTAAGTATTGTGATAATGTTGTATCGTGAGGTCCCTGGGAATTCCCATCCCGACTTCCACAGCAGTAAGCAGTGAGTTATCACCATTGTGTTGCCATGGTACACAATGAAGGTTATTGTATACAAATCTACAGCAGTATCCCTCGACTGAAGGCGGCGCTGTCTTTTTTTGAATCATTTGTGGTTAATTTTTTTCCAGCCATGGGCCGCTTTAGGCAGCCCACTCAATCCTCAAAGTGGGGTTGAACACAGACAATGTTTTAATTATTGAGCCCTAGCAGACTGCCTGTGGTACACCCTATGCCTCTCACAATCAGAGGGCTCATTCTGCCCATTCCACACCAGGTGCTATTGATTAAATGATGCCAATTAGGAAACAGGTGGATGACGGACAAAAACCTGAGGTGAGCATGTGTGTTTAGGTCAGGGGCGACATTTTTTTTTATCAATGTAAAGGCCACAGCAGACCTTCCAACACTAGTAACCAAAACCGTTGGCCTTTTACGGAACTCATTAATTCTCTGCATTATCTAATTACTCTGCATTATCTAACTAACACTACTATACACTGAGCTTGGGCTCTGATCCTAATCAAATCTGCCTTAAATCTCTAAAAAATAAACACAGGCATATGCACACAGCCTACTAATAACTCAGCTGCTGTTGAAATGGAAATACACACTGAAGTAAACTCAAAGCAAATACACACTGTCAAACTTCCTTGACATGTTTGGGAAAACAGCAATTAATTTTTTTTTTAAATAAAGTTCTCAGCAGATAGACAACAACACTGTTGCGTATAGCTGTCCAGGGCATTCAGCCTAGAAGCGAACAACATGTAAGTAGAGTGGCTAAGTAAAGCATGTTTTATCGGTCTTAGTGTCTTGTTCTTTAAGCGTCTCATAGTGCAGGAACACTTCCTGGCTGCTGCTAGCTCAGTCATAAAAGAAAGGAACAATCGACATTCAAAGTAAATACTGGCTGAAAAGTAGTACTCAACGTGAATCAGTAAAACAGTCAAATACGCATTGGAATAAAATGGCAAAGGGCACATAGCTTCGTTTTTCTTTGGATTTCTGCTAAAAGAAATAGGTGAGTACATGCTTATGCTAATAAAGACTGGTTAGACCTCAAAAACACTCTTAATGAGGCCATCTGTCCGATTTGTGTTGCGTAAAAACGTTATTGAGGAGACTTGCTGAATGTATCAATGTTTATAAAGCCGCGTCTGGCCATGTAAGCCCCTTCCTGTTAGGGTCGCCAGCAGTTACCTCTGTAAAAGTAGACGTGGAAGCCGACTACATAGCTAAGGGGCGAGAGCAAGGCTGGCTGCTACAAGAGGCTGGCTGGGCATGAGACAAGGGCTACCCCTCACCCCACTACACTTGAATCATCATCACTGGTTCATTCGATTGACAGAGCAGGAGCTCTAGGAGGTGCCTATATATGAGTATTTTTGCTGTTAGCTTGAATACTCTGGCCTCTAGGCATACCCTTTATAGAGCTGTTCACTTTTCCGCAGCATGACAGCATCTGTAATCCCATGAACATTTTAATTGATTGGAGGCCTGCCCTGATAAATGGTTTTTGCAAGTCCCCAACAAAGATGTGTACAGCCCAACTGGCTCTTGTGTGATTTCAATAAATCTCACTACCATTTTTCCAACAACGATGGATGAACCTGTCAGAGCTGCCCTTTCCTGCCGCTGTCAAAGAACCTTGTACACCTCCCTGTGCTAGGTCAACCTTCCAAGGGCTTATTAAATGCAAGAGTGGACCTGGGTCTCCAGGTGTCAGGAAGTGTAGCAGCATTTTTACTCTGGTTCCAGAGATCTGAGGCTTGATTCTTTGACCCTTTGAGATTCATCCTCAGTTTTGAGCCATGGCATCAGAACAGGATTTTTGTCATGCATTTGGGCATGTTCCTGCAGATTGAATTGGATTCTAAACCTGAGTTGAATGATGAGGATCTGTGTGCAATTACTGTACGTTGTTCTCCCATGTACTGTATAAGCCTTCGTATAGAATAGATGCACACCACAGGAGAGTTTTAAAGAGCTTCCCAACCCCTGCCTCTAAAAGGTTTTAACCCCTAATCTGGTTTAGTGGGGTCTAGTATTGTAACAGCTGTCTCATCCCTTGTGAAGTCAGACAAATCTGCAAATAATTAAAGCTTCGGTGGGTTATCCGCTGTTTTATTTGTAATACCTCCAGAGCTTGCACACAGAGAAAACAGATGCTTTAATGAGAAAACAATTCAGGGTGCCAAATTGTCTGTGTGCCGTGTTCTTTACTTTGAAAGAAGAAAAGATCAGTGTAAAAGGGAGAGGCAAACTTCTCATGTGAGGCGACGTCCACCACAGCACTTCAGCGTTACCAGCAGGGTTTTGGAGTGGACTTGCATAACCGCACACAAAATGTGCTTTTGATTAGGGGCGGCTGCATCATCGCTGAAACACACACTGTGGTGAGCGCATGCGGCAGTGCAGCTGACCTACGGCTCATCTCAAACCCAGCTCCGATTACCCAATGCAGATGCAGCCTACCTAGCCCTCACTTGCTTGTCCCACGCAAGAGATGATCCTGCCCAAGATGATGACTAACGGGAATTTAATGGGGCTGAACTCGTTGATATTAAACAATGACAACCATTCCACAAGGGGGAAAAATGTTACACTGTGAAAAACCATGAGCTCTGAGGGCTTCCGAGCTCATATATATTTCAAGAGAAATTGTTCTTTCAAAACAGCTCTTTCCACTATAAATCAAAGCCGGACATAGGAATAAAGCAGACTACTCCTGAAGCAAGGCAGAAGCCCTCTTCACTGACACGAGATCCTTCACGATCATTATAGCAGAGCTGAATATGCTCTCCAAAGATGCTTGAGCATTTAACACTAGCGTCGTATCATCCACAAGGTCACCAACTACAACAGAATTGTGGTATTTGCACAGAAGTTTTTTTTATAAAGTGGGTTTTAGGCTAATGCAACAGCTGGGCTTGACTAGGATAGGATAGGATGAACTTTAATGTCACCAAGGGGAAAATTGTCTTCGACACACAGTGCTGCTGTGTATTAAATAGACTACACACTCAACATACATTACACACTCAACATAATACATACACTGCACATTACCCTTATCATCTAGCTACATACTTAGTCATTTAGCAGACGCTCTTATCCAGAGCAACATACAGTAATGATTGCATACATTTTCATGTGTTTGTACTGGTCCCCCATGGGAATCAAACCCACAACCCTGGTGTTGTACATGTCATACTTTACCAACTGAGCCACAGTGGTGTACTAACACAGCTCAGCTTTACTTATTGCTGTTTAGGTACAGTACTTGATGGACACGGGAATGAATGAGTGCTTATTTATATCTATTCAGCTTACATGTGGGGACCCTATAGTCTCTGTCTGAGGGGAGGAGGGACCCTATAGTCTCTGTCTAAGGGGAGGAGGGATCCTATAGTCTCTGTCTGAGGGGAGGAGGGACCCTATAGTCTCTGTCTGAGGGGAGGAAGGACCCTATAGTCTTTGTCTGAGGGGAGGAGGGGCCCTATAGTCTCTGTCTGTGGAGAGGAGGGACCCTATAGTCTCTGTCTGTGGAGAGGAGGCACCTTATAGTCTCTGTCTGAGGGGAGGAGGGACCCTATAGTCTCTCTGAGGGGAGAAGCTGATACTCAGAGTAAAGTACATGGGAGCAATCTGATCTGGTCTGATCTGACCTGAAATGACTTTCTGAAGCTTGTCCGATAATGGTTTGTTCAAAAATACTCTTCAGGGAAGGATGTTGCCTCACACCCATGACCTTCATGGCAGTTTGTATCAGGCAGCAAACTTGTGGATTTCAATTGGACTGATAAATTGCCAAACCAGACTGTGATGCCGTATCTCAGGATACTCTCTATGACCGCATGGTAGAACAGGAGCATTATTTTTTGGTCAACTCCAAAAACGCTGAGTCTACGTAGGAAATAGAGGCATTGTTGGACTCCGCAGCAGACACTCTCTACTATGACCGTCCAGCATTGTCAGTGTGGACACCCAGGTACTTATACGAACTAACCTGTCTATGTTGGTATTGTGGACAACCACAGGCACGTGGTCGCCGACAGATTTGGGGTCAAACACCATCTCCTCCGTTTTGTTTACATTAAGGATGAGATGGTGCTCATCACACCACATGACAAATCTTTGAATCTCTGACCTGTATATATCAGCATCTTTATACATCAGACCAAGAATGGCAGTATAATCAGAAAATGTGCCAATATAGTTATCAGGATTTTTATTTTATTTAACTAGGCAAGTCAGTTGAGAACAAATTCTTATTTACAATGACAGCCTACCCCGGCCAAACCCTAACGACACTGGGCCAATTGTGACCCGCCCTAAGGGACTCCCAATCACGGCCGGTTGTGATACAGCCTGGAATAGAACCAGGGTCTGTAGTGACACCTCTAGCACTGAGATGCAGTGCCTTAAACCGCACCGCTACTCGGGAGCCCAATTACTGCTAGTGCATTAATTTGAGTACAGTGTGAATAAGATGGGTAAACTCAAACAACCCTGCGGGGCCCCAGTGCTAATGTCTCTAGCCTCAGAGAGGAAACTGTTAAAACTCTAACATGTACGGCTATTCAGGAATGAGTGCTACCACCTTACGGTGTAGGTGACAAGTGTTGAGTGTGTCATGGAGAGCAAGAACAGCTAATCACGGCAGTCAACTGAGGGATTGTAATTGTTCAGGGTGAGGGCCAAGATCTTAAATTGTGTAACTGCAAACTCGCAAGGAACCAACTGCCAATTGGCCTAAAATAAGCCTAAGGCCCAACACCAATGGCCAAAAAGAAAGGGGAGGATAATTTCACTGACTAATGTTTAATGTCTAACTGCTCTTTCCCAGATGCTGCTAAATCAAGTGACTTTCAGGTCGTTATTGTAAAACAGAATGTGTTCTCGATGGTTAAATAAATAAATAAGCTTCCAAACGTAATGCTCGTCTTACGTGTATTAGAATTTCTTTGTAACCTTTGTTTAACTAGGCGAGCATCAAATTCTTATTTACAATGACGGCCTACCGGGGAACAGTGGGTTAACGGCCTTGTTCAGGGGCAGAACGACAGATTTTTACCTTGTCAGCTCGGGGATTCGATCCAGCAACCTTTCAGATTTTTTTCCTGCTGTAGAAAACTGGATCAAATTAAGCATTATTGAGCCTCATTTTATTTCAGGCCAGATTCTGCATACAGATGTAGGATATTAATTTGATCCACTTTTCTACAGAAGGAAAAGAAATCTGCAGCAACAGGAAATTTGAATTATTATGTGGATTGTAATTCATTTTTGTAGTGATTGATACGTTTTTTGTTAGGGCAAATCAAGTCGGAAATTACAAAAATGTTGAAGCCTTTTTAAAACTCAAATACACTACAAGTTTGCATTGCACTCAAACACAGGCTCCCAAAGACAGGCCTGGCTGCCCATCAGTTGCTGTAGGATTCCTGGTCAAATACCAGGAAATATTTTGAGCCTGACAATAGGTGACATAAGTGTACCGCAAATTAATCTGAAGATGTCCCATTTGTATGAAAAGCATGACACAAAGTGGTGGGCTAAAATATAGACCAGCTTTTGGAGTGGACTGAGGACTTAAGATGCTCTTCTCACACCCAAACAGCCGTGAAGAAGACACGGCAACGCCTATTCTCCCTCAGTAGGATGAAACGATTTGGCATGGCCTCTCAGATCCTCAGGAACTAGTACAGCTGCACCATTGAGAGCATCCTGACTGGTTATGTCACCGTCTGGTATGGCAACTTTACCAAACGCGACAGGAAGACCCTACAGAGGTTGGTGCGGATGGCCCAGCGCATCATTGGGGGCGAGCTCCCAGTCATCCAAGACATACATGAAGGCCGTGTCTGAGAAAGGCCAAAATAATTGCTAAAAGACTCCAGCCACACATGGACTGTTCTCCATGCTCCAGTCAGGCAGGCGGTACCGGTGCTTCAAGACTCAACTACTCTTCTCCCTCTCCCACAGACTATCCACACTGACTCTATGCCCATCCACAGGTCTCTACCCACTCAGACACAACCTATGCTGCTGCTAAAATTATTATTAATTAGATGTTTTACTCCATTGCGCTGCTGTCCATTGATTATTGATTTCCATTACCATTAGTATTTATCTATTTATGCCGCTACTGGTCACTATCACTCCTGTTTAGGTGTACAGTATACAGTATTACCATTAGTATATCACCATAAGTATTTATATATTCCTGCTAGTACTGTATGTCACTTTCCACTTTTAAGTTACAACCTTATTCTAAAATGGATTAAATTTTTTTTTAAATACTTTGCAATCTACACACAATATCCCATAATGACAAAGCGAAAACAGGTTAGACATTTTTGCAAATGTATAAAAAATAAAACACAGAAATACCTTATTTTACATAAATATTAGGACCCTTTGCTATGAGACTCGAAATTGAGCTTTTGTGCATCCTGTTTCCATTGATCATCCTTGAGATGTTTCTACAACTTGATTGAAGTCCACCTGTGGTAAATTGAATTGATTGGACATGATTTAGAAAGGCACACACCTGTCTATATAAGGTCCCACAGTTTACATACAGTCAGAGCAAAAACAAAGCAATGAGGTAGAAGGAATTGTCCGTAGAGCTCCAAGACAGGATTGTGTCGAGGCACAGATCTGGGGAAGGGTACCAAAACATTCTGCAGCATTGTAGGTCCACAAGACCACAGTGGCCTCCATCAATCTTAAATGGAAGAAGTTTGGAACAACAAAGACTCTTCCTAGAGCTGGCTGCCCAGCCAAACTGAGCAATCAGGGGAGAAGGGCCTTGGTCAGGGAGGTGACCAAGAACCTGATGGTCACTCAGACAGAGCTCTAGAGTTCCTCTGTGGAGTTGACAGAACCTTTCAGATGGACAACCATCTCTGCAGCACTCCACCAATCAGGCCTTTATGGTAATGTGACCAGACGGAAGCCACCCCTCAGTAAAAGGCACATGACAGCACGTTTGGAGTTTACCAAAAGGCACCTAAAGACTCTCAGACCATGAGGAACAAGATTTTCTGGTTTCTCGAGCTTAATGACGAGTTTGGAGGGTACTATGGTGTGAAATGCTGAGCTGTAGTAGATGAACAGCATTCTTACATAGGTATTACTCTTGTCCAGATGGGTTAGGGCAGTGTCCAGTGTGATTGCGATTGCGTCGTCTGTGGATCTATTGGGACGGTAAGCAAATTGGAGTGGGTCTAGTGTGTCTGGTAGGATGGAGGTGATATGATCCTTGACTAGTCTCTCAAAGCACTTCATGATGACGGAAGTGAGTGCTACGGGGGCGATAGTCGTTTAGCTCAGTTACCTTAGCTTTCTTGGGAACAGGAACAGTGGCCCTCTTGAAGCATATGGGAACAGCAGACTGGGATAAGGATTGATTAAATATGTCCGTAAACACACCAGCCAGCTGGTCTGCGCATGCTCTGAGGACACGGCCAGGGATGCCATCTGGGCCGGCAGCCTTGCGAGGGTTAACACGCTTAAATGTTTTACTCACGTTGGCTGCGGTGAAGGAGAGCCCGCAGGTTTTGGTAGCGAGCCGTGTCGGTGGCACTGTATTGTCCTCAAAGCGAGCAAAGAAGTTGTTTAGTTTGTCTGGGAGCAGGACATCGTGGTCCGCGACGGGTCTGGTTTTCTTTTTGTAGTCCGTGATTGACTGTAGACCCTGCCACATTCCTCTCGTGTCTGAGCCGTTGAATTGTGACTCTACTTGTGATGTCGTAACGGGGTTTTGTATGTAGTTTGATGAGGGGAGAAAAAACAATTTAATCCATTTTAGAATAAGGCTGTAATGTAACAAAATGTGGAAAAAGTCACGGGGTCTGAATACTTTCTGAATGCACTGTACTTGCACTCGTGTGTTTCATTAACCCTCTATTATTATCTATGTTATTATTATCTATGTTATTATTATTACTGCATTGTTGGGAAAGAGCTCTCAAGGTAAGAATTTCTCTGTACTGTTTTACACCTGTTCTATCCTGTGCACGTGGCGAATAAACGTTGAAACTTTTGAAAGATTTTGATCAATCCAAAATGTTGTGCAGAGTAACAAAAATGCACAACGTGTAGTTTAGTCACTTTCAGACGAGATGTCTCCTAGTGTTGAGTTTCTGCTCGCTTTGACAAGAACAAGCTCTTTGGGAGCACAGCTTACTATCACTTCGGGCAGCAGGACATCAAAATGAAACAACAACTAAAACATCTAAGGTCACCGGATTGTCTTTTTGAAAATACTTCTTTGGGTCACCCTTGTCCAACAGACATCTTACAACTCTTCTCACCGCAAGATTCTTCTATCAGACACAGCTGCCATGTGTTACACCAGCGCATCCTGAGAAATGGAAACATAACCTGGTAGTATTCTTTCCCAAGGCTTCTGATTACCAGAGACCCCCATCTTTGTTCATGTCGAGTAATTACCACACAATTAAAGGCTTGTGGAACACACAAACACATCTGTTTCTCATGACACCTAGTATCAATCACTCCCATGGTTTACTCCCAGACGCCCTTCCCAATACAGCACCCAGCGGGTGAGATACACCACGTCTCCAGACACACCTCAAATCTCTGCGTGTCAGCAGGCCCCACATGCTATGGATCACACGTTAAGAAGATATGAAAGAGTCATTTTAGTGCATTTTCATTTCCTTGTGCTAGCCAAAAAAATGGGCTATGCGGCACCATTCATCAATATGTAGGCTAAGTGCACAAGCCATTTTGAGACGGAATCCAGGCCCAGGGTGTATATATAATGCATAAAAGCATATACCGCTATGACATTGCAGGCAAGAGACACTAAAACCCTTTACTGTCGCACTGGGGTTGAATGAACATTGAAAAAGTACTCCGATGAAGACCAGACATCTGTGACTCTGTGCCGACCTACGACCCACACTTTTATTCATCAACAGAAATCAACCCCCATAATGTCAGTCTGTAATGCCTCTATGGCAAATGACAATAGCTGAGGAGCGTTTCTGAGGGAGATTACAGATAATGTTGTCTATTCTGTTCAAATAAAGAGCCTGGGTCCAGTGAGCACACATGACACCAACCTGAGGAGGCCGGGCTGTGCTAGCTAGCTGCCATTCAGTACTCAGACACATCAATCAGAGAGTGACAAGCGCCCCACATTACCAATCCTGAAATGTGGGTCCAAATGAGCCCTGATGAGTGATAATTTGTTTCAAGAGTTCCCGCTCAGATGTGAATGGCTTCAAGAAGACGCCAGGCTTTTACAGCAGTCACTCACCCTGAAGCAAATCAGAGCTTAAAACACCAATCAGTACCAGGATGGATTGACTTAAACTACTCCTTATTAGACAGGCTGATGATTTTACAGTGTGGCTGAATTGACTAGGCTAAATATGGAGGTGGTGCCGGTGCCTAAAGAATACCCATGCAAAGCCTCTGATGTGGTGATGAGATCTCTAACAGCTCCTCAGGTAAAAGTTCTTTAAGTCTAGTCCTTAGGCTGCAGGAGTTCATGGTCAGGACATGCTGCTCTGCACAGACTGAGAACAGATAGCCCAAGGTCTTCTCAGCAGCATGAGCCAACAGACAGCAGATCAGAGATCAGTTCATGTTCTCTTTCTCTCTCTCTCTCCCTCCAGATTGAATACTTCTTTATTTTTCTTGAGAGCACATTTAAGAAGTCTCATTAGTCTGTGAGACGAGCTGACAGCACTCCACTGCAGCTTCTCAAACCTCAGGGGCCAAGAAGTTAAAGAAAATCAGTTGCACGCACTTTCTCAGAACCCCAAACTTCCTCACCGACCAAAAATAAACCTCTGTCACTCGCCATGTGTATCCTCCTCATGTCGGAGAGGAAGACCTCACTTGGCTGGATCACTAGAGAGGGAAAAAACATATACAGTATGCCAATGCTATGGTTTGCGATCCTGAGGGTCAATGCACAGCCAAATAAACTATGGGAATCAAATGTGTTACTGTTTCTAACAGTGGGTGGACTGACACTGTCTATCGCTGACTCACTGGTGAAGTCTTCATGTTTAAAAATACATAGATTTGATGGTGAGAGAGAGAGAGAGAGAGAGAGAGAGAGAGAGAGAGAGAGAGTTGGCTGAAAATGAGAAATGCAATATAACATGAGTCTTTCTCCATCTGGAGAAATGTCAGACTTGTCTCCCTCTGGAATTAGAATAAAATCTATTACACACTGAACTTCATTACCATATTTGTTACTTGTTGTGCAAATAATGTAATTTGTATGCAACTGTCCAACACACACAAAAAACACAGATATGGCCAAAACACAAATAGGGTTGACAAAACCCTCACTGCTCAGCAGACATTAGAATAACAGCCAGCCTGGGTTAGACTGAGCACAGAGAAAAAAAAGGTAGGATGAAGTTAGCCCCAGCTCCACTAGCGATGACTTAACATTGCAACAGCTCTGGTTTCATTCTTTCATATCCCACACAACCACTTTGTGAAAAGCTCAGAGAGCTTAGATTACAGTGCTGGAGTGGATTCAACTCTTGCCCTCTCTCAATGTAGCAATTTGATGAAATGCTGCAGGTCCCACTTCCAAGCTGTTTTTTCACCCACTTAAGAGAAACGATATACAGTAAAGACTGTACCGTCTGGATGTTAATATGTGCCGATGTCCCAAAGGTTGTCTGATGACACAGAGTGACGTGAATTCAAAGTACGCTGGGAGGACTCATGCTTTTACAGTAGCAATTAGAGACAGACGATGACAACCTGAGATGGGTTCTCCATCACACAGACCTGGCAGACATAAAGTACTGTACTGGGCAGGGCCATCACTGGGACTAGTATTCTGGTCCACAGTGCAGGCACCTCCCACACATCCTACCCACAAATCACCATCAAAATACTTTTTGACTTACAACACACCATGTCCTAATCCTTCTCTTTCTCTTTCTGCTGTAACAAACCCATCTGTGGCATAAAAATGACCTCAGCAGTGAGGACAGTAGCAGTAGGCCTGTCACGTCCCTCTGTGGGTCGACCTGAGAGGATTGCCTGTTCGCCAACAGTACAGTAGCTAAATTGAACTAACCGCAGGTCCTCCTGTCCTACATCTGACTCACTCTCCAAAAAAAGGATACTGTAAAATCATATTTGACCACAATAATAATAGAACCTCAAAGAAATCCATTACCTGTATTTTGCAGCACTGGATACAATATACATTTTTTATCACAGGTCACTTTAGTTTGTTCTTTCCCAACTCTTCCGACATCCTTCCATCCCACAGCCATGCCACCCACTGTTGAGTGGACACAACAAAACAGCTTGAGTTGGCCATCGCAAAATGGAGTTCTCCCACCCATTGAGTAGGCTACATTAACCCAGGCACGTACACACACAGAGAGTGGACCCGATTGGTTCTGACACGTTGGCCCACAAAGGTGCCACAACAGTGAGGTCATATTTCATTATCTGCCCAAAACAACAGCCGACACAACCAGGGACTTAATTCGCCCATCTGTGACAAATAAGGACCTTCATTGGGTCCAGGGAGAATAGTGAGAGTCCCTCACAATGCACACAGTCCATTCACAATGCACACAGTCCATTCACACTGCACAAAGGCCCAGGCCCGGCTGTCAATAGTCTTATCACAACGTGCCAATGTCCCATGTTACGGGGAAACAAGGCCACCGATGAACTATAGCATCCTTGTTTGATATTGGCAACAAGGGAGTTCTTGTTTCTAATGGATTGGGTTCTCTGCTTACAGTCGCCCTCTCATCCAAAACCTTTGTTAATCCCATTAATATGAAGAGAGCTCGGCAACCCGGGCCTGGACACGGCATAAAATCCATCAGCCAACATTGGCCCTCTGAATCCAAGGCCTTGTCTAGACCCATTACCGACTCACCCACATGAAATCAAATGATTTAAAACCCATGTCTAATGATGGGAGGAAATACTACACCAAACCTTTACAGAAGGGGGCCTCCCTTCAGGCATTGTGGAGAGTGCAGTATCACGTGCAAGGGTTTCACTCTTTGACCAAGCCGCTTTTTCCAAAAACATGATTTTTACCCAGACAAGCTTCAAGTCTTCTTCTGGCAGCTTAAGTACTTACAGTACCTCTCATTAATTTGTTGCGCTGTAAAACATTTCACAATGCACTGCTGCCCATGTGAAGGATTTTAATGCTGGATAATTCAATCTGACGTTATATGTACGTCTAAGGTGATTATGATTAGTTTCTGTGTGGGTGTGTATAAACGTGTGTGTGTGTGTCTGTGTCAAGAGGGGTGGTAGGCGCACCACATGATACATTTGGAGAGATAATCTGTTGGCTTTAATTAAATAGTCAACAAAGAGATTGTGAAAAGGCAAAGAGGGCTCTGATTAAACTCTTGTGCAGCGTGGTTTAAGTTCGCCTTTAATGCCGTCCACCACAAAGCAGTAAACCCGACAACTACTTATGGTCCATTCCTCATCTCTATGGGTTCCAGTAGGACAATTACAAAGCATCCAGGGCTGCTTAACTTGGGAGGACTGACTGTGAGGCTGTCTGTCTGTGCACAGGGTCTTTCATGAACCGGTGGGCAGTGACTGATCAGGCCAACCCACAATCACCCTATTCCAACTGCACCTCACACATGACAATCATCTGCCCAGGCAATCACAGAGGCAATTTACTCCCCTACTACAGCAGCAGAATGGGCCAGGCCTATCCAATTTCTCCCATGGAGAGAGGGTAAAACCCAATGGATGGATGTCCCCTATCTTAAGTCCCCTGTCTTAAGTCTAGACACCATCTGGACAACGGCGGTTATGGCTATCTGATGACATCTCTGGAACACGTTCATCATGTTAAATGCTATCGATAAGG
This sequence comes from Brachymystax lenok tsinlingensis, assembly GCA_030435695.1. Lineage (NCBI taxonomy): Eukaryota > Metazoa > Chordata > Actinopteri > Salmoniformes > Salmonidae > Brachymystax > Brachymystax lenok. Next base: position 40,277,875 of record CM059793.1, on the reverse strand, counting down.
AATGTAAATCAAAAGTTAATTGACTTGCACTTGATATTTTACACTACCGTTTTTAATCAACCTGTAGTAATGTAATACAGAGGATTTATCACTTTCAAATGATGTTAAAAAATATATAGTATGTTACTACACAGTAGATACCTATCCAAAAGGTTATTACTCTCCACAAATTCCCATGATTTTTAAAAATCCCAAATCCAGGTTTGATCACCTGAAGCAGTGCTCAGACAGTGAGAGCTCAGCGGGATAATGACTGAGAAAGTTCACCTCAGCACCACGGCAGGGTCACACCAGCCGACACACAGATCACCCAGTGGGAGCTGCCATCACACACCGCGCCGCAGACAGGGTTAAATAGTAATAGTGTTGACAGTCACTGAGTGAGGCAGTGACCCAGAAGGAAAGGGGAGTAAAATATACCCCAGGAGTTAGTTAATAGTGCTGCTGCGTAACATGTAGCCCCAATCCATCCCTTACTTCCTACTCACTTCCTGCCACTTCCTGATTATGTGCTGTACAGCGCATCGACAATACATTCTATTGTTAAAACTTGGAATATTGAGCACATTTTTCCAAATTTGATACGATAACGATTGTTAGTTTCGATGGAAAAATGTGCATCGTATCTAGTCAATGGTTTCCCTCGGCCTAAAGGTGAACTGATCGAATCCATAGCTAAAATGCTTCAAGTAATTCTGTGGGTTTATGCGAAACTGAAGCAATGCACAACATACTGAAACCTTTGATTAATAGTATTTTTAGCAACAAATACTGAAAGCTTCTTAGACTATATCACATTTGAGAAAATAACATTTACAATTTGAGCTCTTTATCTGCTGGAAAATATAGTTATGAAAGAAAGTGTGTGTGTCAATGTGTGAACAATACCAAAGGACCCCTCTCCCACAGACCTCCTAGATTGCTTCATCATTCAGTCTGAAAAACACTGACGTTTCCATCCTGGCTGCACTGAACATGTTGCTCTTGACTCCACCTCAAACCCAAGAGCACTGGCGAGAAAAACCCTCAATGCTTCGCAAACACGACCATCTGGCTGCAGCCGATGGAAGATTAGAGCGAGAGGCTTTGCACGCCTGTTGAGAGTCTGCCGTCCGTGCCTCCACGCCACTCTGGAGGCTTCCACTAATTACAGGGCACTGGGAGAGACTGTGGGAGAGATGCTCAGGCTGTTGACGCCCTTGGGCTCGCTACATTACCACAGTGCTGGGCCCGGACTGGAGTGGGCTGGCCCATCCTATTCCACTGGGTGGACACTACAGCCAGAGCCGGAGCAAAGCAGAGCAGAGCCAGCTCAGACAGCAGTACCACCGAAACCCAACCAGGGCCAGGCCAGCCAGGGATATTTACAGGGCACAGTCAGCCTCACACGGACAGACAACCCAGATACGTTCAGGCCCTCAGCACAGGCAGGAAAGAATAAAGAAGCAATGCCTAAAACGTGTGAAGGACTACATCTTTATTGTCTGTATTTCCTTTATCCTTGTAGGTACGTGGGATGTTTTGTCAGTGATGATGATTTCGCACGCACACACAGATAGACAGACACACAGCACTCTGAGCACGTTATAAGAGGCTGAGGATGTTAGTGAAGAGAAAGCTACTTAGAGGCATGTGTCATCAAACCAAGTGATTCATTATAGTTTGAGCCACTCCTTAATGTGATCCGTGGGAAAATACATAATGTCAAGGCTATTTATGAACAACAGATTACTGGCAGACAGGCAGGAAAGAACTAAGGACCATAATCCGTTCTGAACACTAAGTAATAACTCATGTTGGAAATAAAATATTCATCCTACCTCTAAGCAGTGCTTTATATCGGTGAAAACATTATTCCAACTATTTTCCACATATCCCCATTTCATCATACAGAAATAATTTACAATCTGAGTCAGACACAAACAGGTCAATTCCCAAATGCTGAGTCTAGGAGATGATTGTGGACTACAGGAAAAGGAGGACCGAGCACGCTCCCATTCTCATCGATGGGCTGTAGTGGAGCAAGTTGAGAGCTTCAAGTTCCTTGGTGTCCACATCACCAACAAACTGGAATGGTCCAAACACACCAAGACAGTCATAAAGAGGGCACGACAAAGCCTATTCCCCCTAAGGAAATTAAAAAGATTTGGCATGGGTCCTCAACTCCTCAAAAGGTTCTACAGCTGCAACATCGAGAGCATCCTGACTGGTTGCATCACTGCCTGGTACGGTAACTGCTCGGCCTACGACCGCAAGGCACTACAGAGGGTAGTGCGTACAGCCCAGGACATCACTGGGGCCAAGCTTCCTGCCATCCAGGACCTCTATACCAGGCATTGTCAGAGGAAGGCCCTAAAAATTGTCAAAGACCCCAGTCAGACTGTTCTCTCTGCTACCGCCAGGCAAGCGGTACCGGTGCGCCAAATCTAAGACCAAAAGGCTTCTCAACAGTTTTTACCCCCAAGCCATAAGACTCCTGAACAGGTAATCAAATGGCTACCCAGACTATTTGCATCCCCCTCTGATTTGATTCAGTCATTTTGGCATTCCACTGTCTCTCCCCAACTGATGAACTTTAGAATGACTAATCTAGTGTGTCATTGACCTGAAACATTTAGCGCTCTGGCCACCAAGTGCCACCCCACATCATCAGACTGCAGTGCTACATGCTTTGACTGCATCCCCTCCCTGACCGAGCCGCTGTCAGGCCACAGCAATGTTCAGGGAGGCTCTGTCCTCAATAACAATGTCTTTCACACTTTCATATCCCCATTCTAACAACATCACAATCAGAGTCAAGTGCAGTGCAGCATTGATGAAGTAGAGCAGGGAACTTAATAGTCTAACCATGACAAGAGATAACCAAAACAAACCATCCAATATAGTGCTACTGTAACTCTTATGTACCATGAAGGGTACTTTGAGATCAAAGTTCTCATTTCATCACGAAATTGTCAACATTATTTTAGAAAACAGAGTGTAGGCCTAGGCTTTCTGAAAAGATTCAGCTCTGTTGCTGTCTTTCTTCAAAGAAATTCAACTTGATCAATTCACAAGGGTGGCCGAGGAGAAGAGCTTTATTTTCCTTCTCCTATCCTCCACATCAACCTTTGATTCAGTTCAGTACCATTCGAAACTAAATCACGGATGTTTTTGCAACTTAAATCCATCACCAACAATAACGCTGACGATGCAGCCAATGCCTCAACCAGGTTGACACAACTTGCAGAGTGCCAGTAGAGGTGCGTAGGTAAAATTACTGGAGAAGCCAGGAAAGAAATTGCCATATTACAACCTATGTGTTGTGATATTTGTGTTGTTAGTTCATATGCCTTGCGGACATGATATATAGGCCTAAGTCTGAGACAATAAGAGGACACAGTGGCAGAACAAATTTAACCACACCTTTTTTCCATCACAAAACCAGTCCACAAAGAATATTGCATGTAACAAACAGTTACAGTACATGACCTACAGCATGGTAAAAAAAGTTAATGTTCCAACATTTTCACACCACCAAACAACTATTGATTTAGAACCACGGAGAGTTACCACAAGTCAGAATGAAAACAGGAACTGCCTCCACTATTCCAGCACCATTTCAACTTCAACATTTAAACATCATCAAAATACTTATGCTTAGTCTAATATAGTGACAACTAAAAGATACCAAAACAATGTAGTTCAGTTAACGTAAGATAAATATGATGTGGCTGTCCATGGTACTGATTTGTGTGTGTGTGTGCTTGCAAGTAGAAAAACATGTTGACTCACCCTGCTTGTATAGAAACGCCAATGCATTCTCCTCTCTTTCATGTTGCTGAAACGGTCTATTACTCTGACATACAGTACACACTTTAAGTTTTTGTTATCCTAGGCTACCTGGCTTAACTACTTAGGGAGAAGCGGCGCGCTAGCGGGCACAACTTTTGATTGCTAGCACAACTTTTGATTGTTTGAGGATAGCACCTCTCCTATTTTCGACATTAGCATAAATTCATATCTAGTGCGGGTCACACAAAACCCATATAACAGCTCAAATAAATCCCTTACCTCTCGAAGAACTTCTGCTGAGGGCGTCCCAAGTGTCCAACGAAGACATCCGATGGTTCTTTTGTTAGAAAAAGTCATTTATTATATCCATAAATCTCAGTTTGGTTGGCACGTTATGATCAGAAAATCCACCGTCGAGTCGCCCATTGAACCGTGAAGAGAACACGTTTAAATTATACCTATACACTTTCTTTCTCCAAACAAATCAAACATCATTTTTTATGTATCCTTAGGTATTCTTTTATGTATATTTACTGTAATATTTAAACTGGACGATAACGTGAACGATAGGAAAGGAAAATAAAGTGGGGCGCGCTCACAATCTCGCGCCTGTGAAACGTTGTTGACAAATGTAGTCCCCTGACTGTTTCCTCTTCCTATCTGTTCTGCTTAGTGCTAGAGCCTCCAGACACTGTATAAAGACTTTTGACATCTAGTGGAAGCCATAGGTACTGCAGTCTCAGTCCTAGTTAACATAGAAATCAATAGGCAGCCTGGAGAAAAAGGTCATGTACAAAAAAAACTGCAAATCCGAATGGATTTTCCTCGGGTTTTCGCCTGCTATATCAGTTCTGTTATACTCAAATAAATTATTTTAACACTTATAGAAACTTCAGAGTGTTTTCTATCCAATAGTACTAATTATGTGCATATCCTATTTTCTGGGCCTGGGTGGCAGGCATTTTACTTTGGGCACGCCAGACTCTCCAAAACCGTCACCTCTGCTGCCGCTCGCTAGCCTAACTTTCTTTCATGGGCAATGATGAGTCAGCTAGTTAACATTAGCCTACTACATCTAGCTACATATAGGGCCAATATGGCGTTGACGTTTTCTCGCTTTTCCAAGCAACTTTGAGGGTTAGGTGGTTAACAGTCTAATATTGGCTATCAATGTAGCAAGAAACTAACTATAACTTGTTTTAGCTACTTATGGCAAGTTTAGAGTAAATTTTTGTCAATTTGAATGGGAAGTACATGACAGAAAGACTACAAAAGACGGAATATCCAAGCCTCACAGAAGATGGCAGGCATGCTAGCTAGCTACGACGAGAGCCAGAGCAGCATGGATACACAAGATGCCGTGAGCTCAAGCAAGAGAAAGAACAAGATGGACCAGGATGAGATCCTTGCAACCTCTTTACCTCAGACCCCAATTAAAAATCCACCGGAGAAAAAATGTGAAAGAGGACATTTCCATGTCTGAACTTCTCTCTGTAATCCAGAGTGGGCTACCGAAGAAACATCAAAGAAGATTGATAAATTGTCAGAGACTGTCCATCAGCTTCTCACAGTTGTGAGCGAGAACAAGGAAAATATAACGTTCCTGGAGAACGAGCTGAAGAAACTGCAATCCCAAAATAATGAGCTGTATGAGAATGTAACTGAACTTCAACTATATTCTCGCAGGTGGAATCTGAAAAAGTAAAAGAGAGGTAGAGGACATTAGGGAAGCAGTTATCAATATCCTGGGAACGGTGGCGCCGTGCATCAAAGGCAAGCTAAGAGACGTGATTGACGTGGTACATCGACTTGGGAAACAAAGATTGCGCCACTACAGGGACATCATCTGGAAAATGGCCAGGGGAACAATTTTCTGGACGAGACGAAGCTCTGTATCAAAGAGGCTCTGATACCGCAGGATCAGACTGCCAGGGAGAAACTGTGGCCGCCTATACAGAAGGCACGACAAGAGGGAAAGAAGGCTGGGTTCAAGGGCCAACATGCGTTCATCGAAGAAAGAAAGATTACTGGGTACCTCTGGTGACATGACATGAACCACACATAAACTGTGAGCACTGCCAAGAGTACATTTACTGTACTGCCACAAGTAAATGCACCATTCAAACTACAATTTATGAACACTTGCCAACCAAAAAAAGAGAAAAAAAAGGATTTGCTACCTCAGATGAGCGTAGTTTTCCGTCGGAGTACCCTCTCAAGGTTTACTGTTTGTTTTATTGTTCACATTACTACATCTGCTAGTTTGTGTCTTTCTTTTTTATGCAGGAGTTTGTTTTCAACTCACTCAATATTGTTAGTCTGAATGCTAGGGGTTTGAGAGATCTTACAAAAAGGAAAGGCTTATTTTTATATTGTAAATGCAGATTTTGTCCTTCTTCAGAAAATTCATTCGTGTGAAAGTGACTTGAAATTTTCAAAGTCACAATGGAGAAACATGGCCTATCTCAGTCATGGATCAAACCATTCTGCTGGTGTTTTGACACTTATCCACAAGTTTAAAAATCAACATTCTAGAATACACATCTTCACAGGAAAGGAGATGGGTCATAGTAACTGTTAACTTGACAATGCTATTTTCATCATCTGTAATGTGTATGGGCATTACTCACATGCTCCAAATAAGACCCTTTTTGTCAAATTTACCAGAAAATTACAGAATTTACGCAACAAATACTCAGATGCTTTTCTAATTCTCTCAAGGGATTTTAACAAACACCTGATGACTCTGCTGATCGTTTTCCTTTTTGGTTTCGGTTAAATTTTTATCAAAGTAATTTGCATGTTTTACAAAGATATGAATAGTTATGTGATACTAAACCTTAATACATCCAAAGGATTCAGTATCAACAGAAGTGTACGACAGGGATGCCCAGTTTCGCCCTTTTTATTAATTTTGGTAGTGGAACTTCTATCTCTAGATATTCTGAATAACTCAAATCTGCATGGCTTATCCATTTTTAACAGAGGAATCAACATTTCCCAACTGGCTGACGATACTACTTTTTTTTTTAGAGACAAAGACCAGGTCGCCCATGACCTTAATGCTAGCACTGCATTAAGCCGGGGTAGGCCGTCATTGTGAATAATAATTTGTTCTTAACTGGCTTGCCTAGTTAAATAAAGGTGTATTCATGGCATCCATGGCATCCATGAATACACAACACTGCAGAGTACAGACCCTTTCTTTTCTGCAGGGTCATACAGGATTATAGCAATATGCTGAGATATGAACTATACATATGACTCACTATGTTCTAGTGCAGGTATCAAGGCTCTGTGTGAAATGATGACCATGGCCAGATGGAGAACCAACTTCCAGGGGTGATTCTGGCACCACATAATGGACGACACACAAAGGCTGGGTTGTTTGTGCAGGGAGGTGGTGGTGGTGCTGAGAGCATTGACAGTGGAAAGCCTTGTGAGGCCCTAGATTCCTCCATATAAAATAGTTGTTTGGTGCTAGGCTAGCAAACACATCACACAACACGTGTAGTTAAGGTGTTGTTAACTTTAACCATGGTGAGTTACAATGTACAACAACTGGTAAGTGGAAGGTGACTTAAATCAACCCGTAAAACCAGTGATCTTTGAACAGGGTTGTTCTATAGAAATCTGACTAAGCAAACACTACATTAATTAAAGCAAGCAGAGCACTCAACTTCTTGTAGGATTTATTTTCTCAAGAATACAACTAAATGTAACGAGAGCAGTATAATTACGTATTCCTGAGCAGCAAGACTCCACGACCAGATCGATGAGAAATCCTCAGGTAGTGTTCTCAGCCAACCTCGGTGCTCCTGGCTATGCTCGACACAGAGCCACACTGGATTTAAACTCATTAGCTGGGTAAAGTCAAGGCACTTGACTTGAGGTTTCTCAACTAGTATACAAAATTGCTTTCTAAATTTCCAGAGGAGGATTTACTAAACATTGTGATTAAATATCCATATTTGATTCCTTGCTATTTATAATTTAACAACATGGGTTGTTAAGTGTACAACACGTAGCTAAAATGTATAGACATATTGACATATGACACTATACACTGAATATACAAAACATTAGGAACACCTTCCTAATATTGAGTTGCACCCCTCCCATTTGCCTTCAGAACAGCCTCAATTCGTTGGGGAATGGACTCTACAAGGTGTCAAAAGCGTTCCACAGGGATGCTGGCCCATGTTGACGCCAACGCTTCCCACACAAGTTGGCTGGATGTCCTTTGGGTGGTGGACCATTCTTGAAACACAGAGGAAACTGTTGAGAGTGAAAAACCCAGTAGCGTTGCAATTCTTGACACAAACCAGTGCGCCTGGCACCTACTACCAAAGTCAAAGTCACCATTATTAGTCAGTTGTACAACCAAATGCCTTCAACCGAAATGTGTCTTCCGCATTTAACCCAACCCCTATGAATCAGAGAGGTGCGGGGGGGCTGCCTTAATCAACATCCACGTCTTCGGCGCCCGGGGAACAGTGGGTTAACTGCCTTGTTCAGGGGCAGAACGACTGATTTTTTTCCTTGTCAGCTTGGGGATTTGAACTTTGAACTTAAATATGTTGTCTTGTCCATTGAACCTAACCACTAGGCTACCTGCCGCCCGTTCAAGGGCACTTAAATATGTTGTCTTGTCCATTGAACCTATGAAGGGCACATATACACAATCCATGTCTCATTTGTCTCAAGGCTTAAAAATTAGGGATGCACGATATATCGGTGAGAATATCAGAATCGGGCGATATTAGACAAAAATGCCAACATTGACATCGGCCCGATGTCTAGTTTAACTCCAATGTGCCAAACCGATGTTGAAGCTGACGTGCATACCTATATAACGTAGGTAGATGACATAATGACGCCACGAAAAATACAGCGCTACACGTGCAACACAGCATTCCTAACCTAGCCCACAATGTCTGCTGGGTGGATCTATTTGGAAATGTCATAGGAAGATAACAAAAAGGCCATATGCAATGTTTGTGCTGCTATTATTTCCCGAGGAGGGGAGAAATTGAAATCTTTCAATAACACAAACCTAATTACTCCTTTGAAAGTGCATCACCCCCAGACGTTCAGCAACAACTTAGAACAACAGCAGAAAAAAAATAAGCGCACACTTCCAACAACTAAACAAGTTCAAGTCGAGCAGTCATTTGAAAGAGTAAGAACATTTCAGCGAGACAACACAGAGGCGAACTTCATTGCAATCAACCGTTCTCTGTTGTGGATGATGTTGGCTCTCGCCGACTGGTCGAGCACCTCGAGTCCCGGTACACACTACCAAGTAGGCGCTATTTTTAAGATGTTGCCCTACCGGAGTAACACAGTATTGTTGAATCGCACATCCACGAGTTACTTGCTATGGGCGTCACTGCTATTAGCTTCACGACTGACATTTGGACCAGCAATGTCAGCCCCATGAGCATGCTGAGTCTGACAGCACAGTGGGTTAACAAGGATTTCGCACTGAGGAAAGCCATATTGCATGCTCAAGAATGTACTGGTTCTCATACCGCTGCTGCCATTTCAATGGCATTTGAGAACATGTTTGAAACTTGGAAAATCCCCAAGAACAAAGTACACGCTGTGCTATGTGATAATGCACATAACATGACAAAGGCTTTGGAAGAATGCCAGTTTGCCATGCATGGCACACATGCTGCAACTGGCTGTGAATTAAAGTGTTTTGGCCCAATGCAGCCTATCTGACACAGTAGCAACCGGTAGAAAGATAGTGGGTCATTTTAAACACTCACAGCTAGCATACAGCCGCCTGCAAGCAATACAGGAGCAGCTTGGAGTGAAAATGAAAAGGCTTAAGCAAGACGTTTCCACCAGATGGAACAGTACTTTTTACATGATGGAGAGCCTGCTGGAACAAAAACGAGTGCTTGGCGTGTACGCAGCCGACTATGAGTTACCTGCAACAATCAGTACAAACCAGTGGACTCTCATTAAAAACATGAACACACTCCTAGCTCCATTCGAACAACTGACTCGAGAAATAAGCTCTTCAATTGCGTCTGCAGCAGACATGATACCCTCTGGCATTGAAACGCCTGCTCAACAAAACTTCTGACACAGACCATGGGGTTAAACTTGCAAAAGTACTCTATTAGATGCTGTGAACAAGCAATTCGGTGGCATTCTCCCTGAGCCTCTTTACTGTGTCGCCACCATGCTCGATGCTAGGTACAAGGACCACTACTTTGATGCAGACAAAAACAGGGTTTATGTGAAAAGTTACAGACACAGCTGGACAAGATGGAAACGGATACAGTGACAGTGCGCACCGAAGAAGGGGACCCACGACAGAAGAGGCCACGGACAGACAGAGCTGAAATTTCACTGCTTGACATGTATGATGAAATCCTGGTTGAGAATGAAATGACTGAACAAATGAACAACAAAACAGCACAGCAAGTAAGTAAAATAAATAGGTTTTGATAATGTTTTACTGGTAAAGGGGACATACGTAAATGCCAACAAAATAACTTTTTGGTCAGTGTGTGTATGTATCTCTGTGAGAGAGAGACGCGTTGTATTTTCATTTTCTGTTACTACATCGGCCAACATTTGCCATTGGTGATCTATGCCTAATGATCCTTTGGAATGCAAGAATAATGCAATATGTTGTATTAAATGTACTAACCCCCCTTCCCATTATTTGCAGATACTAGCATAACTGACAGAACCTACTATTCCCAGGAATGAAGATGCACTTGGATACTTGAGAAGTAACAAGCACCGTTTCCTTTGCTAGCTAAAGCTGTGGGCAAGTATCTTGGTGCTCCCTGTACTAGTGTGGACAGTGAGCAGCTTTTCGGAGCAGCTTCACACATTGTAGACAAAAAAAGAAACATACTCTCTTGTGACAAAGCCGAGCAGGTCCTCTTTGTGAAGAAAAACCTCCCCCAAATGTTAAAATTGTAAATGGGCAGTCATATTGTAACCCTAATCTAGAGTCACTGGGAAATATTTTACTAAGCCCAATGGCTTTTCTGTTGTTCATTCATGGCTGGTATAGGTCAAGACATTCTTTGAATTTAAAACAAAGCAGTTGTGTTTTTTTGTACAAAAAAATAATTTCCTAAATGAAAGATGAGATGATGTGTTGTAAATTTGCTCTCATTTTTACTAGTCAAGTCAGTTGAGCACATTTGAAAAGTTGAAGTTGTGCCATTTATAGCAGTGTATGACAGCCAAGAGACAGTACTTTTTTCAAGCAGTTATAGCTAAAATGATTAACTGCATTTTAGTTCCAAACAATATTTCTTTCAAAGCATTTTTAAGTTTCTCCATACAGTCAAGATTGGATAGTAAGAAGAGCCACCAACAACTCACACAACAGTTAAAATATTTGTGTCATGAATATCTGTTGTGGAATAAAATACATTCATGGATGTGTAATTTTTCTCATTTACAAGTTATTAAACAATCTATTCCTAACTGAACAAATGAACATATGCCACTTTGTTTAAACTATTTAACTGTACTAGAATGCTTAAAAGGCTGTTAAAATGTTAAATATCGGTTATTGGTATCAGTTTTTTTGACAAGGACAATATCGGATATCCGTATAGGATATATCGGTGCATCCTTAAAAATCATTATTTAACCTGTCTCCTCCCCTTCATCTACACTGATTGAACAAGTGACATCGATAAGGGACCATAGCTTTCATCTGGATTCACCTGGTCAGTCTACAGTATCTCATGGAAAGAGCAGGTGTTCAACAGCTATTCCATTCATAATTGTAACCGAATGTAACATATCATTGGTGAGGGCATTATAATGCATAGTTTGCTTCCCCTTGCTCATCAACTCACCCCCTTTCTCCCCATCCTACTTGACTTAATTTATTTAATCTGTTGTCATATGAGTCAAATTAGTCAAATTGCTCTGCTAAAACTGGTTATAACTCCAGTTCTGTTTGTGACCGACATTGTGTTATATAGAGGTATTTAGGAAATGACATAAATAGACGTATTTAGGAAATGTCATGGAAGAAGGTGCATAACCTGGCAGCGTAATACAAAAATAAAATCATGAGCAATGTAACGTGTCACAGATTTAGTTACAGAATAATACAAATTGCCCTGAGACCACCCTCCAATTCAACATGTATCAAACTAGTTATAAAATATTGAAATGTAATACAGTGTGATTTGCACTACACTATCACTCGTTAAATCAATCAACCAAGCTATTATACTGAGGCCATTATGTTTAACTGTCCAAAAGTATAGCAGCAGTTGGTAAAATAAAACTGGGAAGGTGTTGTGATCTTCAGCCCTTACAGGTACTTAAATATGTTTGGCACAATAAATTATCAGGCCCGGGAGAAATATTATTTCTCTGGAGGCACAACAGCCGGCGGCAGACTGCACTGAACGCATTTCCACTTTTCAGACAGTTCCTTTTTAATGGACAATTAACCACATTAAAATGTATCAATATGTTTTAGCCTGCCTAATGAAGCGCACTGGTTTTGTTTGATTTCAGTCCTATCGCCTATTTAAAACAGGGTTGTTTTATTTCATTCGTTTGCGATCATCAATAATGATATTCAGAAAATATTATTCACCCGTTTCTCTGGACGGTACAGCCCCTAACAAATATGACTGTGTCATACATAGTATCGCTGTTTAAGACGAGACGTGGCCATGATAATGGTTTTAATTTAGTGCTATGTACATGGTGCTGCCTCATGCAACTATTAGCATGGCATTATGGAGTTACAATGTATCGAATTACTCCCCTAATCATTTTGTAGCGTTCGGTTCATCTCGCCTGCAACTATGTATCATTGGATCCTCTCAGGACTCAAACTTTATGCAGTGACACTGTACTGGCAAGCAAGTGCCTGCTGTTTACCGAGACCTTGCAGCCAACAGAGAGAGCTGACAGAAGTCACCCTTCCTCTACCCGCCATTCCGTACACTACCGCAAAATGTTGTCTAGAGATGTTAAGAAATATTTTACTATGCCAAGCAATTCTCTACCGCTATTAAACACCACTATATTATTTGACAGTAGGCCTACGGGCAGCACAGCAATGTCATTCATTCATGTACCTGTCATCGTAGCAGAAATCGGCGCCCAGAGTGTTGACATAGAGGACCAAAGCCACGGCGCTGCACACGAATTCTGCAATCATTTCTCAAAAAAATTAACAAGGAAAGAAAACGAAGAACAGTGGAGATATATTTCAAATACTATCTCTATTATCTTTCTCCGTCTTTGTCAAGATGCCTCTGCAAAAACAGATATTCCAATTCCACATCCTCGCAAAGTGTTGAAAGTGGATAATCCAGGCAGGCATCCTCCCTCTAACCCATTTTGAGCTAGAGGAGGACAGCTATGATCCGACACGAAATAGAGCAAACGGCCAGCATTTACAGTGTCTCTGACTGCATTTGCACGCCTTTCCTACAAGACTGCTCGTGTGATTCATAGTGGTCCGGTGGATAAACGTCGTGATTGAGCCGCGTGCGGTTTAAAGGATCTTCTGCGCATGTGCGATGTCCCTCCTCCTCGCAGTGAATAGAAGAAAATGATGCTGATGATTTGAGGATTAGGCTAGAGCTAGACTGCATAATGGGACACCTCTTTATTGCCAACTGCTGTATCCCCATTGCCTTTCTATAGGTATTCTAGCCATAATTACTGTATATAGCCCCTTATAAGTGTGAATATGTCAATCTCGGTGGAGCAGTGACACCAGTCCCACCAGTGTTTTCCAATTGTCTCTTTGTATAGGCCTACACAGCATAGTGCCATAATCTGGTTCTAATCCGAGCAGTAGGCTATAGCAGGGTTTCCCAAACTCAGTTCTGGGGTGCACATTTTGGTTTTTGCCCTAGCGCTACACAGCTGATTAAAATAATGTATGATGAGTTGGTTATTTGAATCAGCTGTGTAGTGCTAGGGCACAAATCAAAACGTGCACCCAGGGGGTGCCCCAGGACCGAGTTTGGGAAAACCTGGGCTATAGGGCTTCACCCTCCAGGCATACAAAACACTAGGTTTGATCTGTGTTCTGCTGCAACCAATTTTATATATAGATATAATGTAACCTAATTCAATAGAACTACTGGCCCAAAATTCTACAAAATATTATTTATTTAGGCTTCAAATGTCGATTATTGGATTATACAATCTGAAATGGCATAATGTCAGTCATAACATAATTACAAATCAACCAAAACTAGATTTTTAGATATATATTGAACTAGTTAGTATTGATAAGAGACTAAGGATTATATGTCAGAAATGATCATGTGAAAATACAGTAGTCTGCTCTAGAGCATTACAACATGTTAACCCTGTAGTAAATATTCCATGTGCGCCTGCCTTCAGAGTCAAAACACTCCACGGTGCAATAATCCTGAGGCAGAAAAGACAATCCAATCAAAAAGTAATTAACAATATTTTAGGAAGCCTCAGTAGAGAACTTAACAACTAACAATGATGAAAGAGGTAAATAAGGGAGAGTTTATTATTTGTTTTAAATAAAATGTACTAAAACTTATTGTGTGAAACAAATGTATGGCAGAAAGGAATATGAACACTTGGGGAAAACTGGGATTTCTAGGGGACGTAGGCCTGATACGTATATGCCCTATTACTATCATAATGTATAACATGGTTATTACACATTTATAGCAGGTCCATTGCTTTAGTATGAATCAAACCAGGAGGGTTGTATTTACTTTTTCTTGACTTGTGGCCATTGCAGGCTACTACGAGTGCTTCCATTGGACTTTCAAAACGTCCAGTAGAGGGCTCACCCAGCAAGAAGAGCAACACTGAGTGTACTCAGTTACACAGAGTCTGAACACTGAAGCAAAGCAGCACAGTCATTCGTCCAGCAAATGTTTTACACTAAAGCAAGTGTTTTCAACATCTACTATTGGAATATAACCATTTGAGTATTTTGAGATTGCACACTATAAAGGAGAATGTGAGGAAGCAGGGGAACAGATGAGAAGAAAAACTAAATCAATCTTTGTGCTCCATACTGTTCTCCAAAGTGTGCTCCATAGACAAAGAGGCCAGTATGGTCCACTGCATATTGATGCAATGGTATTTCAATAGAGGGACCACAGTCTATCGAGGAAGGCATCAATGTGGCCTTTCACTGAACAGCAGGACATGATGATGTAATAGATTTCAAGAATTAATTAAACTGATCGGAGTGACTGACCCAGTCTTTGTATGTGCCTTTAACCCATCTGCTAGTAAATGTCTGGGATCAGGCAATGTTTTTCTGCATTATAATAGTGGAAGTAGTATAGTGCAACTCAATATTAGGAAGGTGTTCTTAATGTTTTTTACACTCATATAAAAATGGCTGCATTGGACCTTTAACAATTATTTATTGACAACTGCTATTGAATGATGTACATTGCGTGAAATATTAAGATACTTTGTGTGTGTATGTGTGTGTGTGTGTGTGCGCATGTGCCGTTCTCCCACATCTAGTTCAGAGTACCAATCCACCAAATAACAGTCTTCAGACATAAGATTAGAGGGGTAATGTTGATTGGACAAAGAGGTCCTTTGGAATTTGGGCCAAATTGAAATGTAAAACTATAAAAAGCATATGCATCACCATGGTAGCCATTGAAAGAGAACACTTCGGAGATTAAGTGGAAATTATCAGACTAAAGGTGAGGACAACAACAGTTCACTTGATACAAGACTGAATCCAAACATTACACTGTTGATTTTATGTGCATTGTTAATTTATTGTAATTTTCAAAGCATTTTATCAATAACAAAATCTGAAAATACTCTGGATACGTTCATACAGCATAACAAGAATATTCATTGACATTTTAGAGTAGGTTCAAGATAAGAAAAAAAAACGATTACAAGGATGTCTAACTGGTGTCTTCAAGTGGCCACACACCTCTCCAAACTAAGTCATTTCAATGCACTTTTATGAAACAGCCTTCAAGTATAAAGTGCTTTTTTCAGCTCTCCTAGCTTTATCATTGAGGAACTGAAGCAAGCACAATTGTATGTTTTTTGTTTGTGACACAGACCTGCGTCCCCACCATCACACAATTACTGTTGTTCTTTACGTAATCCAAAACGGTCCATTATACATCGTAATCTGGGTCAGGTAGGCATCAATTGAAATCGCATTCTATTGCCAACATCTCTAGCTAAGTTATAAAATATTATCTTACAGTTAGGCTCTTCAAACAGATTGTAATTTTCTTCTAAACGGTAGACAAACTCCACACAGTAATGCTCTCTTCCTTTCCAGCTATTAGGCTAGTGATTTTCAAAGTCGGGGTCGGGGTCGCGACCCCTAGTGGGGGAATTGCAGTGTATATATAACAGCTTACAGACGGTAGGCAATTAAGGTCACAGTTATGAAAACTTAGGACACTAAAGAGGCCTTTCTACTAACTCTGAAAAACACCAAAAGAAAGATGCCCAGGGTCCCTGCTTATCTGCGTGAACGTGCCTTAGGCATGCTGCAAGGAGGCATGAGGACTGCAGATGTGGCCAGTCCGTACTGTGAGACGCCTAAGACAGCGCTACAGGGAGACAGGACGGACAGCTGATCGTCCTCGCAGTGGCAGACCACATGTAACAACACCTGTACAGGATTGGTACATTCGAACATCACACCTGCGGGACAGGTACAGGATGGCAACAACTGCCCAAGTTACACCAGGAACGCACAATCCCTCCATCAGTGCTCAGACTGCCCGCAATAGGTTGAGAGGCTGGACGGAGGGCTTGTAGGCCTGTTGCAAGGCAGGTCCTCACCAGACATCACCGGCAACAATCGCCTATGGGCACAAACCCACCGTTGCTGGACCAGACAGGACTGGCAAAAAGTGCTCTTCACTGACGAGTCGCAGTTTTGTCTCACCAGGGGTGATGGTCGGATTCGCGTTTATCGTCAAAGGAATGAGCGTTACACCGAGGCCTGTACTCTGGAGCGGGATCGATTTGGAAGTGGAGGGTCCATCATGGTCTGGGGCTGTGTGTCACAGCATCATCGGACTGAGCTTGTTGTCATTGCAGGTAATCGCGTTACAGGGAAGACATCCTCCTCCCTCATGTGGTACCCTTCCTGCAGGCTCATCCTGACATGACCCTCCAGCATGACAATGCCACCAGCCATACTGCTCGTTCTGTGCGTGGTTTTCTGCAAGACAGGAATGTCAGTGTTCTGCCATGGCAAGCGAAGAGCCCGGCACTCAATCCCATTGAACATGTCTGGGATCTGTTGGATCGGAGGGTGAGGGCTAGGGCCATTCCCCCCAGAAATGTCTGGGAACTTGCAGGTGCCTTGTTTGAAGATTGGGGTAACTCACAGCAAGAACTGGAAAGTCTAGTGCAGTCCATGAGGAGGAGATGCACTGCAGTACTTAATGCAGCTGGTGGACACAACAGATACTGACTGTTACTTTTGATTTTGACTCTCCCCCTCTTTGTTCAGGGACACATTACTCAATTTCTGTTAGTCACATGTCTGTGGAACTTGTTCAGTTTATGTCTCAGATACAAATATTTACACATCTTAAGTTTGCTGAAAATAAATGCAGTTGAAAGTTTCTTTATTTGCTTAGTTTATGAAAATAAAATGAATTATTGAAGTAAAAATCGAAATTTACAGACTTTAAAGTTGCATCATTAGATTTGTGTTCAATGGAAATTTGGCATAAAAAAAATGGGGTTCCCAGAAATTCTTGCAAAAACATGTGATTAGGCTGTCCATCCTGCCAAATATCTGCAGTAGAAACAACACATACTGCAGATTCAAAACGGTCCACTCTCTGAGATCCTACTACTCCAGTCAGTGATTTCATAGTGACACAGAACTCTTCATGTCTTACATTGTGGTCAGTGAAGTGCCATCCACCCATTTCCACGTAACTGAGTCAGTCAGACCAATCTAGATTGTTTTTACTCCGTATAAGAAATTATTAATATCTGTTATTTGGCACAGAAAAAAAACATTGTTTGTACATAGCCTCTCTCTTTAGTCATGTTGTTGTAGCTGGTCTTTATCTGGTCTCTCTTTGCACAAGAATTCCAACTGGGCACAGATGCAAATTTAACATCTATTCCACATTGGTTCAACGAAATTTCATTGAAATGAGGTGGAAACAACGTTGATTCAATCAGTGTGTACCCTATGGGATTTGACCTGTGTGACTAAGGGAACAGTGGAAAAGTTAATCAATGATTACGTCACTGATGATTAAGAATATTTCAGGGAAAACATACTAAACTTACAGCGGACACACTGGCCTATGATCCTAGCCAGTAGGTGAACACACACAGCCACAGACACAACACAGAAACTCTGGATGGTGTGTGTTGGTACCTGAATATTTAACGCCATCTCTTGTTCTGGGCATGGCATATGTGTCGTCATCAATATCTAAGATCGTCATTATGCTGGATTCGTCGTCTTATATCTGTGTTGGTGTAGATTTCCTGAGGTATCTTCACACACATATGCTCAAATATTGTGTCTGTACCTTGCACTGTCTGTTTAAGGTCTAAATTCAGAAAATTGGGCGGTTGTAAATAAATGTATTCTAAAATAAATTAAAGATATTAATTTTGTTTGGCACATTTTATCATCTCAACCAATTCTATTTAGTAAAATTAGTTTTGATTATCAGACTCGCATGTTTGTTTAAGCGCTAGCGGGCCACTCCCGACACTACCCAGTGAAATGTAAGGCGCCAAATTCAAAATCCAAAAGTTTAATTATTAAACATTCATCAATATACAAGTGTTGCATAGTCATCAAAAGCTCTGCTTCTTGGCAATATCACAGCATTGTCAGATTTCAAAAAGGCTTTACGGCGAAAGCACATTTGATTGTTTGAGGATAGCACCTCCAATATTTATGGGTCTGAGTGTGTCAGGAATATGGCCCCCACAATTATACATCTCACTACAATCAATATTCTCATGAAGCCCCACCCTCTTCCTGCCCTGAGGTCCATTGCCAAAGGCCAACCCATGCCCCTACTCTGAGGAACTCCCACAGTGAGGAAAAGTGTTCTGACACCAATCCTCGTTGAGAGTTAAACACCACATTCAAAGATGGTTGAAAACAAGGAAGTGAACATGAGCCTAACGGAACGTCATTTACCACACTTTTTCTTGAACTAATTGTGTATAACATGGGAAATTACGAAGTTGTAAAATGGTGTTGACCTCTAAAACATAATTTAAGAATGATTAAATTACTAATATGTTCTTGTTTTACTATTATAAGAACTCTTGAAAAATCTGCTCTACCAAGCGGTTGAGTTGCCTATTAAAGGAATGCTATTAAGTCAAGGCTAGTGATAATGGACAATAGAGAAATATTGTTCTGTTTTTTTTGCCTGTGCAAATACAAAAATTGTTTCAAATCCATAACATTATTTACTATCTGGCTGTTATCTTCTATATGTTTCACAATATCATTCAGTACATGTAATTTTACTGGTATTCTAAGCATATAAACTCATTAAGTTTGACGACGACACAACGGTGGTAGGCCTGATCACCGACAACGATGAGACAGCCTACAGGGAGGAGGTCAGAGACCTGGCAGTGTGGTGCCAGGACAACAACCTCTCCCTCGAGAGTTGATCGTGGACTACAGGAAATGGAGGGCCAAGCACGCCCCCATTCACATCGACGGGGCTGTAGTGGAGACGGTTGAGAGCTGCAAGTTCTTCGGTGTCCACGTCACTAAGGAGCCATCATGATCCAAACCCACCAACACAGTCATGAAGAGGGCACGCCAACACCACTTCCCCTTCAGGAGGCTGAAAAGATTTGGCATGGGCCCTCAGATCCTCCAAAAGTTCTACAGCTGCACCCTTGAGAGCATCTTGACTGGTTGAGTCACTGCTTGGTATGGCAACTGCTCGGGCATCTGACCGCAAGGCGCTACAGAGGATAGTGCGTACTGCCCAGTACATTGACTGGGGTCGAGCTCCCTGTCATACAGGACCTCTATACCAGGCAGTGTCAGAGGAAGGCCCTACAAATTGTCAAACACTCCAGCCACCCAATTCACAATCTGTTCTCCTTGCTACTGCACAGCAAGTGGTATAGGAGCGCCAAGTCTGGGACCAAAAGGCTCCTGAACAGCTTCTACCCCAAAGCCATAAGATTGCTGAACAGTTAATCAAATGTCTACCCAGACTTTCGGTTTTTCACCCCTACCTACATGTACATAGTACTTCAATCAATCACCTAACAAAACCCGCATGCACATATTACCTCAATCAATCACCCCAACTACCTTGTATCCCAGTACACTGACTCGGTACCGGTACTCCTTGTATATAGCCTGTATATAGCCTCCTTATTGTTATTTTATTGTGTTACTATTTTCTTTGTATCTATTTGCACATGTTCTTACTTTTTAACTGCATTGTTAGGAAGGTGCTCGTAAGTAAGCATTTCACAGTAAAGTCTACACTTTATATTCGGTGCACGTGACAAATACAATTCGATTTTATATTTGATATTCATATTTGGACAAACAAATGTGTCATATTTTATTTATATTGGGCATCAGTCATTTAATTAGGCCTATCTTCCATTATAAGTAAATGAAGCAGACATCATGTAAATTAATGTATAATTTTTTTGAAAATTAAAAAATTATATGCAAATTCCAATTTTCAACTGACTGGTTGAGATGTTTGTCATACATTATCTATCAAAGTTTAAGTCATGCAAACAAACATTATTAATCTACGGCCTATACAGAGGGTAAATACACAACAATAATTTTTCTGATATCATTTTCTTGCTGTGCCAGTTAACACTAGAACCGCTAAAGCAGTCATTTTGACTGCTCATTATTTTATTTTTGTATTACACTGCCAAGCCATGCCCCCTCCTTCCATGACATTTCCTAAATACGTATATATACGTCATTTCCTAAATACGTCTATATACGTCATTTCCTAAATACCTCTATATAACACAATGTCGGTCACAAACAGAACTGGAGTTATAACCAGTTTTAGCAGAGCAATTTGACTAATTTGACACATATGACAACAGATTAAATAAATTCTGTAAGTATGATGGGGAGAAAGGGGGTGAGTTGATGAGCAAGGGGAAGCAAACTATGCATTATTATGCAATCACCAATTGTGAATGAAGAACAGGGCAGGTCTTTAAATGGTATGTACCCTATATCAGTCCACCAAATCAAAGCAGTCTTATTAGTCTACTCTGGCCTACTTACAGTCAGCTATACACTGAGATCGTGAGTATTTGTACGTGCTGAATGGCTTTCAATATCTGGGAAAATCGGGCAGCAGGTGAGGGAGTGCCGGAGAATGTGGTGATGGAGCTGGTGGAACCTTACTTTGGCAAGGGGGAGAACTGTCACAATGGACAATTTCTTAACTTCACTGTCATTGGCAAACAATTTGCTTGCAAAGAAAACAAGTCAGACGGAAGCTCCCTCCATCTGCGCAAAATAAGGCACCTCCACAGCCGTTCTGCTCTACAACAGTGCTGAAGAATGACAAGACAACAGGAACACTATAAAGAGAAAACCAGAGAAGATTACACACTACTATCAAAGACCAAACAAAGGTGTGTCAAGCAAGTGAAAGTTATGAAAGTTGTGCCAACTGTTAGGACAAGTGTTAACAGCTAAATGAAATCCAACTGATGCCATTGCGTGAAGACTCGTGCTTACACAATGTAAGCACGAGCTGACAAATATTGACTATTTTTGACTGCTGTCATACTGACACTTGCAGTGCCTTCATACCTCTTGACGTGTTCCACATATTGTTGTGTTACAGCCTGAATTCAAAATGGATTAGATATATACTTTTTCTTTTACACACAATACCCCACAATGACAAGGTGAAAAATGTTGTTAGCCATTTTTGTGAATGCATTGAAAATGAAATACAGAAATATCTCATTTAAATAAGTATTCATACCCCTGGGTCAATACCTTGTAGGAGCACATTTGACAGCTATTACAGCTGTGAGTCTTTCTGGGTAAGCCTCAGAGCTTTCCACGCCTGGAATGTGAAACATTTGCCGATTATTGTGTGTGACAAAAATATCTCAATTTAATCCATGGATCCATTAATCCATCCCCAGTTTACAATTGGCTCATTCATCCCTGTAACTATGCCCCAAGTCGTTGCTGTAAATGAGAATGTGTTCTCAGTCAATTTACCTGGTAAAATAAAAACATTTATAATACTATTTCAGTCTGCTGTATACCAGACCAGTGGCAATTTTAGCATGTAAATCTTGGTGGCAAAAAAAATATGGGATGCAAGCCACTGCACTAAACAATACATTAATTGTACTATAACGGTGACAAACAGTGCCCACAGATTGTTAAGGCCTACAACACCTTACCACTGCTACACCTGACTATCAGCTGAGCCTTGTCTGGCAGCGAAACAGTCAAATCAAATCAAGGTTTATTTGTCACGTGCGCAGAATACAACAGGTGTAGACCTTACAGTGAAATGCTTACTTACAGGCTCTAACCAATAGGGCAAAAAAAGGTATTAGGTGAACAATAGGTTCATTCAGTCTCATTTACTGCCTTTTAAAAAACATAGCTGATATGGCTGACTTGCTTAAACAAATGTGGTTTCTACTGACAATTGAGATGTACAAATTATGGCACAAGGGGACAACAAGCGGATAAGAGGCAATCCGTAATTTCAAATAACACATTAGTCAATAGTAGTCAATATAACTATTTGTTCAGCACATTTGAAATGTACAGCGACAGAATTCAGAACATGAGCTGTTCTTACAGTGTTCTCCCTGTAAACCAAGTCAGAACCGTAGGATAAATAAAGGGGGCATATAAGCAGACAATGAAAGCTCTCACAATATTCAATAATTACATTTCTCAAAAACAGGTTATAGGCTACATGTGCACCACCAAGTCAGAACAGTAGGCACAATTAAGAGGTGAAAATAGACCAAATTATTAGGGTGAGGCATATGGGCTACTAACAGCTTACTACACAACATACACTTAGTATTACTTTCTTAGCTACAGTACACATATCTCCCTGGCATATTACATCATTTATGCAGCAGCATACAAGACATTGTTGTGCTGTGCTCACTTGAACAGGAAGGTGGCGCGGCGGTCCTTTGTGGGAAAATTTTGTCATCAAGCGTTGTCATAAAAGTCTGGCATTCTCTGGATTTATGGTGCTTTCAAGACAACTGGGGAAAAAAAAAGGTTGAATCATGATGACGTCAGTGATTTTCAGGTCGTAGCTCTAGAAAGAGGCCAGAGTTTCTGATTTCCAATTCTGAGTTGGATGACATTTCAACATTTATTTTCTCAGGCGCAGTTGTCTTGAACTCACTAAAGTCAGATTTTGCAGTTCCGAGTTAACAGTTGTTTTGAGCGCAGTACAAGTCATGCTTCATTTACAGCATGGCCAATATTGAATGTTTATCATTTTAAACTAGGAAAAGAGAGTCTTAATCTTAGACTTGGGACCACACAGCCACAGCTACTCCACTGAATAGCAGGCTAATGATTGCTTTGCAATGCTTGCAGTTAGCCACTGATTCCTTCCAAGCCACTCATTGTTGAATTTGCGATTTCCAACATGTTGTGTAATGTTTATTTCCAATGGCCGATGAGTATTGATACGTTTTATCTATAATTTCTCTTCATTATTTCTCTTCATATGACAAGGATTAAAAGGATTTGCCAGTAGATTGTCGACTTGATTCATGATGATGACTGCTAGTTAATATTTTGAAAGTATGATGTTGACATGATCAGTCCAATCAAAGCTACTGTAGATATAACATGATTTGACGTCATTTTATCTGTGGCCAAAGACCTTGAGCCTTCTTGGATGGGCACTTCTAATGTAACTCTATGACTAGAATTTTCGAGGTCTACCCTTAGACTTGGCGGTGACGTAGTGTCCTAAAAATGGACAGTATGTTCCCAGACAAGCAAAATGTTCTCAGAAAGTTTAAAAAACATTCCGTATTACCGGTCAGGAAACACATGGCTTCGTGCGGCTTTTTTCACAGATGTTTGTGTACACATGGTCCAGCATGTTATTTTCTCTTGTGGGGCAGGATACATGTTGGTGATACTTTGGAAGAATTTGTTTTAAACGTGCTTGGTTAAAATCTGTCTCTGCAATAAAAACTGCTCATGGATGAGAAGATTCTTGCTGGCTAATTTTCTTGTAGAGTTCGCTGACTGCCGCCTTGATGTTTGCTTGGGGCGGTAAGTACACAGCTGTGATAGTAACACATGTGAATTACCTTGGCATATAGTGGAGTAGGCATTTTAGCATCACAAACTCAGTCAGGTGAACAGGAGCTCAAGATGTTTTCACTGAATTGTCCGCAAGCCATATTTATAAAAACAAAGACACAGCATTCACTGATGTCCCTCTGCGATTGAGGCCTTGTTCTGAGTTCACAAAGTTTATTTTACAGAGTTTGGACATTAGACATCAGGATACCGTGTTTTTAGCCTAGCTTGGAGTCCTTTCCTTTCTTTTCTCCTGCTTTGCTTTATGTCATCTCGGCCAGGAGCAACAGGAAGCCTGCTGTGTGGGGAGCATAGGAGTGAATGTAGAATTCCAGATCTGGGAGGCTGAGAGGTACACTACATGACCAAAAGTATGTGGACACCTGCTCGTCGAACGTCTCATTCCAAAATCATGGGCATTAATATGGAGCTGGTCCCCCCTTTGCTACTATAACAGCCTCCACTCTTTTGGTAAGGCTTTCCACTAGATGTTGGAACATTGCTGCAGGGACTTGCTTCCATTCAGCCACAAGAGCATTAGTGAGGTTGGGCGCTGATGTTGGGCGATTAGGCCTGGCTCGCACTCAGCGTTCCAATTCATCCCAAAGGTGTTTGATGGGGTTGAGGTCAGGGCTCTGGAGAGGCCAGTCAAGTTCTTCCACACCAATCTCGACAAACAATTTCTGTAGGGACCTCACTTTGTGTACGGGGGCATTGTGATGCTGAAACAGGAAAGGGCCTTCCCCAACTGTTGCCACAAAGTTGGAAGCACATAATCATCTAGAATGTCATTGTATGCTGTAGCATTAAGATTTCCCTTCAACTAAGGGGCCTAGCCCGAACCATGAAAAACAGCCCCAGACCATTATTCCTCCTCCACCAAACTTTACAGTTGGCACTATGCATTTGGCAGGTAGCGTTCTCCTGGAATCCGCCAAACCCAGATTCGTCCGTCGGACTGCCAGATGATGAAGCGTGATTCATCCCTCCAGATAAAACGTTTCCACTGCTAGGAGTCCACTGGTGGCGAGCTTTACACCACTCCAGTTGACGCTTGGTATTGCACATTGTGATCTTAGGCTTGTGTGCAGCTGCTCGACCATGGAAACCCATTTCATGAAGCTCCAGACTAACAGTTCTTGTGCTGACGTTGCTTCCAGAGGCAGTTTGGAACTCGGTAGTGAGTGTTGCAACTGAGGACAGACGATTTTTACGCTCTACACGCTTCAGCACTCGGAGGTCCCATTCTATGAGCTTGTGTGGCCTACCATGTATTACAAAGGACTGATGGACAGTAAGGTCACAAGTGCTAAACAGCTGTAGGCCAATAATCAGGGTGAGAGGTTGTATTGTCAGATCGCAAGCCAATTTCAACTCAAGTTATTGCATCATCTCCTGCTGCTCCCCTTTCAGAGCGCTCTCATACTGTGGTACTGTTGATGAATCCTGTCCTGTTGATTCCATAAACCCTTAGTCCTGACAAGTGAGGTGTCCACCTAAGCAAAAACATGTGTGCAGCCTGAGATCCAATATGTGACAGACCATCTTGCTGTATCTTCCGATCTTACATGTTCAAGGAATTACAGGGACGTTGCTCTGGGCTTGTGAGATAATAACAGGTTCAGGACCACGTCTGGGGGTAAAGCAAGTACTGTCTGGAAAGAAAGTGGAAAAAATGTGAATGGTACTTACAGTAACTGAAGTTGGCTATGGAGAGTAACATTGTACGAACTCCAATGGGAGCATCTACAGTACAGGCCCTTCCTGGAGGGATACATGTGTAATATGGTTTGACTGACACAAATATAATGAGGGTGGTGAACATAAATATATACATGGCTAACCAGCCAGTTGCTCTATAATAGTTTACACTACCGCATTATCTCCTATGAATGCGTTATCTCTGGCAAAGGTAACATTATTGTAGCACCATTAGCAGTTCCCTGTACTTCATTTCCTCTACCTCCTCATGCGTATTGTTGGTCATATTGTTCTTCCCTGTTGTGACATCGAACCTCTCCCTTCTGCTGTGCAATCTGTGCTCCAATCGCAGACAGTCTAGCCCCATAATGGGCAGCCTCACAGCCATAAGGGAAAACATGAGATCATTAGCTTTATGTCATTGCTCAAAATACTCCTCCTCTCACATGGCTTGCTCAGCAGCAAAATAGAGGGCTTTAAAATAAATAATGTTGTCACTTCAGGTTTGATGGCCTAACGGAGAGGGACAGGCTGCTTATGGCTAGATGGAGCTGGAAAGTGAGGAGGATGTATTCAGCATAGGTCTGGAATCCGTTACATGGTCATTAATTTAATTTCTTTCCTTCCCCATTAGACTGAAGGGAGTTTTACTACAGTAGCAGGCCTATTAATAATGAGGAGATTGGAGGAAGTGGAGGTCTGTCGGACCACCTCCCAGCTCCAATTCTGACATGGGTGGTACTGTTACTGTACATGTACAGACTCTAACATTGCTAAAGGGGAGTAGGGTCTTGAGACTCTTGAGGTGTCTGATAATATACAATTAGGGAACCATCATTGGCGATGACGTCAGCTCTCTCCAAGTGTAATGATAAAGAGAGAGAGAGACAATCTAATTGAGTGGGAAAAATTAGTAGAAAGCTCACTGTATAATCAGGGGAGTCCATCAGGACCCGCTATTAGCTTGACTAAGTCATAGGTACTTAATACAGAAGGGCATTGACTCCAAATACTGACTCCCATTATGTCAACACACTCTGTTCACTTCCTGTTCTACAGTCAGAGAGCTGTGCGCTGACGTGTCAAAGTTCTCAATGCCTTCTCCTTTGAACTGTGACAGACTATAAGACACTGGTTACATTAGTGTGTTTTTCACATGTCTAAATGGAGCAGGCCTGTCTTGATCTCCGGCTAGGAGAGTAAAACAAAATCTGGGTAGTTCTGAGATGAATTCTCATTATTCCCTGGGTAGAATTTGAGCAAGCTGGATTGAATGAGTCACGGATAAATACCTTTAATATTTCCGCTCCTGCACCCACGCTGCTGCATCGGCCTACGCCATCTCTTTGGGGAATCTTCGTTTTTTTAGCTTGTATCAGTTCTCGTGGCCATTCAGGTATGTGCACTTGTGATGTAAAGTGGGAGAGAATTCTCTGTTTGGGCAATATCCACTAGTCACTTCCTATTATGTGACCGGGGCCAATGTTTTTCATGCCCATAAACCTCAAAGCATCAGTAGTTTCACTCCGGTACCTGCACACATTTGCAACGCATCAGAAGAGGTCAAGGTTATATCCGGACAAGATGTAGCACTCTGTTTATTCAAACAGCAGAGAGAGGGACTAGAGAAGACAGGGAACAATGCAACTAACTGCAAGAAGGACAAGCAACTATTTATTTAGAAACTATTTATATGATGAATGAAAAATTATCAGCATATATTGCTGACACCGCACATTACCTGACTGAATGATTCCTTGGCAGAATTAGCTCGCTAACTCTACTGCTTTTTAGAAGTGAACAATGGGTTATATCTGTCTGGACTGATGCAGCCAAGACCTCCCATCTGTTTATGCTATACATTCCTGGGAGGAATGTCGCGGCTTTCTCATAATGCCATTTTCTCTCTCAAGCAAATCAAAGAAAGGGGATCACAGCAAGTCATCGAGGATCAGGGTGGTGGCATGCTTCCCGCAAAATGTCCGGATAATTCTGCCAGCCTCCACACGTCCCACCAGACACATGGCCCTGTCCCTTTCGGCATACTCAGGAGCACTCCTACTCATTTACCTAATCAAATTACATCAGAGTTCCTTCTTGGTTGAATCAAAGTCTCTTTAGACAATCACTAAAACGTCTGTCATTCCTAACGTCTGTCTCCACATCCCACACTGGCGGCCAACTGACTGACAGCATATACCATCAATGCATACTTTATGTGGCTTTTGCTCATATCCTCCTGAAACTCAGTTCTTCGTGGACAAGTTTAATGGACATCGTGTTGCTTGCTTAGCCGTACCACTTCCTCCTGCTCTAGTTCACACTGAGACTAGAAACCGGGAACTCTGCCTCGCAAACTCACATGACCGCCCTCCTAAAACGTTCTTACCCAGTCGTGCCACACAAAAGCTTGGTATTCTGCGACGCAAGTGGAGACATTTCAGGCTTAGGAGGGAGCATACAAATCTCTATCTGTTACACAAGCAGCGTTTCACTGGATCACTATAGCCCACCATGACCCACCATATCCCGCTTTGCCCCAAATGGCATAGTGCCATTAGGCCATCTGCCCCAATTGGCATTGTTTACGCTGGTGAATGCCCTCTGGTGATTGGATGTGGCTGAGCTTGGTAGCTCCTCAGAAGTGGGTCAGAAGGCAGACACTCTGGCAGTGACCCTCAGTATAGGACCAAATCCAACATGGCCACCACAAACAA
The DNA here is from genome assembly GCA_030435695.1 of Brachymystax lenok tsinlingensis. Lineage (NCBI taxonomy): Eukaryota > Metazoa > Chordata > Actinopteri > Salmoniformes > Salmonidae > Brachymystax > Brachymystax lenok. The sequence goes on along the minus strand of CM059793.1, from coordinate 40,249,360 downwards.
TGTTCCCTCTGACTCGAATAAGAAATATCAGCGTGCGCTGAGAACCTTCTAGAGTTTTCCCTGTTAGTTAACACTATCAACTTTTCCCTTTACTATGGGAATTGTGATCCAATCAACACAATATTATCCACTTTCAATGCAACATACCGAAACAAAACAAACTATGCAAGACTTAGTATGCAAAACGAACTATACAATATATTTTGTTGTAGGCAGAACGCATCTGAGTAAGATTCTATTGCTTTAACAGGCACAACTCAGGCCCGTACCCTACACATATCGGTGTGCCATAACCAATCAAAGCTGCAGCAGGCCAATATGCAAATACCATTGCCATATATGGATCTGTGCCAAACACTTTGAACTGGACTGTTTCTACAGCATCAGCTGAAGTGAGTAGATGCGCTTGTTTTGAGATCAAAACAAAAGCGACATGTAGCAACGTGTGCACATTTGTACATTTGTTCATATCCTTTGCTAGTTAGTGAGTTATTAGCCTAGCTATAGATAATTTGTAGTCAGCAATTGGGGAGTGGATTGCTTCCTACAAGAGCACAAAACATGTGCATTTCTAGACATCTTTGAAAAGAAGTCAGGTAAAGAGCTTTTTTATGTCTTAAAGGGGCAGTGTTGTATTTGAGACAGGCTTGAATAAGCTAAGTAGCAAATAGGCTGAGGGTAGCATAATTCTGATTCTCTGTTATAATGGTATGGGAATAATTATGCATTTTATTTTGTAAAGTGGTTTCTAGCATCAAACAACACAACAACATTTTCAGTCACCTTCTTGTCTGAAGGACAAGTGGATGAACAGGTAAATGTCAAGCCCTGCATGTTTTTTTCAAAAGTCTCATGGAATGTAGGCCAACATTGAACACCACACATTGGCTGCTACTGTAGGCTGAATGATAGAACAGCTATATCCACGTTAACATGTTATGGGATGTATCTTCTACATTGTATTTGATGGTAGGCCACTCTGGTAGGCCTACATCATCATCAAATACCACAGTAGACCTACTTGGCCACTGTTAAAACTAACTCAAAGTGGGTAACACCTCAGTGTTCACAGTAAATGTGTGCCGGAAGTTGCACCGAATTTTCAAAACATTAAAGTTTGTGCTCAGCAGACCTGAAATTTGCTCAGTGATGAAATTATAGGGAACATTGACCACAACATACCTCCACAATCAGCTCACATGGCCGGGATTGGCTTTTAATGGACAATGAGAAGAGGGGAATGAGATGCAAGAACAATAAGGAGGGTAAAGTGGAAAGAAATAGTAGGGAAGAAGAGAGACCATAAGAGATAGATGGAAAGAATGTATATGTGGTAACAGAATGGTTGATTAATAAAGTAGAAAATAAAAAATAATAACCCTAAGCCCAAAAACCCATGCTTATACTTAAGGGAATGTCTGAGCACCTGCATTAATTCAACACCCTTGAAGTGTTTTAATGATCTCATTCAAAATAAACTCAAATAATGTTGTGGAAATGGGAGTGGAAATGGGAGTCACGTGTGATAGGAGTGGGGATTACAGTGATGAGTGTACACTGTCGAGCTCCACCCTAGCAGTCAGTGAAGACTATGAATCACAATGCTGTGTCTGTGTGTGTTTATGCTTCAGCAGCACTGGGCCTGATGTGTAGCATGTGGTAATAATCCTGAACGCTTTGATGAGAATCCCAGATGATCTGTGCTAATCCTACCGGCAGAGGAGCCCGAGGCAGAGTCATCCTACTCATCCCCTTGGCCCGCTCTTCCTCCCTTCCCCTGGTAGAGGGAAGGTAGAGGATATGGCCAGTCAGGAATTTTGTTTTGAGATGATGTCATTATATCAGAGTGAGTTTGAGGGAGCAGCTATGCTAACAGTGAATATGTGTTATGTGAGGCCTACTGAAGTCAGGCATTCAAGGACAAAAGGCAACATGTTTCCAAATTGTAGATGGAAGATTTTTGTGAATTAAAGATGCGCAAAGATATTTGTGATCAATTCCACAGTAAAAGAGGTGCACACTTAAAATGTATGCCAAACAAAAACTATTAATTTAACATTTTTACAAACCATACAACTCTACGCACAATAACTACTTTTAACAATTTACATTGAATATTTTACAAAATACATTTAATGGAAAATCTGTGCATATGCAAAGTTTGGTTACAGAATTTCGGTCAAATCTACATTTATGTGTCCACGATTTCCAAAACCTCGGTTAATATCTGCTCCAAATGAAGATTCTACGTTGTCTGAAAAAACAATGAAATAGATGTTTTATTGTCACACCGGATAGGTGCAGTGGAATGATTTGTTTTACAGCTTCAGCCATAATAATACAGCGCCCCTGGAGAAAATTAGGGTCAAGTGCTTTTCTCCAGGGCACTTCAAGAGATTTTCACCTTGTCGGCCTAGGTATTTCAGTTACTGGCCCAACGCTCTAAATGCTAGGCTACCTGCCACCCTCCCAAAAAATGTAGGGCATATAATGTAGAACCCCTAGAAAGAATGGGATGTCAGCTATGACATGACATACTGACTTTGAAAAAATCTATTTTGGTTATTGAACTACAGTAATTTAAGTAGATTTCCACTCTGTAACGGAATTGCAGTAACATAATAAAACAGGAGACGCCCGTTCTCAGGTCTGTCCAACGCTGGTCCGACCAATCCGATTCCATGCTGCAAGATTGCTTCGAACACGTGGACTGGGATATGTTCCGGATAGCATCGGACAACAACATTGATGTATATGCTGATTCGGTGAGCGAGTTTATTAGCAAGTGCATTGGTGATGTTGTACCCATAGCAAATATCAAAACCTTCCCCAACCAGAAACCGTGGATTGATGGCAGCATTCACGCAAAACTGAAAGCGCAAACCACTGCTTTTAACCAGGGTAAGGCTACCGGAAACATGACTGAATACAAACAGTGTAGCTATTCCCTCCGCAAGGCAATCAAACAAGCTAAGCGTCAATATAGAGACAAAGTAGAGTCACAATTCAACGGCTCAGACACAAGAGGAATGTGGCAGGGTCTACAGTCAATCACGGACTACAAAAAGAAAACCAGCCCCGTTGCGGACCATGACGTCCTGCTCCCAGACAAACTAAACAACTTCTTTGCTCGCTTTGAGGACAATACTGTGCCACCGACACGGCCCGCTACCAAAACCTGTGGGCTCACCTTCACCGCAGCCAATGTGAGAAAAACATTTAAATGTGTTAACCCTCGCAAGGCTGCCGGCCCAGATGGCATCCCTGGCCGTGTCCTCAGAGCACGCGCAGACCAGCTGGCTGGTGTGTTTACGGACATATTCAATCAGTCCCTATCCCAGTATGCTGTTCCCACATGCTTCAAGAGGGCCACCATTGTTCCTGTTCCCAAGAAAACTAAGGTGACTGAGCTAAATGATTATCGCCCCGTAGCACTCACTTCCGTCATCATGAAGTGCTTTGAGAGATTAGTCAAGGATCATATCACCTCCATCCTGCCAGACACCCTGGACCCACTCCAATTTGCTTACCGTCCCAATAGGTCCACAGACGACGCACTCGCAATCACACTGCATACTTCCCTAACCCATCTGGACAAGAGGAATACTTATGTAAGAATGCTGTTCATCGACTACAGCTCAGCATTTAACACCATAGTTCCCTCCAAGCTCGTCATTAAGCTCGAGACCCTGGGTCTCGACCCAGCCCTGTGCAACTGGGTCCTGGACTTCCTGACGGGCCGGTCCCAGGTGGTGAGGGTAGGAAACAACATCTCCACCCCGCTGATCCTCAACACTGGGGCCCCACAAGGGTGCATTCTCAGCCCTCTCCTGTACTCCCTGTTTACCCATGACTGCGTGGCCAAGCACGCATCCAACTCAATCATCAAGTTTGCTGACGACACTACAGTGGTAGGCTTGATTACCAACAACGACGAGACGGCCTACAGAGAGGAGGTGAGGGCCCTCGGAGTGTGGTGTCAGGAAAATAACCTCTCACTCAATGTCAGCAAAACGAGGGAGATGATCGTGGACTTCAGGAAACAGGAGAGGGAGCACCGCCCTATCCACATCGAGGGGACAGTAGTGGAGAAGGTGGAAAGTTTTAAGTTCCTCGGCGTACGCATCACGGACAAACTGAATTGGTCCACCCACACAGACAGCGTGGTGAAGAAGGCGCGACAGCGCCTCTTCAACCTCAGGAGGCTGAAGAAATTCGGCTTGTCACCAAAATCACTCACAAACTTTTACAGATGCACAATCGAGAGCATCCTGTCGGGCTGTATCACCGCCTGGTACGGCAACTGCTCCGCCCACAACCGTAAGGCTCTCCAGAGGGTAGTGAGGACTGCATAACGCATTACCGGGGGTAAACTACCTGCTCTTCAGGACACCTACACCACCCGATGTCACAGGAAGGCCAAACAGTTTATCAAGGACAACAACCACCCGAGCCACTGCCTGTTCACCCCGCTATCATCCAGAAGGCAAGGTCAGTACAGGTGCATCTAAGCTGGGACCGAGAGACTGAAAAACAGCTTCTACCTCAAGGCCATCAGACTGTTAAACAGCCATCACTAACATTGTGTGGCTGCTGCCAACATACTGACTTAAATCTCTAGCCACTTTAAACATAGGAATTGGATGTAACAATGTATCACTAGCCACTTTAAACAATTGTGTATATAATGTTTACGTATCCGACATACTCATATCAAATGTATACACTGTACTCTAAACCATCTGCTGAATCTTGCCTATGCCGTTCGGCCATCGACCCAAATCTCTAGCCACTTTAATAATTATAATTGGATGAAATAATGTATCACTAGCCACTTTAAACAATGCCATTCATATAATGTTTACATATCCTACATTACCCATCTCATATATACAGTGGGGCAAAAAAGTATTTAGTCAGCCACCAATTGTGCAAGTTCTCTCACTTAAAAAGATGAGAGAGGCCTGTAATTATCATCATAGGTACACTTCAACTATGACAGACAAAATGAGGAAAAAAAATAAGTATTTGGTCACATACAAACAAGCAAGATTTCTGGCTCTCACAGACCTGTAACTTCTTCTTTAAGAGGCTCCTCTGTCCTCCACTCGTTACCTGTATTAATGGCACCTGTTTGAACTTGTTATCAGTATAAAAGACACCTGTCCACAACCTCAAACAGTCACACTCCAAACTCCACTATGGCCAAGACCAAAGAGCTGTCAAAGGACACCAGAAACAAAATTGTAGACCTGCACCAGGTTGGGAAGACTGAATCTGCAATAGGTAAGCAGCTTGGTTTGAAGAAATCAACTGTGGGAGCAATTATTAGGAAATGGAAGACATACAAGACCACTGATAATCTTCCTCGATCTGGGGCTCAATGCAAGATCTCACCCGTGGGGTCAAAATGATCACAAGAACGGTGAGCAAAAATCCCAGAACCACACGGGGGGACCTAGTGAATGACCTGCAGAGAACTGGGACCAAAGTAACAAAGCCTACCATCAGTAACACACTACGCCGCCAGGGACTCAAATCCTGCAGTGCCAGACGTGTCCCCCTGCTTAAGCCAGTACATGTTCAGGCCCGTCTGAAGTTTGCTAGAGAGCATTTGGATGATCCAGATGAGGATTGGGAGAATGTCATATGGTCAGATGAAACCAAAATAGAACTTTTTGGTAAAAACTCAACTCGTCGTGTTTGGAGGACAAAGAATGCTGAGTTGCATCCAAAGAACACCATACCTACTGTGAAGCATGGGGTGGAAACATCATGCTTTGGGGCTGTTTTTCTGCAAAGGGACCAGGACGACTGATCCGTGTAAAGGAAAGAATGAATGGGGCCATGTATCGTGAGATTTTGAGTGAAAACCTCCTTCCATCAGCAAGGGCATTGAAGATGAAACGTGGCTGGGTCTTTCAGCATGACAATGATCCCAAACACACCACCCGGCAACGAAGGAGTGGCTTCAGAAGAAGCATTTCAAGGTCCTGGAGTGGCTTAGCCAGTCTCCAGATCTCAACCCCATAGAAAATCTTTGGAGGGAGTTGAAAGTCCGTGCTGCCCAGCGACAGCCCCAAAACATCACTGCTCTAGAGGAGATCTGCATGGAGGAATGGGCTAAAATACCAGCAACAGTGTGTGAAAACCTTGTGAAGACTTACAGAAAACGTTTGACCTCTGTCATTGCCAACAAAGGGCATATAACAAAGTATTGAGATAAACTTTTGTTATTGACCAAATACTTATTTTCCACCATAATTTGCAAATAAATAAATTCATTAAAAATCCTACAATGTGATTTTCTGGATTTCTTTTTCTCATTTCGTCTGTCATAGTTGAAGTGTACCTATGATGAAAATTACAGGCCTCTCTCATCTTTTTAAGTTGGAGAACTTGCACAATTGGTGGCTGACTAAATACTTTTTTTCCCCACTGTATATATGTGTATATACTGTACTCCATACCATCTACTGCATCTTGCCTATGCCGGTCAGCCATCGCTCATCCATATATTTACATACTCGTATTCATTCCTTTACTCTTGTGTGTATAAGGTAGTTGTTGTGAATTTGTTAGATTACTTGTTAGATACTACTGCATGGTCGGAACTAGAAGCACAAGCATTCGCTACGCTCGCATTAACATCTGCTAACCATGTGTATGTGACAAATAAAATTTTATTTGATAATTTCATCATGGGTCCCTGATCTACACTACTCAGAAATTCATTATTATTAAAATGAACGTCTGTTACGTCTACTCGCGCTCTCCCGCTCCGGCGCTCGACGTCACCGGTCTACGAACCACCGGTCCTGGCAACCCATTTTTACGCACACCAGGCAACCATCATTACACACACCTGCGCCCTATCATCAGTCACACCTGGACTTCATTACTACCTTCATTACTTACCATTTATCTAGCACTCTGTTTTGTCAGTCATCAGGCAGTATTGTTTGTGTTTCCATGTCAGATGCTTCTCTTGTTTTGTATCGTTCCATGTTCGTTATTATTAAACTCACTAACTGCACCTGCTTCCTGACTCCCTGTGTCTACATTGCAATTTCATTCTCTTCATGGTGTTGTATCCTAAATAGGTACAGAAAAATATAAATATGCAATATCCTCCTTTGCATATTTAGGTATTATTCAACACTGGCTATTATTAATAAAGTATAAAACAAAACCCTAAGCCCAAAAACCCATGCTAATACTTAGGGGGAATGTCTGAGCACCTGCATTAATTCAACACCCTTGAAGTGTTTTAATGATCTCATTCAAAATAAACTCAAATAACGTCGTCAGATTGAATATTTCCACGCCATGGAAATGGGAGTCACGTGTGATAGGAGTGGGGATTAGAGTGATGAGCGTACACTGTCACACTCCACCCTAGCAGTCATTGAAGACTGTGAATCACAATGCTGTGTCTGTGTGTGTTTATGCCTCAGCGGCACTGGGCCTGATGTGTAACATGTGGTAATAATCCTGAACACTTCTGATGAGAATCCCAGATGATCTGTGTATCTATCCTAAATACACTACCGTTCAAAAGTTTGGGGTCACTTAGAAATGTCCTTGTTTTTGAAAGAAAAGCAAACATTTTGTCCATTAAAATAGCATCAAATTGATCAGAAATACAGTGTAGACATTGTTAATGTTGTAACCATCACTCCTGTGTTCCAATGACATGTTGTGTTAGCTAATCCAAGTTGATCATTTTAAAAGGCTAATTGATCATTAGAAAACCCTTTTGCAATTATGTTAGCACAACTGAAAACTGTTGTTCTGATTAAAGAAGCAATACAACTGGCCTTCTTTAGACTAGTTGAGTATCTGGAGCATTAGCATTTGTGGGGTCGATTACAGGCTCAAAATGGCCAGAAACAAAGTACTTTCTTGTGAAACTCGTCAAGATTTCGTACAACGCAAACTGTCTCTAAGCAGAATAGAAAGAGGAGTGGGAGACCCCGGTGCACAACTGAGCAAGAGGACAAGTACATTAGAGTGTCTAGTTTGAGAAACAGTCACCTCACAAGTCCTTAACTGGCAGCTTCATTAAATAGTACCTGCAAAACACCAGTCTCAACGTCAACATTGAAGAGGCGACTCCGGGATGCTGGCCTTCTAGGCAGAGTTGCGAAGAAAAAGCCATATCTCAGACTGGCCATTATAAAGAAAACATTAAGATGGGCAAAAGAAAACAGACACTGGACAGAGGAACTCTGCATCGAAGGCCAGCATCCCAGAGTCACCTATTCTTTGTTGATGTTGAGACTGGTGTTTTGCGGGTACTATTTATTGAAGCTGCCAGTTGAGGACTTGTGAGGCTTGTGTGGTTTTCTAATGATCAATTAGCCTTTTAAACGATAAACTTGGATTAGCTAACACAACGTGCCATTGGAACACAGGAGTGATGGTTGCTGATAATGGGCCACTGTATGCCTATGTAGATATTCCATAAAAAGTCAGCCGTTTCCAGATACAATAGTCATTTACAACATTAACAATGTCGACACTGTATTTCTGATCAATTTGATGTTATTTGAATGGACAAAAAATATGCCTTTCTTTCAAAAACAAAGACATTTCTAAGTGACCCCAAACTTTTGAACGGTAGTGTAGGTACACAAAGATATACATATGCAATATCCTCATTTGCATATTTAGGTATTATTCAACACTGGCTATTATTTTAATGAGCTCTGCCTTGGTTGGTCTGGACCTGACCAAATCTGAACCAATCATAGACATATGTTTCACGAGTTTGGACAGCAAAGTACAGCACAGTAGAGCTCAGTAGAGTACAATAGAGTACAGCACAGAACAGTAGAGTTCAGTACAGTAGTGTACAGTAAAGTAGAGTATAGTTCAGTACAGTACAGTACAAAACAATACAGTACAATAGTGTACTCAACCTTAGTGTGCTCTGTGTACTGTACTGAATTCTACTGTACAGTACAGTACTGTATGGTACTGAACTATACTCTACTTTTCTTTACTGTACACTAATGTGCTGTACTGTACTGCACTGTGACTACTATGATTTCCCATTGTAGCCAATTCAATTGCAGAAATTCCTTTACCAATTTTTCCGAAATTCCGTTATCGATATGTTAATGGAATTTTGAATTTTAATCACTTGAAAATGAATATCAGTCAAAATACTAACTCATTGATAGATCTAACTTTAGTTGTTACTTCTGTGAACTTTCATTATCCTCCCTCCTCATGAGGGAGAGAAATTATAAAATATCTTAAAGATATATGGGTTCAAAGTACAAGGCAATGTTTCTTAAATTTACACAAGTCAGAACAAATTATCTAAAACTAAATATACTGTAACTGTTGATATTACTTAGCAGGTGTCTTTACTTCAACAGTATTATGTTTTGATGTATTTCTAATAACCTTTTAAGACTTTTTCTAGTAGATGTTTTCTAAAGACCCCTTTTCCATCTGTTGACCAGAAATCAAATGGTTGAAAAATGTATATATGAACTTGTGTATTGTGCACAGAAATACCTTATTCAGACTCTTTGCGACAGTATGAGACTCGAAATTGAGCTCAGGTGCATCCTGTTTCCATTGATCATCCTAGAGATGTTTCAACAACTTGATTGGAGTCCACCTGTGGTATATTCAATTGATTGGACATGACTTGGAAATGCACACAACTGTCTATATAAGGTCCCACAGTTGACAGTGCATGTCAGAACAAAAACAAAACTATGAGGTTGAAGGAATTATCAGTAGAGTTCCGAGACAGGATTGTGTCGAGGCACAGATCTGGGGAACGGTACCAAGAAATGTCTGCAGCATTGAAGGTGCCCAAGAACACAGTGGCCGCCATCATTCTTAAATAGAAGAAGTTTGGAAACACCAATATTCTTCCTAGAGCTGGCTGCCCCCGGCCAAACAGAGCAATCGGGGGAGAAGGGCCTTGGTCAGGAAGGTGACAAAGAACCCGATGGTCACTCTGACAGAACTCCAGAGTTCCTCTGTGGAGATAGGAGAACCTTGCAGAAGTACAACCATCTCTGCAGCACTCCACCAATCAAGCCTTTATGGTAGAGTGACCAGATGGAAGCCACTCCTCAGTAAAAGTCACATGACAGCCCGCTTGAAGTTTGCCAAAAGACACCTAAAGGACTCTCAGACCATGAGAAACAAGATTCTAACAGAACATCTGGAGGAGACCTGGCACCATCCCTACGGTGAGGCATGGTGGTGGCAGCATCATGCTGTGGGGATGTTTTTCAGTGGCATGGACTGAGAGACTAGTCAGTATCGAGGGAAAGATGAACGGAGCAAAGTACAGAGATCCTTGATGAAATCCTGCTCCATACCACTCAGGACCTCAGACTGGGGTGAAGGTTCACCATCCAACAGGACAACGACCCTAAGCACACAGCCAAGAAAACGCAGGAGTGGCTTTGGGACAAGTCTCTGAATGTCCTTGACTGGCCCAGCCAGAGCCCGGACTTGAACCCGATCGAACATCTCTGGAGAGACCTGAAAATAGCTCTGCAGCGACTCTTCCCATCCAACCTGACAGAGCTTGATAGGATCTGCAGAGAAATGGGAGAAACTCCCCAAATACAGGTGTGCCAAGCTTGTAGCATCATACCCAAGAAGAGTCAAGGCTGTAATCACTGTTAAAGGTGCATCAACAAAGTACTGAGTTAAGGGTCTGAATACTTATGTAAATAAGGTATTTCTGTATGCAAACATTTCTAAAAACCTGTTTTTACTTCGTCATTATGGGGTATTGCATGTAGATTGATGAGGGAAACAAAACTATTTAATCCATTTTAGAAGAAGGCTGTAATGTAACAAAATGCGGAGAAAGTCAAGAGGTCTTAATACTTTCCAAATGCATTGTATGCCTTAATTTCTCAAAAATATAGGCTCTTAGCTTTCATTTGACACCCAATTTTACATGGAAATGACCTTGTGCACACCTTGTCTACAATAGATGTGGAGACGTATTCAGCAATACCCTCTGGCATATCAACTGCAGTAAGCGTCATATATTAGGGATGCATAGAGGACCAGAGAGGGGTGCCCTTTCTAGTTCTGTGTACAAAGCAGGAAGTGAGGATTTATGTATGCTGGGGAATGGGATGTTAGGGTAGTAGTTCTCCGACCCCTTTGACCTCCCTGACCCCCCAAATGACTTTGACATTATGCCTCTGGAAATCACATGAACTCAAACTAAGACAATCTTAATTTCAAATTGTTTCTTGCCATGTTCTACATGCACTTACTGGCCACAAACACTTTAAAGCACATTGCTAGTTTATTTCAGTAGTTACAGTACAAATCAACATAATAGTTGTGACTAAAACTTGATTTGGTAGATTTGTAAGCCAGTTACTTGTATTATCTCTAAATGATCCTAATGTTTCATCATTCATGTGGAAGTAATGCAGTGCTCTATTTACCACTTCAATGCTGTACTAAATAATGAACAACTGGTGAATTTGAGTCTACTTATTGGACATCTGTAATGTGTTAAATATGGAGGGCTTACAGAGTAGTCACACAGTGTGTAGCAGTGAAAACTTCTAAGATGAAGTATTTCTTGGTCGTAAACATGCTACTTGATTTATCGTGGAGTGAACACTCAGCAGAAAGCGGCAATAGTCACTGATGCTAGTGTAGGGAAGCTAAGTCTTGCATACACATTTTTGGGAGTTCGGCCACTCATTCCCCCCTTGTTCTTAATTGCCAGCGACATTCACTCACTCAGGCACGCACAAACACACCCACACACACTGGGATGAGGGGCTTGGGGTTTAGTTACTGTAGCCTATTGGGGAGCTGGTCTTTCTAGCATTTTCCATCGATTTCTCCACTGATTCCCTCCCTGTCCAGAACATTCCCATGAAGTTCTATGTAGTTAGGGATTAATCGAACATTACATCCTGGACTAAAGGGTAGACATAACATATTAAAAGTAAATCTGTCTCCCTTCATTTATTATAATATGTATGGTATGTACTACTTTGTGGATCTAAATCATCCATTTCGAATGATAAATATGTTACTAATTACAATTGTTATGATAAGTTACAAATTGCAATTTGTATAATATGTTACGAATTCCAATTTGATGTAGCTAACAAAAGCTAGATGGCTAAGACTAATGTTAGCTAGGCTTGGGGTTAGGAGTTAGGTTAAATGGTTAACATTAGGGTTGGGGTTAGGAGAAGGGTTAGCTAACATAGTAAGTAGTTGCAAAGTAACTAAAAAGTAGTAAGTCGTTGCAAAGTTGCTAATTACCTAAAATTGTCCGTGATGATATTCGAACATGCAACGTTTGGGTTTCTAAACGTTCACATTATATGGCCATCCTCCTTTCGTTCTTGCATTAGGTAACCTTCTGACTTATATAACCATACCAAAACGTAACATATCATACTCATTTTAGTGTCCAGAATTTACTATGTTATGTCTAGTCTATGAGAACAGGCTAAACACTAGGATGATATCTTCCTAAAAACATTAAAAGAATGTTTTCGATAAAACAAATATACATAATATTTTCTCTTAACGTTCACTGAAATGTTCTGCACAACATCTGTAACAACCATCACAGAACAGTCCCTAAACATTCTCATTAGGTTTCCAGGTAATGTAATAATACAATGTACCAGTAATATTTTTTTAACATACTGCTGCAACAAAATGTGAGAGTAATAGAAATGGTTCTGAGAAAACATTACGGGAACGTTCTGCTAAGGTTGATGGAGATGTTATTAAACCACCCATAACAACAAGCAGGGAATATTCCCACAATGCTCTCATATAGTTATAGTGTGACGTTATGACATTATTGTTCCAATAAAATTCCCTAAACATTATTCAGCAATCATGTCTGGATACAATTAAATTGGTTCTGAGAAAACATTACTGGAATGTTCTGCAAGAATGAATGGAGATGTCATCCAAGACACCTATAGCAACAAGCAGGGAGATTCCCTCAATACTCTTACAAAGTTACAGTGTGATGTTATGACATAAAGCCTCTAATAATGTTCCCTGAACAAACAGTACCAGTATGCCAAGAGTGTGCAAAGCTGTCATCAAGGCAAAGGGTGGCTACTTTGAAGAATCTAAAATCTAAAATATATTTTGATATGTTACTACATGATTCCATATGTGCTATTTCATAGTTTTAATGTCTTCCCTATTATTCTACAATGTAGAAAATAGTAAAAATAAAGAAAAAGGTGTGTCCAAACTATTGACTGCGGCTCCCGAGTGGCACAGCGGTCTAAGGCACTGCATCTCAGTGCTAGAGATGCCATTACAAACCCTGGTTTGATTCCAGTCTGTATCACAACCGGCCGTGATTGGGAGTCCAATAGGGCGGGGCACAATTGGCCCAGTGTCGTCCGGGTTAGGGTTTGGCTGGGTAGGGCGTCATTGTAAATAAGAATTTGTTCTTAAAACTGACTTGCCCAGTTAAATAAAGGTTTTAAAACATTTTAAAATACTGTACTTCAGCAATAAGATGATGGCGCAATAAAAGTTCTTCCATAAAAACATTCCTGGAATATTCAGCTGATATAACCGCAACATGCAACAATTTCAAAGATTTTGCTGAGTTACAGTTCATATAAGGAAATCAGTCAATTTAAATGAATTCATTAGGCGCAAATCTATGGATTTCCCATGACTGGGCAGGGGTGCAGCCATGGGTGGGCCTGGGAGGGCATAGGCCGACCCACTTGACAGCCAGGCCCACCCGCTTGGGAGCCAGGGCCAGCCAATCAGAATGAGGTTTTCCGCACAAAATGTTTTTTTTTACAGACAGAAATACTCCTCAGCACCCTCCCCACACGATCCTGTAGGTGAAGAAGCCAGATATGGAGGTCCTGGGCTGACGTGGTTACACATGATCTGCAGTTGTGAGGCTAGTTGGACGTACTGCCAAATTCTCTAAAACGACGTTGGAGGCAGCTTATGGTAGAGAAATTAACATCAACTTATCTGGCAACAGTTCTGTTTGGCATTCCTGCAGTCAGCATGCCAATTGCACTCTCCCTCAACACTTGAGCATATCTGGCATTATGTTGTGTGACAAAACGGCACATTTTAAAGTGGCCTTTTATTGTCCCCAGCACAAGGTGCACCTGTGTAATGATCATGCTGTTTAATCAGCTTCCTGATATGCCACACCTGTCAGTGGGATAGATTATCTTGGCAAAGGATAAATGCGTTTTGTGCGTATGGACATTTTTGGGATTTTTTATTTGAGCTCATGAAAAATGGGACCAACACTTTACATGTTGCGTTTATATTTTTGTTTAGTGTATATGAAGTGGACAAACTTTTAAACAAATGGAATTTCAATCTTCTTACATATTTTATTAGGGTATTGTTCAAAAGTAACTATAGTTTTTTAAAGAATGCTAATCAATTATATTTGAACCTGCAATCTGCCATCTTCAAGCCCTGTATGCAGGTTATTAGTCTGCTGTGCCACCAGGATCCTAACTTTTATAGTGGATTTCCCTTTGTACTGAAATCCTTAAATTATGATCCAAACTATGGCTATATGTCTTGGTACATACTGTATGCACATCAGTGGAGGCTGCGGAGGGGAGGATGGCTCATAGTAATGGCTGCTGGAATGGAGTCAATGAAATGGTATCAACCACATGGAAACCATATATTTGATACCATTCCATTGACACCATTCCAGACATTATTATGAGCCGTCCTCGCCTCAGCAGCCTCCACTGATGCACATCTATGTACACCTCACCACATTTTTCTAGATGTAGTTATCCTCTCTTTTGCGAAGACAAAGACCACAACCTGGAAGACAGAGTATCATTGTAAACAGCTTTCTTTTTGTTATAGTCTTCTTCCAGTTAATTCCAGAGATAATACTCCAAAGCTCCCAGGTTCAATCCCCACTTGCGACTATCAACAAAATACAGTAAAACAGTTTTTGTACAATACATGTCTAATAATTGTCGTACCATTCCAACTAATTGCCATATGTGTTTCTACATTGATTGTTGCACAACTACCTTCAACAGTAAGATAACATTAACACATTAAATAAACCTCCATGAATTGTTCCCAATGTAATTTCATCATTCTGGGAAGAGAGTAATGCCATTCTAAGAACGCTGATGGAATGTTCTGTGTACCCTAATACAAACACTGTAAGAATGTCATCACAACTGGACAGTTTTAGTGTTTTGGGAACCCATCTTTTGTCATATCCCCATAATGTTCCCATAACCTTAAAATATGTTTTTTGAACTTTTAAAGAACATAAAACATGTGTTTTGGGAACGTTCTTGCAACATCAGGAAACACTGTAATCAGCAGCACAATTGGACCGTTTTTGTGTTTTGGCAACATATCTCTTCTCATGTCCCCATAATGTTACCACAATCTAAATAAATGTGATAGGAACTATTAAAGAACATACTAAATATGTTCTGGGAACGTTCTTGCAACGTCAGGCGATAGTTCAATACAAACATTGCATAATAATCAGCACAGCTGGACATGGTTTTTGTTATGAGAACATTTGCCGCAACGTAACGAATGTTCTGGGAACTATCACAGAACCAATTTTGGTTTACTGGGTTGTTACTACACTGTGGCAGCCAGCAGCATTTTACATTGGGTGATGCGTTGGTTGTGATATCAGACTGGATTTACATGGATAGGACAAAAATTCCATGAGCCCATAATACCCCTAGCGTTTAACTCTGTACCATAGGGATCGGCTGTTCCTAGAGCTCTGGTGTGTATAGGCTGATACAGAATAATCTGTATAGAGTATTGGGGAGAGGGACTTAGTGATTAGAGCAGCATGGCCACGTGAGACAGCAGGGGATCAGAGCAGGCATTTCTAGGCAGATTGAGTGAGGACCCATGGAGCGAGTGAACTCAACACACTGCTTTCAGTAGGACTGCACTCTGAGGTGATAGACTGATCAAATAACATTGACCATTATTGGATCTCTGAGTCTGTTATTTTATTGCTACAAGTTCATGATGAATTGCACATAATGGGAAGGGAAAGGAGGGGTTTTTGCCATGAAATAACTGGACTCCTCCACAGGACGAGATGGTCAGGAGAGCTGAACATGCTGACAACCTCTCAGTTACAGTGCTTATGTTGGTATGTTTCTTTATGACATAACCCAAACACAGCAGCCACAGTAGAACAGATGCACAGCAAATTACAGTGTGGATGGATGTGTCTTCTTTCTGATGGAAATGCTAGCGAAAGCATTTTCTGCCTTTACTCAGATGCAAACTGACACATCAAAGGGACTTTCTGCATCCATTTAGCCTGTTGCACGGACATTTCATTTTTTAGTAAGGCCTTCAATGCATTAGGACCGAATTGTATCTGACAAATATGAGTTCATAGTGTATTATATAAAACAAGCTGAAGACAAGACCACTTCAGTCCTGGAAAGGCAGTGTGGAGACTAAAGAAACGAAGCAAAGAGTGAAAGTGAAAATAAATACCACAACCAACCTCTGCATATTTTCCTTCACATGTAATGTTTTGGGATTTCATGTTTTCTGTATGCTGCACATCAGTTTTATTACACTAGGTCCACAACAGACTGATCAGCTTTGAGCTGATTTAATGTGATGAGTATCGATGGCCTGTTTTCTAAAGAAGGCTCTCCAAGTCCAATTTATGAACCTTGGCATTGTTGTGATCAATTATGGCAACGTACTGAAATGCCACTAAAATTCTCAGTGAATGCCTGGCCACTAACATTCAGAAGCATTGTTTGATAGACATGCCCCCCCATGTCTGTTTAACTTTTCATCTAAGAAGACAAAGTCACTATCCTCAGAATTATCATTGAATTAAGGTAGTATTTTACATCATGGGGGGTTGCTGTGCGCTGCTGAGACAATACATGTAGTCACATCCACTCACCTGTCAAACCCACATGGCCAACGAACGGTTTTACTCCAGACCGATTCCCTACCACTAAGCCTCATGTCCTCCTGAAATATTAGGCACTATAAATACCTGCAGGGATAGGAAAGAACAAACATGTAAATACAAGATACAGATGAGGTTTCTATTTAACTACAGTTTATCATCAGTAACTCAACATTATAAAGGAGTCTGCTTACCTGCAACCCAGGTTCCTCCCCTTACAGAAACTACAGTATGGCAGCAAGGCAAGCAGATAAAAGAGCAGAAAGTGCTCGGTTCAAAACTCCAAATTAAATTACAGGAAATCCTCCGATAGCTCAGGACCGTATCACAAAATAATGGCTTCTATGAGTGAAACACGTCCTACCATACAGGAACATCTTTTGTCCTCTGTGTTCTGGGCGGTGTAATATTCCTAACAGTTTATCACGCTGTCTAGGGTTACATACTGTAACCTCTGTGGTTCCACGGCAGCGCCGGTGATCAGAGATATCCTTCTGGTAATAATATGTCTTAATCTGGAGAGCACTGCAACACTGTGGGTGCACAGACGTGTGGTGGAGAGAGAAATGGAGGATTCAGGGCAAATATTTGGATGGGTGATATGGATGGATAATAGTTTGACAGCTGTCCACATCGAGATCAGTTTGTTTTGCCATTGCCAGGAATTAAGTCAGCCCTAGAGCTCCTGAAAACAAAAGGGCATAATACATTTAAATTGCAGTATGTAAAGGTAGTGAGAAAAGCAGAAGCAACATTCTAACCCTAGTAAACGTAACGGTGTGTTACATCTATCAAATGTATTTATAATCAATCAAATGTATTTATGAAGCCCTTTTTACATCAGCCGATGTGGGCTATACTCGGCCTTGTCTCAGGATGGTAAGTTGGTGGTTGGAGATATCCCTCTAGTGGTGTGGGGGCTGTGCTTCAGCAGAGTGGGTGGGGTTATATCCTGCCTGTTTGGCCCTGTCCGGGGTATCGTCGGTCGGGGCAACAGTGTCTCCCGACCCCTCCTGTCTCAGCCTCCAGTAGTTTATGTGTCGGGGGACTAGGGTCCGTCTGTTATATCTGGAGTATTTCTCCTCTCTTGTCCTGTGTGAAGTGATCTCTCTCTCTCTCTCTCTCTCTCTGAGCATTAGGACCATTTCTTAAGGCCTACCTGGCCTGATGACTCCTTAATGTCCCCAGTCCACCTGGCCGTGCTGTTTCTCAAGTTTCAACTGTTCTGCCTGTTTTATGAATATTTAAAAATCTTGTCCATGTTCTGTTATAATCTGCACCCGGCACAGCCAGAAGAGGACTGGCCACCCCTCACAGCCTGGTTCCTCTCTAGGTTTCTTCCTAGGTTCTGGTCTTTCAAGGGAGTTTTTCCTAACTACCGTGCTTTTACACCTGCATTGCTTGCTGTTTGGGGTTTTAGGCTGGGTTTCTGTACAGCACTCTGTGACATCAGCTGATGTAAGAAGGGCTTTATAAATACATTTGAAATTTGATTTGATGTCAAATGGAAGTCATCAGATGATATTGAGCGTCCGTTGTCGCTATAAGCCAGGGCCAGTGATTTCAAAATATCTTTTCCCACTCTACATGCATCCTGTTTGGGCTCCGATCTGGCCATGCTCAATGCAAAGATAAACGGGTCCCTCTCTACTCACATCCAGTTCCTAGTGGAAACACTGAACACAGATGAGGAATTCTTCAAGGCTCTGCTACTAATACAGGAGCTGGAATTAATGTTACATTACAGCATGGTGCAAACACAGCAATTATAACATTCATTAAAGACTATCCCACTGGTCACACACTGGTTGATTCAACGTTGTTTCAACGTAATTTGTCAATGTATAGCGAGGTGGAATCTATGGGGAAAATATATTGGATTTTCAAAAATGTAATGTTTTGAGGGTACAATTTTAACCACAGGATTATGTCATTATGGTAACCAATTTTCAACATAGACAAACCTTGTATAAAATATGTTGAATTTGTACCTTTTGAAACATCAGATCGACTATCAGGAAGAAACAAGCTCCCACTGGAGAGTTTATCTGTCTACAGCTATCCATTTGGTTTCCCATCCAGGGTGTTAAACACACCCTTTGGAATGACTTTGATAGCAGTGAATCTATTTAGTTATTAAGAGATCTCTCAATAATCACTCACAATAGCACATCGGTAGTAGTCAGTGACAAATATCAGTGCTGGCTTTAGTTAACAGAGCAAATTAAATTGAACTATACTTCATCAAAAAATATATATATATATCTGAATCCAACATATCAATTACTAATTTGTAGTCAAACTGAATGTTGAATTGTGTTTGGTTGTTAATGAAACCAAATATAATTTGAAGTGTCATCTGTGCCTCTGATTTAGTCTGGCTTTAATTCCAGTTTGTCTACAAATTAATAATTGATATGTTAGATTCAAGTCTCCACCTCAACCTAAAATCATAGTTAAAGAATAGGATCAAATCAAACTTTAAATGCACTTTATACAAAGTTTGATTTGATTTAGTCATTTTCTTTAAATGTTGATATTTGGTTGTGTTGTCAACCAAACACAATTCATTATTACTTTTGTAATACCCTAAAGTTAAGGCTATATTACAAACTATTGTAACAGTATTTATTAAACCTCGAAATGAGTAA
Organism: Brachymystax lenok tsinlingensis; assembly: GCA_030435695.1. Taxonomy (NCBI): domain Eukaryota; kingdom Metazoa; phylum Chordata; class Actinopteri; order Salmoniformes; family Salmonidae; genus Brachymystax; species Brachymystax lenok. The sequence goes on along the minus strand of CM059793.1, from coordinate 40,229,749 downwards.
CACATCCATGGCCACATTTTGAGGTTACTTTAAATGAGGTTACTTTAACTATACATGTTTTGTTATGTAATCATAAAAAGTGTGTATGTTCAAGATAGCATGCAAAGGCCGCAAGAATGTGGAGATCTTCACAATTGCTGGAATAATCTGTGCAGAATGTCAAACAACATTAACCACTTGCACTATGTACTTTTAATGTAATCTCATCTGCAATCCAGGTCATTTGGTTGTGCTATTAGATGAAGCACAGTGATAACACATTAAGTTGTTCTACACTGTACATACAAAATATCTGACATTGTATTCCCGTTTAAACTTTGTTTAAATGGTGCAGTGATAACAACTTAACAGAAAAATCAGACATTGTTTTTCCATTGGAATTCGGTTGTGCTTTTAGATGGTTGAGAGCATATTGATGACACATTGGGAATTCAACAAACTTCTGTCTGTTTTTTTGAGTGGATGAATAATGGTTGAAATCTCATTGATCAACATCTCAACCAAAGTTTTGGCCCACATTTCCATGTTGAATTTATGTGGTGTACCCGGTGAAATTCTTCTTCTGCAGTGGTGACCCGTCATTCATGGCAGGTGGGGCAGAGCCCAGCAACAAAATGCAGGTGTTTCAGCCTAGCTCAGTGCTTGCTGTGGTGATGGGGCAGCCAGCGGAAAATACGGAACATAGGTGTTGGGAATGTTCTCTAGTTGAGCTGTGATTGGCTCAGTGTTCTGTCACTCATGGGGACACTACGTCAACGCCAAGTCTAAGGGTAGAGCTCGAAATAGCAAGCCCCTTGGGTGCTGCCATAGAGTTACAATAGAAGTGCCCATCCAAGAAGGCTCAAGGTCATTGGCCACAGATAAAATTATGTCAAATCCCGTTATATCTACAGTAGCTTTGATTGGACTGATCATGTCCACTTCATACTTTCAAAATCATCAAAATCATCATCATAAATCAAGTTGACAATCTACTGGCAAATCCTTTTTAATCCCTGTCATATGAAGATAAATAATAAGAGAAATTAGAGATAAAACGTATCGGTGCTCATCGGCCATTGGACATAAACATTACACAACAAGTTTGAAATCCCAAATTTAACAATGAGGGGTTTGGAAGGAATCAGTGGCTAACCGCAAGCATTGCAAAGCAATCACTAGCCTGCTATTCAGTGGAGTGGCTGTGTGGTTCCAAGTCTGGGATTAACGGTATCTTTTCCAAACTTAAAATGATAAACATTCCACATCGACCATGCTGTCAATGAAGCATTATTTGTCCTGCGCTCAAAACAAATGTTAACACGGAATTGAGAAAACTGACTTCAGTGAGTTCAAGACAACTGGGAACTCTGGAAAAAAAACTAGCTCCGACTGGGAAAATACGTTTCGAATGGTCATCCAACTCGGTACTAACTGTAACTCGGGCCTCTTTCTAGAGCTACAACATGAAAATCACAGATATGTATACTGTAGCTAAGAAAGTAATACTAAGTGTATGTTGTGTAGTAAGCTGTTAGTAGCCCATATGCTTCACCCTAATAATTTGATCTATTTTACACATGTAGCCTATTACTCTAAAATAAGTTATGTAATCATCAAATATTGTAAGAGCTTTCATTGTCTGATTATTATGCCCCCTTTATTTATCCTACGGTTCTGACTTGGTGTACCGGGAGAACACTGTAAGAATGGCCCATGTTCTGAATTCTGTCACTGTACATTTCAAAAGTGCTGAACAAATAGTTATATTGACTACGTCCATCCAAGCTCGCCCATTAATGTCTTAATCAAAATTACGGATTGCCTTGTATCCACTTATCCACAGCTATGTTTTTTTTAAAGGCAGTAAATGAGACTGAATTAACTGTTTCGCTGCTAGACAAGGCTCCGCTGATAGCCAGGTGTAGCAGTGGTAAAGTGTTGGGACTGCTGTTAAGACTCTGCTGCTGGGACAGCTTTATGCAGGCCCTAACAGTTTGTGGGCACCGTTTCTCACCATTATAGTGCAATTAATGTGTTGTTTACTGTTGTGTTGTGTAGTGGATTTGCTGGCATGGATGCCACAATTTTTGTTCTATTGCCCCACCAAGATTTACATGCTAACATCGCCACTCTTCTTCTGTATACTCTTGCATGCTGTGCTGTTTACACTGTTCTGTGGATATGGCAAAACATTTTACTCAAAATAATGAGACTTTATGTCGATTATGTGATATAATCAAATGTCCCAAAAGTATGTCCTAATATCAGTATTTTATACATATATACACATACACTACCGTTCAAAAGTTTGGGGTCACTTAGAAATGTCCTTGTTTTTGAAAGAAAAACTAATTTTTTTGTCCATTAAAATCAGAAATACAGTGTAGATGTTGTAAATGACTATTGTAGCTGGAAACGGTTGATTTGTAATGGAATATCTACGTACTGTCAAGATCGATGTGAAAGGTAGACCAAGGTGCAGCGTGCGTATAGTTCCACATTATTTATTTCAAAAATGGAACGTACAAAAAGAATAAACAGACCGTAACATCAGTATAGCATAGCACAACACATGCACTAACCAGAAACAATAACCCACAAAGGCAAGTGGGGAAGGAACAAACTTAAATAGGATTCCCAATTAGAGGCAACGACAAACAGCTGCCTCTAATTGGGAACCAAACCAAAACCAACATAAAGAATGCTAGAAACCCCTAGTCACGTCCTGGCCCAAAACCCCATAGAGAACCCAGAGGGCTCTCTATGGCCAGGAAGTGACACGTACTGTAGGCATAGAGAGGCCCATGATCAGCAACCATCACTCCTTTGATCCAATGGCACGTTGTGTTAGCTAATCCAAGTTGATAATTTTAAAAGGCTAATTGATCATTAGAAAACCCTTTTGCAATTATGTTGCACAGCTGAAAACTGTTGTTCTGATTAAAGAAGCAATAAAACTGGCCTTCTTTAGACTAGTTGAGTATCTGGAGCATCAGCATTTGTGGGTTAGATTAAAGGCTCAAAATGGCCAGAAACAAGGACATTTCTTCTGAAACTCATCAGTCTATTCTTGTTCTGAGAAATGAAGGCTATTCCATGTGAGAAATTGCCAAGAAACTGAAGATCTTGTACAACGCTGTGTACTACTCCCTTCACAGAACAACGCAAACTGGCTCTAACCAGAATCGAAAGTTTGAGAAACAGTTTGAGAAACAGACGCCTCACAAGTCCTCAACTGGCACCTTCATTAAATAGTACCCGCAAAACACCAGTCTTAACATCAACAGAGAAGAGGCTGGTCTTCTATGCAGAGTTGCAAAGAAAAAGCCATATCTCAGACTTGTCTTCTAGGCAGAGTTCCTCAGTCCAGTGTCTGTTCTTTTTCCCATCTTAATGTTTTATTTGTATTGGCCAGTCTGAGATATGGCTTTTTCTTTGCAACTCTGCATAGAAGACCAGCATCCTGGAGTCACCTCTTCACTGTTGACTTTGAGACTGGTGTTTTGCAAGTACTATTTAACGAAGCTGCCAGTTGAGGACTTGTGAGGCATCTGTTTCTCAAACTAGACACTCTAATGCACTTCATCAAGGATCTCTCTGTACTTTGCTCCATTCATCTTTGCCTCAATCCTGACTTGTCTCCCAGTCCCTGTCTCTGAAAAGAATTCCCACAGCATGATGCTGCCACCACCATGCTTCACCGTAGGGATGGTGCCAGGTTTTCCCCAGACGTGGCGCTTGGCATTCAGGCAAAAGAGTTCAATCTTGGTTTCATCAGACCAGAAAATCTTGTTTCTCAAGTCTTTAGGTGCCTTTAGGCAAACTCCAAGCAGGCTGTTATGTGCCTTTTACTGAGGAGTAGCTTTCGTCTGGTCACTCTAACAGGCCTGATTGGTGGAGTGCTGCAGAGATGGTTGTCCTTCTGGAAGGTTCACCCATCTCCACAGAGGAACTCTGGAGCTCTGTCAGAGTGGCCATCAGGTTCTTTGTCACCTCCCTGACCAATCCACTTCTCCCCCTATTGCTCAGTTTGGCCGGGTGGCCAGCTCTAGGAAGATTTTGGTGGTTCCAAACTTCTTCCATTTAAGAATGATGCAGGCCACTGTGATCTTGGGGACCTTCAATGCTGCAGACATTTTTGTGCCTCGATACAATCCTGTCTCGGAACTCTACAGACAATTTCTTTAACCTCATGGCTTGGATTTTGCTCTGATATGCACTGTCAACTGTGCGACCTTATATAGACAGGTGTGCACCTTTCCAAATCATGTCCAATCAATTGAATTTACCACAGGTGGACTCCAATCAAGTTGTAGAAACATCAAGGATGATCAATGGAAACAGGATGCACCTGAGCTCAATTTTGAGACTCATAGCAAAGGGTCTGAAAACTTATGTAAATAAGGTATTTCTGTTTTAAATTTGTAACAAACTTGAAAAAAATTCAAAAAAACTATTTTCGCTTTGTCATTATGGGATATTGTGTGTAAGCTGCTGAGAAAATAAAACATATTTTATCAATTTTAGAATAAGGCTGTAACGTAACAAAATGTGGAAAACGTCCGTGGGTCTGAATACTTTCCTAAGGCCCTGTATGTGAAGGTTGAAAGTGTGTGGGCGAGGGAGAGAAACAAAATGGTGCAGTTCAAGAACATGTGGCGGAGAGTGGTACGGGTGTTGGAGATAGGGGTGTGAGGAGATGGGTCTGGGCCGGGGTGACGTGGATCTTTGTGTGCGTCTGTATGTGTGCGTCTGTATATGTATGTTTTGAATTGTAAAAATCTTAATTCCTAAATAAAATCTTACAAATAAGGAAAAAGAAGGTGTTCCTACTCTTTTGTACATTCCGTGTATATTAAATATTTTCTTTCATAAAAGCTGTGAAATAACTGCTGAAATAATTTCAAATAGGTTACAGAGAGTTCAAGTCTTGATCGAATAAGACTAGGAGTATGAATAAAATAACGTAGTAAAATAATTCATGAAATGGAAAGCTAAACTTGACAAACCTTCCCCTCCAAGCGCAAAGGTCAGGCTAGACTATAAACACACTATTTCAATGTCAGATAACCTTCACCAACCTGTTGTTTGTCATTGGGTTTGTGATGATCAGTTGGCCTCCACTTCACTATGATCTTATCTGTGCTGGGGTGCCTTGTGGATCCTGCTCTCCACTGCTGTGCAGTCCCTGCCACCAACAGAGCCGTGCGTACACTGCTGCTGCTGTGATTCTCTATGCACTCTCTCCAAACGCAGGTCGTTTTCACTATCTGCGTGCGATACCACATAGAAAGGTTATTCCAGCACTGCTTTTTAATGAGACTGTTTTCCCTTTTTAGTGGGAGAAAAGGAATGAACTTGTGTACGTTGGAGGGAACCAGGGGCCAAATTAAAAAGATGCTGCGGCTCAGAAATCAGGACACTGGGCCGGCCTCCAGGGCAATCCGGGCCGGGAATGTGTGTACATAAGCAAGTATAAAATTAACTATTCAAACAGAATTTGTTTTGGGCTATAACTCAGAGCTTTGCAACCAGATTGAAGGGGCCAAAGCTCTGTCACATTTTGGCTTCAGAAATGGAAACTTTTTTTGACTAGCTAGCAAATGTGTGTGAGACATTCAAGATTTCTGTCCGCTGTAAGGAAGGATACATGTTCCCCCATGTTTGCTGTGAGTTCTCTACGTGCTCATCTCTGCCAGTAAAAATATTCTCCAGGAACACAGGCAGAAAGAGCATTGTTTCCCATTAAGACTATATTTTATGGGCAGCAGACGTCTTCGAGTACATCTTCAACCATATCCTGCATGTGCCTTTTCCCTTTTGAATGTGGAATTTGAATCCAGGAAATGGCAGAATTTGTTTATTGCAGGGGGGCACATAAGGCCTGTGTGAGTGTGGGTACAGCATGTCTGCTGATGTGAGTAAAGGAGAGAGACAGACGGAGAGAGAAAGAGAGAGAGAGACAAAGATAGAGACAGAGGGAGAGAGGTGCACATACAAAACAACAGGAAGTGACAACTGAGTGCCCTGAGTGTCTCTCTCTCACTGTTTGCCTTAAATGAACATGAACACATCTTGAAGCGCTTAATCTCATCAAGGCTGTTTTATTTGTGTTGCCGCTCCCTCAGAAGTGGCAGGCTGGCTGAGCCTCAGCCGTACATACTCCACCCATACATCATAAAACACAGCATGATTCCTGCGAAAGCCCAATTAGTCCTCAGCTCACTCCTCTCATTACCCTCGGCTATAAATACACATGGAGAGGCGTGGCTTAACGTGACCTCGCCCCCGACTAGGGTATTAACATCATCCTAAGCAAAATACTGACACTTTTTTGTAGTTTCAATAAATGTTTTCAGAAGCCTCACGGGTCGTTATTAACATACTGTCATAACAACAAATTATTTGCATGATACTTATTCTGCCACAAATTTGTTAACACTGACAGTAAAGTTAGTTAAGCTGTCGCATTATACTGATGTCACTGTTTGTTTACCCCTAGCTTTTTCACCGGTTAGCTGACGTTAGCTAGCGATTGAAGTTCATCTCAATCTAATTCACTAGTCTTAGAAATGTTGTGCTACTACTTCCAGTCTTTATCTGCCCTTGAATGGGCTAGGTATTTAGTTTATTCTTGTTGGCTTGCCTATACATTCTTTCAACTTGCCGGATACCAGCTGGGGAGACAACCCTACCAAATGGCCAAAAGTGGCCTATGGTGATATCTACACCTTCTTGGTGACAGTGGCGGTTCTAGACCATTTCAACTGGGGGGGCCAAGCTGGGGACAGTTGTACTGTTAGAGGGGCCAGTTACATTAGACGTTATTGTTGTCATATCGTTTTCTTCACTGCATTGCAGGCATTATCAGGCGAAAGACCATGTCCCTCTTGTAAATGTGTGGGTTTAATTAGTGTTCCGCGTTGCCACTGTCTAATAATGGATGTAAGAAAAGAACGATAGCAAAAATTTGTTATGCAAACATTATTTCATACTCCACATCAAGGGGGTCCAGAATTGTTGTCACAGGAGCACTGGCCCCACCTGCCCCCCCCAGAACCGCTAGTGCTTGGTGGAATCTCCAAATGCAGAAGATTATTATAACTGTTATTTGGAAGGATACAGCTCACTAGTCCTTACTACAAGCTAACTAGCAAGCTTTATGCAATACACATAGCTAGTTATATACAAACAAGTGTCAGCGACTTACCGGTGATGAAGTGCTTTGAACACACATAAATGATTTGAGTAACCGGAACCCACAGCTTGCCATCATCATCGTGGCGTAATAACCTGAAACCATAAGGTTCATCTAACCTGGTCCTGGTCATTGAAGCTTAATTTGATGGTCTTTTTCTCCTATTATTGTTCAAACAAAACAGTATGTAACAGCTTTTCGGCATTTTAAAAGCAGTGTTAGTTAGCTAGTTGAAGAAAGTCTGTTGGAATCAGCTCTTTGACTGATAATCATGACGCAGATTCCATGCGACAGTCTCTGTTAACTTCTTAGGGAGCGGCAGGTGAGGTGACGGTTTTGGAGAGTCTGGCGTGCCCAAAGCAAAATGCCTGCCACTCAGGCTCAGAAAATAGGATATGCACATAATTAGTACTATTGGATAGGAAACACTCTGAGGTTTCTAAAAGTGTTAACATAATGTCTGTGAACTCATTTAGCAGGTGAAAACCCGAGAAAAATCTATCCGGAAATCAGTTTTTGGTGACCTATTGCTCTGTTTGACACACTCCCCATTGAACCCATTTGTAACCAGGACTGAGACTGCAGTACCTATGGCTTCCACTAGATGTCAACAGTCTATATACAAAGACTCAAAGAGATTGGAGTAAACAGAACGAATAGGTACAGGAAATGGTCAAGGTAGCTCAGATGTCAACAAGTTTTCTCGGGCGCGAGTCTGGCTGCGCGCCCCACTTTATTTTACTTAGGTGACCATCCGAGTGAAATATTATCGCTGATATTCATAAAAGGATAGCTAAGGATGCATTTTAACTGGTATTTGATTTGTTTAGGAAAAGTTTATAGGTATATTTGAATGCGTTCTCTTCACGTTTCAATGGGCGATTCGACGTTGGATTTTCTTAACATAACACGCCAACCAAACGGAGATTTATGGATATAATAAATGACTTTTTCTAACAAAAGAACCATTGGATGTCTTCGTTGGACACTTGGGAAGCCCTCAGCAGAAGTTCTTCAAAAGGTAAGTGATTTGTTTTCGCTGTGAAATGTGTTTTGTGTGAACCGCGATGGCAACACTTGTATATTGATGAATGTTTAATAATTCAACTTTTGGATTTTGAATTTGGAGCCTTGCTAGCACCCCACCACTCCCTAAGTAGCTAAAAATATACATTTAGAATCAGTCTTTTTAGGTATGATGTAGTTCGTTCATTAAGATTACATGGAAGTATGTGAAAAATGACCAACCAAGTACATCCAAAATGTTTAAAGAATGATAAAAAAAGACTACAGCCGTTGTCGGGTTATGAGTAAAGTAGGCAATTTCAAAGTAATGGGAGTACCCTATGGCTGTATCCTACTCGGGGGTGTGGTCACGTTAAACCCTGCCTTGTGTGTATCTATAAAGTGTGGTCTGTAGGGCATCCATCCTGGTGAAATGGCACCCCCTGCAGGAGTTGCTGAATGAAAATTGTGTCACTGGGGAATATGTGTGTGTGTGCGAGCGAGAGAGAGAGAGAGAGAGAGAGAGAGAGAGAGAGAGAGAGAGAGAGAGAGAGAGAGAGAGAGAGAGAGAGAGAGAGAGAGAGAGAGAGAGAGAGAGAGAGAGCGAGCCTGTGGATCGGTAGGGAGGAGCAAGTTCCACACTGACACATAAACACTCACAGCCTTGACAAGCGAGAAATTAGATGCTCCAAAGATTACATCCAACGGAGAGGTCGTGGAAATATGGAGGATGCATGTTTCTTGGGATTAGAGTGCTTGCCAGCAGTGTCTCCTTTCCTCCTCCTTTCCCTCAGAGGCTCAAGCTGGAATGTTTGCATGGAACAGGCAATTAACATAGGGCCCAGACTCAGACCTGTGGCAGGCCCGCCAGGCTGACTTGATCAGAGCAGTGGAGCTCCAAGGTCCCTGCTCTCTCATCCCACACATTCACATTAAAAAGCCACCGTTCAGCCATATATCTGCAGCCATCTGGACCCCATCTCCCCACACTGAGACACAGGCTTTGACCTAACTAGCACAGCCCATGTGCAGGGCCATTGTGCATTATATCACTAGTGTCAACATGCAAAGGAGGGGACCTCTGTGTGGAGTTTTTTCTGGGGACTGGAGGATCACCCAGGATGATATGGATTGATTTGTTTTTGTGATGAACTGGCGAACTCAATATGTCATTGTCAAGCTTAACTGCATTTCAACTTAAATAATATCCCTAATTTAGCAGCTCACTATCCTCCCTCCTCATTGATATGATCGGGGTGCCCATTATCTGGTGCCCATTAGCTCTACGCCATTCAAGGCTTATCCTAATGATGTTGACGGCTGAATGGGGCCTCCAGAAGTGAACTGACCTTTCTGTCCCGACAATGTCCATTAACGGAAGAGAAGCCATTAAAATCTACTCAGGTAAAGGTTTCTTCCTTACAAATACATTCTCTCTGTGACATTTAAGTGAAAGCAATATGTATTCCCTTTCTCTGGATGGTGGCACAGTAATTAAGCAATTACAAAAGGAGTCTATAATTACATGTCCATGTAAGTCATCTTCCCATTGGAGGTAGTGAATAATTTAGGGGAACAATAAAAAAGACGATGCCAATTTGCTACTTATTGGTGTGGCCTGATGTGTGGAATAATGAGCGTGACTCGACCCAAGAGCTTCATCAGGCAGAGATCACTGAGCTGGGCTGTGGGGGAGGTTGTAGCCTGTCCTTGATCAGAGCACGGAGGCCACAGGATCATTAGTAGCAAGCTGAAGACAAGCACTGCAGCTCAGACTGAGAGGACAGACTTGCCAGTAAGACATTGCTAAAGCATCTGAGGCCTCACCCTGGGAGCACAGTGTTACAGATTTACTGCCCAATTTAAAACGTGGGACTGGGTTGCTGGACGCTGTGGTGGTCAATTGTGCTCACAGGACACAGTTAAATGAGATATATGACCAAAACAGAGAGGAAACCACAACAGAAGATCTATCTAGCAGGTGTGTCAACCACAAGGTGGTCTGTGGAAATAATTGAAAATATTTCACTGAAAGTGATGACTTTCGGTTCGGTCTAAAGTTACAGGGAGGGCATACCTGGGGGATTCCTTGAGCTATTGCTATCACACTGCTCATCTACTGCAATATGTGAGCAATATTAAACCGTTATCTATGTGTGGGGGATACATCAGAAGATAGAGCTCAAAGCTGTTATGATGATAACCTGTCGTCAGCCTCGATCAGAGTGTTTTCTGACAAAACAACCCACGTTCACAGCGGTATAACAGCCACATTCCCAGAAACATGATTATTTGAATTAAAAACATAGCGAACTGAAGATACGTCTTAAAAAGCGTACCCTGGGGGAGTCATAGCCTCTACACCACAGTGCTCTTCATCTCCTAGCTCTCCTCCCCAGTCATCTTGCTCTGGTCCCACACAACCATAGGCCTCTGTTTCTCTCAGACCATCTCATGATATATGATCAACATTAATGTACCAAGGGGGCTCTATTTTTCTCCCAGCAGGTTTGAGAAAACCAAAGTTCTGTGGTAGTTAAGTGTTTATGAAGCGATAATGGTGACACAGTGAAACTCCCCTGTCCACATAGCGCCTAAGTCAACTAGAGGTCTGCACTCCTGGAGGCTTTGCTCTGATGGGATCAAGACTACTGTACTGTAGTGCAGTATTGTAGTTTATCACTCATTACACTGTAACACAATATTGATCATAATATAGTGAAACTCAATATCAGAAACGTACGTTCTGACACTGTACTGTTCAAATCAAATCAAATTTGATTGGTCACATACACAATTTAGCAGGTATTATGGCGGTTGCAGCGAAATGCTTATTTTTCTAGTTCTTATCAATCAATGCAGTAAATGCGAAATAAGCACACAATAATCCAAAAAGAAAAAATAATCTACAGCAGTATAATTAATATATGTGATTTCTTTCAGGAAACTAGGCGTATGTTGCGGCCCACTGATTCACAGGGGAGCCATTTGAAAGTAAAAATTTTTTGATCCAATGCGTATTTTTGCAGAAATGCCTACTGAAACATGTGAACTTTCATGTGCCTTAATAACAAACGTGTATACCATCTGTAAATATAAATACAACTGTTAAATTTCGAGCCTAGTTGTTTTAGCCACAGAAAAAGGCAGCAACCATCCCGCTAGCCATCATTGAGATAATGAGTGGGCTGGACATACCGAGTGATGATTTTGGATTGGTCTGCCATACAGCACGCTTCTGTCTACTTGAGCTGGTCAGTAGGTGTACAGTAGGTAATATATATATTGCGTAATAGAACTGCATAATTGTTGCTCTCCACTTTCTGGAGGACTGAGTTTTGAAATCAGTGGAATTAGAGTTTGATAGTTTAGGAGATGGAGAAAACACCTGTCTCTGGATTGCATCTTGCATCTTGCAACTAATGGCAACAATAGCATCCGTGACAGAGGGAGAAGCGTCCATCCATGATGTATATGGGTAGAATAGTCTAGCTAGCAACATTTTCAGATATTACACGTTTCTAATTTTGACAGAAAGTATTTTTCATTTCAAGTTAAAGTGTACTGTTATCTAGCTAGCTAACGTTAGCTGTCTGGCTCGCTAGCTAAAGTTGCGTGTATGATCTTATTATTTGTATTTCAGAGCCATTTGCTTTGCTAGTTATAACCTAATGTTAGCTAGCTATCATTGAACCTGTTTGGTTAGCTACCTGCAGTTCATGCAGGGTAGTAACATCATGAGTTGGGATTATGGTTCATTGTTTACCTAGCTAGCTAGCAAAAGGAAAGAAATACCATCAATTAACATTTAACAAGGCACACCTGTTAATTGAAATGCATTCCAGGTGACTACCTCATGAAGCTGGTTGAGAGAATGCCAAGAGTGTGCAAAGCTGTCATCGAGGAAAGGGTGGCTACTTTGAAGAATCTCAAATATAAAATATTTGATTCCACATGATTCCATGTGTGTTATTTCATAGTTGTGATGTCTTCACTACTATTCTACAATGTAGAACATAATAAAACGAAAGAAAAACCTTGGAATGAGTAGTGTCCAAACTTTAGACTGGTACTGTAATTGGCTATCAAGTTAAAAAAAAGTTAGGTGAATCAATCTGATCAAGTTCGTGCCAAATTACCACAACAGCAAAGCTACCACCTTGCCCTCGACTGACTAAACATCGTCGCAAGTGGAAACTAGTACAGTGAGGGAAAAAAGTAGTTGATCCCCTGCTGATTTTGTATGTTTGCCCACTGACAAAGAAATGATCCGTCTATAATTTTAATGGTAGGTGTATTCGAACAGCGAGAGACAGAATAACAACAAAGAAATCCATAAAAACGCATGTGAAAAATGTTATAAATTGATTTGCATTTTAATGAGGGAAATAAGAATTTGAACCCCTCTCAATCAGAAAGATTTCTGGCTCCCAGGTGTCTTTTATACAGGTAACGAGCTGAGATTAGGAGCACACTCTTAAAGGGAGTGCTCCTAATCTCAGCTTGTTACCTGTATAAAAGACACCTGTCCACAGAAGCAATCAATCAGATTCCAAACTCTCCACCATGGCCAAGACCAAAGAGCTCTCCAAGGATGTCAGGGACAAGATTGTAGACCTACACAAGGCTGGAATGGGCTACAAGACCATCGCCAAGCAGCTTGGTGAGAAGGTGACAACAGTTGGTGTGATTATTCGCAAAGGGAAGAAACACAAAAGAACTGTCAATCCCTCTCGGCCTGGGGCTCCATGCAAGATCTCACCTCATGGAGTTGCAATAATCATGAGAACGGTGAGGAATCAGCCCAGAACTACACGGGAGGATCTTGTCAATGATCTCAAGGCAGCTGGGACCATAGTCACCAAGAAAACAATTGGTAACACACTACGCCGTGAAGGACTGAAATCCTGCAGCGCCCGCAGGTCCCCCTGCTCAAGAAAGCACATATACATGCTCGTGTGAAGTTTGCCAATGAACATCTGAATGATTCAGAGGACATCTGGGTGAAAGTGTTGTGGTCAGATGAGACCAAAATGGAGCTCTTTGGCATCAACTCAACTCGCCGTGTTTGGAGGAGTAGGAATGCTGCCTATGACCCCAAGAACACCATCCCCACCGTCAAACATGGAGGTGGAAACATTATGCTTTGGGGGTGTTTTTCTGCTAAGGGGACAGGACAACTTCACCGCATCAAAGGGACGATGGACGGGGCCATGTACCGTCAAATCTTGGGTGAGAACCTCCTTCCCTCAGCCAGGGCATTGAAAAGGAGTCGTGGATGGGTATTCCAGCATGACAATGACCCAAAACACACGGCCAAGGCAACAAAGGAGTGGCTCAAGAAGAAGCACATTAAGGTCCTGGAGTGGCCTAGCCAGTCTCCAGACCTTAATCCCATAGAAAATCTGTGGAGGGAGCTTAAGGTTCGAGTTGCCAAACGTCAGCCTCGAAACCTTAATGACTTGGAGAAGATCTGCAAAGAGGAGTGGGACAAAATCCCTCCTGAGATGTGTGCAAACCTGGTGGCCAACTACAAGAAACGTCTGACCTCTGTGATTGCCAACAAGGGTTTTGCCACCAAGTACTAAGTCATGTTTTGCAGAGGGGTCAAATACTTATTTCCCTCATTAAAATGCAAATCAATTCATAACATTTTTCACATGCGTTTTTCTGGATTTTTTTGTTGTTATTCTGTCTCTCACTGTTCAAATAAACCTACCATTATAGTTATAGACTGATAATTTCTTTGTCAGTGGGCAAACGTACAAAATCAGCAGGGGATCAAATACTTTTTCCCCTCACTGTAAGCCTACTTATCCAGCAGCTGGCACTAGCAGCCTCCCAGTCCCGACAGAGACCTCACTGCCCGGACCCGGCAATGACAGTGACTTTGCTCCTCCTCTTCTTCCTCCCCTCGAAAATGGTGACAGTTCCTCTAGTGAGTGCCGGCCCTCCTCCTCCTACTCCTCTCCCAGAAAACCAAGCTGATGACTGGCAGAGACCCAGCGGTGCTCATGATAGCGACCCCCCTTCTGTGAACACTGGTAAGCCTACGAATGATGAGACGTATAGCCTGAGTTCCAATATGTAATATATATTAAATAGGCTACCAGCTAAATACTGCATAAAGCTATAGATAATGCAATCTACCCTAATATCCTGTCTGCATAATCAGTAGCCAGAAAAAAAAGCCATATTAAAACCTATATAACTGCGTTGTTTGCTCTATAACCTGTTAGTTCATATGCCTTGACACCGTGATATATAGGCCTAAGGCCAAGACAATAAGAAGACACAGTGGCAGAATAAATTTAACCACACCTTTGTTTCATCACAAAACAGGACAGTAATCTCTGTCCGGTGAAGTCCACAAAGCATATTGCTCAAGCAAGTTAAAGTCCAACATTTTTGGACCACTAAACAACTATCGATTTAGAACCACAGAGAGTTATCACAAGTTGCAAAGAAAACAGGACAATTCAACAATTCAACATCATCAAATGACCTATTCTAAGTCTAATACAGTGACAACTAAAAGATACCAAAAACGATTTAGTCCAATCAACATAAGCTAAGTATGATGTGTCTGTCCATGGCTCTGATTTCTGTGTTTGTGTGTGTGTGCGCGCATGCATGAGCGTTTATGCAAGTAGAAAGAACATGTTGACACACCTTACTTGTAGAGAAACGCCAATCCCATCCTCTATTTCATGTTGATGAAACGGTCTATCACTCTGTTATACAGTACACGCTTAGATTTATTGGCTAAAATGCTTGCTCGCTAGCCAACTTCCTTTCATGGGCAACGTTATCTAGTTAAGATAAGCCTTCTACATCTAGCTACACACTGAACTTCCATCCTCCAGGGGCACAATGTATGAATTTATGGCTGGATCAGAATCGCGGTTATAATCTTTGGCCAGTACGGAGAATTAAGTAAAACCAAATCCCTATCTCCATCCATGGCTAATTTAGGAAAGGGATCATTTTAGCTAGCTAGCTAGCCACCAGAGCACAACAACACAACAAGATGCACAATGAGTTTCTGTCAGTGATGTATGCTCTCGATGTGATGTGTTTGGAGTGAAGCGAAGTCCAAATATATTTTTTATCAAAGGATGCCAAATGCTCGCTGCCAACAATGCCATACTCCTTTGGACCAGACAGCATCAGATAGATGGCCTACACATACAGAGACAGAGGGGTGCTTTTTCGCTCGCTCTGAAGCTTTCACGATACATTCAGCGTCTTGCGAATGGAAGGTAAATTATGAAACACAGAGAGACGAAAGATACATTATTTTATACGTTTTTTGTATTGTAAATATTTTGGGGAAGCCTGGCTTCCATTGGCATCCATGAATACACACCACTGTGCATAATGAAACAATCCCTATTAAGCTATTGTTTTAACCGTGGACTGATTTTATTAATCGTCCATTGATCTGTTGGGGCGGTATGCAAATTGTACTGGGTCTAGGCTGTCAGGTAAAATGGAGATGATATGGTCCTTAACTAGCCTCTCAAATTACTGGACTGTACTGTACTGTTCTGTACTGTTCTGTACTTTGAATGTGTCTTTCACAACATAATATTTATTGCAAAAAATACAACATATCAACATCACTTTAAATTGTATTGTTGATTTTATAGTAGCATGTACAACTTTACTGTATTAAAGTGAATTTCTCACAATGAAAAAGCGTGTCACAAACGGCAGTGCACTATGAGGGATACATATTTAAAAACAGCTCAGCCTGATGATATGGGATATGCAACGTAATCTGAACATGTCTAATGTGAGACAACTTATGGCACTGCTTTTGTACACACGTGAGGCCGACAAAGGCTACCGTCTAGTAATAAACGCTACAAGGGATGTGCTACAAAAAAAGACAAATGTATGTTCTCTGCTTGTAGACCTGCAATTATTCTCTCTCTGAATGTTTAGCTCTATTTCTTGATGAGGGCTTTGTTCTCTGTTGAAAGAGATAACTCAGGAGATAATAAATATTAAATCCATGGCCACTGTAGAGGAAACAGTGCTGTAATGTCACTTCAACATTTCATCGAATTTTCCGTCTCCGCCACAATTTATGTGTCATTGTCGTAAAAAGGCAAATAATATTCAGGTGAAAATTAATGGCCTGGACATCTCACTGGGACTGTAGGGATATGAGTTAATGGAGTGTAACAAGACAAACGAAAGAGTGTGATTTCCAGGACATTAAAAACAAGATGCATAAAATCAAGATGTACATATTAAAACAAGTCATAACTCTCAAGTTGTACAGATAATTGTGTAATCTCTAGGGGACACAAAAACCATAATCACATCAATATAAATACATAACACATTCCATATTTTCCTTTTACAATATAAGCCACATTCTTAGACAGTGAATATAGACCCTGGAGGAACAATATGGTTTAATAATATGGCATCAATGATCCCCATGAGTTACAACATCTGTTAAAATATCACTGCAACAGGAACTTTTCCAAAACAATGGGGACAGTCAACATGCTTATATTCCCCTTTGTTATGTTGCTCTTTGTACTCTTCCATTGGCTACAGGTACTGTGATTCCCTATTCTATGGTATGAATCAACCAAAAAATATATTTCATTATCATGTAATTATATAAAATATTTGCATCCCTCTCCATATGGTAGAGAAACTAGTCACTAGACATCTATTTAGATTTGGAAAGTCTGTCTCCTTTCCCTGCTTTCAGCCTTAGTTTAGTTGGCTTTGTTGAAACTAGACTGTTCTCTGGGGTCTGCTTATGAAGGCACGTTAGCTTGACCTCACCAGCTGAAGAGAAGTTGAACCTGTCCCTCACAATCCCTACAGACTGCACAGGTGAGAGATCTCAAGGTACCCATTCTTCTCCCTGAAAATCTCTGATTTTCGACCAACAGAAAGGAGACAATGAGACTTAGAATTGTTATCTCTTCACCCCCACCCAGTCCCGGCTCTCCTCCACCCCTCCAACCACAGTGGGTGTGAGGAGTTGGAGGAGCAGCCAGAGGCAATGGTGGCTTTTCCAGCACAGCAAGAGCTGTGACAAAGCCCCACCGCAACTGAGCACCATAAATCCACAGCTATCGGATCGCAGGGAACAATCACCACTCTAACTTTGCACGACAATGCAACGACCACCTTGCGTAACGCCTTAAAGTGAAATATCATTTTTTAACAATAAAGATTGTCTGTTGCAAATTGAATCCAAATGTGGCTCAGGGACACCGGTGTCCTGGGAGGGAAGGTTTATAGTTCAGCACAGCTAACGCTAAGAGGCTGCATGGAGGTCAGATCAGATCAAATCCTCCACTACAGAGGGGGCAATATCGTTTAATTTAGTTTCCCATCTCACATTTCACCGGTCTTGAATGGAGGGTACTGTAGCAGCCCATTCCACTTTAGCATACGGAGATAGTTATGCCATAATGTGAAAATGGAAAGATCGAAATGTATATTACTCTAAATGTATATTACCCTAACAGCTTAAGTGGTGATACGTTTTATATTTTCATTGTCAACTATCTTGAGTGCAAAGTGAAATATGATAGTGATTGCTTTTTATGTACGCTTATGATTTCAAGTGACATATCCATCTGACTGATGTCTGCATCCAAGAGAGTTTCAATTTAAACCTGTCTTAAGAGATCCACAGATCCAGTATAGCATCACCCCATAGTATCCAGTCAGTGTAACACCCTAAGATAACCAGTTTTCTGGCTGTAATGTAAAACCATGGTTTCATGTTCGAGAATGGTAAAACTGTAGATGGCCGCAAAAGCTCTGAAATAACATACAAATACAAATAGCAACCAAGAGGACTGTCATGACGTCCACGTGGATTTCCGTGAGCAAACTCTGCTTGCATATCTTTCATCGAGACAATTTAACAGGCTCAGAAATGCATGTAAGCCAGAGAAAGAATACGGAAAAACATCAAATTAAGTCATAGAGCAGAGGTTTATTAGCTTTAGAGTTCCTGACCGTGAAACCACCCACATAGGACAGCTAAAGACATGTACAGTATACAATGTGTAATGCAATATGACTTGCCAACATCGAAATATGTGGTCTTTTTTGTTGTTTTTCTGAAAAACTAACATAATTATATTATTGCCTCTATCTTTGGACTGTCAAAAAGCGTGTTTGCATTTTTGTAACAGGAGGAATTGTGTGCTGTTAAAGCAATGAGTGCCTTGAATACACACAGGTGCATACACATGGCAAGTGACCTTGGGTCCATGGAAAACACTATATATTTATTCATTTTACCTTAATTTAACTAGGCAAGTCAGTTAAGAACAAATTCTTTTTTACAATGACAGCCTACCCCGGCCAACGCTGGGCCAATTGTGCGCCGCCCTATGGGACTCCCAATCACGGTCAGATGTGATACAGCCTGTATTTGAATCAGGGACTGTAGTGACGACTCTTGCACTGCCTTAGACCGCTGCACCACCCGGGGCCCCTAAATATAGAGTCCCATGTATTATTACATGCACCACGCACACAGAAACATATGCCCGCACGCATGCACACACACATACTCACAAAGCACAACAACAAAAACGATATGAGCTTCTCAAAGAGGACATCGCTGAGCTTCTATGAACAATGTACAACAGCCCTGAAACATTTAAACCTGGTCTGAAATCAAGCTTTTCATATGCGATCTTGAGGTAATGTTTTCATATAAGCCGGCTATTAGGCTGCCGACACTTGTAATTATGGAGAAATTACAGTGACATTAAATGTTGTGTTTGTGGTTACAGCACAAATCTGTTCTGCATATGCCTCAGTGTTGAAACAAGATTACTTAACAACAGTGGTGGAAAGAATGAGCAGAGTGAAAGGAAACAGTGGCATCCATTAAGAGAGTACCTTCTATGTTGTAATCAGAAAATGATCATATCCTCATATGGTTAACAGGATATATGACCCTGGTATCTGACTGCAAACCAAATTCAAGGCTTGAAGATGGAGCTAAACGGTAATGTGTCTTCAATCGCAGAGGGATATGGTTAAAGTGAAGGTAAATTGACTTTAAGTCAAGCCAAGGGCATTAGGACCAGGTTACCTTTCAGAGACTATAGGAAAATTGAAAACAAGGGAGGTTGAATCTTTCCCATTTTTGCATTAACTTACCTCATGTTGAAATTTGCCCATTTTCTTTTTACAAAGGCAAGCAGACAGGTCAGTATACAGTACAGTCCAAATCTATAGCATCACACTGATTATTACACATAAATCTGAGAAATACATGTACATTTTATACAGTAGTTCCAAAGCTCATTAGCTATGTGCAATAAATCATAGTAGATTGGTGTGTATTACACCTAGCTCGAATAACACAATTTCCTGTGTTTAGAAGAAATTCAACCAACGTACGTCTTTACAATGCCAATACTTGAATATAATAAATGACACAGGGAAAGGCTGTATAAATTGTGAGTTCACCCCAAGAGCATGCAGTAATGTATCTGCATTTGAAAATCTGTCGATGTGCCTTTGAGCAAGGCGCTTAACCCTAATTGCTCCTGTAAAACGCTCTGGATAAGTAAAGTCTGCTAAGTAAAGGAAATGAAGTAAATGAACTAGAGACCTGTTCGAAGAGAGCCCTGAAACTGGAGGAGCTGGACAGATGCTCCTGGACTGTCTAAACTGCTGGCTGTGTTTGTTATCTGGATCTCCACAGTAAGCCTATCCATATTTACATGTCGTATTCAGCTGTTGTGCAGCAGTTGATGGATCTCATGAACAGGATTAGTGCTTTTGGCTCCACACGTTTCATATGCTGACGTAACACAGATCTTTCCCCTTGAATTAATCTCAATGTTAACACATAACAGTCCTGTAACCATAAACATCGGCCAGGAAACATAAAGAACTGTGCGTATATGATCAATCAATACAGACTCCTTTGGCTGAGTCTGCATCTCGATGGCAGAAAAGGGCAGAACTAGGAATATGTGCATTTATCTACATCAGTTGAGGCTTTGTTGTCTATTGAACTGCAAGCATGGTTAAAGGGGAATGGAAACACTTTAGGAAGTAAATCTAAGCAAAGAGATGTATTGCCCGTGGTCCACTGTCCCTCTCACATCATCCCTGTCAGGGTGTCCGATGCGGAGAAGAACACGGAGGTCTCTGACATCATGATGAGTCGTTACAACATCTATGTCCAGGCCATCAACTATCCCACGGTCGCCAGGGGTGAGGAGCTTCTCCGTAACGCCCCCACGCCACACCACCCCCCCCAGATGATGGCCTACTTTGTCGGACTTGAGCATTAGGATCATTCCTCAAGGCCTACCTGGCCTGATGACTCCTTGATGTCCCGAGTCCACCTGGCCGTGCTGCTTCTCCAGTTTCAACTGTTCTGTCTGTTTTATGAACATTTTAAAATCTTGTCCATGTTCTGTTATAATCTGCACCCGGCACAGCCAGAAGAGGACTGGCCACCCCTCATAGCCTGGTTCCTCTCTAGGTTTCTTCCTAGGTTTTGGCCTTTCTAGGGAGTTTTTCCTAACCACCGTGCTTTTACACCTGCATTGCTTGCTGTTTGGGGTTTTAGGCTGGGTTTCTGTACAGCACTCTGTGACATCTGCTGATGTAAGAAGGGCTTTATAAATACATTTGATTTGATTTGATATTCAATTCACTATTACTAAAACATGTGCATTTAACATAAAAACATATTTTGATCGCCGAATAGGTTTATTTGAGCTATTATCAGCACCATTTTAAATTGCTCTAGTAATGACTGACACCAGTGCGTCACTGGCAGGAATCATCAAATTGTCTGTGGTATTGAGTTTTTGCCAGGAGAGTGAATTGAAGAGAGTGAGGTGGCAACAACAAGTAGCAATTCAAACATGAACGGTATAGCGCCAGGCTGTATGTACTGGCTCCCAAAAATATCCTCGGTAAGCTACTCCATGAAATGGCTCCATGTCCTGAAGAGGAAGGACGTGCCAGCTCGAGCTAGCAGGGTCTGCAGACGGCACTTTGCAATGAAGGGCACTTTCGATGCGGCACGCGGTAGTTTCCGAATGTAAAGGAGTCATAGGCCTACGTTGAAGCCCTCTGCTTGCGCCTCAATTTTACATTTCGAGGGTTATGGTGTAGGGGTTACCGACCATCATCAACATCGCTGAGGAGGCGACGCGAGTCAGTGCAATGGAGTCTGAGGTAACGTTCACCGGTCTCGGCTGTTGTTGACTAGGCTAGCGTTAAACACTGCTGGACAACTTTGTTACAACTCTAGTTGAAGGTAACTAGCTAATTGCATCTGAAGGGTTTTGTGGAACACCCCTGAGCAAATACCATTAGCAAGCAACTCAACTGCAACTATAATTGCAACACAGTTTCTCTGTGTACCCCTGTTATTAGGTAGTTACTGTAGCTAGCTTCCACCTCAGATAGTCAAGTACTGTAGTACATTTTGTGGACAGATTTGTAATGTTTTGCTAGCCCCACCTCATTTAGCTAGACTGAAGTTGACATAGCTAAATGTCACTGTATTTGCTGTGTGTGTGTGTGTGTGTGTGTGTGTGTGTGTGTGTGTGTGTGTGTGTGTGTGTGTGTGTTGACAAAGAATACAAGACATGTAGCTTGTTAATGCCACCTGACATATTTGGGTTCAGTTGTCTTAACAAAACGTTTGTTTGTTTTCAGGATGACATCTTCATCCCTGAAAAGGTTTTCATCCTGGAGGAGACTGTGCAGGAGGCAGAGGAGGTACATGCAAATCCATGTTATTTCTAAGGCTATTGTTCATTTCAAGTCCATGCATTGATTTTTGAATATAACTATAGTCTAACAGATGTCTTAATTGTTTTCTACCAACAGGAAAGAATGGTTAGTACAGCATGCCAAACTGACCCCTGGGTGTCAGAGTTTTCCTGTGCTGCGGTGAAGAAGAGGTCCTCCGGGACCATCATAAAGAGCTCAGGTCCCAGCTAGATTGCGCTCACGACCATCAGTATACAACTGAGTCCTGCCCCTAAATGCCACAGATGGAGCTGACATAGAGTGAGATCAGTGAAGACCAAAACTCGCTGTATGAACCTGAGAGCTCAAAATCACAATCATCACAGTGCGAGCCAAGATATACTATCAATCACTTTTGGGGAGCGGGCTGGTGTTCCGAAAATGGAAAAGGAACAAGCCATGGACAGCGAATTCAAAGATACACCCATCCATAAAGGGAATCGGAGTGGAACTGTTTTGGTGTGTATTTAATCTGCATCTTAACTTCTTAAAGTGGCAATCGGCAGTAGAACCAATAACAAAGTGGCTCCCTGCTCCTCTTTCGATAAAAAGGTAAAAGTTATTCTGATACCGAAACTAAATCACAATGTATTTAAAATGAGCACGTTCCGTTATTGGTTAGAATGAGATTTCATGGATCGTGATGCTGTCTTGACTCCGGGTCGTCTAATCTAAAGGTACATGTGTTACCATTGTGCCAAACAGAGCTGGTAATAAACATCATTGTAGGATACTGATTATACAGTTGAAGTCGGAAGTTTACGTACACCTTAGCCAAATACATTTAAACGCAGTTTTTCACAATTCCTGACATTTAATTCTAGTAAACATTCCCTGTCTTAGGTCAGTTAGGATCACCACTTTATTTTAAGAATGTGAAATGTCAGAAAAATAGTAGAGAGAATGATTTATTTCAGCTTTTCTTTCTTTCATCACATTCCCAGTGGGTCAGACATTTACATACACTCAATTAGTATTTGGTAGCATTGCCTTTAAATTGTTTAACTTAGGTCAAACGTTTTGGGTATCCTTCCACAAGCTTCCCACAATAAGTTGGGTGAATTTTGGCCCATTCCTCCTTACAGAGCTGGTGTAACTGAGTCAGGTTTGTAGGCCTCCTTGCTTGCACACGTTTTTTCAGTTCCGCCCACAAGTTTTCTATAGGATTGAGGTCAGGGCTTTGTGATGGCCACTCCAATACCTTGACTTTGTTGTCCTTAAGCCATTTTGCCACAACTTTGGAAGTATGCTTGGGGTCATTGTCCATTTGGAAGACCCAGTTGCGACCTAGCTTTAACTTCCTGACTGATGTCTTGAGATGTTGCTTCAATATATCCACATAATTTTCATTCCTCACGATGCCATCTATTTTGTGAATTGCACCAGTCCCTCCTGCAGCAAAGCACCCCCACAACATGATGCTGCCAGCCCCGTGCTTCACGGTTGGGATGGTGTTCTTCTGCTTGCAAGCATCCCCCTTTTTCCTCCAAACATAACGATGGTCATTATGGCCAAACAGTTCTATTTTTGTTTCATCAGACCAGAGAACATTTCTCTAAATATACGCATTTTACTGTGGATATACAGTGGGGCAAAAAAGTATTTAGTCAGCCACCAATTGTGCAAGTTCTCCAACTTAAAAAGATGAGAGAGGCCTGTAATTTTCATCATAGGTAGACTTCAACTATGACAGACAAAATGAGGAAAAGAAATCCAGAAAATCACATTGTAGGATTTTTAATGAATTTATTTGCAAATTATGGTGGAAAATAAGTATTTGGTCACATACAAACAAGCAAGATTTCTGGCTCTCACAGACCTGTAACTTCTTCTTTAAGAGGCTCCTCTGTCCTCCACTCGTTACCTGTATTAATGGCACCTGTTTGAACTTGTTATCAGTATAAAAGACACCTGTCCACAACCTCAAACAGTCACACTCCAAACTCCACTATGGCCAAGACCAAAGAGCTGTCAAAGGACACCAGAAACAAAATTGTAGACCTGCACCAGGTTGGGAAGACTGAATCTGCAATAGGTAAGCAGCTTGGTTTGAAGAAATCAACTGTGGGAGCAATTATTAGGAAATGGAAGACATACAAGACCACTGATAATCTTCCTCGATCTGGGGCTCCACGCAAGATCTCACCCGTGGGGTCAAAATGATCACAAGAACGGTGAGCAAAAATCCCAGAACCACACGGGGACCTAGTGAATGACCTGCAGAGAGCTAGGACCAAAGTAACAAAGCCTACCATCAGTAACACACTACGCCGCCAGGGACTCAAATCCTGCAGTGCCAGACGTGTCCCCTGCTTAAGCCAGTACATGTTCAGGCCCGTCTGAAGTTTGCTAGAGAGCATTTGGATGATCCAGATGAGGATTGGGAGAATGTCATATGGTCAGATGAAACCAAAATATAACTTTTTGGTAAAAACTCAACTCATCGTGGTTTGGAGGACAAAGAATGCTGAGTTGCATCCAAAGAACACCATACCTACTGTGAAGCATGGGGTGGAAACATCATGCTTTGGGGCTGTTTTTCTGCAAAGGACCAGGACGACTGATCCGTGTAAAGGAAAGAATGAATGGGGCCATGTATCGTGAGATTTTGAGTGAAAACCTCCTTCCATCAGCAAGGGCATTGAAGATGACACGTGGCTGGGTCTTTCAGCATGACAATGATCCCAAACACACCGCCTGGGCAACGGAGTGGCTTCAGAAGAAGCATTTCAAGGTCCTGGAGTGGCTCTAGCCAGTCTCCAGATCTCAACCCCATAGAAAATCTTTGGAGGGAGTTGAAAGTCCGTGTTGCCCAGCGACAGCCCCAAAACATCACTGCTCTAGAGGAGATCTGCATGGAGGAATGGGCCAAAATACCAGCAACAGTGTGTGAAAACCTTGTGAAGACTTACAGAAAACGTTTGACCTCTGTCATTGCCAACAAAGGGTATATAACAAAGTATTGAGATAAACTTTTGTTATTGACCAAATACTTATTTTCCACCATAATTTGCAAATAAATTAATTAAAAATCCTACAATGTGATTTTCTGGATTTCTTTTTCTCATTTCGTCTGTCGTAGTTGAAGTGTACCTATGATGAAAATTACAGGCCTCTCTCATCTTTTTAAGTTGGAGAACTTGCACAATTGGTGGCTGACTAAATACTTTTTTGCCCCACTGTAGATACTTTTGTACCTGTTTCCTCCAGCATCTTCACAAGGTCCTTTGCTGTTATTTTGGGATTGATTTGCACTTTTCGCACCAAAGTACATTCATCTCTAGGAGACAGATGCATCTCCTTCCTGAGCTGTATGACGGCTGCGTGGTCCCATGGGGGTTATACTTGCGTACTATTGTTTGTACAGATGAACGTGGTACCTTCAGGCATTTGCTAATTGCTCCCAAGGATGAACCAGACTTGTGGAGGTCTACAATTATTTTTCTGAGGTCTTGGCTGATTTATTTAGATTTTCCCATGATGTCAAGCAAAGAGGCACTGAGTTTGAAGGTAGGCCTTAAAATATATCCACAGGTACACCTCCAATTGACTCAAATGATGTGATGATCAGATGATCAGAAGCTTCTAAAGCCATGACATTTTCTGGAATTTTCCAAGCTGTTTAAAGGCACAGTCAACTTAGTGTGTGTAAACTTCTGACCCACTGGAATTGTGATACAGTGAGTTATAAGTTAAATAATCTGTTTGTAAACAATTGTTGGAAAATTGACTTGTGTCATGCACAAAGTAGATGTCCTAACCGACTTGCCAAAACTATAGTTTGTTAACAAGAAATTTGTGAAGTGGTTGAAAAACTAGTTATAATGACTCCAACCTAAGTGCATGTAAACTACCGACTTCAACTGTATATATTGAGCACCTACCCACTACTGATATTGACCTTAAACATAATAAAGCCAAATTTCACAAATTATTGCTGACTGGTTGAGTAACCTCTTCTGCCAGGAAGTCCTTTATTGGACTTATTGGACTAAGGGTTAGTGACACGTCCAATAAATACTTCGCCATCCAGACAGATTGACAGGAACCTCTGACTGGATCTAATACAGCCATCATTCGCTGGGATTTTGTGCAGTATCGCCACCATCTCTCTACAAGACACACACTCATACTCTAGCCATTATCTGGCAGCTTCTCCACTCACACCAGTTTGTGTTTGGCTACACCGACCCTCTAGCTGAGGTGTTTCAGGCGGCATGTCTGTGTTGTTACTGCTACGAGAACAA
The DNA here is from genome assembly GCA_030435695.1 of Brachymystax lenok tsinlingensis. Classification (NCBI taxonomy): domain Eukaryota; kingdom Metazoa; phylum Chordata; class Actinopteri; order Salmoniformes; family Salmonidae; genus Brachymystax; species Brachymystax lenok. Next base: position 40,203,520 of record CM059793.1, on the reverse strand, counting down.
ACTCAACGATCGGCTCAAACATGAACGGCGTCAGTAGGTTTATTGGCTCCCTAACTAATGTTATTTCATTCTCTGTAATAAACTTTGTAATAAAATTTACTGGAGCTACATGGCAAATTCAGCCATTTTTGAGAGTTCCAACATTTTGTCTCCTGCCAGTGACGCAACAATGCCAATATGGTGATTTACAGTTACAGTTAGCTGGCGTCCTGTTTTATAAAGGATGAGATTACTAGTTCATCAACGACAGAGTATTCAATGTTTTTTCCCTGAGGAATGAGAGAGAATACCACTGCATGGAGGTAACCTATCTTCCTCATTTTCCTGTGACTCTGAATGAGGTTGTTAAAGAGTTGCAGACGAGATACAACACTTGGCACTGCAGTAAATAGTTACCAATCCAATTATAGTTAATCAATAGTTAGTAATTAACCACTTTATGTTGTATTTTGTATTTCCTTGTTGGTAAAAAAAAGAAATATATATATATATATATAGTTTAAATTTCCTGTCTTTATTAGTTGAAGCCATCGTCACACTATTACCAACCTTAACCAACGTTTGTTAAATGTTTGTTAAACATTGGCAAACGTTGATGGACGTTTGAAACCCAACCAAACCAACATTGTAAAATACACCTATTATAAACGTTTGCCAAAGTTTGATAAACGTTGGTGGATGTTCATTAACGTTTAAAAAGGAACTAATAGCCAACGTTGTAAATTACACTAATACCAACGTCTACCAAACGTTGATGACACCTATGACAAATGTTTACAAAACGTAATCTGTCCCCTACACTTTAACCAAAACCGAACGTTTATCTGAATGCATTCAGAATGTTTAGACAACCAATCCAAAACCTAAAATAAAAATGTATAAAACCTATTTTTGCTACCTGGGTCAGGCTATCACTGAGTGACAAGCGAAATCATGTAGCTATGCGTGATCATTAATCTGCCTCTTTGAAATGAACACGGGTGAAAAAACTTGGCTAAAGGGGACAGGCCATACAATGTCTTACCATATAAGACATTGATTCAGTCCCTTGGCTTATCAGCTTCGATTATAACCAAATCACTCACTATAAACAAATGACATCTCAACAGAGATGTAGGCCTAAAAATATAATATTTTGTTACAGAACCTCACTATTAGAACCTGTGCCTGGGTTTATGGCCCTTTGCAAACAGAGCATATTCCAATGTCAAACACACCCGAAGGACTTTATATTAATGCACATCAGCATGCCTATTGACTCCACCTGTCAGAATGTTTAAACTGATGGGCAACGCAATATCAAACTGAATGCCTCTGAGCACCAAAGACAAAATGAACATAAGAGGCTCACAGGCTGCAGTGGCACCGCAATATAGATTTAAAGGAGATATGTAGAATAAATCTAAATTGGAGACATTGCGGATATTATCAGGCAGCTTTCTAAGAGAAATGCTGACATAGACACACCATCCTATATGTTTCTACTACTATGCAGTTTTGAATCACAAAGTTTACTTTTGATCAAGAGATATACTGTATGATTACAGATGGGATCAATACCAGAACTGGGACACATATAATGGGAGATTGAAACGTATATACAGTCTGTCATAAAATTGCTTTTGGCTTTAAGACAGGGAAAGAAATGATTTGTTCACCAAGTAATGGCAGCCTCTAAATAAGACAACAACTGGTTGTCTTTCACATAGAGTACCACATTCATAATACCCATAAAACCTAGCAGTCAAACAAGGAAATGGTTCCATCATTTTTCCACCATAAATTTTTCCCATAGGACATTTTAGAAACACTTAAAACAAGGGCTGTGTTTCATGTAGGCTTACCTTGGTGTGACGTTTTGATAACTGTGTAAGTCCCTCTAGGACAAGTTGACTTTTATCAATATATTCACCTGTATTAAACCCCCCCCCAAAAAAAATGCTAATTAGCTGCTAGTGGGGGTATAATAAAGAACTGCAAAATACCATGATTATCTTGATAAACTACAGTTCTGTGAACTGTCTTGTGCACGTTTTAAATTGACACAATACCTGCAGGAGCTTCCCGGGATTTGTACTCTTGCATGATGTCTACTTTGATGCTAATTAGCATTTTGAAATCTGACAGTAAATAGAGCTGAATGTATTGATAAAAGTCAACTTGTCCAAGAGAGATTTACCTGGTTATCAAAACGTCATGCCAGGGTAAGCCTACACGAATCACAGCCCTTATATTGTTTCAAAAATGTCCTATGGGAAAAATGAATGGTGGTAAAACGATTGGAACCATTTCCCTGTTTGACCACTAGCTTTTATGGGTATTGTGACACCTCCACTGTGGGGCTCTATAGTGGGACCACAAGAGCATAAGACCCAGCCTAAACATTCTTGGCTCTGGAGACGACCTTGGAAGCCACAGCATTTCAGAATTGTCATCTGAAACTCTCTGGTTTTTCCCCTTATGGCTGACATTTTGTGACATCTCGTTGTTTATAGTTCATATTCTGTGTCTGGAAGTCAAGTACATATATACACAGAGAGAGAGAGAGAGAGAGAGAGATAGTATTTTCCTAGTCAAGTCTCCCAAGAATCAGTTGGATAATTAATAATGAAATAAATAAGTTCAACTTGTGTAGCGGTAAGCATTTCTCAAAGTGAACACAAGTGTTCGATTTAGATTGATGTTTCACCACACATTCATCACGCCTTTCTGGACTCATTTCAAATACATTTTCAGCCTTAAATGCTCAACAGCATAAAGCACAGCATGCAAAGCGAAGCTCGACATTCCGTAGGTCACTTGGAGTTACGCAAATACATTCTTTCCTCTCTCCTATAATATTTGTGCTGATGGATGAGTTCCATCTGGCATTGTTTCAGCCAACAGAAAATATATGTACTCTTATTGCAAAGAGTACCGTACGACTCCAACAATGCTGTATTCCCAAAGGCATCACTTGTTATTAGAGTAATTTAAAACCAGTTAGCTTAATGATTAAATGCAGTATTGCACTGGGAATATGTGATTAAAGCATTGACTTGAACATGAATAAGTGAAGAGACTGCTGTGATGAATGGACTTGTTTATTTTATTTATTTATTTTACCTTTATTTAACCAGGTAGGCAGGTTGAGAACAAGTTCTCATTTACAACTGCGACCTGGCCAAGATAAAGCACAGCAGTTTGATACATACAACCACAAAGAGTTACACATGGAATACACAGACATACAGCCGATAATACAGTAGAACAATTTTTAAAATAAAAAATTAAGTCTATATACAGTGAGTGCAAATGAGGTAAGATAAGGGAGGTAGGGCAACAAATAGGCCATGGTGGCGAGGTAATTACAATATAGCAATTAAACACTGGAATGGTAGATGTGAAGAAGATAAATGTGCAAGTTACTGACAAATAGATAAATAAATACAGTATGGGGATGAGGTAGTAGGATGGGCTGTTTACAGATGGGCTATGTACAGGTGCAGGGATCTGTGAGCTGCACTGACAGCTGGTGCTTAAAGCTAGTGAGGGAGAAATGAGTATCCAGCTTCAGTGATTTTTGTAGTTTGTTCCAGTCATTGGCAGCAGAGAACTGGAAGGAAAGGCGGCCAAAGGAGGAATTGGCTTTTGGGGGTGACCAGGAGCGCGTGCTGCAGGTGGGTGCTGCTATGGTGACCAGTGAGCTGAGATAAGGCGGGGCTTTACCTATCAGAGACTTGTAGATGACCTGGAGCCAGTGGGATTGGCGACGAGTATGAAGCGAGGGCCAGCCAATGAGAGCGTACAGGTCGGAGGTGTGGGTAGTATATGGGGATTTGATGACAAAACGGATGGCACTGTGATAGACTGCATCCAATTTGATGAGTAGAGTGTTGGAGGCTATTTTGTAAATGACATCGCCGAAGTCAAGGATCGGTAGGATGGTCAGTTTTACGAGGGTATGTTTGGCAGCATGAGTGAAGGATGCTTTGTTGCGAAATAGTAAGCTGATTCTAATCGGTTTAATCTGAGTCTGGAAGGAGAGTTTACAGTCTAGCCAGACACCTAGGTATTTTTAGTTGTCCACATATTCTAAGTCAGAACCGTCCAGAGTAGTGATGCTGGACGGGCGGGCAGGTGCAGGCAGTGATCGGTTGAAAAGCATGCATTTAGTTTTACTTGCATTTAAGAGCAGTTGGAGGCCACGGAAGGAGAGTTGTATGGCATTGAAGCTCGTCTGGAGGTTAGTTAACACAGTGTCCAAAGAAGGGCCAGAATGGTGTCGTCTGTGTAGAGGTGGATCAGAGAATCACCGGCAGCAAGAGCGACATCATTGATGTATACAGAGAAGAGAGTCGGCCCAAGAATTGAACCCTGAGGCACCCCCATAGAGACTGCCAGAGATCCGGACAACAGGCCCTCCGATTTGACACACTGAACTCTATCAGAGAAGTAGTTGGTGAACCAGGTGAGGCAGTCATTTGAGAAACCAAGGCTGTTGAGTCTGCCAATAAGAATGTGGTGATTGACAGAGTCGAAAGCCTTGGCCAGGTCAATGAATATGGCTGCACAGTAATGTCTCTTATCGATAGCGGTTATGATATTGTTTAGGACCTTAAGTGTGGCAGAGGTGTACCCATGACCAGCTCTGAAACCAGATTCCATAGCGGAGAAGGTACGGTGGGATTCGAAATGGTCGGTAATCTGTTTGTTAACCTCGCTACCCGGTGAAATGTAAGGCGCCAAATTCAAAATCCAAAAGTTGAATTATTAAACATTCATCAATATACAAGGGTTGCATAGTCATCAAAAGCTCTGATTCTTGGCAATATCACAGCGTTGTCAGATTTCAAAAAGGCTTTATGGCAAAAGCACCACATTTGATTGTTTGAGGGTAGCACCTAACATATTTTTACCATTACCATGAATTCATTAGCCTTCACGGTTCACACAAAACACATTTCACAGCGAAAACAAATCACTTACCTTTTGAAGAACTTCTGCTGAGGGCTTCCCAAGTGTCCAATGAAGACATCCAATGGTTATTTTGTTAGAAAAAGTAATTTATTATATCCATAAATCTCAGTTTGGTTGGCGCGTTATGTTCATAAAATCCACCGTTGAGTCGCCCATTGAACCGTGAAGAGAACAAATTATACCTATAACCTTTGTCCAAGCAAATCAAACATAATTAATGTATCCTTAGGTATCCTTTTATGTATATTTACTATAATATTTCAACCGGATTATAGCCTGAACGATAGGAAAGGAAAAAAACACAGAGAGCGCGAGACCGTGAACGCGCATGTCATTCTATTGAGTTCCGGGGTCCACGTCTAAGTTCTTCTTCTATTCGCTTCTAATTCAACCTAACGTCATCAAACCCTGTCTAAAGACTGTTTACATCCAGTGGAAGCCATAGGTACTGCAGTCTGTGTCCTAGAGAACGTTGAATCCCATAGGCAGCCAGGAGAAAAAGGTCAACAAGCAAAAAAAAAATCGGGTTTTCGCCTGCTATATCAGTTCTGTTATACTCACAGACATTATTTTAACGGTGAGTGTTTCCTATCCAATAGTACTAATTATGTGCGTATCCTAGTTTCTGGGCCTGAGTGGCAGGTATTTTACTTTGGGCACGCCTGACTCTCCAAAACCGTCACCTCGGCTGCCGCTCCCTAAATAGTTAACTTGGCTTTCGAAGACCTTTGAAAGGCAGGGTAGGATAGATATGGGTCTGTAGCAGTTTGGGTCTAGAGTGTCACCCCCTTTGAAGAGTTGGATGACCGCTGCAGCTTTCCAATCTTTGGGAATCTCAGACGATACGAAGGAGAGGTTGAACAGGCTAGTAATAGGGGTTGCAACAATTTCGGCAGATCATTTTAGAAAGAGAGGGGCCAGATTGTCTAGCCCGGCTGATTTGTAGGGGTCCAGATTTTGCAGCTCTTTCAGAACATCAGGTATCTGGATTTGGGTGCATGAGAAATTGGGGAGGCTTGGGTGAGATGCTGTGGGGAGTGGAAGTGGAAAGCATGGCCAGCCATAGAAAAAATGCTTATTGAAGTTCTCAATTATAGTGGATTTGTTGGTTGTGACAGTATTTCCTAGCCTCAATGCAGTGGGCAGCTGGGAGGAGGTGCTCTTATTCTCCATAGACTTTACAGTGTCCCAGAACTTTTTTGAGTTTGTGCTACAGGATGCAAATTTCTGCTTGAAAAAGCTAGCCTTAGCTTTCCTAACATCCTGTGGCGTTCTGCATTAGCATCGAATAGCCCACGCGATATGCAACTTTTCACTGCCTGTGTATATTGGTTCCTGACTTCCCTGAAAAGTTGCATATCGCGTGGGCTATTCGATGCTAATGCAGAACGCCACAGGATGTTTTTGTGCTGGTCAAGGGCAGTCAAGTCTGGAGTGAACCAAGGGCTATATCTGTTCCTGGTTCAACATTTTTTGAAAGGGGCATGCTTATTTAAGATGGTGAGGAAGGCACTCTTAAAGAATGACCAGGCATCCTCTACTGACGGGATGAGGTCAATATCCTTCCAGGATACCCGGGCCAGGTTGATTATAAAGGCCTGCTCGCTGAAGTGTTTTAGGGGAGTGTTTGACAGTGATGAGGGGTGGTCGTTTGACCGCAGACCCATTACGGATGCAGGCAATGAGGCAGGGATTGCTGAGATCTTGGTTGAAACAGCAGAGGTGTATTTAGAGGGCAAGTTGGTTAGGATGATATCTATGAGGGTGCCCATGTTTACAGATTTAGGATTGTACCGGGTGGGTTCCTTGATGATTTGTGTGAGATTGAGGGCATCTAGCTTAGATTGTAGGATGGCCGAGGTGTTAAGCATATCCCAGTTTAGGTCACCTAACAGAATGAACTCTGAAGATAGATGGGGGGCAATCAATTCACATTTGGTGTCCAGGGCACAGCTGGGAGCTGAGGGGGGTCTATAGCAGGCGGCAACAGTGAGAGACTTATTTCTGGAGAGATTAATTTTTAGAATTAGAAGTTTGAACTGTTTGGGAATAGATCTGGAAAGTATGACAGCACTTTGCAGGCAATCTCTGCAATAGATTGCAACTCCTCCCCCTTTGGCAGTTCTATCTTGGTGGAAAATGTTGTAATTGGGTATGGAAATCTCAGAATTTTTGGTGGCCTTCCTAAGCCAGGATTCAGACACGGCCACGACATCAGGGTTGGCGGAGTGTGCTAAAGCAGTGAGTAAAACAAACTTAGAGAGGAGGCTTCTGATGTTAACATGCATGAAACCGAGGCTTTTACGGTTACAGAAGTCAACCAAAGAGAGTGCCTGGGGCCTGGGAATAGGTGTGGTGCTGGGGGCTACAGGGCCTGAGTTTACCTCAACATCACCCGAGGAGCAGAGGAGGAGCAGGATGAGGGTACGGCTAAAGGCTATCAGAACAGGACGCATAGTGCGTTGGGAACAGAGAATAAAAGGAGCAGATTTCTGGGCGTGGTAGAATAGATTCAGGGTATAATGTGCAGACGGGGGGTATTTCAGAGTGAGAGTACAGTGGAGGTAGGCCCAGGCACCGAGTGATGATAAGAGTGGTTGCATCTCTGGAGGTGCTGGTAATACTGGGTGAGGTCACCGCATGTGTGGGAGGTGGGACAAAGAAGGAATCTGAGGCATGTAGAGTGGGCCTAGGGGTTCCACTGTAAACTAAAACAATGATAACTATCCTAAACAACAGTAAACAGGGCATATTGACACTTGAGAGAGACATAAAGCAAGGCATAAAGCAAACACAGGTGTTGGTTGGGAGAGCTAGCTAGGACAACAACGGGTAAGACCGCAACGGCTAGTCAGCTAAGACAACAACAACAGGTAAAACTGGCGATGAATGGGCAGAGGGTTGGTTAGCAACACACAGGGCCTGAGTACGCGGCTGGGGCCGACAGATGAATAAAATAAATAAAAAATAAACAGAATGGAGTACCGTGATTAATGAATAGTCCTGCAGGCATCAGCTATGTAGCCGAAAGTGATCATAGGGTCCAGTGAACAGCAATAGATGGGGCAGGGAATCCGCGAGGTAGTCATTACTACGCCGGCACGCAGGAGACACAGCGTTTAAAGTTAAGAGTTAGCAAGCCGGGGTTGGTAGAACCGTCTGCTCCGACGTCCGACGGAGGCCGGTTGCAGGCAGAGCGCATGGAGTAATCGTTGGCAGACCAGTCGAGGTGGTACGACGGGGCGTCGTGTCGGGAGGGATCCAAGCCAGATGGCGAGAGAGGTATTGTTGTTGCTAGCCTGGAGATGCTCCTGACTCGCAGCTAACTGGAGCTAGCTCCGGGGCAGGGGGGTTAGCCACTATAGCCACTCAGTCACTCAGTGGCAGCTAGCTAGCTGTGGAGATCAGGTGTATTGGTCCAGGATTTACGGCAGGGATCCGGCGTTGTAGTGGAGAAACAGTCCGATGGTGGTAGGCTGGCGAGTATTATCCGGGCTAAAAAAAGGCTGGTGTCTGTGCAGTAGGTAAAGGCCGCTAGCGCTGGCTAACAGTGACTGAATAGCTAGTATCTGGTTAGCTCGCTAGCTTACAATGGAATTCAGTCTAAAAAGGTCTAAAAAAATAGCGGTTAGGTAACACATTGGGTGAGGCAGGTTACCGGAAGGTATATTTAATATAAAAAATGGAAAAAAGATTGAAAATAAATTTGAAATATATACACAAAAAAAGACGAAAAATACAAAAGTACACGAGGGGACGAACAAAAACACGTCTGCACTGCTACGCCATCTTGGAATCTTGTTTGTGTCAAGAACTGCAACGCTGCTGGGTTTTTCATGCTCAACAGTTTCCTGTGTTTATCAAGAATAGTCTACCACCCAAAGTCAGCCAACTTGACAACTGTGGGAAGCATTGGAGTCAACATGGGCCAGCATCTTTGTGGAACGCTTTTGAGACCTTGTAGAGTCCATGCCCCGATAAAATGACGCTGTTCTGAGGGCAAAACACTCAATATTAGGAAGGCGCTCCTAATGTTTGGTATACTCAGTGTATATTCAGGGTTGGGTAGGTTACTTTCTAAATGTAATCCATTACTGTTACTAGTTACCTGTCCAAAATTGTAATCAGTAATGTAATTTTTGGATTACCCAAACTCAGTAACGTAATCTGATTACATTCCATTACTTTTAGATTACTTTCCCCTTACGAGGCATTAGAAGAAGACAAAAATATATGTTACCAATTGAACGACATCTATTGCAGGATAAATCAATGTTAAAGTTACATAGCTGGCCAAATATGGATGTTAAATTTTACTTTATGGGTTGGTTATGTAAGCTTCTTCTAACACATCGCATTCCATTACATATAATTATACAATTCAATTATATCTTTACAATTAAAACCAGAGCCTATCAGAATTCGAGTGATTCCAATAGGACTTGGAAATATGGAAGTATATATTAGCCAAATTGTTTTACCTGAGCATAACCCCAAAACTAAGGACTTATTAGCCAGCCCTACCCTGTTATTTATGAATTTGTCGTCATGGAGGACTGATTGGGCTCATTGATTTGAGTTGGAAAAAAAATGCTGTGCTCATGGAATGGCATGTTTTGAGCACTACTAAAAAGTGCTATTTACATGTGAAAAATTAATGCCATATGCTGTATTTGCTATAGGCCTGTACTTTACTTTTTTGTTAGTGACACTTTGATATCTTGATTATATGAAGCTGTTAAAAGGGCGAATCTACAGATGAAACAATAACAAAATGGGCGCCCCGCCACTATTTTAGTAAAAAGCTGAGGCATGGAGAAATGTAACCACTCTCAGATTAATAGACAGAACTATGAATGCAAGGAATGACCATCCATGATATCAAATTTATTCTCAGACCATGAGAAACAAGATTATCTGGTTTGAACAATTTGGCCTGAATGCCAAGCGTAACGTCTGGAGGAAACTTGCCACCATCCCTAAGGTGAAGCATGGTGGTGGCAGCATCAAAGGTGCTTCAACAAAGTACTGAGTAAAGGATCTGAATACTTATGTAAATGTAATATGTGCAAAATGTTCTAAAAAACTGTTTTTGCTTTGTCATTATGGGGTATTGTGTGTAGATTGATGAGGGGAAAAACGATTTAATAAATTGTAGCACAAGGTTGTAGCGTAAAAAAAAATGGAAAAAGTAAAGGGGTCTGAATACTTTCTGAATGCGTGTGTATATACAGTTGAAGTCGGAAGTTTGCATACACCTTAGCCAAATACTTTTAAACTCAGTTTTTCACAATTCCTGACATTTAATCCTAGTAACAATTCCCTGTTTTAGGTCAGTTAGGATCACCACTTTATTGTAAGAATGTGAAGTGTCAGAATAATAGTAGAGAGAATGATTTCTTTCAGCTTTTATTTCTTTCATCACATTCCCAGTGGGTCAGACATTTACATACACTCAATTAGTATTTGGTAGCATTGCCTTTAAATTGTTTAACTTGGGTCAAACGTTTCGGATAGCCTTCCACAAGCTTCCCACAATAAGTTGGGTGAATTTTGGCCCATTCCTCCTGACAGAGCTGGTGTAACTGAGTCAGGTTTGTAGGCCTCCTTGCTCGTACATGCTTTTTCAGATTTTCTATAGGATTGAGGTCAGGGCTTTGTGATGGCCACTCCAATACCTTGACTTTGTTGTCCTTAAGCTATTTTGCCAAAACTTTGGAAGTATGCTTGGGGTCATTGTCCATTTGGAAGACCCATTGTGATGTCTTGAGATGTTGCTTCAATATATCCACATCATTTTCATTCCTCATGAAGCCAACTATTTTGTGAATTGCAGCAAAGCACCCCCACAACATGATGCTGCCACCCCTGTGCTTCACGGTTGGGATGGTGTTCTTCGGCTTGTAAGCCTCCCCCTTTTTCCTCCAAACATAACAATGGTCATTATGGCCAAACAGTTCTATTTTTGTTTCATCAGACCAGAGGACATTTCTCCAAAAACTACAATTTGCAGTTGCAAACCGTTGTCTGGCTTTTTTTTATGGCGGTTTTGGAGCAGTGGCTTCTTCCTTGCTGAGCGGCCTTTCAGGTTATGTCGATATAGGACTCCTTTTACTGTGGATATAGATACTTTTGTACCTGTTTCCTCCAGCATCTTCACAAGGTCCTTTGCTGTTATTTTGGGATTGATTTGCACTTTTCGCACCAAAGTACGTTCATCTCTAGGAGACAGATGCATCTCCTTCCTGAGCTGTATGACGGCTGCGTGGTCCCATGGGGGTTATACTTGCGTACTATTGTTTGTACAGATGAACGTGGTACCTTCAGGCATTTGGAAATTGCCCCCAAGGATGAAACAGACTTGTGGAGGTCTACAATTTTTTTTCTGAGGTCTTGGCTGATTTATTTTGATTTTCCCATGATGTCAAGCAAAGAGGCACAGAGTTTGAAGGTAGGCCTTGAAATGCATCCACAGGTACATCTCAAAATGACTCAAATAATGTCAATTAGCCTATCAGAAGCTTCTAAAGCCCTGACATCATTTTCTGGAATTTTCCAAGCTGTTTAAAGGCACAGTCAACTTAGTGTATGTACACTTCTGACCAACTGGAATTGTGATACAGTGAATTATAAGTGAAATAATCTCTTCTCTTCTCTTCTCTTTGCTTATTAGAGCCGTTCTTGACATAATATGGACTTGGACTTGGTCTTAACGAAATTGGGATATCTTCTGCATACCAACCCTACATTGTCACAACAGAACTTATTGAGTCAAACGCGTTAAGAAGGAAATACATTTTACAAATGAACTTTTAAAAAGGCACACCTGTTCATTGAAATGCATTCCAGGTGACTACCTCATGAAGCTGGTTGAGAGAATGCCAAGAGTGTGCAAAGCTGTCATCGTGGCAAAGAGTGGCTATATTGAAGAATCTAAATAAAACATATATTTTGATTTGTTTAACACTTTTTTGGTTACTACATGATTCTATATGTGTTATTTCATAGTTTTGATTTCTTCACTATTATTGTACAATGTAGAAAATATTAAAATAAAGAAAATGCTTGAATGAGTAGGTGTGTACAGATTTTTGACTGGTACTGTATATATTATATATATATATATATATATATATATATATATGATAGATAGATAGATATCAATAATAAGTGATATCCGTATTGCCGTAGACTACACCACTGCTGTCATCCTTACCTTCAAGCGTTTATTCATCTTTGGATGCCGACAGTAGTCGCACCATTGGAAGACATAGCTTGGACTGTGGCCTACAAAATCCTTTTCTTGCTCTTTCTCATAATCCATCAAACCCATTTGGTGTTGTCTTTGACTTGTGGTCTCTGACATAGTGGTCTCTGACTTGTGGTCAAACTCGCTCAGGTGGAACAAACTTAAACTTGCACCTTTTTTCAGTGCTGATTTGAATGTCATTGAGAAAACAGAAATGTCAAAGATTTTTTTTGCAAACATCCTTTCTGAATTCAAAAGTAATCCTCAAAGTAATCATCTTATCAAAAGTATCTGATCACAATATTGTTGCTGGTAACATAACGGATTACAGTTACTGTTTTTTGTAAACCGTTACTCCCCAACCCTGTATATATTTTAATTATTTAATTTTGTATAATTAGTAGAATGTTATTTTCACTTTACATTATGGAGTATTTTGTGTAAATCGTTTACAATAAAAATTACATCTATTTCAATCCAACTTTGTAACACAACAAATTGTGAAAACAAAATCCAAGGTGGTGAGTACTTTTGATACTCACTGTATCTGCTATCTCAGCACCTGCCCGCCTTGCTTGTTCTGCCCTCTATGAAAAATGTGCATTATTTTATGCTGCTGTGTGTCATGTGTCCATGCCAGTTCTGTCTCTGTGTGTGGGCAGCCCGAAGCGCGGCCAGGCCTGTTTGATTCATTCATAATGTCATCAAAAAACATTCACTAGAACTCGAATGGTCTGACTACAGAAGACATCATTTTGGGTGCATTGAGTGATGCTATTGAGTGAAGCTATGTTTTCTGCTCTTTTCTTGATTTTCGAGTTTGATACAACGTATTGTACGATTTTTGGTCCCTCTGAAGGCCTATAGTCACGGTTCGCCACTGTGTATCAGCACTCATCACATCCCATAGAAAGTATTAAAAAAGACATCACAAGGTTACAACAGTAGGAACAGTAGAAACAAAATGATGGCTGGCAAAAGATAATAATACCATACAGACATAAAGCATGGTCATGGGGGTGTTTGCATTGTGCAACACTGTGAATTACTCAAAACCAAAAGAACCACGGCTGTCATATTGTCACGAAACAAAACTAATCAAGGATTTTATACCAAATTATTGTGTCTATATGTGAGCATTCCTTGCTAAATGAAAGATAAGGCTTTTGCCAAGTAACTCAAATTCAGAATGACAAACAAAATTGCCCCCTAGTATGACAAAGCACAAAAACAGCATTCAAGAAATAACAATGAATCGTACAACATTTTTGGGAGGCAGCTGTCCTGTTCTTGTTGCGAGAAAGGGATTGGGAAACAGAAGAAAGGTAAGGTCACCCAATGCCTCTCCAGCCAGGTACTTATAGGGCCAATTTATGGACCATGTGGTGCGCACATTTCTACCTTAGAGAGGAGGACACTTGATTCATGATTAATCAGTCTGCTTGGTGGGTCTTATCATTTTCTACAGCATTCTTCATTTTATAAAACTGAACACAAAAACAAAGACTGGAAACATATGGTGGACTGGAACACCACCAAGATGGCCTGAGCTCTCCAAGCTCCAGCTTAAAGAGCATTTGTTTTAAAATGTACTCTTTCTTCATTTAATCAGTGCAGTCATTACTGTGATTGAGGTAGAAAAGCAAGACGAAGGAGAGGAATTTAATATCAGCAACAACATAGACTGGAAAGTTTTGAAGTTTGCTACATGGGACATCTGAATGTATGGTGATGGGAAGGCAGGCAGGAAACACTACTTGTGAGGTGCAGAGTACCAGGCCTGGTGGGTTTCATGGAGGTTTAACAGGTGTGGTGGTATCATTGACAAATAAAAACATGTAGATAATGCCTCAAGTCCGTCCAACTGCAAGCACTTAGGCGTAAGTGCTTGGTCACTGACAGAGTCTGAGACAGTGCCACACATGATACATCTTGGATGTCAACTCACAGGTTAGGTTATATCCTCCGGCCGAGCTACAAAACACTCTTGAATTAACTAAAGATCCAGAAGGATAAGGATGTTATACTTACGTTTATCAGATATTTGGCTTTCAAGATAGATAGACAGGCAGTACATGCTCTTTGGAAAAACATGGTTGCCTTGAACATTAGTATGAGGGTCTTATGGGATCATTTTTTAGAAAACAAGGATCCAAAGCCAATCAGAGAATGAATGTACCAGTTCAGTTAATGTTAACAGTGACAAAGACTCATTGAGTCCATTTCCGAGGAATCTAAGGAATGCTTGACAAGGTAAAAGCAAAACCACCGTACTGTTGCAGGTTGTTTCAACATCAGTCCATTCCAATACAGAACCCTGCTCACATCCAAGAGAAGTCATGGTGGCTTTTCAAATAACACTCTGGTGGAGTCAGATTTCTGCTGATCGGGTCCAAAATGACTCCTGCGCCAGCTCCAATAACTGACCTTAACTTGCAATGTATTTCCATGTGGAGTTTGTGCTTATTCTGCCAAGACTAGAGCCTATTTAAATGCAGTTCCATACAGTGTTCCCTGTACTAACATCACTCAGAATGATTAATACTAAGGAAGGGCATTTGAAATAATTTCGTTAAACTTGGGAACTGGCTTACTGTGACTTGGGTGCCGTAGCAATGGGTGGACCAGGTCTGAAAAGACGCCCTGGGACGTGCCTCTGAGACACAACGTTCGATGGGCAGAGTAGCCCACGTTTTGTGAGCATGGAGAGGCCAGAGAGCCAGACTACTAAATTGGGCTAAGGAAGAGAAGGTCGGTACAGGAGAAAGGCCAGCAGTGCATGTTCTAAATCAAATCAAATTCAAATCAAATTTTATTTGTCACATACACATGGTTAGCAGATGTTAATGCGAGCGTAGCGAAATTCTTGTGCTTCTAGTTCCGACCATGCAGTAGTATCTATCAAGTAATCTAACAATTTCACAACAACTACCTTATACACACAAGTGTAAAGGAATGAATACGAGTATGTACATATAAATATATGTATGAGCGATGGCTGACCGGCATAGGCAAGATGCAGTAGATGGTATAGAGTACAGTATATACATATGAGATGAGTAATGTAGGATATGTAAACATTATATAAAAGGCATTGTTTAAAGTGGCTAGTGATACATTTATTGCATCCACTTTTTAATTATTAAAGTAGCTAGACATTTGAGTCGATGGTCGAACGGCATAGTCAAGATTCAGTAGATGGTATTGAGTACAGTGTATACATTTGATATGAGTAATGTCGGATATGTAAACATTATATGCAAAATTGTTTAAAGTGGCTAGTGATACATTTGTTACATCCAATTTTCTATTATTTAAAGTGGGTAGAGATTTAAGTCAGTATGTTGGCAGCAGCCACTCAATGTTAGTGATGGCTGTTTAACAGTCTGATGGCCTTGAGATAGAAGCTGTTTTTCAGTCTCTCGGTCCCAGATTTGATGCACCTGTACTGACCTCGCCTTCTGGATGATAGCGGGGTGAACAGGCAGTGGCTCGGGTGGTTGTTGTCCTTGATGATCTTTTTGGCCTTCCTGTGACATCGGGTGGTGTAGGTGTCCTGGAGGGCGGGTAGTTTACCCCCAGGGATGCGTTGTGCAGTCCTCACTACCCTCTGGAGAGCCTTAAGGTTGTGGGCGGAGTAGTTGCCGTACCAGGCGGTGATACAGCCCGACAGGATGCTCTCGATTGTGCATCTGTAGAGGTTTGTGAGTGATTTTGGTGACAAGCCAAATTTCTTCAGCCTCCTGAGGTTGAAGAGGCGCTGTTGCACCTTCTTCACCACGCTGTCTGTGTGGGTGGACCATTTCAGTTTGTCCGTGATGTGTACACAGAGGAACTTAAAACTTTCCACCTTCTCCACTGCTGTCCCATCAATGTGGATAGGGGGGTGCTCCCTCTGCTGTTTCCTTAGTTTTGTTGACGTTGAGTGAGAGGTTATTTTCCTGACACCACACTCCAAGAGCCCTCACCTCCTCCCTGTAGGCCGTTTCGTTGTTGTTGGTAATCAAGCCTACCACTGTAGTGTTGTCAGCAAACTTGATGATTGAGTTGGAGGCGTGCTTGGCCACGCAGTCATGGGTGAACAGGGAGTACAGGAGAGGGCTGAGAACGCACCCTTGTGGGGCCTCAGCGTTGAGGATCAGCGGGGTGGAGATGTTGTTTCCTACCCTCACCACCTGGGGCCGGCCCGTCAGGAAGTCCAAGACCAGGGCTGCACAGGGCTGGGTCGAGAACTAGAGTCTCGAGCTTAATGACGAGTTTGGAGGGTACTATGGTGTTAAATGCTGAGCTGTAGTCGATGAACAGCATTCTTACATAGGTACATAGGTACTGCGGAAGAAAGCGCGGCATGAGAGGGGTGAACGGATCGATGTGGTTATGGACAGCGAGGAAGAAGGAGAAGAGCTGAGTGGGATGTTGTTTGTTGAGGAAGTATTCTGTTGTCTCTGATGGCTAAGAAATTTTACCTTACAAGAGTGAGGACGAATTACTTGTCGTGGCAGGTGTGGTGAAGACCTCAGAGTCGGAGCCTTTTCACCAATGGTCATGCAAAGGATGATTTGGGAGAAAATGGATCCCTGCCTTTTGGCTGATCCATTTGTAGTCTCAGGCTGGGTAGAAAATAAGTTGGCTACTGTTCAAATCAGTGAAGGTAGCTTGAAGTGTACTTCCGTCCAAAGGGAGCAGGCTTTTTATGTCACACACCTAGGGACAAGACCTGTGACTTGCTTTGCTCTCCGGAGCAGGGCAACTTTGTAAGGAGTGATTACTGGGGTGACGTTACATGTAAGTGTTGAGGTGGAGCAACTGAAATGTAAGATTCCCTGTGTCTGTGACGTCAGCCATTTGGTGCGACGCAGACCTGGTGGCGAGCGTGGTGAAACTGAGAAGACACTGTCTGTCTTTTTGAGTTTAGAAGAAGAGTCTTTCCTTGATAAAAGTCATGTTTAGGATATGCCAGTTATCCCGTGAGAGCTTTTGTTACCAGGGTCAGAGTAGAACAGAGGGCGTATGCTGAGGCAGTGAAGAGAGTAGAGAATGATGGGTCAAGTGTGAGTAGTAGGCATAGGCCAATACACAGAGTCCCTTCCCCCCCAGGCTATCGGCCTGGTGTATAATCAGTTAGGGTCAAAGTCGTGGAATGTGGTGGGTTTAAATGTTTTATGAAATAGTGCTATATGGGTGCAGGGTTAGTTGGTGGTACAATTCTTTATTTTTGCATCACAAAATGTAACGAGATCAACCACACACTACTGCAACAGTAGGTGGTGGCATGCACAAACAAAATGTGCGAATGCCATGATACCAAAGAAGAAGAAGATATTTTTGAGGAGATGGGAAACTCCATTGTGCGCTAGAGTCAATTGTGCGCTAGAAAAAATGAATAACATGAGCACGAATTACGTGAACAAGAAGCTCAACATTACAAATATTTTACAGGATTTTAGATAATTAACTTGTCCTCTGTAATATCGTATAGGTTTGAAATTGTCACTTTATGCACTTTCGAGGAAAATAGGCAGGTTTCTTGATTCGTGCCACGTTCACATGTTAGTTGGAACTAGGAAACTTAGAAATTTCCGACGTGTTAATTCATTGAACGTGGCATGTGTATAACTACAACCAGTTAGTAAGTCGAACATTTTCAAGTGTCCTTGTATCGACTAGCTCGTGATAGAAACCCCTGATTTTTGGAGGGGATTGCGTGAGGATTATTTTAGCAATTGCATGACGCAGTATGAACAGGATTGGTCGACAGTCTGCTGGGTGGAGTGGCACAGCGGTCTAAGGCACTGCATCGCAGTGCTAGAGGCGTCACTACAGACCCTGGTTCGATTCCGGGCTGTATCACAACCGGCTGTGATTGGGAATCCCATAGGGAGGTGCACAATTGGCCCAGCATCGTCCGGGTTAGGGTTTGTCCTGGGTAGGCCGTCATTGTAAATACAAATTTGTTCTTAATTGGCTTGCCTAGTTAAATAAAGGTTAAATAAAAATATGATGCTACTTGCTTGCAGCAGTGTGATGGGCAGGGGCTTGTGAGTTTGGCACGGGATGGAAAGAAAGAGAGAGAATAGCCATATGAAGTTTAGCGGTTTCACCCGGTTGATGGATGATAGGAGCTTAAATTTGAAATGGAGAGAGTTCAGGGCTTAGCATGTCCTTCGAGGAGGCTAAAAAGAGATTTCTACTTGGAAAAGTTGAATATTTTCAGGAGTCGGGTATTTGGTTAAGGGAGGAGGATTGGAGGGAAAGAGGTTAGTTAAGAACTGTTCATCGGGAGCTTCATGAAATGGGTTTCCATGGCCAAGCAGACGCACACAAGCCTACAATCACCATGTGCAATGCCAAGCGTCAGCTGGAGTGGTGTAAAGTTTACTGCCATTGGACTCTGGAGCAGTGGAAATGCGTTCTCTGGAGTGATGAATCGCGCTTCACCATCTGGCAGTCCGACGGACAAATCTGGTTTTGGCGGATGCCAGGAGAATGACATTCTAGACAATTCTGTGCTTACAACTTTGTGGCAACAGTTTAGGGAAGGCCCTTTCCTGTTTCAGCATGACAATGCCCCTGTGCACAAAACAAGGTCAGTACAGAAATGGTTTGTCGAGATCGGTGTGTAAGAACTTGACTGTCCTGACTTCAACCCAAACCGACCACCTTTAGGAGGAATTGGAACACCTAATCGCCCAACATCAGTGCCCGACCTCACTAATGCTCGTGGCTGAATGGTAGCAAGTCCCCTCAGCAATGTTCCAACATCTAGTGGAAAGCCTTCCCAAATGAGTGGAGGCTGTTATAGCAGCAAAGGTGGGACCAACTCCATATTAATGGCCATGATTTTGGAATGGAATTTATCGACGAGCAGGTGTCCGCATACTTTTGTTCGTGCAGTGTACGTTTGGCCCAGCGGGAGTGAGATTTTTGAAAAGGGTGGAACCAGGCTGATCCATGGGTGGTTTCAGGTTTGGTGGAAAAGATGGTGGGGGCTGTTGTGTCGGTGACCGTAACCCGAAGTGGACTTGTGATGTTTGTTTGTGTTTCTTCAGATCAGAGGGAGCAGGCGCTCTGTGTGACGCAACTTGGGGAAAGACCTGTATCTTCCTTTGCGCTCAGGTAAATGGCACTATTGAAAGGAGTGCCCTGCCGTTTGGTGCGACCGTTTGGTGGGGAGAGTGGTATTTGTATTTATTAGGGATCCTCATTAGCTAACGCCAAGGCAGTAGCTACTCTTCCTGGGGTCCATACACATTAAGGCACTTACATTACATATAAAACAGAAGATAAAACAGTACATCATATAACATTATTACACCACTACATATCTACAATACAATGTATAATGCCACCATACATCAATATTACAATGTACGTGTGTGTAGAGTGTGTGTACTAGCGTATGCGTGTGTCTGTACCTTTGTGTGTCTCTTCACAGTCCCCGCTGTTCCATAAGGTGTATTTTTACAACAACAAAAAAATCTGATTCTACTGCTTGCATCAGTTACCTGATGTGGAATAGAGTTCCATGTAGTCATGGCTCAATTAAGTACTTTGTGCCTCCCATAGTCTGTTCTGGGGATTGTGAAGAGACCTCTGGTGGCATGTTTTGTGTGGTATGCATGGGTTTCCGAGCTGTGTGCTAGTAGTTTAAACAGACAGCTCGGTACATTGAACTTGTCAACACTTTTTACAAAAACAAGTAGTGATGAAGTTCTCTCTTCCAATTTGAACCATGAGGGATTGACATGCATTTAACTAATTTTGGTTCTCCATGTACTTTTAAGGGCCAGCCGTGCTGCCCTGTTCTGAGCCAATTGTAATTTCCCTTAGTCCCTCTTTGTGGCACCGGACCACACTACTGAACTACAGTGGTTCTTCTTTTAAAAGTCACATTATACTGCAGCACACCTTGCGGGCTGCCGTTAAGTTAACAACAAATTCTTATTTCAATGACAGCCTAGGAACAGTGGGTTAACTGCCTTGTTCAGTGGCAGAACGACAGATTTTTACCTTGTCGGCTCAGGGATTCAATCTTGCAACCTTTCGGTTACTAGTCCAGCGCTCTAACCACTAGGCTACCTGCCGCCCCATTTACAGTAGTGATGGACAACTGGAGGCATTTTGTTTTTCACAAGCGTAATTTTAGAGTACTTAAGCATCGAATACATTGCAAGTTTGCCCATTTTGGCTTTTAGGCTACACTTTACAATAGGACAAATATATTATTGAATAAAAAAAAACTGTTTTAAAATGTATGTGTATTAACCCTCCTGTTGTGTTTGTTTCATGTTAATTAATTCTGTGTTCCCGGTCCAAAATCACCGCCCATTATAGCTGATTATAAATCCATAATGATACATATATTATCGCCTAATGTTGTGTTAGATCTTTTCATGAACTTAAGCTCTTGTGAACATTACTAGTTTTGAACTTCTATTTGCCATTTATGGCCTGTAGGCCTAATTCACCTGAGCTCATACAACTCGTTTTTGTGTAAAACAAAAAAAATGCATAATGTATGGATTATTTTGACTATAACAAATACTCAGATGAAACATGTTGTGCTATTTATCACAGACTATTTTGTGTCAAAGTTTAACAAGGACATTTGTTTTGAAACCCTTTCAAAATGTTAAATAGTGGCAGGATTTTATGTCAATCCGGCATATGGCATACCTCGTTGGCCCTGGGGTCATCTGATAACATTTTCAGCCAACAGCCGACCTCTCCTCTCAGGTGGGGATGAAGACCAGGACAAATGCCTATTCATGGACCGGATTGTAACAACAACCTCAGCAGGGCCCTCTTCCTCGTCACTGGATTGTTCCACATCGGTTGTCTCTTGGTCTGGATCATATTCTGTGTTGTCTTCAACTGACACTTCCTCCTCTAATGCATCTTCACTGTCAGTTTCCTGGCCTCTCTCTTCCTCACCAGTGTCATGATCAAGAGCCTCACATACAGTATATCGTTTGGTCATTGTGCTGCCACAGAATGAATTTTGAGCAAGGCCTCAAAAAAGCTTTACATGCCAGAGCTGCAGAAATGTTCTATACAGTGAGGGAAAAATGTATTTGATCCCCTGCTGATTTTGTGCGTTTGCCCACTGACAAAGAAATTATCAGTCTATAATTTTAATGGTAGGTTTATTTGAACAGTGAGAGACAGAATAACAACAAAATAATCCAGAAAAACACATGTGAAAAATGTTATAAATGGAATTGCATTTTATTGAGGGAAATAAGTATTTGACCCCTCTGCAAAACATGACTTAGTACTTGGTGGCAAAAACCTTGTTGGCAATCACAGAGGTCAGATGTTTCTTGTAGTTGGCCACCAGGTTAGCACACATCTCAGGAGGGATTTTGTCCCACTCCTCTTTGCAGATCTTCTCCAAGTCATTAAGGTTTCGAGGCTGACGTTTGGCTACTCTAACCTTCAGCTCCCTCCACAGATTTTCTATGGGATTAAGGTCTGGAGACTGGCTAGGCCACTCCAGGACCTTAATGTGCTTCTTCTTGAGCCACTCTTTTGTTGCCTTGGCTGTGTGTTTTGGGTCATTGTCATGCTGGAATACCCATCCACAACCCATTTTCAATGCCCTGGCTGAGGGAAGGTTCTCACCCAAGATTTGACAGTACATGGCCCCGTCCATCGTCCCTTTGATGCGGTGAAGTTGTCCTGTCCCCTTAGCAGAAAAACACCCCAAAGCATAATGTTTCCACCTCCATGTTTGACGGTGGGATGGTGTTCTTGGGGTCATAGGCAGCATTCCTCCTCCTCCAAACACGGCGAGTTGAGTTGATGCCAAAGAGCTCCATTTTGGTCTCCTCTGACCACAACACTTTCACCCAGATGTCCTCTGAATCATTCAGATGTTCATTGGCAAACTTCACACGAGAATGTATATGTGCTTTCTTGAGCAGGGGGACCTGCGGGCGCTGCAGGATTTCAGTCCTTCATGACGTAGTGTGTTACCAATTGTTTTCTTGGTGACTATGGTCCCAGCTGCCTTGAGATCATTGACAAGATCCTCCCGTGTAGATCTGGACTGATTCCTCACCGTTCTCATGATCATTGCAACTCCACGAGGTGAGATCTTGCATGGAGCCCCAGGCCGAGGGAGATTGACAGTTCTTTTGTGTTTCTTCCATTTGTGAATAATCACACCAACTGTTGTCACCTTCTCACCAAGCTGCTTGGCGATTGTCTTGTAGCCCATTCCAGCCTTGTGTAGGTCTACAATCTTGTCCCTGACATCCTTGGAGAGCTCTTTGGTCTTGGCCATGGTGGAGAGTTTGGAATCTGATTGATTGATTGCTTCTGTGGACAGGTGTCTTTTATACAGGTAACAAACTGAGATTAGGAGCATTCCCTTTAAGAGTGTGCTCCTAATCTCAGCTCGTTACCTGTATAAAAGACACTTGGGAGCCAGAAATCTCTCTGATTGAGAGGGGGTCAAATTCTTATTTCCCCAATTAAAATGAAATTCCATTTATACAATTTTTGACATGCGTTTATCTGGATTTTTTTGTTGTTATTCTGTCTCTCACTGTTCAAATAAACCTACCATTAAAATTATAGACTGATCATTTCTTTGTCAGTGGGCAAACGTACAAAATCAGCAGGGGATCAAATACATTTTTCCCTCACTGTATAGAACTTTTCTAGCAGCTCTTTTTTCCTTCACTGTATATTATCGAAACAACGTTGCGATTGTTTGTGAGAATGCCAACAGGTGTGGTTCCCATGGGGGAAAGATTCTATTGGGGAAAGGTTCCCGTGGGGGTTGCCATTGAAGCCAAGAAGGGGAGTGAGGTGTGTGTGTGCTCAAACACATGCATGTGGGGGTTTGGGAGAGGAAGTGTGCCCATCTGATGAATGGGCATGTACCTGAACTCAATTTTATACACTAATTGTAGTCTCACCCATTCATTTCTAATGACTGGTCATTTTTGACCGGGAACACCACAGGTGTACAAAAGTTAAATAAAACACCCAAAATGTTATGAAAATCATAAAAAATCAGATACACTGTGTGGACAAAGTCATGGAACCTTATGACAATCAGATTAAATGAACTACATTTTTCGTGACTCTCCGCCAATAATTACATTTAGAGGATTGGAGGATTCTAAATTAATATCTAAGGGGCATTTTCTGTTAGGGCAAAACTGGTCTGTCAGAATATCTAAGGGGCTTTTATATAATTATAATGCAGGGTTAATAATAATCATTTTGTAAATTAGGATTAATTATGAAAGTAAAATGACATGCGCAAGAGAAGGTGGTATATATTTTTAATCATCACAAATTTCTTTAACCAATTTTGGTCTTTAATGCAGGACCGACAGACATGTTCCTTATTTTAGATTTTTTTTTTTTACTGAAATTGCAACCAACTTTCTATGGCTTGTTTAAAAAATAACAATATTTTGGAGATTATTTCGTTTCAAATAATCGAAAGTGAGCGATTGTAATCTGAATAAAGGGAAAAAGGCCATCCTTGAACATGGGTGAGATTCTTATTTTTAAATTTTTTAAATGTAACCTTTATTTAACTAGGCAAGTCAGTTAAGAACAAATTCTTATTTACTATGACGGCCTACCGGGGAACAGTGGGTTAACTGCCTTGTTCAGGGGCAGAACGACAGATTTTTACCTTGTCAGCTCGGGGATTCGATCCAGCAACCTTTCGGTTTCTGTCCCAACGCTCTAACCACTAGGCTTACTAATTTGTAAATAAAGCCAGTTTGTTATTTAGAATTATTTATTTCTGTTTTTAGAGGTAGAGAAACCAAAAGCCCACCGTGCCTATTTTTCGAAAATCGTCAGTCCACATGCCAATTGAAATTCCCCCATTGTATTTACCCAAGTTCTCTCTTAACTCCAGGACCACCGACAGTTTTTGTTGTTATTGCCTGATGCAGGACTCTAGTGCCAGAGGAGATACTCTCAGACTGAAAACGCCTCCATTAATTGCCACAGTTTAGACTACCGATAGATCAGCGTTCTAACTCCCTCTTGTGACAGTGTGGTGCAATGACAGAATGCCACCATCTACCACAATCGGTCGCGGCATAAGGTCGTAACTTTTAAAGGAAGAACCACTGTAGGGCCTATAGGACCTGCCTTGTTGATAGTGTTGTTAAGGCAGAGCAGCGCATTATTATGGTCAGACTTCTCCCCATCTTAGCTACTGTTGTATCAATATATTTTGACTATGACAACTTTCTTAATTTCCACATTATTCAATACGAGATTTAGTTGAGGTTTAGGGTTTAGTGAATGATTTGTCCCATATACAATGCTTTTAGTTTTGGAAATATTTAGGACTAATTTATTCCTTGCCACCCATTCTGAAACTAAATGCAGCTCTTTTTTAAGTGTTGCAGTCATTTCAGTTGATGTAGTAGCTGATGTGTATAGTGTTGAGTCATCCTCATACATAGACAGACTGGCTTTACTCAAAGCCAGTGGCATGTCGTTAGTAAAAAAAAGTAAGGGACCTAAACAGCTGCCCTGGGAAATTCCTGGATTATGTTGGAGAGGCTTCCATTAAAGAACACCCTCTGTGTTCTGTTAGATAAGTAACTTTTTATCCACAATATAGCAGGGGGTGTAAATCCACAACACATAAGTCTTTCCAGCAGCAGACTATGATCAATAATGTCAAAAGCCGCAACAAAACAGCCCATACAATATTTTTACCGACAATTTCTCTCAGCCTATCATCAGTAATTAGTGTAGGTGCTGTGCTTGTTGATTTTCCTTCCCTGTAAACGTGTTGAAAGTCTGTTGTCAATTTGTTTACTGTAAAATAGCATTGTATCTGGTCAAACACCATTTTTTCCAGAAGTTTATATAGGGTTGGTAACAGGATGATTGGTCGGTTATTTGAGCCAGTAAAGGGGGCTTTACTATTCTTGGGTAGCGGAATGACCTTTGCTTCTTTCCAGCTGTGAGGGCACACACTTTCTAGTAGGCTTAAATTGAAGAGATGGCAAATAGAGGAGTGTCAATATCGTCCACTATTATCCTCAGTAATTTTCCATCTAGGTTGTCAGACCCCGGTGGCTTGTCATTGTTGATAGATAACATTTTCTTTTGATAGATAACATTTTTTTTGCTTCTTCCACACTCACTTTACCGAATTCAAAACATACAATACTTGTCTTTCATAATTTGGTCAGATATATTTGGATGTGTAGTGTCAGCGTTTGTTGCTGGCATGTCATGCCTAAATTTGTTAATCTTGCCAATGAAAAAATAAGTAAAGTAGTTGGCAATATCAGTGGGTTTTGTGATGAATGAGTCATCTGATTCAATGAATGATGGAGCCGAGTTTGCCTTTTTTCCCCAAAATGTAATTTAAGGTGCTCCAAAGCTTTTCACTATCATTCTTTATATCATTTATTTTTGTTTAATAGTATAGTTTATTTTTATTTAGTTTAGTCACATGATTTCTCAATTTGCAGTACGTTTGACAATCAGTTGGGATGCCAGACTTATTTGCCATACCTTTTGCCTCATCCCTCTCAACCATACCATTTAAAAATTCCTCATCAATCCAAGGAGATTTGACAGTTTTTACAGTCATTTTATTAATGGGTACATGCTTATTATTAGTAACTGGAATAAGCAATTTCATAAATGTGTCAAGTGTAGCGTCCGGTTGCTCTTCATTACACACCACAGACAAGCAAATATTATTTACATCATCAACATAAGAATCACTACAAAACGTATTGTATGACCTCATATACACTATATTAGGCCCAGCCTTTGGAAGTTTGGTTTTCCTAGATATGGCTACTCTATTGTGATCACTACATCCTATGGATTTGGATGCTGCTTTAAAGCAAATTTCTGCAGCATTAGTAAAGATATGATAAGATATGAGTATAATGGGAGACAGAGAGCTGATAACAAGTGCAAGGCGCAACAGGTGTTTATTAGTAAAGGACCACGGGAGGAGGTAGGTAGCTAGGTCCAGGGGCAGGCAGAAGGTCATACACAGGGACAACAGGTAACAGTACAGGCAGGGAAAAGGCTAATAATGTAGTCCGGGAGCTCAGGCAAGTGGTTGATGACAGGAAATCTGATAGTCAAAAGTACAGGCAGGGTAGGCAAAAAGGCATCGTTAGTGAGGATGGCCAAAAACTACGATACACGGACTAAGGACTAATACGGAAATAAACAGAGCTCCGAATAGAATGTGTACCAAAACAAACAATACCTCACAATGATGGGGTGCAAAGAACTGAACTAAATAGTGTGTGTAAATGACATACAGGTGTGTGAACAGGTGATCAGAATTCAGCAGACGGAACGTACATACGCCCAGCTGGACACTGAGGTGGAGTGGGCTCTGTATGTAACGCCCGCTCTATGTCCGCGTCCAACTCCCACACCACCGGTGCCACCAGGCAAGAGGCCGGAAGTATGGGAGTGGGATCTATGGACCGCTCCTCTGTGTCAAACATCCGGGACAGTGCATCTGCCTTAGTGTTCTGGGAACCTGGTCTGTAAGATAGGGTGAAAACAAAACGGGTGAAAAACATGGCCCACCTTGCCTGGCGAGGGTTCAGTCTCCTCGCCGTCCGGATGTACTCCAGATTGCGGTGGTCGGTCCAGATGAGAAAAGGGTGTTTTGCCCCCTCAAGCCAATGTCTCCACACCTTCAGAGCCCTGACGACAGCCAACAGCTCCCGGTCCCCCACATCATAGTTACGCTCCGCCGAGCTGAGCTTCTTCGAAAAGAAGGCACAGGGGCGGAGTTTAGGTGGCGTACCCGAGCGCTGAGACAGCACAGCTCCTATCACAGCCTCAGACGCGTCCACCTCCACAATAAATGCCAAAGAGGGATCCGGATGGGCCAGCACGGGAGCCGAGGTAAACAGAGCCTTCAGGTGACCAAAAGCCCTGTCCGCCTCAGCTGACCACTGTAGTCGCACCGGTCCCCCCTTCAGCAGTGAGGTAATGGAAGCCGCTACCTGACCAAAGCCCCCGATAAACCGCCGGTAGTAGTTGGCAAACCCCAAGAACCGCTGCACTTCCTTTACCGTGGTGGGAGTCGGCCAATTACGCACGGCTGAAATGCGGTCACTCTCCATCTCCACCCCTGACGCGGTACCCTATGAAGGAGACGGACTGTTGGAAGAACAGACATTTCTCAGCCTTGACGTACAGGTCATGCTTCAACAGTCTACCAAGCACCTTGCGCACCAGGGACACATGCTCGGCGCGTGTAGTGGAGTAAATCAGAATGTCGTCGATATGCACCACTACACCCTGCCCGTGGAAGTCCCGGAAAATCTCGTCTACAAATGCCTGGAAAACTGATGGAGCATTCATCAACCCATACGGCATGACGAGGTACTCATAGTGCCCTGAGGTGGTACTAAATGCCATCTTCCACTCGTCCCCCTCCCGGATACGCACCAGATTGTATGCGCTCCTGAGATCCAATTTTGAGAAGAAGCGCGCCCTGTGCATTGACTCAATCGCACTGGCTATGAGAGGCAGCGGGTAGCTGTACCTCACAGTGATCTGATTGATACCTTGATAGTCAATACACGGGCGCAGACCTCCATCCTTCTTCTTCACAAAAAAGAAACTTGAGGAGGCAGGTGAAGTAGAGGGCCGAATCTATCCCTGCCCCAGAGATTCGGAGACACATGTTTCCATAGCCTTCGTCTCCTCCTGTGACAGAGGATACACGTGACTCCTGGGAAGTGCTGCGTCTACCAGGAGATCTATCGCACAATCCCCCCGTCAATGGGGTGGTAATTGAGTCGCCTTCTGTAAAAGGAAATCGGCATATTCGCCAAATCGGCATATTCAGAGGGGATGTGCACGGTGGAGACCTGGTCTGGAATTTCCACCGTAGTCGCACTGATGGAAACACCTACACACCTCCCCGAGCACTCTCGTGACCATCCCTTGAGAGCCCTCTGTTGCCACAAAATAATGGGATTATGATAGGCCAACCAGGGTAGGCCCAACACCACGGGAAACGCAGGAAAATCGATCAGGTATAAACTGATTCTCTCCTCATGACCCTCCTGCGTCACCATGCTTAGTGGTGCGGTAGCTTCCCTAATCAGCCCTGACCCTAATGGTCAACTATCTAAGGCTGCACAGGGAAGGGCATATCAACAGGAACAATGGGGATCCCTAAACTATGAACAAAAGATCATTAAAATTCCCAGCTGCGCCTGAATCGACTAGCTCCTTATGCTGGGAATGCGGGGAAAATCAGGAAAATGAACAAACAAAAACATGTGAGCAACAGGGAGCTCTGGGTGAGTCTGGTGCTTACTCACCTGCAGTGACCCGATAGTGCCCTGCCTGCTGCCTCGACTCCCTGAGGAATCCCCCCTGCACCGACCAGCAGTGTCCTCTCTGCGGCCACAGAGGGTGCAGGGAATAGCCCCTCCTCCAGCCTCCCTAAACTCAGTACCTCCTAGCTCTATAGGCGTCTTAGCAGAGGTGTTGGGGGATGGAAATGACAGGTCCCGATCCAGACGTCCACGGGTGGCCAGCAGGTTATCCAGCCTGATGGACAGGTCCACCAGCTGGTCAAAAAAAAGGGTGTTGTCTCTGCATGCCAGGGGTCATAGACTAACCCAGTCGTGCTGGGGTCATAGACTAACTGAAACTGAAGTCCCGGGAATCAAGGTCACTGGTAGGCTGAACGAAATGTGGTGATAAGTATTTGACGTGACCTTGGCCAATAACACACTAAGAAAAGTGGGGGTCCTCTGAATGGGAGACTAATCAGCTGACTGAGTTGGCCGTTTTAACAGCAGCCAAGTCTTTGAGAACAGTTGTGGCCAAAAGTTTTGAGAATGACACAAATATAAATTTTCACAAAGTATGCTGCCTCAGTTTGTATGATGGCAATTTGCATATACTCCAGAATGTCATGAAGAGTGATCAGATGAATTGCAAAGTCCCTCTTTGCCATGCAAATGAACTGAATCCCCCAAAAACATTTCCACGGCATTTCAGCCCTGCCACAAACGGACCAGCTGACATCATGTCAGTGATTCTCTCGTTAACACAGGTGTGAGTGTTGACGAGGACAAGGCTGGAGATCACTCTGTCATGCTGATTGAGTTCGAATAACAAACTGGAAGCTTCAAAAGGAGGGCGGTGCTTGGAATCATTGTTCTTCCTCTGTCAAGTGCCGTCATCATTGCTTTGCACAAAAAGGGCTTCACAGGCAAGGATATTGCTGCCAGTAAGATTGCACCTAAATCAACCATTTATCAGATCATCAAGAACTTCAAGGAAAGTGGTTCAATTGTTGTGCAGAAGGCTTCAGGGCGCCCAAGAAAGTCCAGCAAGCGCCAGGACTGTCTCCTAAAGTTGATTCAACTGCGGGATCGTGGCACCACCAGTACAGAGCTTGCTCAGGAATAGCAGCAGACAGGTGTGAGTGTATCTGCACGCACAGTGAGGCGAAGACTTTTGGAGGATGGCCTGGTGTCAAGAAGGGCAGCAAAGAAGCCACTTCTCTCCAGGAAAAACATCAGGGACAGACTGATATTCTGCAAAAGGTACAGGGATTGGACTGCTGAGGACTGGGGTAAAGTCATTTTCTCTGATGTAT
Source organism: Brachymystax lenok tsinlingensis (assembly GCA_030435695.1). Taxonomy (NCBI): domain Eukaryota; kingdom Metazoa; phylum Chordata; class Actinopteri; order Salmoniformes; family Salmonidae; genus Brachymystax; species Brachymystax lenok. The sequence continues at coordinate 40,173,692 of CM059793.1, read as the reverse complement.
CCCCTTTCCGATTGTTTGGGGCATCCGGAAAAAAAGCTTGTCCGGAGAAGGTGAGCACTACCATCAGTCCTGTGTCATGCCAACACTAAAGCATCCTGAGACCATTCATGTGTGGGGTTGCTTCTCAGCCAAGGGAGTGGGCTCACTCATTTTGCGTAAGAACACAGTCATAAAGAATTATAGTACCAACACATCCTCCGAGAACAACTTCTCCCAACCATCCAGGAACAGTTTGGTGATGAACAATGCCTTTTCCAGCATGATGGAGCACCTTGCCATAAGGCAAAAGTGATAACTAAGCGGTTCGGGGAACAAAACATCGATATTTTGGGTCCATGGCCAGGAAACTCCCCAGACCTTAATCCCATTGAGAACTTGTGGTCAATCCTCAAGAGGCGGGTGGACAAACAAAAGCCCACAAGTTCTGACAAACTACAAGCATTGATTATGCAATAATGGGCTGCCATCAATCAGGATGTGGCCCAGAAGTTAATTGACAGCATGCCAGGGCGGATTGCAGAGGTCTTGAAGGGTCAACACTGCAAATATTGACTCTTTGTATCAACTTCATGTAATTGTCAATAAAAACCTTTGAAACTTATGAAATGCTTGTAATTATACTTCAGTATTCCATAGTAACATCTGACAAAAATATCTAAAGACACTGAAGCAGCAAACTTTGGAAATTCTCAAAACCTTTGGCCACGACTGTAGCATCCTCCAAGAGGGATGTTTCATGGCTTGATGGTCAGTGCTATCCCATTGCTTGATATGAGGAAGGGTTGTCATTAGTTACCACAGCAACAAAGTTATAAACCCCGCCTATTTCTACAATGTATTGTCTTAAAATGTCATTTGAAACCTAACCTCTAGCTATAGCCAGGTTTCTTTGGAATGTGGCATATTCATTTTTGCATTATGGTAGTGAGACACCCGATGACGAGAGCTCAAATCAAATCAAGTATACAGAATTGATTTGAAATCTCAGATGATCTAAAGTGAAGTAAACAACTTACGGAACTAATGGAACTCCATGTAAGAGCAGCAGTACTTTGATGGACTCTCACATGGCATGAAGGCAGACACTTTTATATTCCTAATATTCATGTCTGGTCTGCCAATAACTATACTCCACAGACAACAGCAACTCCATTTAAAGCCTTTTAACAGATTTAATGAAAATAGATTCAGAGCTTTTATCATGAAAGATATAAACAGCACTAAAAGGTGCAGAGACCAACCAACCCACAGTTATTTAAGGGTAACTGCTACCACATTACCTGCTGTGAAATAAACAAGACAAATAAAGTTGATATGAAAATATACAGTAATTCTTCCAGTGGCAAACCCACAAAAATACCACTCTGATATCACTGTTACTGTGTTTCCAGTGTAGAGAAGCCGTTGATTCTAAGAAGTAAAATTGTGCCACCCTCTGGAATACCTACAGTATCACCACATTACTACTTCCAACAAACCACTACCTCACATGGCCTGTGATAGCATTAGAAGTGTCTCCAAGGCACCGTAAGAACAGAGTAGTATTCAGTACGGTTCTCTTCTATAAAACTGCATACTGCTTTCACAAAACTCATCCAGAAAACCCTGTGAGTTATAGCATATTGGTGGACATTTACAGTTACCATCCGAAGCCAAAAGTTAATAGATCCAATTGTTCTAAATTATCTTTAAAGTTCTCAGTAGGACAAACGTACTTATTGACTGGCGTAAAGGAACTTTCCGCAGAGTTACATCATGGACTGCTGAGGCTGATAGATATATAAATCATACTGTATATCAAATCCACTTCTGGAGTATGAGGCATAGTTACAGTACATACGTGAATGCATGCTTAATTCTATAAAACACTTGTTCGTTGCATTTCATTTTTACAATGTCTTTATCTCCTGGATGAGCTGGCTTCTGATTTATAGCCAGCAAGGCAAATCTCCATTCTCCCAATAATCCATGTCTGACAGATCCAACAAGAAAATTATGCACACTCACATCTTTCAACAGAAAACAGGGTGTTGAAACCTCATAATGCTGTCCTGTACATCAACCGTACAATCAGCCGTTTGGCCTTGGGTTAGGTCACCTCCCATTTAGTTTGGAACCCTATCACAGGGAGCATTCTCAAGCTCTTGCCTGACTGATGTCTCGGCCTTCATGAGCCCTAACCAACCAAAACACAGTGTTGGCCTGGTTGCGGTGTCTGTCTGTCTTGTGAGGTCAGCTTTTTTTTTACAAGCTATGCCACACATAAAGACCGCAATGCTCACTCAGCGTACCGGTGGGTGGTCTCGCTACCTAAGGCAGGGCACCATTGTGGCTGATAGAGCAGTTTGTGGCTACCCATTACATGACACAGTAATGTGTGTGGACAGACACATTGCCTATACATTCAAACAGCATCCAGGTAGGGCTACTACCAACTAATACGCACTATACAGATAGCTAACACCGCCCACCATTAAATGCATAGCCATTTTGTCCTTCAACAGACTGAAGGTCTCTGAGGATGCTATGTGAGCAGTAGTCTCTGTGCAGTAAGTATACGCTATGTGAAAAATATGGTGTTTTGGCAGAGGTGGCGACTGTGGGCCAGAATGGAAAGAATCAGTTGAAGCTGGCTGGAAAAGAAGCTGTAGACCTGATCTGAAGCCCTGCACTCCCCAGAGGGCGATACGGCTCTCACCACACTCTCATTCTGTTAGCTTTCCGCCTGATACTAAACCTATTGTGAATCCAGCTGACATTTGATATCTCCAAGAGGAGAAAAGTGGAATTCACCAGTTAAAGTAAATGGCATCAATTGGTTGCCACGAGGAAGAAAAGTAAGACGTTCATCAATCATCTTAACAATCGTGAAGGTCAATGACAATATAAAAAAGTATTGAAAATCTTGGGACATGCACAACTATTATGAGTGAATTGTTACACCAACCATAAAGTCATTTAAGATCCAACATCCATTTTTTAGAGGGTGTCTTTCCATACAGAACTGTATTAACACTACTGTCATGGAAACTAGCCTACATCAAGCCAAACAGTAAACATTTAGACCCAAAGCACCCTTTAAACTTATGATACCCCTGATATCTTTGCTATTGATGGTTAACAGGAGGCAGATTGTATTTTTAGAACTTGGATCATGGAAGTTAAAAGATACATCTTAGTGTGTAACTCAGTGTGTAACTCAAGGTTGTATTTTCCACAGACCCTTTTCTCTTATTTACTGTCTGTTACTCTTCATTTGACAGGCCTGTGCAGCTGCAGGATTTCACTTTGAAATTGGCATCAATGAATGAACCCCATGTGTTTGCAGACCAAACCAGGCAACCAGAGTTGAATTTCCCAATAAATCCATCTCCATTGACCACCTTGTGGGTGTATTTTACCAAAGAGCATATATCCACTACAACAGCATTTCCTATTACCACCATCATTAAACTACTTAGCCACTCACTTTCATCCAGGATGAAAGCTTCTATCTTTTAAAGCGCTATCCTTGCAACCTACCCAATTCGTAGGATTTGGTACGTACCTTTGTTTCCCTCCATTTAGTATTATACTGTATACTACGTTACATTAGGTTACATTATGAATGGAATAGCAGTGTACAATATCATACAAATTAGATTACATTAGGGCTGGGAGGTATAGTGTATTTTACTATATACCGGTATTGACTGCTTTGGGTTTGTACTTTACCTTCTATAAGGGTATTTCAACGTTTACTCAGTTTGCTACTTGAGTCATATTTCTCACTCTCCTGCTGCATGCCGCTTCCCACACTAAGCCCTGCCCCCTGTCACTGAAGGAGAAAAAAAAGAAGTCCAAAAGGCGTCAGCGTTGGTCCGTGCTCCCTGAGTTATAGCCTACAACAGGGATGGGCAACTCCAGCTGAAAATAATTGCATTCTAAACTGAAGATCATGATTAGTTGATTATTGGTGTCAGATGTGTTAGCTGGGGCTGGGGTAAAAGAGTGACACCAATCAGGCCCCAGAAGACTGGAGTTGCCCATCCCTGGCCTACAGTGTCACCTGAAATTACATTTTAGGAATGCCCATCTATGTGGTAGGTCTACCGTTTGTTAATCCTCCCATGTGGTAGGTCTACCGTTTGTAAAACAGACCGTTGCATTGGCGTTATTAGTCCTGAATTCTGTGCCTAATCAATTTGGCGATTTAAGATCTGAATATCAGCTACCCAACTTTATTAAATCTGTAAACATGGGCACCCTCATAGATATTATTCTGACCAACTTGCCCTCCAAATACACCTCTGCTGTTATCAATCAGGCCTCATTGCCTGCATCCGCTATGGGCCCGCGGTCAAACGACCACCCCTTATCACAGTCAAACGCTACCTAAAACACTTCTGCGAGCAGGCCTTTCTAATCGACCTGGCCCGGGTATCCTGGCAGAATATTGACCTCATTCCGTCAGTCGAGGATGCCTGGTCGTTTTTTAAAAGCAACTTCCTCACCATCTTAAATAAGCATGCCCCTTTCAAAAGATGTAGGACTAAGAATAGATACAGCCCTTGGTTCATTCCAGACCTGACTGCCCTTGACCAGCACAAGAACATCCTGTGGCGGACTGCTATTGCATCGAAAAGTCCCCGCGATATGCAAATGTTCAGGGAAGTCAGGAACCAATACACGCAATCAGTCAGGAAAGCAAAGGCTAGCTTTTTCAAACAGAAATTTGCATCCTGTAGCTCTAACTCCAAAACGTTTTGGGATACTGTCAAGTCCATGGAGAACAATAGCACCTCCTCCCAGCTGCCCACTGCACTGAGGCTATGTGACACAGTCACCACCGATAAATCCATGATAATCGACAAGCATTTCTCTAGGCTGGCCATGCTTTCCTCCTGGCTACCCCAACCCCGGCCAACAGCTCCGCCCCCCCGCAGCTACTTGTCCAAGGCTCCCCAGCTTCTCCTTCACCCAAATCCAGATAGCAGATGTTCTGAAAGAGCTGCAAAATCTGGACCCGTACAAATCAGCTGGTCTAGATAATCTCAACCCTCTCTTTTTAAAACTATCTGCCGCCATTGTTGCAACTCCTATTACCAGTCTGCTCAACCTCTCTTTAGTGTCGTCCGAGATCCCAAAAGATTGGAAAGCTGCAGCGGTCATCCCCCTCTTCAAAGGGGGTGACACCCTAGACCCAAATTGCTATAGACCTATATCCATCCTGCCCTGCCTCTCTAAAGTCTTCGAAAGCCTAGTTAATAAACAGATCATTGACCACTTCGAATCCCACCGTACCTTCTCCGCTGTGCAATCCTGTTTTCCGAGCTGGTCACGGGTGCACCTCAGCCACGCTCAAGGTACCAAACGATATCATAACCGCCATCGATAAGAGACATTACTGTGCAGCCGTATTCATTGACCTGGCCAAGGCTTTCGACTCTGTCAATCACCACATCCTTATCGGCAGACTCAACAGCCTTGGTTTCTCTAATGATTGCCTCACCTGGTTCACCAACTACTTTGCAGACAGAGTTCAGTGTGTTAAATCGGTGGGCCTGTTGTCCGGGCCTCTGGCTGTCTCTATGGGGGTTCCACAGAGTTCAACTCTTGGGCCGACTCTCTTCTCTGTATACATCAATGATGTCGCTCTTGCTGCCGGTGATTCTCTGATCCACCTCTATGCAGACGACACCATTCTGTATACTTCTGGCCCTTCTTTGGACACTATGTTCACTAACCTCCAAACGAGCTTCAATGCCATACAACACTCCTTCTGTGGCCTCCAACTGCTCTTAAACGCTAGTAAAACCAAATGCATGCTTTTCATCCGTTCGCTGCCTGCACCCGCCCGCCCGACTAGCATCACTACCCTGGACGGCTCTGACCTAGAATACGTGGACAACTACAAATACCAAGGTGTCTGGCTAGACTGTAAACTCTCCTTCCAGACTCACATTAAACATCCAAAATTAAATCTAGAAAATTAAATCTAGAATCGGCTTTCTATTTCGCAACAAAGCCTCCTTCACTCATGCTGCTAAACTTGCACTAATAAAACTGACTATCCTACCGATCCTCGACTTCAGGGATGTCATCTACAAAACAGCTTCCAATACTCTACTCAGCAAACTGGATGCAGTCTATCACAGTGCCATCCACTTTGTCACCAAAGCCCCTTATACCACCCACCACTGCGACCTGTATGCTCTAGTCGGCTGGCCCTCGCTACATACTCGTCGCCAGACCCACTGGCTCCAGGTCATCTACAAGTCCCTGCTTGGTAAAGCCCCGCCTTATCTCAGCTCGCTGGTAACCATAGCAGCACCCACCCGTAGCACGCGCTCCAGCAGGTATATCTCACTGGTCACCCCAAAGCCAATTCCTCTTTTGGCCGCCTTTCCTTCCAGTTCTCTGCTGCCAATGACTGGAACGAACTACAAAAATCACTGAAACTGGAGACACTTATCTCCCTCACTGCATCTGTACATAGCCCAACCAACTACCTCATCCCCTACCGTATTCATTTATTTGTCTTGCTCCTTTGCACCATTCCAGTGTTAAATTGCTATACTGTAATTACTTCGCCACCATGGCTTATTTATTGCCTTACGTTCCTTATCTTACCTCATTTGCACACATTGTATATAGACTTTTATTTCTTTTTTCTACTGTATTATTGACTGTATGTTTGTTTACTCCAATGTGTAACAATATGTTGTTGTATGTGTTGAACTGCATTGCTTTATCTTGGCCAGGTCGCAGTTGTAAATGAGAACTTGTTCTTAACTTTCCTACCTGGTTAAATAAAGGTGAAAAAAAAAATGAGTAAGAGTTATCCTGAGCCTCTTTGCAATGTGTTTACACAAATCTACAGATACAAACTTAAAACCACTGATCATCCACCCAGAACTTAGTCACTGTCACTATCTGGCTACCACCCGGTTACACATCCCTGCACCTTAGAGGCTGCTGTACATAGACATGGAACACTGGTCAATTTAATAATGTTTTACCCATTTAAATGTATATACTGTTTTGTAGTCAAGGCCATCCTATTCAACTATTGATGTACATATACTATTCTATCCTACGTAATATTCAGAAATACTACATATTCTATCCATTTACTGTCCATAATGTCTATGCATCCCATCACACACATATACTGTATTTATATTTATATATTTATACTCCAGACGCTGACATTGCTCTTCATAATATTTCTATATTTCTTATTTACATTCTTTACTTTTAGATTTGTGTGTATTGTAAGATATTACTTCATTGTTGTAGCTACAGTAGGAAAACAAGCATTTCGCTCCACCCGCAATAACATCTGCTAACCATGTGTATGCAACCAATAAAATGTGATTTGATTTGGTTAATTTAGCTTGGAAAATGCTGCCCTCGTCAATCTGCCGCCATAGGCGGCTGCCTAATCCTGTCTAAAGAGCAGGCCGGCCCTGAAAGAAACACATACCAGACAAGTAGATGTGCAATGGATAATGATCATTGTTGTTAAATACCACATTTTGTGCACTAAACTATATTGAGAATATTGGCCTGTTGGAAACTACAACTCCCTACTACATCACACAGTTCAGGGTGGATCTGATTTATCTCTAGAGAAACTGTGCATTGAGCTTGCAAGAAAAAAACGGAATGAAACGGAATTCAAATAATTGAACCGACATTGGTCAATTAGTTGTTTAAACAATGGAAAATAACCAACATTTTGGTTATTTGCTAAGCACTATGAACCCTTCTTATTTCTACATTTTCTATTCTTAAAATGTGATTTTAAACATAAACCTAACCTTAACCACACTGCTGGCCTTATGCTTAACCTTAAATTAAAACCAAAAGGCACATTTTTGTTCTCATTAGTTTTTGCGAAGTTGCCAATTTTGACTTTGTGGAGGGTAATTGTCTACTACAAATATATCTATGGCTCTGGCAGCAAATAGTAAAACATATCAACAAGCATTCAGCAACGTACACAGAGTCAGCGTCACCAGCTCTAATCAATTCTGTAGTTACAGTTCCTCTATCAGCATATAAATTACTTCCAAAGTAGAGAAAGATATTTTTCTCGCTATATGTTTATTGAGTGATTATATTTTATTTCAATCACATGCTACGCACAAAAACCTGGTGGATATTTTTTGCTCAGTAGGCCAAATGAAACCACCCGCGGGCCACCAGTTGGGGAACCCTGCCATACAGGGAGGTATAATATGTGCTATATTGTTATATGAGCAGAACACTGCTTCTACAGTATTATGTGAAGTATGGTTTGTTCTACATGGAACTGTCACACTTGAAAGTTATCAAAACACCTTATTTAGAATATCTACATAAGTTCAGCAGTTGCTCTCTTCTCATACCACTCTGTAGGCTACTGGCCGATGCAATGATTCCTCCTGGAGGAAGCTTAAAATTGGTCAGTAGCCTACTGAGTGGTATGAGAAGAGTGTCATCCTCCTGCATCTCACATCTGCCTGTAGTTATTGCCTGCTGGACCCATGGGTTGAGGCAAACTGTCATATCCAGGATTGAGTGTCATGCACTCCACCCCTCCTGCCACCTGGCTGCACCTGTCCATAACCTGTAATACATTACATATAGTAGATGGAAGGACTTTATCACCCACTGGAGACGTGAAGACAGAACCTCACCCAGAGAGCTGTGCATGTCAGTGGTTAGACAGCCAAATCCTTAGATAGACAAATAGAATGCAAAAAAATTATAAATAGAATGCCATTCTAGTTCTGGTTAGACACCTGCAGTTTTACTCTACACACAACATATTTTTAAGTGTAGGCATACTGTCTTTATAAGCACATCAATATGACATTTAAAGCATAACATATTTTGTCTTTCGAACACAAACATACTTTTTTGTTGATAAATGTATCTACACACAAGCTGGGTGATGTTTGTACAATGTCCACATGTAGCCTAAACCTGCTATAGGGATATTATTAGTTCTGGGAGGTGTCCCCCAGGAAAGATCTAACCATGACCGACAGTGTGGTGAGAAATGCACAAAAGTGCCTCGTCAACCTCAGAAGACTGAAGAAATTTGTCTTGGCCCGTAATACTCTCACAAACCTCTACAGATGCACCATTGAGAGCATCCTGTCGGGCTGTATCAATTCCAGGTAAGGCAATTGCACAGTCCGCATCCGCAGGGCTCTCCAGAGGGGGGGTGCAGTCAGCCCAACGCACCAATCGGGGACACACTGCCTGCCCTCCAGGACATCTACAGCACCCGGTGTCACACACTCACACATGCTAAACTGACACTCCAACACACACTACATACGTACCCTCGCACACACACAAAACAAACACACACATGCATATTGACGCCACACACTCATACATAGACACACTTTACATACGCTGCTGCTACTCTGTTTATTATATATCCTGAAAGACTAGTCACTTTTACCCATACTCACAGTTCCTTCAGAAAGTATTCATAACCCTTGACTTATTCCACATTTTGTTGTGTTACAGCCTGAATTCCAAATTGATTACGTTTATTTTAGGTTATTGTCCTGCTGGAAGATGAATTAATCTTCCAGTGTCAGGTGGAAAGCAGACTGAACCTCCATTCCATTTCTTTTCTATCCTAAAAAACTCCTCAATCCTTAACGATTACAAGCATACCCATAACATGATGCATTCAGTAATGTGCTGTATTGGATTTTCCCCAAACGTAACACTTTGTATTCAGGACAAAAAGTTTAAAAAAATGCAGTATTACTTTAGTGGAGAGGAAACCCCAACTTAATTAGGTCTATAATCAATAGCCTAACTGTTTAATGTGCCTTGCTTTATAGATCATCCCTATATATATATATACAGAAATAAGTCAGATCTTGCTTTTGGTGCCTGTTTGAGTATTTGTTTAATAGCCTACTGATTTCATGAGCACCAAGCCTCATGCAATGTTGCAAATAGGATATTTTTATTCTGTACAGGTTTCCTTCTTTTCACTCTGTCAATTAGGTTAGTATTGTGGTGAAACTATAATGTTGTTGATCCATCCTCAGTTTTCTCCTGTCACAGCCATTAACTCTGTAACTGTTTAAAGTCACCATTGGCCTCGTGGTGAAATCCCTGAGTGGTTTCCTTCCTCTCTGGCAACTGAGTTAAGAAGGACGCCTGTATCTTTCTAGTGACTGGGTGTATTGATACACCATCCAAAGCTTAATTAATAACTTCACCGTGCTCAAAGAGATAATAAATGTCTGCTTTTTTTTACCCTTCTACCAATAAGGGTAAAGACACTGGAAAACCTCCCTGGTCTTTGTGGTTGAATCTGTGTTTGAAATTCACTTCTTGACTGAGGGAGATTACAGATAATTGTATGTGTGATGTACAGAGATGAGGTAGCCATTCCAGAATCATGTTAAACACTATTACTGCACAAAGAGTGATCCATGCAACTTATTATGTGACTTGTTAAGCACATTTTTACTCCTGAACTTATTTAGGCTTGCCATAACAAAGGGGTTGAATACTTATTTATTCAATACATTTCAGCTTTTCATTTTTTATAATTTGTAAACATTTCTAAAAACATAATTTCTAAAAACATAATTGTGTATAGGCCAGTGACACAGAATCTTCATTTAATCAATTTTAAATTCAGGCTGTAACACAACAAAATGGGGAAAAAGTCAAGCGGGGTGAATACCTTCTGAAGGCACTGTATTTAGCATGATACCATATAATCTATAATTGCAAACTAAGAAACCACTGCCATTGAGAAAGTAAACACATGGCGTGGTGAGAGCCGAGAAGGAGACAGACAGAGAGGCCCCCGTGGAGCAAGCTGACTGAAACCCTGTGCGGAGGATAAGTGTCGTCTGTGGCCCCCCCACCAGAAAGAGCCACAGGGCTTAAAGAGCAACTGAAGGCAATAAACAACTTATCTGGTAGAAAACGGGCTATGTGGCATTGATATTAGTCAGAAACATTTATTCTAGTGGAATCTTGTCTCTGAATTGACTACAGAGTGTAAAAGTCAAGTCTCGTCCAACTATTTGTGAGATAATTAGGAAAAAAATGTATGTCACGGAATGAAGGGTACCATAAGAGTTTTCATTGGGTTGGGTTTATTTCAATCTTGCCCACATGCCAACAATTCAGAGTGCAGCTGCACGCAAACCCAATCGTTATGCCCATGTTTGATTTGGTTTGACATTTTATATCCCTATGGGGCTAGTTAATCACCGTCAGTAAATTACACAATGTACATGGGACAATATTATTTAAATGTCAATAGCTCCAAATTTCAATGGCTTAAAAACTTAAAACCAACTATAAATTGTTGAAATTATTGTACAAATATTAGCAGCATTTAATTACATAACTATTGTGTGATTGTCATGTATTGCCGGTCCCTAACTAGCCCCAAAGTCAAACCAATTTTGCCACGATCGCACACCGGCCTGGTGAAAGAAGTTGGCTAGCTTGCTAGCTAGTCTAGGCTACTTCCAGACACAATCTGGTTAGACTGTTTCAAGTTATCTAGAAGAGTGACAATAAATGTGCACTACTAAATGTGTTCTACTACTACAGAATGAAAGTACAAACGCTTCCCACGTTCGAACACACACACACAAGAGACACCCACATCAAAGCACGCCTCCAAAACCCATATCTCCTAATGAGGAAAATTGAAACAGAGGTTAAATCAGAACATTCAGAACCCCTTTAATTAGGCTGCGTAAGTCCAGAGTTTCAAATTATGCTTTCATAACATTTGTGCTCTTACCCTGCATTGGTTCCATCAACAGCAGTTACTATTCCGCTGTTCAATTCTGAAAATAATTATGAGGCAAAGAAAGAGTCCAGTTCGTTACGAAAACTGAAACACTTGTAATTGGTAAAGAAAAAACTGCGGTACTTGTTCTACGGTGTTCAAGAGCAACAGGAGGAAGTATTTACATCGCAAGAAAGCGGTTTGATCTCCAATATCCTTATCCTTTGAATCTGAGGATTATGTGGCTATAACTAAAAATAACTAGTACGAATATGGGACAGACAGTTTTTTATTGTGTTGTTGAGTTTTCCACAGTCTTCATTTAAGTGTATTGAAATAAAGTTCCATTTCAAATCATGTTGTTCTGTGGCCTCTCAAGCAGACCTGAGACCTTGACAGAGCATAAATCCACATACAGAATTCTACATGTGCAGTATTTTCCAGCGAAACTATTTGATCAGTACTTTTGAGACTGGCTATACCCTCAAACAGTGTGCTTTACACTCACATAGGAACGCTGAAGTGAAGCTTCGCTGCTCACTCCATTATGTTCGTAGGACATTTTAGACGTAGATCTGGACGATCTAATATACAATTTATTTTGGCAAAAATTTGTGCAATAAATCATCAAAAAGCACTGACACATAAGCAGAATTTCAGAGCAGCTGTTGACTACCAAAAGATACGCTTACAGCTGTAATCAACTACACTCTATTAAAGATGGAGGTTGTCCGATCTTAGCTGGTTAAACAGGTCAACTGCAGTGCACATAGAGACACTGGCAAACTGCTGACTCCAAGGAAAAACAATAACCTCAAGATGTGTAGTCCAGTAGGAAGGAAACATAGCTACATTCCTTTCTTCGTCTCAAATCAAATCAAATCAAATGCTATTAGTCACATGCGCCGAATACAACAAGTGTAGACCTTACAGTGAAATGCTTACTTATGAGCCCCTAACCGATCAAAAGAATAAGAGATAAAAGTAACAAGTAATTAAAGAGCAGCAGTAAAAATAACAATAGTTGAGGTAGTATGTACATGTAGGTAGAGTTAATTAGTGACTATGGATGGATGACAACAGAGACTGGCAGTGGTGTGGAGAGGTGAGGGAGGGTGGGAGGGGCAATGCAAATAGTCTGGGTAGCCATTTGACTAGATGTTCAGGAGTCTTATGGCTTGGGGGTAGAAGCTGTTTAGAAGCCTCTTGGACCTAGACTTTGCGCTCCGGTACCGCTTGCCATGTGGTAGCAGAGAGAACAGTCTATGACTAGGGTGGCTGGAGTCTTTGATGATTTTTAGGGCCTTCCTCTGACACCGCCTGGTATAGAGGTCCTGGATGGCAGGAAGCTTGGCCCCAGTGATGTACTGGGCCGTTCACACTACCCTCTGTAGTGCCTTGCGGTCGGAGGCCGAGCAATTGCCATACCAGGCAGTGATGTAACCAGTCAGGATGTTCTCAATGGTGCAGCTGTAGAACCTTTTGAGGATCTGAGGACCCATGCCAAATCTTTTCAGTCTCCTGAAGTGGAATAGGTTTTGTCGTGCCCGCTTCACGACTGTCATGGTGTGCTTGGACCATGTTAGTTTGTTGGTGATGTGGACACCAAGGAACTTGAAGCTCTCAACCTGCTCCACTGCAGCCCCGTCGATGAGAATGGGGTCGTGCTTGGTCCTCTTTTTCCTGTAGTCCACAATCATCTCCTTTGTCTTGATCACGTTGAGGGAGAGGTTGTTGTCCTGGCACCACATGGCCAGGTGGTGCCAGGTGGTGAAGGGCAGTGTGGAGTGCAATAGAGACTGCATCATCTGTGGATCTGTTGGGGCGGTATGCAAATTGGAGTGGGTCTAGGGTTTCTGGAATAATGGTGTTGATGTGAGCCATGACCAGCCTTTCAAAGCACTTCATGGCTACAAACGTGAGTGCTACGGCTCAGTAGTCCTTTAGGCAGGGTTACCTTAGAGTTCTTGGTCACAGGCACTATGGTGGTCTGCATTACAGACTCGGACAGGGTGAGGTTGAAAATGTCAGTGAAGACACTTGCTAGTTGGTCAGCGTATGCTCACAGTACACGTCCTGATAATCCATCTGGCCCTACGGCCTTGTGAATGTTGACCTGTCTAAAGATCTTTCTCACATCGGCTGCGTGATCACACAGTCTTCCGGTACAGCTGGTGCTCTCATGCATGTTTCAGTGTTATTTGCCTCGAAGCAAGCATAGAAGTAGTTTAGCTCGTCCAGTAGGCTTGTGTCACTGGGCAGCTCTCGGCTGTGCTTCCCTTTGTAGTCTGTAATGGTTTGCAGGCCCTGCCACATCCGACGAGCATCAGAGCCGGTGTAGTACGACTCGATCTTAGTCCTGTATTGACGTTTTGCTTGTTTGATGGTTCGTCGGATAGCATAGCGGGATTTCTTATAAGCTTCCGGGTTAGAGTCCCGCTCTTTGAAAGCGGCAGCTCTAGCCTTTAGCTCAGCGCGGATGCTGCCTGTAATCCATGACTTCTGGTTGGGTATGTACATACGGTCACTGTGGGGATGACGTCATCGATGCACTTATTGATGAAGCCAATGACAGATGTGGCGTACTCCTCAATGCCATTGGAGGAATCCCAGAACATATTCCACTCTGTGCTTAGCATCTGCTTCATCTGACCACTTTTTTATTGATCTAGTCACTGGTGCTTCCTGCTTTAATTTTTGCTTGTAAGCAGGAATCAGGAGGATGGAATTATGGTCAGATTTGCCAAATGGAGGGCAAGGGAGACCTTTGTATGCATCTCTGTGTGTGGAGTATAGGTGGTCCAGAGTTATTTTCCCTCTGGTTGTACATTTAACATGCTGATAGAAATTTGGTAAAACTGATTTAAGTTTCCCTGCATCAAAGTCCCCGGCTACTAGGAGCACCGCCTCTGGGTGAGTGTTTTCTTATTTGCTATAGGCGGAATACAGCTCATTCAATGCTACCTTAGTGCCAGACTCTGACTGTGGTGGTATGTAAACAGCTACAAAGAATATAGATGAAAACTCTCTCGGTAGGTAATGTAGTCTACAGCTTATCATGAGAAACTCTACCTCAGGCAAGCAATAGCTTGAGACTTCCTTAGATATCGTGCACCAGCTGTTGTTTACAAAAATACATAGACCGCTGCCCCCTTGTCTTATTAGACGCCTCTGTTCTATCCTGTCGGTACATCGTATAACCAGCCAGCTGTATGTTGATATCGTCGTCGTTCAGCCACCACTCCGTGAAGCATAAGATGTTACAGTTTTTAATGTCCCGTTGGTAGTTTAATCTTCCCAATAACTTGTCCATTTTATTGTCCAGATTGCATGTTTGCTAGCAGAACTGAGGGGAGTGGGGGGTTTATTTCGACCGCCTCTGATTCCTCAGAAGGCAGCCCGCCCTCCGGCCTCTCTTTCTCCGCCTCCTCTTCACGCAGATCAATGGGTTTTGGGGCCTGGTCCAGAGTGAGCCGTATATCCTCCGCCTCGTGCTCGTCATCTATCCTTGATTTTAAGAATATTCAGTTTTATACACACACACCAATGAATGGAACATCTTGTTTCTTAGGTTTGCCATTCTGGCATCCTTTATATCCTGGCAAACTGTATGTCATTGAGGGGACTGTGTGGGAGTTGGATACTGTCTGCAGACCTATTAAACTCAGAATATTCAAAATCCTAGTCAAGTCAACAAGCAGACAGTGCCAGGGTACAGCAGTATCTCAACTATGAGAGATCAAACATTCTAATTGTCAATAAAAGTATTTCCATGTCAGAAGTTCACAAAGATATGTCATTCACAAGTGACTATTCTAATCACGGCCTCTTCATTCAGACAGATAACAGAATCTATAAAATGAGGTTGGCTATCGGTTCTGGTGCACCTGCAAAAGTTTCTCTCCATAAATCAATGTAATGGAATGTTAGATAATGGAAACAGGGATAATAACGGCACGTTGGTGTAAGATATCTCCAAAATTATGAGACGGAACGGCAGTGGGTTGATATGGAAGCATTGAGACATCTGGCTCAGGTTGTTCATATAGCACCAAGAGGTTGACTACCAGATTAGTTCTTCAAATATAATTGAATATGTTGCAATTAAATTAAATATGTTACAAGTTAGAATAAGTGAAGACATTACATGGATTGTCTGAGAGATAAAAAAATTAAATACAAATTGAGAATGTTGCACAAGTGCCTTTTGCTTCAACAGAGACCTGCTGTGACAATGCCTACAGTACAGTAAGTACATTAAATATATAAAAAAAGTAAAATATAGTTTTCACTTCCTAAACCTTTATACCTTTAGGTGGAGCTTTTGTCCTGCTTTTCAGCAGTTATAAAGAAAATCCACTGTTATTTGATCAAACAATACATCTTATAGAAGCCTATACCAAGAATATAAAGCAAATGTATAGCTTCTATGTTCCATTCTTTTTCGTCTGATATACCGTTATCATTTTTCCAACATTGAAATTTATAACTGCAAAATTTACTGACACTTTGTGAGCATAACATGAGGTATGCATGATATAGATCAAGAGACGAAAAGAAAAATATTACACAAAAATACAAGAATGAATAGTTGAGTTGTGAGTTTAGGCCGTGAATTTTAACTGACTATGTAAAGTCATTCAACCGGGTCTGATAAAAAGATGAACAAGTGCCCTCTGTGCCAATGAAAAGATTCTAAGAAGAAGAAAAAATACCACTTTTATGTGCTGAGTAAAAAAAAGAGCGGTACTGTATCTGACTTTGAGATACCTTTTGAAGTTGAAAATACATTTAACAACGACTTGAATCCACTGACCTAGGAAGTCCTTCTAACCAGTCAAATGGGAAATATAACCCATTGAGACGACGTAAAGAGCTGAGGCAGAATATAATTAAAATAACATATAAAGTCTGTATGACCTGCGAGACAGAACAGGACTATTTCATCTGGCTCGCTATCAATGTCATAAATCAATCAATTATTTATGGCTGAGCCTGTAAAGAATATAGTGGACCTGGAATTTCCTTTTTTACGTTGGACTGTACATCTTGAAATGTAGCAGGGACATAAAAGCAGTTGCTTCGAACCGTTGACAAAATAAAGAGACAAACTAACGAAAGTACACAGGTGACCCATGTCAACAGTAAGACGTAGGGTTCAACAGCCGACAACCAGGCAAGAATATCTTATCAATGAGAATATAGTAAAAAAAACAGCACTCAGTATTATACAGACGCTCATCCTCACATGCATCCACATACAGTAACACTCATCCTTATAATTTTTGGGATGTGACATCATGCCTGTAATTTATTCAGAAAACACATTTATGTATATATATATTTTTAAATGACACATTTAATGCTGACTTTACTGCCAATAAGCATTTGACACTTTTCCAAACCAAGTGTCTGTTTTATTTATTAGTCACTACAATTTAAACAGCCCTCTACAGGGGAGACCTATAAGATGTCTTTTTACATAGGAAAACCTGTGATCTCATCCCTCCATCGCTACTCCATGATCCCTCCCTCTATCCCTCCACCTCATCAAACACTCTCACCTTTTTGCACAAAACTGGTGAAGGGACCAGTTGTAGATAAAAACGGACAACCTGTGGAAATACACTGACTTTACAAAACTAGCTCTTTTCATGTCATCGACTGACCAGGTGAATCCAAGTAAAAGCTATGATCCCTTATTGATGTCACTTGTAAAGTCCACTTTTATTTGTTTTACTAAATCAGTTAAGAACAAATTCTTATTTACAATGACAGCCTACACTGGCCAACCCTGGACGATGCTGGGCCAATTGTGTGCTGCCCTATGGGACTCCCAATCACAGCCGGTTGTGAACCAGGGTGTCTGTAGTGACGTCTCTAGCACTGAGATTCAGTGCCTTAGACCGCTGAACCACTCAGGAGCCCACATCAATCAGTGTTCAGTGGTTCCCAAACTTTTTTTCTTTAAACATTCAACCTCCAACTGCGTACCCCCTCTAGCACCAGGGTCTCAAATGTAATTTTTTGCCATCGTTGTAAGCCTGACACACATACACACACTATACGGATACATTTAGTAAACGAGAATGAGTGTGAGTTTGTCACAACCCGGCTCGTGGGAAGTGACAAAGAGCTATTATAAGACCAGGGCACAAATAATAATATAATAATAATCAATAATTTTGCTCTTTATTTAGCCATCTTGCATATAAAACCTAATTTGCTCATCAGAAATTGTGAATAACTCACCACAGGTTAATGAGAAGGGGTGTGCTTGAAAGGATGGACATAACTCTGCAATGTTGGGTTGTATTGGAGAGAGTCTGTCTTAAATAATTTTCCACTCACAGTTTGTCCCTGTATTTAGTTGTCATGCTAGTGATGGCCAAGAATCCACTCTCACATAGGTACGAGGTTGCAAAGGGAATCAGTGTCTTAACGGCGCGATTTGCCAAGGCAGGATACTGTGAGTGCAGCCCTATCAACACCCAGCCGAGCCGCACTGCTTCTTGACACAATGCCCGCTTAACCCGTAAGCCAGCCACACCAATGTGTCGGAGGAAACACTGTACACCGGGCGACCATGTAAGCGTGCATTGCGCCCTGCCCTCAACAGGAGTTGCTAGTGTGCGATGGGACAAGAACATCTCTGCCGGCCAAACCCTCCCCTAACCTGGATGACCATGACCCAATTGTGCGGCGCCCCATGGGTCTCCCGGATCGCGGACGTCTACGACAAAGCCTGGACTCAAACCAGGATCTCTAGCGGCACAGCTAGCACTGCGATGCAGTGCCTTAGACCACTGCGCAACTCGGGATCCCTAGCAGTGGCTTCTGTTAAATTCACAGAACCGCTTGTTACAATTTCGATGAGGCTGTCTTGTTCAGATATCGGTACGTTTATTGGAGGCAGGGCATGAAAGTGATAACGAATCCAGTTGTTTGTGTCGTCTGTTTTGGGAAAGTACCTGCATAATTGCGCACCCAGCTCACTCAGGTGCTTCGCTATATCACATTTGACATTGTCCGTAAGCTTGAGTTAATTGCACACCAAAAATCATGCAATGATGGAAAGACCTGTGTGTTGTCCTTGTTAATGCAGACAGAGAACTTTTTAATTGTAGCCTCAATTTTGTCCCGCACATTGAATATAGTTGCAGAGAGTCCCTGTAATCCTAGATTCAGATCATTCAGGCGAGAAAAAACATCACCCAGATAGGCGAGTCGTGTGACAAACTCGACATCGTGCAAGCGGTCAGTCAAGTGAAAATTATGGTCAGTAAAGAAAACTTTAAGCTCGTCTCTCAATTCAAAAACACTTGTCAACACTTTGCCTCTTGATAACCAGCGCACTTCTGTATGTTGTAAAAGCGTTACATGGTCGCTGCCCATATCATTGCATAATGCAGAAAATACACAAGAGTTCAGGGGCCTTGCTTTAACAAAGTTAACCATTTTCAGTGCATTGTCCAAAACGTAGTGTGATCATAACAACATACAGGAACTCAAGTCCTTTTGTTTACCTGACCTAGAATTCCTTACAATCAAATGCCGACCGCATTATCTACCAAGAGAATTCTCTTCGATTATAATCACAGTCGCGATATCCCCCCCCAAGCTGACACATCGATGGCCCTGAACTTCATTGGACTCTATGTAAACTGGAAACCACATATCCCGAGGCTGCATTTATTGTAGCTGGGGATTTTAACAAGGCTAATCTGAAAACAAGGCTCCCTAAATTTTATCAGCATATTGAATGTGCGACCCGGGCTGGTAAAACTCTGTATCATTGTTATTCTAACTTCCGCGAAGCATACAAAGCCATCCCCCAACCCCCTTTCGACAAATCTGACAACGACTCCATTTTGTTGCTCCCAGCCTACAGACAGAAACTAAAACAGGAAACGCCCGTGCTCAGGTCTGTTTAACGTTGGTCCGACCAATCTGATTCCACGCTTCAAGATTGCTTCAATCACATGGACTGGGATATGTTCCGGATAGCATCGGACAATAACATTGATGAATACGCTGATTCGGTGAGCGAGTTTATTAGTAAGTGCATCGGTGAGGTACCCACATCGACTATTATAACCTTCCCCAACCAGAAACCGTGGATTGATGGCAGCATTCACGCAAAACTGAAAACGCGAACCACTGCTTTTAATCCGGGCAAGGCGACCAGAAACATGACCGAATACAAACACTAGCTATTCCCTCCGCAAGGCAATCAAACAAGCTAAGCGTCAGTATAGAGACAAAGTAGAGTCGCAATTCAACGGCTCAGACACGAGAGGTATGTGGCAGGGTCTACAGTCAATCACGGACTACAAAAAGAAAACCAGCCCCGTCGCGGACCACGATGTCTTGCTCCCAGAAAAACTAAACTTCTCCTCGCTTTGAGGACAATACAGTGCCACCGACACAGCCCGCTACCAAAACCTGCGGGGACTCCTTCACCGCAGCCAACGTGAGTAAAACATTTAAACGTGTTAACCCTCGCAAGGCTGCCAGCCTAGATGGCATCCCTGGCCGCGTCCTCAGATAATGCGCAGACCAGCTGGCTGGTATGTTTACGGACATATTCAATCAATCCTTATCCCAGTCTGCTGTTCCCACATGCTTCAAGAGGGCCACCATTGTTTCTGTTCCCAAGAAAGCTAAGGTAACTGAGCTAAACGACTATCTACCCGTAGCACTCACTTCCGTCATCATGAAGTGCTTTGAGAGACTAGTCAAGGATCATATCACCTCCATCCTACCTGACACCCTAGACCCACTCCAATTTGCTTACCGTCCCCTTAGGTCCATAGACGACGCAATTGCAATCACACTGCACACTGCCCTAACCCATCTGGACAAGAGGAATACCTATGTAAAAATGCTGTTCATCTACTACAGCTCAGCATTTAACACCATAGTGCCCTCCAAACTCATCATTAAGCTCGAGACCCTAGGTCTCGACCCCGCCCTGTGCAACTGGGTCCTGGACTTCCTGACGGGCCGCCCCTAGGTGGTGATGGTAGGAAACAACATCTCCACCCTGCTGATCCTCAACACTGGGGCCCCACAAGGGTGCGTTCTCAGCCTTCTCCTGTACTCCCTGTTCACCCATGACTGCGTGGCCAAGCACACCTCCAACTCAATCATCAAGTTTGCAGACGACACTACAGTGGTAGGCTTGATTACCAACAACAACGAGACGGCCTAGGAGGTGAAGGACCTCGGAGTGTGGTGTCAGGAAAATAGCCTCTCACTCAACGTCAACAAAACAAAGGAGATGATCGTGGACTTCAGGAAACAGCAGAGGGAGCACCCCCCTATCCACATCCACGGGACAGTAGTGGAGAAGGTGGAAAGTTTTTAGTTCCTCGGCGTACACATCTTGGACAAACTGAAATGGTCCACCCACACAGACAGCGTGGTGAAGAAGGCGCAACAGCGCCTCTTCAACCTCAGGAGGCTGAAGAAATTTGGCTTGTCACCAAAAACACTCACAAACTTTTACAGATGCACAATCGAGAGCATCCTGTCGGGCTGTGTCACCGCCTGGTACGGCAACTGCTCTGCCCACAACCGTAAGGCTCTCCAGAGGGTAGTGAGGACTGCACAACGCATCACCGGGGGTAAGCTACCTGCCCTCCAGGACACCTACACCACCCGATGTCACAGGAAGGCCAAAAAGATCATCAAGGACAACAATCACCCGAGCCACTGCCTGTTCACCCTGCTATCATCGAGAAGGCGAGGTCAGTACAGGTGCATCTAAGCTGGGACCGAGAGACTGAAAAACAGCTTCTATCTCAAGGCCATCAGACTGTTAAACATCCATCACTAACATTGAGTGGCTGCTGCCAACATACTGACTCAAATCTCTAGCCACTTTAATAAAAAATTTGATGTAATAAATGTATCACTATATACTGTACTCTATACCATTTACTGCATATTGTCTATGCCGTTCGGCCATCGCACATCCATACATTTATATGTACATATTCTTATTCATTCCTTTACTTGTGTGTGTATTAGGTAGTTGTTGTGAAATTGTTAGATTACTTGTTAGATACTACTGCATGGTCGGAACTGGAAGCACAAGCAGTGCGCTACACTCGCATTAACATCTGATAACCATGTGTATGTGACAAATAACATTTTATTTTATTTGATAGTATGGGGCTTGCCTGTCCTAGCCACTCGGTAGCTTGGTAGCTCACCATATAAGATGCTTCTAGCCCCTTATTAATGGTATCTGTTACTTTTATACTACTCAAAAAGTAAAATTCTCGCTCGCTGCCGTGGTACTTTTGCACATATAACACACTGTGGCTGAGGAAAGGCACTACTCCCAATGTAAGTGAACCCCAAATCAATGTAGTTCTCATCATATTTGCTCCTCTTCTCCAGTAGAGCTGGTATGTGTCTCTATGGACGCGGGTCTTACTTTTTTTTTGACCATTTATCAATTTTCGAGCAAACGGAATGAACAGCAGCTACGTTTGGCTACGTAGTGGAATTCCTGAGAGAGTAACGGTTAATGTGGTTGGATGTGAATTATTTGACTAGGCTACCTGTATTTGACATTGTGTTGTTATTTCGCTGAACACTAGATGGTTTAATTTAATTTTTGGCAGTGAAACGAGGCTACTCTAAGGGGACTGTTTGAACATGTGAATCACATATTTATTTGGCGTACCCCCGAAGGCATTGCGCGTACCCCAGTTTGGGAATAGCCAGTGTAGATGAAGTAACGGACTTGTAACCTGTTTTGAAGATGTTCTATATGTTTCAGTGGGAAAGAATGTGTTTTGTTTCTTTTTAAGCCTTGAGACAATTGAGACATGGATTGTGTATGCGTGCCATTCAGAGGGTGAATGGGCAAGACAAAAGATTTAAGTGCCTTTGAACGGGGTATGATAGTAGGTGCCAGGCACTCTGGTCTGTGTCAAGAACTGCAACGCTGCTGGGTTTTTCACGCTCAATAGTCTCCTTAACATTCTTTACATAGAAGATGCAACCAGGCTGTTTCTTTGAGAATGGTTCACCGCCCAAAGAACATCCAGCCAACTGTGGGAAGCATTAAAGTCAACATGAGCCAGCAACTCAATATTAGATGTTCGTAATGTTTTGTACACTCAGTGTATGTTGATGTCTAAATCTCCATCAAAATGAGGTTGAGTGGATGATGTCATGTAGAAGGACTGATGGTGCCATGTTGCGACATGAGTGGAAAACCAGTCGAGAATCTTTTTACTTCAGTCAAGTAAACACATTCGCACCACACCCCCACTTTCCGAACATATTTTAATGTAGGCGCAGGAGGACAGTGAGGGAGGCACTGGTCTGGGAGATATGTATTCACAATGTTAGAGCGTGAACTGTTCTTTATAAGGGAGGGGAGCTACAGTTTCTCCTCTGGTCAGCTTTAGGTGCACACACAAAAGTCAGAAGCTACGTTTTGTTCGGTTTAACCAAATCCTTAAACTATTCATCTTAAAACAGGGCCGTTACATGATTGAAATAACACTTTTAATTAATTTCTACATCCAACATTTGTCTTTAAGCTGTGCAGGCCAGACAAGTAGCCTTTTTTCCTCCTTTGAGTATGAGGTTTTGACTCCTGTGGGTTGTTTAAAGGGTTTTTTGAGAGGCTGAGCCAAATAAAATATAAAAAGATAATGTTTTCACTTGCCTAGGTTATCATTGGGGATGAAATTAAAGGGATTGCAGGAACTCAGACAGATGTTTGAAACTGCACTATGGCACACTTAGCGACCAACTGGAAAAACAGTGGTGCAGGACTTAAATGTTCTCTTCTGACACGAGGAACACTTTGCAGTATTCCCTTAACCACCATTTGCCCCTTCAGATCACCTCAACTCTTAATTAGAATTAAATATGTTGGAAACATATTTATATAAACCAACATAAATCTCACATTTTCAGCTCACCAATTGCCACTCTACTAAACGCAGGTAATGCAACAGAGCTAATGTGGTTGATTCACGCTAGATTAGATACTCAATACGCAAAGCATGCAATGTGCTACTAAACTCAGGTGCTGACATTTGTCTGTAAATACAGAGAGAGAGGAGAGCTATGGAGGCGTATGAGACACTGGAAATCTAGGGAGTCCAAAATGCTGTACTGTATGGTGGAACTCACTAAGCAATGGAAACCATATGTTCTCAAGGGATAGGCCTATGGGGACTGGTGCTTACATGCAATCATGTCTAATGGCGTAGTCCAGTTTCAAGAGGCAATGGAAATCCCTAATGCTCATTCATGTACTGTAAGGGTGAGAAGAAATACAGGACAACGCACCCTACAGTAGGCGCCTGGCTAATCAATTATCTGTAATTTTAGTACGCTAATCTTGATCGAATCCAGGCTAAGTGGCTGGATTGGTAACGCTCTGTAATGGGCAGTTTTGCTATCTGGCAACTCTGGCCTTCCACATCGTATCTGCAGCCAGGCTGAAAATGGTGCGTGTAATAGCTTGTCTTTCACAATAAAGCTTTGTGCGATAAGAGGCAATAGCAGCGAGGAAAGCACCCTACTCTGCATGCAGCCCTAAGCTTTAACTTGGCTACGGTTACGAGCCAGGTTGCCGAATGACTGCAGGCCAACCATGACCGCATCCTGGGATAATCAAATCTATGCGCCGAATACAACTGGTGTAGACCTTAACATTAAATGCTTGCTTATGAGCCTTCCCAACGATGCAGAGTTAAAAAAAATTATAATAAAAAGAAAAAATTGTAATATGAGGAATAAAAAGAAAATACACAAGAATGGAGCCATATACAAGCTACCAGTACCAGATCAATGTGCAGGGGTATAAGGTATTTGAGGTAGATATGTACATGAAGGCAGGGTAAAGTGACTAGGCATCAGGATAGATAATAATAAGAGTAAAATAAAGAACAGAGTGCAGCATATTTTGAGTGTAAAAGTGTGTGTGTGTGTGTTTATGTTGTGTCTATATGCATTTGTGTGTTGTGTGTGTTATGTATCTGAATGTGTGTGGGTTTTATGTGAGAGTGTCAGTGTAGTGTGTGTGTGTGTGTGTGTGAGTGTGTATATAGTGTGTATACTGTATATAGTCTTGTGAGTGTGCATAAAGTCAGTGCAAGATAGGGTCAGTGCAGATAGTCCGGGTAACCATTTAATGACTATTTAGCAGTCTTATGGCTATTTAGCAATTTTATGGCTTGGGAGTAGAAGCTGTCTTGGAGCCTGTTGGTCCGAGAGCCGATGCTCCAGACGGTAGTAGAGTGAACAGTCTATGGCGTGGGTGGCTGGAGTCTGGCAATTTTTCGGACATTCCTCTGGCAACGAGTGATATAGAGGTCCTGGATGGCAGGAAGCTCAGCCCCAGTGATGTACTGGGCTGTCCACACCATCCTCTGTAGTGCAGGGTGGTGCATTTGTCATACCAAGCATTGATGCAGCCAGTCAATATGCTCTGGATGGTGTAGCTCTAGAATTCTTTGAGGATCTGAGGACCATTGCCAAATCTTTTCAGCCTCCTGAGGCGGAAGAGGCACTGTTGTGCCCTTTTCAAGACTGTGCGGGTGTGTGTGATCTATGTTAAATCCTTGGTGATGTGGACGCCAAGGAACTTGAAGCTCTCGACCCGCTCCACTACATCCCTGGTCGACGTGGATGGGGGCTGCTCGCCCCTCTTTCACCTGTAGTCCACGATCAGCTGTTGTCCTGGCACCACACTGCTAAGTCTCTGACCTCCTTCCTGTAGGCTGTCTCATCACCGTTAGTAATCAGGCCTACCACCGTCGTGTCAACAGCAAACTTGATGATGGTGTTGGAGTTGTGCATGGCCACGCAGTCATGGGTGAACAGGGAGTACAGGGAGTACAGGAGGGGACTAAGCACACACCCCTGAGAGGCCCCCATGTTGAGGGTCAGTGTGGCAGAGGTGTTGTTGCCTACCATCACCACCTGGGGCCGGCCAGTCAGGAAGTCCAGGGTCCAGTTTCAGATGGAGGTGTTCAGTCCCAGGGTCCCAAACTTGGTAATGAGCTTGGCCATCTAAATGCTAGCTATTAAATCAGATCCAATAACAACATTAGAGGATTAGAAATCCAAGGCTTAAAAACAAAGGTGTCCATGTATTATTTACATGGACACCTTTGTTATCTAGATCCCTGCAATGTCCCTGCAATGTCTCATTGAAGATCTAGATAACTTTTCTGTACTCTCTGGACTAAAACCTAATTATGATAAGTGTACAATATTACATATTGGATCTTTAAAATATACAACTTTTGCATTACCCTGAAGTTTACCTATAAAATGGGCTGATGGTGAAGTAGACATACTCGGTATTCATATCACAAAATATATAAATAAGCTCTCCACAATGAATTTCAATAGAAAACTTGCAACCATGGAGAGGTAAATACCTGTCTATTTATGGAAAAATTGCCCTGATTATCTCAGTTTACTCACTTACTTATGGCACTGCCTACTCCTGATGATTAGTTTTTCAAATCATATGAGCAAAAAATATTTTGCTTTATCTGGAACGCTTAACCAGACAAAATAAAACGTGCCTATCTATATAATGAATATGAATTGGGTGGATTGCTGCTCTTTTTATCAAAAGGGACTGTCCACGTCATTATAAACTAATAAACTAAACTAAACTAATTGGGTGGATTGAGATTATTAAATATAAAAGCATTAAACCTCTCTCTAAAAGCTTCACTCATTCAAAAGTTTTATTTGAAATGGTTCTCATGTAGATTACTAAGAAAAGCTCATCCATTGTTTAAAAATTGCGTTTTTGCCTTTGTGCAGATTGACTTGTCTCATTTTCGATTATTTGAAAATTATGTCTTTTTTCAAAGTACGTATCTCTCTTTTTCAAACAAGCATTGCAGAGCTGGCTACAATTTCAATTTCATCCCCTTAAATAGATAGAACAAATATTACAACAAATATTATGGCTGAATTAAATTGTGCTGGTTGATAAAATACCTGTATTTATGGGAAAGATGTTTGAAAAGGGTATTTTGTTCCTAAATTATATTGTAAACTGGAATGGTAGAGTTATGTCCTTCATGGAGTTATCAGAATTGGACGGGAAGGTCTGCTCAATCCAAGAGTACAACCAATAGATTACAGCATTACCCCAAAAATGGAGGAGGTAGGGAACTGGTCTGTCTGCCCAATATAAAGGATCAAAACTGGCGGAGGAATAAAAATAGCATAAATAGGAAAGTATACCAGTTTCATTTGAGGACCAGGATGTTGACAACTGTGCCATACAGATTGCAAAATAGTTGGGAAGAGATTTTTTATGTACCAATTCCATGGTACAGGGTGTATGAGTTGATATATAAAACAACGCAAGATTCAAGACTTCGTGCTTTTCAGCTAACATTATGAATATTTGTTGAATATTTGGGCCATAAAGTCATCGAAGCTCTGCAGATTTTTATGTGAGGATACAGAATCAATAGACCATTTATTTTGGTATTGCCCTCAGGTAGCCTGTTTCTGGTCTCAGGTTCAGGAATGGCTGAAAATGCATAGCATTGATCTAAAATGAACCCTAGAAATAGTACTGTTAGGAGATCTGGAGAGACCGGGTCAGTCAATTACTAATATACTAATACTCATAGTAAAATTATTTATCTCCGACTCGCAATCTGTGGATTCTATTCGATTAGATAGATTGAAATTGTATGTTAAACATCACAGCATAGTTGAAAGATATGTGTTGCGTAGAAACCCAAAGTGGGTGGCCAGCAGAGATAGATGGGATGGACTGAGGGAAGCTGAGGGTTGGGATGTGGAATTTGAGACAAGTGGGAGTGGAGTTGCTGTGTGGGAGATAGAATGATTGTCAAAGATAAAAGTTTAAAAGAAAAAGTCTAAATAAAACATAATAAAAAGTCAGTTTGAATGACACTGAGGGGCAGTGTTTTTCAACTAATGCCGGTTTGCCTGAGGCTGATGCCATGCAGGTGTTTGTACACATGCATATACACACACTCTCATTCAAATAAACACATACAAGAACACACACATATATGCAATAGTGCCAGACATGCACACAAACAGATACAGTTGGCATTGCTGTTATGATTTTAGTTGTCCTAGCTGTCCTTTGTTTTAAATGTATTATTTTGTTTTATATATTTTTTTGCATTGTTGTTTGCTGTTTTCTTCTGTCTTTTCATTTTATCCCTTTAGTTCATTCTCTTGGTTGTTGGTACATTGGGGGGTTCTTGGGGGTTGGGAATGGAATTAATTGTATTTTTTTATTTATTTTTTTATTCTTGGGGGGGCTGTGGAGGGATCTTGGAGGGTTCGGGTTCACGTTTTTTTAGCCTGGTGGTAGATTTGTCAACGTGCCCTTGAGCAGGGCATTGACCCTGGATGTTTCTGTGTGTCGCTCTGAATGGAAATCTGTTGGATGACTGGTGAGCGGCTTCATTGCAAGTATATTTTTTTAAAGGAAAAAAAAGAAAAAGAGCTTGCAGGGGACAGGCCTCACCAGAGCTCTAGCGTCACGTATAGCATGTTACTGTACAGCCACGGTGTTCCAGTGTAGGCGCTTAGTGTCCAAATCTGCAATTTTCAACCTATAAAGGGTTACACAACAGGGGCTTTCACACAAGACTCAGTGTTGTATTCCTCGAAGAGAGCATAAAAGGCATTTAGCTTGTTTGGGAGTTCTGCATCACTGGGCATCTCACGGTTGGGTTTACCATTGTAATCTATTATCGTCTGCAAGCCCTGCCACATATGTCAAGCATTGGAGCTGGTGTAATAGGATTCCACCTTTCTCCTATATTGTCCTTTTGCATGTTTGATGTCTTGTCGATCGTAGCTGGCTTTCTTGTATGCATCCATGTCCGCGCCCCGTTCCTTGTAAGTGGTAGCTCTAGCCTTTAGCCCAGTGCGGATATTGCTTGTAATCTATGGTTTGGATACGTTCATATAGTCACAATGGGAACGATGTAGTCTACGCACTTATTGATGAAGCCTATGACTGTGGTAAACTCCTCAATGCATTCGGATGAAACACAGAACATATCCCAGACGGTACTAGCAAAACAGTATTGTAGCCTTGTGTCTGCTTCATCAGACCACTTCCGTATTGAAGTGAACAGGAAGCAGGAGAATATAGAGTCATGGTCAGATTTGCCAAAGTGAGGACGAGGGAGGGCCTTGTGTGCATTTCTGTGGGTAGAATCAAAGTTTCAGCGCCCGTAGTGGCACCTGTGACGTATTGGTAAAAGTGAGGTAGAACGGCTTCAAGTCTCCCAACGTTACAGTCTCCACCCACCAGAAACACTGCCTGTTCTTTGAGTGCCAAAGCGGTGCTGGCTTGTGGAGGGTCTACCCCGTCTACGTAGGGCCGGCGCCAGAACTAATCAGTGGGACGGGTCTTTTGATTTCCATAGGCAGGCACGTTTTCTCAAGGGACCTCAATGATGGCCGTTATAGTAAAAACCATAGGTGGCTCGTGAGTTTCAAGTTTGGGGAAGCTTACAATTTATCCCACCATTTCTACTGATCTGCGTGTCAGTAATAATTAATAAAAACCTTTTAGATGCGCATTTTTGTGGAACAGTTTAATTTCAATAACATTTTCCTTAATCATACAAATCAGAAGTAAAACGATAAAGGAGTGGGACAACATTCCACAGGCCGTAATTTACAGCATGATCAACTCTCCGCAAAGGAGATGTGTCGCACTGCATGAGGCAAAAGGTGGTCACACCAGATACTGACTGGTTCTGATCTACGCCCCTACCTTTTTTTAATCAGGTTCGAAGGTAAGACTCAGATTCAGACTGTGTCGAAGTACCAATGTTTATTATAGCAACAGGGGCAGGCAAACGACAGCTCAAGGCAGGCAGGGGTTGATAATCCAGAGTAGTGTGGCAAAAGTACAGGACGGCAGGCAGGCTCAGGTCAGGCAGAGGTCAGTAATCCACAAGTGGGGCAAAGGTACAGGCAGGCTCAGAGACAGGACAGGCAAGGGTCAAAACCATGAGGGCGAGGAAAAAGAGAGACTGGGGAAAGCAGGAGATGAGACAAACCACTGATTGACTTGACAAACTGGCACAGACATAAAACACAGGTATAGGTACCAAGGGGATAATGGGGAAGATCGGCGACACCTGGAGGGGAGTGGAGACAAGCACAAGGACAGGTGTAACAGATCAGGGCGTGACATTTTTTTAAGGTATCTGTGACCAACAGATGCATATCTGTATTCCCAGTCATGTGAAATCCATATATTAGGGCATAATGAATGTATTTCAATTGACTGATTTCCTTATATGAACTGCAACTCAGAAAAATCTTTGAAATTGTTGCATTATGCTTTTATATTTTTGTTTAGTGTAGATTTATTCACTTTAGGTCAAACATTTTGCTCAACTATAAATGGAAGAAAATAAAAATGACACTCTTGCAGGGTAGCGTCAGAGTTAGTGGATGGAAGCCATTGGCAGGTGCTCAACTGAAAATTCTGCCACCGACCATGATTATCACTGCTAAAGATTGCCACCTAGGGGTGGTAACAAGCAAATGATTCCTCATATTTCCAATATTTCATAAGCACATTGACGCTCTGGGCTCTGTTTTGACAAACCGAAGGCTTTTTTGAAGCCAAGAATACTTGCTAGCTACAGAATTTCTTCCACAGTCACTGTCTTGGTCTTCGTCGTAGGGTCAACAAGATAGCAATGGATGTGCCAGCAGTCAAGAAGATAAAAGAGGATATAGGAGATTTTTTTCAAAGGACAGTAAATAAAGTTATTGGCAACTGCCCGCACACCACCCCTTGCAAACTAGCAGGCAAGTTTGAGTGCTTTCAGCCTAGATGTCTTTAACTTCATCACAGTGACTACAGGTGTCCTCGCAGAAATCTAATTGGCATAATACAAAAATCCCCATAGAAATGTGTCAGTTTAAGCTAGACATACTCGTCTGAAGGTACTAGTTATCTCTCAGACATAGGATAGACACTTCAGAACCAATTTTAGATTTTTTGGGGGGGAACTATCTGTTGTAGTGAATATGTTGTTCAATGTGTTTGTATTGGCTAACAGCAGTAAGGTCAAATACAATTGTTATAAAAAAATATATATATAATGTATACTTCAAGGTGTCTTAAAATTCTAAATCAAATATCAAAATGATCCTTGGTATGACCTTCTTAAAACAATTCTATATGCAGTACCAGTCAAAAGTTTGGACACACCTACTCATTCAAGGATTTTCCTTTATTTTTACTACTTTACTACTTTCTACATTGCACATAGTGAAGACTTCAAAACTATGAAACAACACTTATCCTCTTCCTTTCCTGTGGCAAAGGGTGGCTACTTTGAAGAATCTCAAATATAAAACATATTTTGATTAGTTTAACACTTTTTTGGTTATTACATGATTCCATATGTGTAAATATCATAGTTTTGATGTCTTCACTATTATTCTACAATGTAGAAAATAGTCTAAGTAAAGAAAAGCCCTTGAATGAGTAGGTGTGTCAAAACTTTTTACTGGTACTGTAGCTTAGTAGCTAAATACATGTACAAAAAAATCGACAGGGCTGTAGTCGAGCTGGTCGAAAGTTTCAAGTTCCTTGGTGTCCACATCACCAACAAACTATCATGGTCCAAACACACCAAGAAAGTTGCGAAGAGGGCACGACAACACCTTTTCCCCCTCAGGAGACTGAAAAGATTTGGCATGGGTCCCCAGATCCTCAAAAAGTTCTACAGCTGCACCATCGAGAGCATCCAGACCGGTTGCCTCACTGTCTGGTATGGCAACTGCTCGGCATCCGACCGTAAGGCGCTACAGAGGGTAGTTGGAGCAGTACGCAAATTGAAATGGGTCTAGGGTTTCCGGGATGATGGTGTTGATGTGAGCCATGACCAGCCTTTCATGACCAGACTTTTTATTTGCAGTGCAGAGACTGCAGTGGTACACTAAAACAATCAGGCATGGGTTGCTCTTTATACATTGTTTATATTGTTGTCTTTCTGTTTTGTGATGTAGCAGATTGAAAGGGCAGTGAGCGCTTCTCCTATAGCCTCTCCTGAAACAGGCATACAATGGTTGGTCCTAAGACCCTGGCCACTGCCCCTCTCATTCTCAGCGAGACAGAGGGAGACTCCAAGTGTGATGTCCTTTACACCTGTGCAGTGGGACCCTGGCCTGGCAGCGTTGTCACTCTCTTCCTGCGGTTTGCTTTTCCTCTCCACTCAGTGAGATGGCTCCCAGGGGTCTAGTAGTGCCTGTCTTTGGTATGCTTCAGATGACTTCTAGAGCTTCCTGTTCCTCTCTTCAGTCTCCTGAGCTCCTCCCGGGTGTTATGGCTGGATGAGTCAAAGCTGTAAACCTTGAGCCCTTGGAAGACAGCGGAAACTGGTGCTCTTTACAGCCATCGATTGTGTAAGAAAGATATAGAGGAGGCCTGTAGCCTAGCTTATAGTGCAGTCACCATCACAATCTTCATCAGTGCTGTGCATCCTAAAATAGTTGCCTGTGTATTTTCTTGCAATGACAATATTTTCTGTTCAAACTCCATACATGCATCTGGCTTTAGAATCTAATTTCGAATCCCACCTGTATCTGTCAGCAGCACCAGACTCACAAAACAACATTTTAGAAGCTGTTCAAAGCTCTCTAGGGCCTTAATCATCACAAAATATGTGGAACATTCTGGAGGCCTAGTCTAGTCCAGTGACAGACATGGCTGGAGAGAGTATTTTTACACCTGCTTGACATGGCCGTTAAGAGTATTTTTACACCTGCTTGGCTGCTGTGAGATGGAGCAGACACATTTTTATAGCATCAGGCTGCTTGCCTGAAGTGGAGACCCCACCGGCACAAGACTAATCCATGCACCATTTATTGGATTATATCTGTGAAACAGCCACATTTAAAACAGCACTTTTGTCAGGTTGATGAACATTCACATTTTAAATAACGATCAATCGTCAAAAGTTCAAATGTAATCAAAAGTTGTTTATGGATACATGTCAGTGTTACTGTAAATTAAATTAGTTATTTTGTCTGAGTATATACAGTTGCCGAGCCTGGCTAATTGCCTGCAAGTAATACTGCTACTGAATGCCAAGTTTGACCTATTTAGACCTTTCAATAGATACAATTTCATAGCCATCATGAACCATGGAACCATTATCTACTCTGATTTATTGGTCTTTGATTCTCTCAAAGACAAATGAATTCTCACTAAAGGCTATGAAAGACTTGGTCCAGTTAACTTAAGAGGGTATAATTCTGTTTTGATGTTAATATGTTCTTCCACATTAAAAACTAATGCAGTTTCCAGATGCTCGGCACAAACCTCAGTTTTCCAAAAACAATGCCTTGAATCAAAGATGCATACCGTGTCTGTTTCCTATTCACAAAGGCCTTTGCCATACTGTTCTGTACTTCATTCCTGAAAGCACTAGTGTACAGTCATGGCCAAAAGTTTTGAGAATGACACATATTAATTTTCACAAAGTCTACTGCCTCAGTTTGTATGATGGCAATTTGCATATACCCCAGAATGTCATGAAGAGTGATCAGATGAATTGCAAAGTCCCTCTTTGCCATGCAATGAACTGAATCCCCAAAAAAACATTTCCACTGCATTTCAGCCCTGCCACAAAAGGACCAGCTGACATCATGTCAGTGATTCTCTTGTTAACACAGGTGTGAGTGTTGACGAGGACAAGGCTGGAGATCACTCTGTCATGCTGATTGAGTTCGAATAACAGACTGGAAGCTTCAAAAGGAGGGTGGTGCTTGGAATCATTGTTCTTCCTCTGTCAACCATGGTTTCCTGCAAGGAAACACGTGCCGTCATCATTGCTTTGCACAAAAAGGGCTTCACAGGCAAGGATATTGCTGCCAGTAAGATTGCACCTAAATCAATAATTTATTGGATCATCAAGATCTTCAAGGAAAGCTGTTCAATTGTTGTGAAGAAGGCTTCAGGGCGCCCAAGAAGGTCCAGCAAGTGCCATGACTGTCTCCTAAAGTTGATTCAGCTGCGGGATCGGGGCACCGCCAGTACAGAGCTTGCTCAGGAATTGCAGCAGGCAGGTGTGAGTGCATCTGCATGCACAGTGAGGTGAAGACTTTTGGAGGATGGCCTGGTGTCAAGAAGGGCAGTAAAGAAGCCCCTTCTCTCCAGGAAAAACATAAGGGACAGACTGATATTCTGAAAAAGGTACAGGGATTGGACTGCTGAGGACTGGGGTAAAGTCATTTTCTCTGATGAATCCCCTTTCCGATTGTTTGGGGCATTCGGAAAAAAGAGTGTCCGGAGGAGACAAGGTGAGCGCTAGCATCAGTCCATCAGTCCTATGCCAACAGTAAAGCATCCTGAGACCATTCATGTGTGGGGTTGCTTCTCAGCCAAGGGAGTGGGCTCACTCACAGGAACACAGCCATGAATAAAGAATGGTACCAACACATCCTCCGAGAGCAACTTCTCCCAACCATCCAGGAACAGTTTGGTGACAAACAATGCCTTTTCCAGCATGATGGAGCACCTTGCCATGAGGCAAAAGTGATAACTAAGTGGCTCGGGGAACAAAACATTGATATTTTGGGTCCATGGCCAGGACACTCCCCAGACCTTAATCTCATTGGGAACTTGTGGTCAATCCTCAAGAGGTGGGTGGACAAACAAAAACCCACAAATTCTGACAAACTCCAAGCATTGATTATGCAAGAATGGGCTGCCATCAGTCAGGATGTGGCCCAGAAGTTATTGACAGCATGCCAGGGCGGATTGCAGAGGTATTGAAAAAGAAGGGTCAACACTGCAAATATTGACTCTTTGTATCAACTTCATGTAATTGTCAATAAAAACCTTTGACACTTATGAAATGCTTGTAATTATACTTCAGTATTCCATAGTAACATCTGACAAAAAATATCTAAAGACACTGAAGCAGCAAACTTTGTGGAAATTAATATTTGTGTCATTCTCAAAACTTTTGGCCACGACTGTACATACATTTTATACAGGCTGTATGGTACTGTACATGCTCCTCTAATGCCCTCATCTGAACATTGCCGGCATTACAACTCATACCTCTGATCTGCTGAGTACAGTCACCATACAAATACTGTACCATTCTGTAAAAAATAAGAAAAATACATTGAGTGTGACATTACAACCCACCTTGTTCATTATGAGTATCTTAGTTAGCTATTCTGTCATGTTCTCACTACTAGACCAATGTCTATACATTGATTAAGTTCCATCAATTTGAGGTGTTGTTTCATTTGACACAACTATGGAGCATCATTGCAAGCCAAGAGGACATAAGCTTTTGTCGAATGGACAAAAGCCAGAAAACTCTTTCCAAGAATGTTCTGGTTAATGAATGTTCTCCTTATTTTGAGATGGAGTGGGCCTAAATGTCTATACAACAACTTATTATTATTTTATTCATCAACATAGTGACCATTTTATTTATAATGCCTGTCTCGTCTGAGAAGAGTAAGTGAGCATAAATTATTGCCTATGTCAATAAGCATTTCAAAGGTATCTATGGCTTTGAAGAGGAAAACTGTCAGGGTTGTCATAGCGCTCTGTGAAATTATTCAGCCTCTGTAATTAGTTGCCAGCTGTGAATGGGATTCAGCTGCAAATTTGAGGCATACAGATCATAGAGGTCATGGTCTGATTATGATGTCAAAAAACAAATGTTCATTAATTTCTTCTTCTTCTTCTTCTTCTTCTCTGGATAGTGCACACTGCATTATGATTTGAGAAAGTCCAGCTACTGCACAGGATTTGTTCGGGACCAGGGATGGGCAGCTCCAGTCCTTAGGGTCTTGACTCGTATCACACTTTTCCCCCAGCCCCGGCTAACACACCGGACTCTAATAATCAACTAATCATGAATAATCAACTAATCATGATCTTCTGTTTAGAATGCCATTAGTTAATCACCTGTTTTGCTAGGGATGTGGGAAAAGAGTGGCACCACTCCAGTCCCCAAGGACTGGAGCTGCCAGTTCTAGACAGATAATCCCACCTGAAAAAACAGGTAGGCAAATATGGCACTTATAATGTTTACTATAGGGCAATTCCATTGTAAGAGAGTGACACTGAGACTCAGATTTTTCACTTTAAAATGTGTCAAACAAAAACCAATGATTGCAAAGTTAAAGGCCCAGTGCAGTCAAAAACAAATATAATGATAATAATTCCCTTTTAGTGTAAGAGCTGTTTGAAACGACCGCCTGAAATTTGAGCCTGTTTTGGTGTGATGGAGTTTTGGCAAGCCTGGTGAATTAGAATAGAACAATAAGAAAGAGAGTTCTAAACCACTCTGCCAATTACAGCTAGTTTTCAGTTTTCCTCTCCCCACTCAGTCCACTCCCAAACAGTCCTAGCAAAATTCTTGCTTGATAAATTGATCTTTGCTAAGAAGCTTTTTTTGTTTCTTTTTGACCATTTTAATTTAAAACAATCACAGTACGGTATGTAATTGTTAACCAGGAATTATTTGATATTGAGATTTTAAAAAATGGCTGCATTGGACATATAGACAAATAATTGAAATGTTTACAACACATTTACTTGAATAACAGTGCAGATGCATTTTGGTAACAGAATGATGGCACGAACACTCACTGTTACTAAACTTTGCATCCGCATTGTTCTTCAAGTAAAGGTTTTTGTACAAATGTTCAGTGGAAATTGTTAAAAGTAGTCCTTGTGCATAGATATGGTTCGTTTAACTGCAATTATTGATTTTAGTTTGACATTTTAAAGTAAAGAATCTGAGTCTGTGTCACACTGTTGCCATGGACTTGCCCTATATCTACAGACGCGAATCGACGTTGAGTCCCTCCCCGCAGGCAGGTCTGTGAAATTCCTCCACTGTTATGTTGTAAACAGAGGAAATACAGCTTGTTGAAGTTGTGACAGATACACGTTTGAAGTCGTACGGTATATGGCTGTCTTTAGTGCCTTCCAGTAATACATGGTAATGTATGGTAATGTATTACTTTACTTTCGCTTACTATTTTAGAAAGTAGGCTACTTTAGCTACCTAGTTGGACTGGACAACTATCTTCAGTGACGGGTGAACCAGAATCTGGGTTGACAGGAGACGTTCTCCTCATAGATTCTGGTTCAAGTGGCGGGTAACGTTAACAGTTTGAGAAGGATCACTCTTTGTTAACTTTGTCGGCAACTCTTTCATTGCGATATTGTTGATTGATCCTAAATATGTTATTCTTGGCTGAAGTGACAAGACTGACAAGAATACTTTTTATTTTGGAGACATGTCGCTACACCCGCGATAGCATCTGGTAAATATGTGTATGCGACCAATACAATTAGATGTATTGTTGATGCTTTCAAGATAACTGAGAACTTCAACAACAACAAAAAACAAAGCCAATTTACGACGTCAGTGATCTTTAGTTCGGAAAGTCGTAACTAGAAAGATGCCAAAGTTTCCGACTTGGAATTTCGAGTTGGATGACCGTTCAAAAGATGTTTCACAGTCGGAGCTCGTTTTTTCCGACTTCCCACTTGTCTTTAATGCACTGTGGTCAGAAGTCGAGATTTCCGAGTTCCCAGTTGTTCTAAAAGCGGCATCACGTAGCCTACAGGTAGTGGTGTTGGTCACTGGAAGTTTCACATGCAGTGGGGTGTAGGCCTAATCATTAGTGCGAACAAATTTCAATTGGACAAATTCAGCTAGGTCCCTCTACGTTTCGTTCCATTTGCTTCCGTTTAACAAACGTTTTGCAACAAAATCGACGTAATGAATACTTCCCTGGCTTCTGGCTTGACGATCTGTTAGAGGTCAAATAAGAATTTAATCTTCAATGATTTTGGCTTCTGTCTGTCTCAGGGTGTGCTGGGCGCTGTGCAAGCCACGATATTGTTGATTGATTTTCTACAGGAATGGGCTATCACTAAAGTTCACTAATATGGTTAGTCTACATCTTTAGAATATGCAGATCAGAACCAAATGTTTCATCCAGTCTTTTATGATAACCTGCAACACTGCTTTGCCATTGCATCACAAGATTACATTGCAGGCCTGTTGCACTACACTATGCTGAAATTGTATACTTTTTCACTATCCATGATGGTTAAACTGAGAAGTGGCCTCAACCAGGAAGTGACTTTCAATTGCCTATCTGACTGGGTAAACTTGAAAAAAACCTATGACCAGGTAGGATGTGCTGAAACCACTGACTGACACATGGCCTGATAGGCAGGCCAGGGTTTGTTTGTACAGGCCCAAGAACTAATATTAGATCACACATCAAGACAGGAAGCGGTTTAGTTACCACACATTGACCGAGTTACTTATGTCATTAGTGAAAAGTAATTGTCAAATGGCAATATATCCATTTGGCACTTTTCAAAACATTGATGTATAATTTGGGGTGGTAGGAGGCAGAATAATGCTCTACCACATCATATTTACACGTTTATCCTATTTTCACAATCCAGTCATTTTCTTACAAAAAAGTTTGCTTTGTGACTTTTTCTCTTGTGAAGTTTGGTTGGCTCCCTCTTGCTATTTTGTTGCACTTCAACATCCAAACACTTGGTGATTAGGCTAAACCTACTGAAGTGGTCAAAAGGCTTGCAGACTGTTCATTCAGGTACTCTTCAATAACTTTACCTGTGGTCATAAGCTCCAGTATGACCTGCTGGTGGACCAGCACAGCCAGGAGAAGTTGTATTTTTTTTAGGGCAAATATTTCAAACAAAGGAAGTAGAGTAGTGAGACTTGCAGCACAGAGTCTGAGTGCTTCAGAGGAAGCGTAGTAAGAGTTCTGTTCCGGAGATGAGTCACTTTGATAGGTAGCCTGTTTGTAGGCAACCACAATTTTCTGTTGAACTTAGTGCAGTGTTTTTTTTTAAATTACTTTAATGAATGTCTGACTTTACACATTTGTTGCTTCCTATATTGATTTAGTGTAGTATATTTTAGTAGCTAGCTTAATCAAATCATGTCATACATTGAAGGCCCTATGTTGCCTCCCTGAATTACTTCTGGTTTGATGCAGCAACTTGGAAGATAAGGTAACTAACTGTATGCAAAGTAGTACAGCAGGTTATTTTCCTAAGTTGACCATTGAAACAAGCCAATAGCCTACAGCAACATTTAGCAACGTCATCCGATTCCTCTCCCCTGTAACTATTCCCAAGGTCGTTGCTGTAAATGAGAATGTGTTCTCAGTGGTAAAATAACGGTAAAATAGAAATAATAATAATTTTACCTTAGACTGTTTGAAATGCAATTGTTATGGAAACTGCACAAGGCATATGCTACTCTGTTCTACTTCTCTCATTAGCTTACATTGTAGATCATAGACTCATAGCTAAGACGCACGGTCTCTTATTGCATTCAACGGTGGGTGTACCATTTGTCATTCATTGCATTGTAAATAGCCTATGTGTTTTAGTTGGCGACGTGTCATCATGCCATGTGGATTGTTATAAGACCATTGCATAAGATCTCAAGTCTTCAACCTCTGTGTCAAATATTGTCTGATCCCTGGGTCGAGATACATCCAGGATGATGAGATTCTCGGTGGAGATCATAAACTGAGTAGGTCTATTCATGATAGTCGTGCTGTCACACGATCAAATTTATAGTATTACTGGTCCTGTGCAAAAGAAAGTGTCAACTTCAGAGCTTTTAGAGTGAAATGCACAATAACAAGTCTTTCATATTCTATATTTAATAGTGTTCAGAATCTCCTGGTTCAGCTTTCAGGGTTTAGTCTAAGGTTTTCTCTTACTTTGGGGTGAGCTGTTTTTTTGTCAACAAATAACCATCCAAAAAGGTTGATGCGGAGCATCAGACATTAGGCTAGTTGGAGCATGAGGAGAAACAGGGAGCACATGTATGCCAGCTGCAGACAGTCTGAAGTGTGTGTATGTCTGAATTGGCGTGCATGTGTGGCGGTGCGCTGTCTGTTCTCTGCCTGCCCTGCAGTGACTCAGCCTGCAGCCTACAGGAGGGGGACAGCCCCTTTAAGGCAGTCTTCCATACCAGTGCACACAGGAGCCCATATAGACCTAACCACCGTGTGGCTTTACCAGTCAATATTTCCATGCACGGCCCTTCCAGACAGGCCAAAGTACCTTTCCAGCTCTCAACTTGTCGCAGATCATCAATCCATTCACTCATACATGCTGTAGTCACAATGTGTGCCGTACCAAGAGAACGGTAGTACTGTAGTCTTTTGTGGACACAAAACACACAGTCAACCTTGTTGGATTGAGAGTTCAACAATCTCCTATGTTGATGCATTGCATGATACTGTGCTGTAAGAATTGTAGGATTCCATACCATTTGAGGCTTTTGCCCCTGTGGACTGGATGCTTAATTCAGAAGAATGTCTCTTTCCTGTTAGCCTCTTTACCCTGAGAAACCAGTAAGAATTGGCCCAGCCTAGTGCTAGCATAATTGTTTCCTTTGAACTATTCTGATAGAGAACATGCTACTTCCCACTGATAGGGGAGGGAACTAAGTTCGAACTTGGAACTTCTGCCATCTGCTTTGTAAATTTACTTCATGGGTTTTTCTAAGAGATGCCTAATATCTAGTTACACACTAATCTCCGTGCTCCTCTTTGTCCCAGTAGTCTGTCTAAATTTGAGCTGTTTGTCTAAACTGTTTATGGTCACTTCTCTTTAGCACCATTCTTTGTTGATGTGTTCAAAGTAGGCTAACTCTCTCCTTGTGAGCTTTGAGTTTTGCATCTCTCCTTCTAGGCTTGTTATACTGTATGCTTTTTAGTTGGCTACAAGTCATAATATTGTAATAATGTTATCAAAACAAAATGAAATGCTATGTGAAGAAAGACCATAGTCTGACATGTCACGCTCCATCATTCAGAGAGAGGGTTATTTTGAAGGGATCCATTTTACCTTTCTCTCTCGCTCAGAGCCTGGGCTTCATCGACTAATTAAAGAGGCGGTTGCTAAGAGATGACAAGCGGTGACATCGCTTCTGAGAGCCTCTGTGCTGCAGCCTGAACCTGAGTCTCTACACTGGGTCTATTTTCTCAACCCCTGTCTAGACCTGACTACACCTGACCCATGTGAAGGAGTAGGGGGAGAGGGAGCGAGAAGAGCCACACCACACACACGCCATGGCAGCTTTCACCAGTACCCCCAAAGTGAGATCCAGGAGTGCTCCTCGGCACAGAGACTGGGAGCAGAGCCCAGCCGAGTGTGACTGGAAGGACTGTGAGGCTGGAGGCAGTGAGAGATCTACAGGACACAGCACCATGCTGGAGAAGACCCAGGACTTCTTCCAGATCTGTGACATCGAGGACAAAGGCTTCATCACCCACCGGGACATGCAGGTGAGATCACCTACTGTATATGGGGTCACTGAGTGTGACCAAACCGTCCCATGGGAGTTATTGACATTTTTAGGCTACACCAGATGTGCATTATGGGTTTTCCCATCCTTAGTACTGTGTATATATTAGTTACCTAGTCATGTATATCCTAGATGTTTCTTTTCTGTCATTATTTCAGAGTAACACATTTCAAATGGCTGACTTTTGATATTGATTGACACAGTGCAAGCTGTTGTAGTTTTTTGAATTTTGAACTTCTTGCTCTGAAGGATCAAAACAATTATGAGTTGTAGTGGGTTTGTTGGAGTTGCATTCAGTAGCATTTGAGGCTTTTCCCCCTGTGGACTGGATGCTTAATTCAGAAGAATAATTCATCTTTCCTGTTAGCCTCTTTACCCTGAGAAACCAGTAAGAATTGGCCCAGCCTAGTGCTATCATAATTGTTTCCTTTGAACTACTCTGATAGAGAATACATGATACTCTGTGGATTACTCTGTGGATGTATCCTAACTTATGCACCAGCTCCCGTAGCTCATTGTTGTCATTTAGGCTTTTGTTAGGGCATCTGAATGACTGCTGTTGACAATAGCATACAGTGCCTTCTGACCCCTTGACCCTTTTCCCAATTTTGTTCTGTTACAGCCTTATCCTAATTTTTTTTTTTTTTTTTAAATCCTCCGCAATATACACGCAATACCCCATAATGACAAAGCGAAAACAGGTTTTAGAAATGTTAGCAAATTCATATAAATTAAAAATATACAGAAATGGCTTATTTACATAAGTATTCAGACCTTTTGCTATGAGACTCGAAATTGAGCTCAGGTGCATCCTGTTTTCATTGATCATCCTTGAGATGTTCCTACAACTTGATTGGAGGCCACCTGTGGTAAAGTCAATTGATTGGACATGATTTGGAAAGGCACACTGTCTCTATAAGGTCCCACAGTTGACAGTGCATGTCACAGCAAAAACCAAGCCATGAGGTCGTAGGAATTGTCCGTAGAGCTCACAGACTGATTGTGTCGAGGCACAGATCTGGGGAAGGGTACCAACACATTTCTGCAGCATTGAAGGTCCCCAAGAATATTCTTAAATGGAAGAAGTTTGGAACCACCAGGACTCTTCCTAGAGCTGGCTGCCTGGCCAAATCTGGGTAGAAGGGCCTTGGCCAGGAACCCAATGGTCACTCTGACAGAGCTCCAGAGTCCCTCTGTGGAGATGGGAGAACCTTCCAGAAGGACAACAATCTCTGCATGACTCCACAAATCAGACCTTTATGGTAGAGTGGCCAGATGGAAGCCAATCCTCAGTAAAAGGCACATGACATCCCGCTTGGAGTTTGCCAAAAGGCACCTAAAGATTCTCAGACCATGAGAAACCGAATTTTTGCTGGTCTGATGAAACCAAGATTGAACTCTTTGACCTGAATGCCAAGCATCACATCTGGAGGAAACCTGGCACCATCCCTACGGTGAACCATGGTGGTGGCAGCATCATGCTGTGGGGATGTTTTTCAGTGGCAGGGACTGGGAGACATGATCAAAAGAAAGCTGAATGGAGTAAAGTACAGAGATCCTTGAAAACCTGCTCCAGAGCTCTCAGGACCTCAGACTGGGGCGAAGGTTCACCTTCCAACAGAACAATGACCGTAAGCACACAGCCAAGACAATGCAGGAGTGGCTTTAGGACAGGTCTCTGAATGTCCTTGAGTGGCCCAGCCAGGGCCCGGACTTGAACCTAATCGAACATCTCTGGAGAGACCTGAAAATAGCTGTGCAGCGACGCTCCCCATCCAACCTGACCGAGCTTGAGCGGATCTGCAGAGAAGAATGCGAGAAACTCCCCAAATACAGGTGTGCCAAGCTTGTAGCGTCATACCCAAGAAGACTCAAGGCTGTAATCGCTGCCAACGGCGATTCAACAAAGTACTGAGTAAAGGGTCTGAATACTTATGTAAATGTAAATTGTTTTACATTTTTTAAATTATAAATTAGCAAAACGTTTGCTTTGTTAATATGGGTTATTGTGTGTAGATTGATTAAAAAAAATCCATTTTCGAATAAGGCTATAATGTAACAAAATGTGGGAAAAGGTAAGGAGTCCGAATACTTTCCGAAGGCTATGCCAAACCTAACAACTGCAACAAATCCTCCATAGACCCTTTGTTCGATTTGGAGACAACAATCTGGTCATTTCACAAGGCTGCATGTGGAGGACAGGGGCTGCGTTTGCTCCATGGAATTAAATGGAACACTTTTATATCTCTGTGGTGGGCTCATTAGAGATGATTCTGAGGACGTAGCCTGTATCTTATTCAGGAGAGCACGTGAGAAGAGTGACAGGAGCCCACGACGCATACGGGCAGCAAAGAGCCACACAGAGCCGTGCTTTGTCATACAGCAACTTCATTTGCGTTACTGTGCAGATCCAAACGCTTCTTACATATTCATCAATGGGCAGAGTATTCCTTTGATCGAGCACTTGTGAGCCCACGCCGTGACGAGTCTCTCAATAGAGTAGATCCCTTTGATCCAATGTTTATGGAAATATACAAAAAATGTCCCTATACCCGCTCCCGTGTTCATTTATGAGTTGTGAAAGTAATGAAATCAGACCATTTTTTGGGGTAATAACGTCAGTGCATAACTGTTTGCACTCCTGTATAATACATTACAATCGTCTGCGTGAATGTGTATTGCAGCTGAAATGCATTTCTGCTGGTCTATCCTTATACAACCTGAGTAGATGGAACAGAAAATGTATTTCTCTGCCAAATGCAAGATGGTTTTAGATTTCGTCGGGTATTTACTATGCCTGATTAGGCGTACCTTGTTTATCCATAAGGGCAAAGTGGATAAATAAGTAATTTGGCAAAGTTATGAACACATTTAAACATTTCATGATGTTTTCTAGCGACTGCCAGCATTACCATGTATGTGCGCGTGTCGTTTTCTGCTGATGCACAAACAGCCTTACAATGTTTTTCACACCATGACCAAGAGGGTGGCAGTGGTGTCTCCGGCT
The DNA here is from genome assembly GCA_030435695.1 of Brachymystax lenok tsinlingensis. Taxonomy (NCBI): domain Eukaryota; kingdom Metazoa; phylum Chordata; class Actinopteri; order Salmoniformes; family Salmonidae; genus Brachymystax; species Brachymystax lenok. The sequence continues at coordinate 40,129,501 of CM059793.1, read as the reverse complement.
GTGATCTCTGTCTGCTGACATAAGGGATGTGTTCAGCCCAGATAAGAGAGTTTAACAAGGAGTTCCTACTATGAATTTCACAAGTGGTTTTGGTGTAAACATACACATGCCCAGCTCACAGATGTGAGGCAGCGTTTGGCTTTTCTGGATCGTTGTGGTCTTTACTGCTTATTTTCAGGGTTTCAGAGTCTGTTTGCTTTCACACACAGCTTGGCCTTTGTGTGTAAATGGCGGTTTGGGCGTATGTTGACTGTTTGTTTTTAACTTTGGGCAGAAATGTTCATTTCTATAATGTTTTGAGTTCAATCTGAACGACTGAATGTCTCAAGTTTATTAATATAAACATTTTATGGAGCAGCCTATCCTAGTTGTTAACGGTTCTTTTGTCATGAACTCGCGTTACGTCGGTTGTGTGACTGCAAATGATACACCATCCTACACTTTATGAACAGGAAGAACATCTGCTGTCCAGTACTTGGGTACCTGACCGTCTCTTCTGATGCTTATGATACTGTTGAGTGTGTTCCCAGGTGTTTGTGCTTGGCTGGCAGCTGTTGTACCGTACTGTATTGTTGGCACAGGAGGCTTCTGAGGGATAATGGCTCGTAATAATGGATGGAATTGAGTGAATTGAATTGCGGGAAACGCATGGAAGCCATGTGTTTTTAGAGTTTGATCAAATTCAATTTATTCTGTTCCGGCCGTTACTATGAGCATGTTCTCCCCCAATTGCAGTGTTTAACGTAAAGACTCTTGAGTCCTTCAGGTCCCCAGTTGTGTCCATGGCAGCTGATTTTGTGTTGTGTGTCCTGCTCCGCAGAGGCTCCACGGACAGCTGCCCCTCAGTGCAGAGGAGCTGGAGAATGTCTTCGACACCCTGGATTCTGACGGCAACGGATATCTCACCCTGCAGGAGTTCTCCTCAGGGTTCAGTACGTTGACTATGTTTTCTTCTCACTTTCTACTGTCCAATGTATGTTGATGTGCTGTGATTTGTTTAGAAAAAGTGATGTAGTTTGATTTGATGTATCTTCCCTTTCCACATAACATTAACATTAGCTAGTGTACTGACAGCAGAGTATGCAGCTCTGAGTAGGTACAGGTACATAGAGAGGGAGTGTATTATAAACCATCTAATGGACTCTTTATTTCTCCAGGTGAGTTCCTGTTTGGCCGAAGGATCTCTGTAACAGAAGGGATGGGGGAGGCCAGCGCCATTGCCAAGGAAGCCAACCAGGGCCCCCCAGACTCCCTTTACCAGACCCAGTGGGAGGAGAGGCTGATGGGCAGCGAGGATGAGGAAGAGAGGCACTTCTGCATGCTCATGGAGAGCTTGGGCGCCAGCAACGTCTTTGAGGAGTGAGTGTTAGTATGGACGTCACAGACAAAAACAATGTGAATCTTTGTCCAACCCTCAATAATGCCCTCAAATGACCAGTCTATTCCTTTAGAAGGATTAGATTGATTGAAGTCAGCTGTGCAAAACAAAAAGCGCTAAGTTGCCACTCCATAATAGTGCTAGGCATTCTGTTTCAATCTGCTTGCTTTGATATTTCTCAAATTCTATAAACTTAACAAACAAGCATAAAGTCTACAGACATGTTTAAGTAGAAAACAAATGAAATACCTGAGGTCAGTGTCGTCTACCCAAAAAACCCTCCCATAGGAAAAGTTAGTCTAAATTGAGTTGGGTTATTTAACCTTGAACAAATCATTATAGTCACTGACATTCATGTCTGTGGATGTATTATAGACATTGGTGGGTGTTGGTACCAGTGCTTTTGAACTCCAGGCATTCAGAGGAGAGAAACGAGAGAGCCGGGCCTCGTTTAATGCATGACTAGACTCACCTTCAGCAAACAAATGTGGCTCAATAAAAGTAAACGGTAGTAGGTGAGGATGTCAACTTGATGAGTACATCCTATTGACTGTGTGCAAACCTGGGTTCGAACCAGAAAGGAATACTGACAATTTACATCAGATCAATTTGAGTTTTCCTGAAGTTGACACGGCATGGAACTCTGTGAGGATTGGAAAGTTTCCATACTTGTTTAAGAGTCTTCCAGAGGCCTGCCAAAGATTGTGTTTTAACTGTTGTATCAAAATAGCACTATTTTCTACTAACAGGAAATGGGATTTTCTAGGCTAAGATAATCTTGACCAAATGTCAATTTTGCACAAATATGTCAGCACTGCTGCAGGCAGCCCACAGCTACCCACTGCCTGCCTGCCTACATTGTCCTAATTGTTCACATTGACCTAAAAGTATAATTCAACTTAAAGTACTTTTTTCTCCCACCAAGAAGTACCTCAGTACAGTTGTTCTACACAGAAACCTGAGTACAGACTGTATTCCAGGTCTTGTCATTCAGACTAATCTTTGTTCTGACCTCCTTCCCATCAGCCCTGGTGAGGTGCGTAGTCTGTGGGCCCAGCTGAGAAGAGATGAGCCGCATCTCCTGTCCAACTTTGAGGAGTTCCTGGCCAGGGTCACCTTCCAGATCAAAGAGGCCAACCAGGAGAAGAGGGAGATGGAGAGCGCCCTTAAAAGGTAGAAATATCGCCATTCATCAGGTATTAGTACCCATGTAGAATTTGGGCAATTAGTAGCTCACTGTAGCCTGGTCCCAGATCTGTTTGTGCTGTCTTGCCAACTCCAATAGTCATTGGCTAGATGACACAAACAGATCTGGGACCAGGCTAGCTCAATCTTCCTTTACATATAACCTCTGCCTGAGTAACGAAGGGCAAAGTAGCTTACTGTATGTGCTTGCTACGATATGAATGTCATTTAAACCCTTTTTGCATTACAGACTCTATAGAATGATCATCCCCCTTTGAAAAAAATTGTATTACTAAAAGTATAACTTTTTCTGACTTACAGATTTGTAGTCCTTAGTTAAACCTGCTAAATTCCACACATTAAGAGCTAGTGATGCCTTGGAAGGGGAGAAGTGTTAAAGTTTTACAGTGCGGGTGAAACAATCTTTTACTCAACCGTTGGGATGTGGCTAACCTCCCAGCTCCAAAGCAATATTAAGTGCTTGTGAATGTATACCCAAAACTCCCACTTTCTCCAAATTGTGACTGACAATGTTTACGGCAATTTTACGCAAAGGAATACTACTTGACAATCTCTACCTACTTGTTTATTATGTCATGTTTCAACTGAGCACAGCTTAGCTTTTGTACCATAGTGGTGCATTACCACACAGTTTCCCATAGCTGAAAAGCAACCAGTTTTTGAGGCCGTTTCTAAGTGAAAGGAATGTTGGATGAGGCTGCTATGGTCGGGTTTTATGACCGGTGGCTCACACTGCAGCTGTTTCAAAACTCATGAACGTCTTTCTTGCTGTATTCAGAGCAGTAGAGACGCAGGTATTTTATTTTAAAGCTTACTGGAGCGGTCAGGCCTTGAATGGTTAAGTAATTATAGTTATACTTTTTGATTTTCAGATGTGAACTACACTGATTTATGAGTGCAAAACATTTTTCTAGTACTCATCTGAAACTCTTATTTGTTGCTGTGCCTGTTCGGAATGTGTCATACTAGCTTACAATTGACCTACTGTATGATTTTGAAATGGCAGGCTGAAAGCTTATGTAAATATTTGATTACACTTGAGCGACCCATTTTCTTATGTGCTGCCGAAGCTAATGGAAAATGCTTTGTTAGCATTAACAAGACCCCCTAAAAAATTGTACATCCGAACAGAAAAGCAGCAACACATGACGACGAGATCCAGCGCTTATATGAAGAAATGGAGCAGCAAATCAAAAATGAGAAGGACAGGATCCTCCTGCAGGTGAAGGAAAGCCGAGATCTCCCACGGCATACACCACACTTGTTAGTAACTTCAGTTTTCTGGAAGATCCTCTTGCTCTCTCGTTCTCCCTCCCGCTCTCTCTCCCCCCTGCAGGACTCTGAGCGCTTCCTGTCTAGGAGCCAGGACCTAGAGCATCAGCTCTCCAGTAAGGAGCGGGAGCTGGAGCAGATCTTCCAGAAACAGAGGAGGGTGAGTCAGGACACAAATGATGAGTCCTTGGTGATCACAGGCATCACACTGATGGGTAGATTTGCACTGTACAGAACTTATTATTTTTGATTAAATCTAATTTTGGTGACCGAATTGTCACCAGCTATTATCAGTAGACTCTAAGAGCTGTTGCTGAGTGTCTGTCTGCAGCATATTCTTTAATGGAAACTAAGAGATGATCATGTGTAAACGTCACACTCTCACAAACAGAACTCCACTGAAGCTTTTAAGACCAATTTGTCCTTTGGAAATTAGTCTTAGCTTTAATATTGCAGATTGTGGCTTCCATCAATGTAATTGTCTACATCATTTCCAAAATGTATTATTTTCCCCTACCTCCCCTAATTGGAGTAAACTAATGGACAACAATTAGTCTTACCAGTACTACTTCATTTGCTTTACAAAGGGGAATAAGGCCTTAGTTCCTACTGTACCCAAGTCACCAAGGCCTTCTCTCAGAGGTACCTGAGCACCTCTAATTATTATGTCTGTAATTTACATTCTATGTTCCTCTCTGCCAACCATGGAAATAGAATGGCAGAACATTGACTTTAATGGGAATGTCTGTTCTAGAGATTCTATTTCTATGCTGCCAACACGGTCTCTGTAAAGGAGGCATCCAGACGTTATGCTGGCTAGCCTCATCGCAGTGTTGCTCGTTTAAAAATATCTTGTTGTTTTAGATCCCCTGTTGGAGCACTTTGGCTTCTATATTTAGAACAGTGATAGTAGTGTTTGAGGCTACAGTCAGACAACCTTGTGTGTCCTCACACAGCCCCTGGATTGAATGGATGTGTGTGGGTCAGACCTGGTCGGCAGATATCACTCGTTTCATCTTTTTCATTCATCAATGCTCTGTGTATCATAACAATCACACATTGATCGTCCTTAGTGTTTAGACTCCAGACTATGATTGTTACTGCATAGTAGTGTCTGGGAAATTGTGTTTTTAAAGCTGTATATGATCAGATGAAGTGCATTTTGTAGGGTGTCTGCTTTTGGCTGTAGTGTTTTTGTGTGTTGTCCCCTCTGCCCGTCTCCTCTGTGTGACCGTGGCCCCTCTCCCCTGTGTCCCCTCCCCCAGTTGGAGTGTCAGTGTCGGGAGCTGCACAGCGAGCAGCACGTGACAAAGGTGGAGAATGTGAAGCTGAAGCAGACCAATGAGGATCTGGCCCAAGAGCTGGAGCACACCAGTAAGGAGCTGACCCTGGCACAGGAGCAGCTGGGCCTTCTGCAGGAGCAATCGTCACGCCTGCACAAGGAGAGGGAGAGGTAAGTCTGCTGGCTAGCTGACTGTCTGGGATCCTGATTGGGTCTCCTTGTGAGTCCACAGTACACAAATATGTGGATTTGTTTTCCAACACAGGGAAATGTACCAGGTCACAGAGGGATTGCAGAGAGAGCGAGCAAGCCTGCTGAAACAACTTGACCTGCTGAGGTAGGAGTGGAGACAGACAGACACACACTAGGAGAGAGGCAATGGGTTATATCAGTCCAGGGGCCACTGATCTCCAAATCAATGAGCAATTAGCATACTGTGCAATAGTGTACAATGTTATAATCACTACAAACCAAGGCCACGCATCCATCAAGCAGATAGCAAAGCATATAGCGTTGATCTCAGGCAAACTCCTCCAAGCAGTTTCCCACTAGTTCTTAGAAAATGTTTACATTTTTTTGCAATGAACCCATTCCTTGTTATATTGTCTCCAGGGAAATGAACAAACACTTACGAGATGAACGAGATATGTCCTCGTATCAAGTAAGTATTCGCATACATTTTTCATTGTCCGTTTGTGAAATCCCATGTCTGTCTGATCTGTTTGATAGATCCTATCCTAAAAACGTGATTCCTTGAAAAAGCATGGAACCTAAGAAATCATTTTTTATAAAATCCAATTGCAATCAAAATGTAGATTACATTTGTTGTTTTGCAGAAACCGAGGAATACTGTTGAAAATCCTGCTTGGAACCCGAGGCCCGGAACAAATACTCTGAATCCCTTTGACAAAAAAGGCCTTTAAATGGTACACCGTTTGCTCTGAAATGCTTTTAATACAAATTGAATGAATACTGTCTGATTCAGTCGTGGAGGCAATTCACCTACAATACACCCTTCTTCAGTATGACTGACTGTAGCTTGAGTAGTTATTAATGGTGAATGATTCATATTTTCTAAGTAGATGGCATTACACAAAGTAGAACAAAGCACATGACGCAGAATTCAAATGTAGGACAGAAAGATGTTCAATAGGGCTGCAGTTGTAACTCTGTGCAGAACAGGTCCGTACTGTATTTACATTGTTCTGAATATGCAATGCTTATATAAATATGCAAGTCAATTCACATTCCACAGCCATACCGTTATGTTCCAAAAAATTACCGTTATGTTCAGCCAATTCACATTTGTCCCTCCAATTACCATCTCATCCCTGTCTCTCCAGCGAGGAAGAGGTAGGGCTCCCCCACTCTAAGAAGAAGAGCCCGGGGGGAGTGAATGGCTATAGCCTGGAGGATGTGGTAGACTCCAAACACCCCCCCACAGACCCCTACAGAGGATCATCTCCATAGAGGAGGACCACCTACCCCAGCTCTTGCAGGACGACTACCATGCCCAGCTCTGTGAGTGGAGCGAGGAGGTGGAGGAAGAAGGGGAGGAGGAAGAGCACATAGAGCTGCAGATGAACTCAATATATCCTCCTAGTTCTCTTCTGACTAGGGAGCAGCAGCCAGCTGACACCAGAGAGTCAGAGACGCCTACATCCCCCAAGGGCCAGCCTGTCGGC